>CM062813.1:271029444-272229444 GCA_031772625.1 Pinus tabuliformis
TCCTGCTGGACCTTCGGCTTCCTCCTATCCTGCTAGACCTACCGCTGCCTCTGTTTCTTCCAGTTTTTCCCTACCTATAAACTTTCCTTGTTCTCTATTTTATATTCCTGATACACCTGACCTATGGCTTCCTCCTTGCTCGCTTGAGCTTCGGCTTCCTCAACGCTCGCTCGACCTTTTGGCTTCCTTTGCGCTCACTCGTCCATCTATGCTCGCTTGATTCTTCGTCTTCCCAGTCCATGGCTTCCTCTGTCTATTCGAGTGTTCCAATACTCACAGGACACGTAAATTCAGAAGAGAGGCCAAATTACAAAGAAATGTTGTATACTAAAAAATATCAGAGAGGCCCTTTTTTTCTTTAAATATTTATATCATAGACTCAATCATTATTTACGAAGGATTTCATTAGAGAGGCTATACCAATAGAGAGGTCCCACATGCCACGTCACTATCCAATCACAATCGCAACTTTCTGGAGGTATTTTATAAGTCATGCCTATATGACACAGGACATCCTTTTCTTAATTCCTTGCCTATGTACGTTTCTCAAGGCATACCTTATCACATATTGCTATCGAAATGGTTCAGGCCCACTAAACTATCGAAAGCGTTAATTTATGATTTTGGGCTTAAAAACCTGGGCAACATTACTTATCGGAATACACAGGAATACACGAAAAACCTGACCGAATGCTTAAGGCAGGATCTTAAAAAGAATACACCCGCCTCTATTAAACTTTCGGGTCCATTCATTCAAGCCTTTTCCATTGTACTCCTCGATCTCCGATTGCTCTTCATTGGCCTTCGCATCATTGGCCCATCCACATAACATAGCTGATTCCCAACTGCCGACGGAGTGGATGCGATGTGGTATTAAATAGTTATTAATAAGTCCGTTGGGTCCATACCCTTATCACAATCCCTGGATTGACATTCCTTTATACA
Organism: Pinus tabuliformis; assembly: GCA_031772625.1. NCBI lineage: Eukaryota > Viridiplantae > Streptophyta > Pinopsida > Pinales > Pinaceae > Pinus > Pinus tabuliformis. Next base: position 271,030,390 of record CM062813.1, read on the forward strand.
TTTCGATTACTGCGGATGCGGCATTTAATTAAGCCATGCAATAATGGTGTAGTCGGGTCCACAATTATATCGCAATCGGCGGATTTCAATGTGGCAAAAATTTAACAAGGCTTGCAATATTGCGACGGACGTGATATTACCATAGGGCATGTTATAACGTTGTAGCGGGTCCGCATACGTATCACAATCGACATTTTAATGTGGCAAGGCTTTAAAAAGGCTTGCGTTATGGCGGATGTGATGTAACATTAAAATGTATTACAATGGAATCCTCGGGCCCAAGTATTGTATCGCATATTTAATGTGCCATCCCTTTATAACTTATGATATGATATTAAGTAGTATTCCTTAGCGATCCTCCACCGTTGATTTGCTCACGATCCAAAGGTCAACACTTAACCCGATCAACCCAAAACTGTCCGTTGATCCTTTGCCGCTGATCAACCCACGCTGTATCCAACGGTCTGCATGAATTTTAGGTGAGCAATTTGCAAGGGAAATAACCACTCGAAAAGTGGTTTTCTCTCTTCACCCTCGTGCTACGTGTCACTTGGTTAATGGAATCAGGTGCTCTCCTCTAAATACCACTTACCGCCTAGCGTCCACCCAAAAACTATTGCCACTATTACAAATCCGCCTTTTGGAATATAACCATGTGCATTCACTTTGACTTTAACCCGATATTATATACTTCTGCTCTTTTTTGGTTTGATATGAATTTGCGATGGCTTCCGATGAATTGCTCCAATAGCTCTTCTTTGCTTTGATAGCTCTGCTCTGATATATTACATGAGATACTCCTGATATGGTTGTTTATGCTCCTCCTCTACATGTTCCTCTTTGTTTCTTAGTTCTTACATTTTTCCACCGTGTGTTCCTCTTTGCTTCTTCTAATGAGCAATATGGCTCCTCTGTTAACTGCTCTTCTGCTTATGCAACTCCGATATGTGTTTCTCTTTGTTTCTCGTGGCTTCCAATGACCTCTTCCTCTTTGCAGGACTTCTTGGGCATATAATACATGCGATACTCCCAATATGGCTCATCTTGCTCCAATAGGTCTTCCTTTGGCTTTGTAATGTCTTTCAATGAACTTCTCTAATACCTTCATACCTTGATGGCTTCTGATATCTTTTCCGATATGCCTCTCTTGCTCTGATATTTTGCAATACTTCTCTGATGTGTTAACTCTTTTGATACTCTGCAATACTCTTAAGCATAAGTGATAGCTTTGATATTCCTCCTTTGTTAACTCCTACGTTAACAGACTCTTACTCATGGCTTGGCTTTCCTGATGGCCTTGCTCTTTGGCTTCTTACTCCTGTTTCTTCGTGGATCTGCTCTGCTTCTCCTAGAATATTACCATATTGACATCAATGACAATCCAGGTCAACACATCATGCTTATCAATCAAATAAACTTTAGTTACAAACATCATTCATGCCTCCCTGATCTGCACACTGGGTAGTCTCAAAGCTCAAGCTCTCCCCCCTAGTTTCTGGAATTGTGCACTACGCAGTCATTGAGTCCCTCTTCCCAGCCTGTCACTTGTTCGGGGCTTAGTTGGTGGATCAGAATGCATCATCTTAGACTAGGGAGTTTTTAGATTGATTACATCTCGTCATGAGTGAATTGCAGGAATATGTACCTTATCATGTCAGGTAAAGATGATGGAGAAGGAGAATAAGGAGGGAATCATGCCCAAAGACTCTCTTGTAGCTAAACTTACAATTTTATCAATCAAGAGAAAGGAAAGGGATACTAGTTTGCGAACACTATCCAAAGACTGGAGACCATTGAAGATTCTGCATCACCAAGCCATGCGAAGGTGAAGAGAAAGAACATTCAAGAAAACATCCAACACTTAGCAACAATAGTGACTTGGCATTTCCACATCATCAAGCATTCCATTTCAGTAGTGTCATGTCATGTCATGTCATGAGTGGTCATATGCCACATCACTATTATGGATCATATATATTGTATTCAAAATGTATTGTAAAGTGGAATTCCAAAGGACACCCATGGAATGTAAAGAGTCATGTATGTTGAAAAGTCATAGGAATTCAAATAGTCATGAGGGTAATCAAAGAGTCACCCTTGGTTATATATACTCCCTCATTTTATGAGAAAATGAATTTTCACCTGGGCTCCTCCCGCAAGACATTAGAGAGATAAGTTAGTTCTTTGAGGAGCAAAGAGTGGCTCCAATGCTCCACTATTAGAGCTAGTGATATAAATTGTAACCATGTGTCTTGGAACTTTTACTCAATAACAGAAGCCTTCAAGGCCATCACGTTCTTCATGCATGGGCTATGAATGTTTGTAAGGCTATTTTGCAGATTTTGTATTTCATGTTTGCTTTCACATGTGCTAAGATAGTTGAACTATTTCGGTTATTTTAGTACTTATATTATTGGGAATTTGTTGTAATGGTTGTTATTGTTGTCCCATCCTTATGGACTATTCCACATGATATTAGATAGATATTTCTTCATTTGTTGGTTGTAATGATTGTCGCATCCACTATTGACTATTTCCCTAGATGTTAGATGGGTCCTTCTGGTTCATGTGTGTCTCTTCTTGGGTGGTACTATTACCTCTCACTTAGAGGATCACTTTTCTCCCCTCTCCGTAGTAGAAGAACCTTGACACAGTTGCAACTGAATACTCACTGGGCACCCCTCCTTTCTTTTCGAAGACACCATTGCATCCCTCTCTCTTTTTAGCAGTTAGAATCAAGGCAAATCTTTAAGGATCCAGGAACTAGGCCTTTATATTGGATGAGACTCCTACACCAAATAGTTTGAGGTCTAATTGGGACTTCACATTAGGGAGGTCCCTTAAATAGTCTGAGGTCTAATTGGGACTTCACATTAGGGAGGTCCCTTAAATGTTGGTGGGTCCATCACCGTCAACATTTCCGGCGTTAGATGGAGGGAATCCATTGTTTTATGGTTGATAACCCCACCAACCACAACATCTCATCCTTTGGTCAAGGCAACAACATTCATTGCAACCCCCTACTCTTGTTTCTGAATTTGGCGACTCTTCTCAGCCCAAGCCTGAATGGAATTGTGAAATCCCATATAATCATATTCAATCCATCCATCTTGTAACCTGTCAATTTGCAAAAGATGTTGGATTGATACTAGGAGTAATCAATCTTCCATATTCTCTGAAGAAGAATAAGACCACCCCCATAGAGATAGTAGTTTCTACTCTTGAATACGTGGTCCTTTCTAATCTTGAAGAATTAACACACTTTGTGGAAAGGGAAGAAGAGCCTCCACTCTTTTACAGTGGTGATGGAGATAACATTGTACTCTCAAACACAACTTTCTGTGGGTCAGGTGAAGAAGAGGAAAAGGAAGAAGAACCATTAGATTATGACAAAGTAGAGGAGGAAAGTGAAGAAGAAGACATGGAAGACCAAGATCTAGATTGGATGACTTAGGGCCCATTGGCACTTTCGGGTGTTTTACACAAGATGCCAAAGCATGCAGAGAAGCTCCTAATGAAGTATGACCTTAATAAAACAGTGGAGGTTGAAGACCATGTGGACAAATTTTACCTACATCTGAAGAGACTTGAGTTATGTCACGATGATGTTTCATGCAGACTTTTTCCATGTACTTTGGATGGTAGAGCAGTTGTATGGTATCACAACCTTCCCCCAAACTCCATCCATAATTAGAGGGGGTTCAAGAAAATCTTGAATTTTTTTTGATGATAAGACCCTCGCCATGTTGTTGAAAGAGTTGGGTAATCTTCATATGGAGAAAAAGGAGAAAGTGAAAGATTTCAATCAGAGGTTCAACTTCATGTTGAATAAATTTTTAGAAAACACAAAACCTCATGACTCCATCATAATAGACTACTACACTTCTGCCTTGCCAGCAAGCATTGCACTGTTTGTAAAGTGAACTGTGAAACAAACACTAATGGAAAATTATGAAGAGGCTATCGCTATTTAGAAGAACTTGTGCGTAATTAGAGTCATCTCAGTCAATGAACCAATTAAAGACTCCAAATACATGGATAAAAGGTCTCAAGCCTTCGTGAGAAAGGCCAAAGAGAAATAATTGTCTGATCTTGAAAGCTTGACTCGTCTTGTCAAGACTCTGTCAAACAAGATGGAAGAGGTTAAACAGAGGTCAAGTGAGACCACCATGAGAAGCAAGCCCCCCAGATTCAACCTATTCAGATGGAATGCAACCTCTGGTAGTAGTAGAAACCAATCGATAAAGACTATGTAGAGCTCCAATGTTGTATTGAATTTGAACACTTGGGCATAGATCAATACTATTTATATCACCAAGAAAGTCATTCTGAGAAAATGCACCCGCAGTGGAATCAGGACATGAGTGTGCTTGCTACACATCTTGTTGATGTGGTAATGGCCAAGGAGCAGGCTGAGCCTATAGAAGAAAAATAATAATTCATTGCAACCAATGAGACTCCAAGTGTCAGGCATGTAGTAAACATGTTTAACTGTATACTCATAGCCCAAAAAAGTATCGCCAATAATCAGCCTCCGAGTCATGGTCTGACCCAGAAGCATACCAATCGGTACAATCTGAGGAGCCAAGGGCCAACCACTACAATCGAGTTGCCAAAGCAAAAATTTAAAGAAAATATATTGAGGAAAATCAATCCACTGATCAACTCAGCATTGAACACTCAGAGCAAGTCTGGGAAAGCAGTCTTAACAAAAAGTGCTTCCATGAGTAGTAAGGACAAAACCATCACTCTGGAAGTCGTAGACCAAGTTACATCCACAGAAACTTCGGCCATTCTTCCCGTTGTGGACTACAACATAGTTGATGACATGAAGAAGGTTTGTGTGAAAATTTCAATGTTTGAGTTATCAAAGATCACGAGCCAATGATATATCCTCTTACGGGAACTTGGGCATACCACCATAGGTAATGTTGCCTCTTCAGATAAGGGATCTGGTAAGTCTTATGGTTCTCTTGAATTTGTACTTAATGCATTAACAATGGATGCAAACACTCTTTTCCCAACTTTCTTGTTAACTTTCAAAACCTTTAATTTCAATCTACATAATTTATTGGTTGACTCTGGTGTATCGATGAATGTAATGCCATTATTTGTTGCCAAGAAAATCAATGCAAAATGGGACAAAACAGATGCAAAGATTATTCAGTTGGACATAACTGATGTCCATGCAATTGGTGAACTTAGAGATGTCATCATCTGTTTATCATCTGATGGACGAGTCCACCCGGAAGCATACGGAGTGTTGTTAAGTAAAGACTAGTCTAGCAAGCTACAAGGGTACTTTTTCACAGACTAGCCACATCTACGGGTTCGTATAAGGGAAAAAATATTCATACCTGGGCGGATTCAGAAAGATATATGAAACACAATGTCATTCCCTTAAACAAATAAAATGAACCAATGGATTTCGCATAACTAATTTTCAGTAATTGCTTCCTTGAAAGCTAGTTGGGTTGTTATCTTGCGCATCCATCCCCAGTCCCAATAAAAACACAGTTGGAGCTCCTTCCTAGTCCAAATGGTGAAAATGACCTTTGTACAATTAGTAGTAGTAGTAGCAATACTTGTGTAGTTCCCAGTCCCTGTACATATGATATGTGGACTTTGTACTTCGATGGTTCCAAAATGCAAGAGGGCTCTAGAGCTTGTTGTGTTTTAATAAACCCGCTACAGAGAAATAATTTAATCTCTAGTTGCTTAGAATTTGAGTGCACAAACAACATTGTAGAGTATAAAGCACTCATCTTGGGCTTGCAAAGAGCCATAGACCTCAATGTGGCCATCCTCAAAGTAGTAGGTGACTCAGAAATTGCGGTGTGATAGGTACACAATACCATACATTGTGTGTCACCTCATCATAGAGTCTATGAAAAATAGGTATGGCATCTGATTCCACATTTCCAAGCTTTAAACATTATTTTTGTTCCAAGAATGCGTAATGTAATTGCGGATGCATTAGCAAATGTCGCTACTAGTTGTCACCATTGAGGGACGATTTTTCTGTTGAAATTCTTTATAAGCCTTCCGTCCCCTATAATATAATTAATTTTTGTGTTTTTTATGATGACCAACATATACTGTACTTCATGTTGAATGCTGATGTGTTCAAACATGCAACAATCGATGAGGATGAGCACGAAAATGCATTGCAAGATGCAACCATTGAAAGTAAAGGAAATCTCATCCCCAAGGGCGTGGTATCATTGGAGAAGTTGTATTACCTGCAGAATTGCTTTCGGGGACCTGTCAATGCTAAGACCCATAATTCCACATTGTCACACGAACATATTAACTTGGGAACAGAAAAGGATCTAAAGTATGTCAATTGCGGTACTTATTGTACACCACAACAGAAAAAAACATTAAATAATATTCTTATTCATGCAGTACCGAGATGTGTTTGCGTTGACGTAAGATGAGCTTAAAACATATGAAACATGAATCATCTAGCATGTGATACCGATAAAGGAAGGGGCCAATCCATTCTAACAAAAGTTGAGAAAAGTACATCCAACACTTGAGGCTCTTATTTAGAAAGAGTTTAAGAAATTATTGGATATCCATATCATATACAGAGTGCAACACTTAACGTGGGTTTCAAATTTGGTCCGAGTGAGAAATAAGTTCGGGGAAATCCATTTGTATGTAGATTTTTGAAATCTCAATCGCGCCTCGGACAAGGAAAACTACCCTGTGTCGTCCATGGAACAAATATTGCTAATCAATGTTGGTTCAACAATTCAACGTGTTATGAACATCGCTTTCCATGGACTGATTGGACGAAGCATAGTGGTCTATCTTGATGACGTGACAATGTTCTCCAAATAGAATTTAGACCACATATGCCACCTAAAGAAAATTTTTGAGTGATGTCACAAGTATGGGATATCCATAAATCCTAAGAAAAGTATATTTGTAGTGTTTGAGGATAATATCTTGGGCCACCTCATTGCCAAAAGTGGGATTAAGGTAGACTTGGGCAGGGTCAAGACAATCACGTAGATTCCCTTCCCAGTGAATAAAAAGGTTATGCAATCCTTCTTGGGTAAAATCAACTTCCTTCGCAAGTTCATCTTCGACTACACTCAGATTGTTAAACCGATACAGGAGATAGTGAAGAAGGACACGATTTGCAAATGGGATAAAAGGGAAAAGGATGCATTTTCTTGTATTAAGCAGGCTATAGCAGAAGCGCCCACATTATAGAGCAAAAACTTCAATAAGGATTTCTTGCTCTACACTTTTTATTCTAACACTTCTCTCATCGTTGTACTCACTCAAAAGGATGAACTGAACAACGAGCGACCTAGCTCCTTCATGAGCACAAGTCTACAAGGAGCAGAACTTAACTACCCCGTCATGGAAAAATAAGCTTATGTGGTGTAAAAGGTGGTAAATAAATTTCGACCCTATCTATTGAATAATCATTGCATTGTATTTGTTCCGCACCCAATAGTCAGATCATTGCTTGTTCAACAAAATTTGGATGGAAGGAGAGTGAACTGGATGATCGGGTTACAAGAATATGATATAGAAATCAAGCCAATTCACACAATCAAGGGCCATGGTCTTTATCAATTAGTGGTAGAAGCAGTAAACACAAAGGAAGAAGAATAATATCTTTTGGGATGGGGGAAAGAAATTGAGATGTATAACGTTGAGTGAGCCTCCCCCACTAGTAGCATAAAATCTTGGTACATAGATATGCGCCAATACCTTGAGCACAACACAGTTCCCTCCCACTTTTCTACACGATAGAAGACGACACTCAGAATTAAAGCATTATCCTATCAGTTGGTGAATGGGGTTTCGTTCAGAAAGCACCACAATAGAGTACTGCTCAAGTGTTTGGAAGCGCATGGTTTAGAAAAGGTATTGCATGATCTCCACGATGGACTAGCCATGGAACACTTCGCGGGAAAAACAAAAACAAATAACTTAATAAGGTTATGCGGGCTATTTTTTACTACCCTACATTATTTAGAGATGCTCATGCTTATACCTGCAAGTGTCCACTCTGTCAAAGGTGTGTCGACAGAGACAAGAGGTCAACCGCCCCATTGCAGCCCATTGCAGTGGAATAACCTTTTCAACAGTGGGGCTTGGACATTATTGGGGAGATTTTCCTGCATTCATCAAAGCAACACTGCTACATCCTTACTACCACATATTACTTCACGCGGTGGATAGAAGCAGTTATGCTCAAACAGGTGAATGATCAGGAAGTCATTAGCTTTCTACAACAGAACATCATTTCCAGGTTTGACATTCCTACTTCACTTGTTTTCGATAATGCAACATACTTCTCATCGCTAATACTTTACGATTTTTCATTGGAAAATGGAATTGTATTGAAACATTCAACTAATTATTATCCACAGGGGAATGGTCTTTTTGAATCCATGAATAAGAACCTAATCCACATTATAAAAAATACCATATTCTCTTAGTAGTGAAATTGGCACTCTACTTTGGTAAATGCCTTATGGGTTGACCAAGTCACGCTAAAACCTTCCCTGAACACCTCCCCTTACTTCTTGGTGTACATAAAAGAAGCCATCCTCCTGCCCAACATCTACTTTCCTGCTCTCCAACTCTCACAAGAATCCCAAGGCAATCCATGTTTGTTAGTACAACATAGGATGGATACCCTTCACAAGCTACAGGAAGAAAGGTTGAAAGAAAAAGAAAAAATTTCACTTCACCATAATCGTATCAAGAGGTGGTTCGACAAGAAGTCTACAGGGAAAAATAACTTTAGTGTGGGTGACTTAGTCTTAAAGTGGGATAAATCCCACGAGGACAAAGGAAAACACACTAAGTTTCATTCCCTGTGGATTGGGTCATTCACGGTGCATGAAAAGCTTGGCCAGCACACTTATCATCTTCAATCACTTGACAGGAAGATTGAATCTCTCCCTGTCAATGGCCAAGACTTAAAACAATATTTTCAATGAAGATCTGGGGTTGTGCCCTACACTGTGTACATAGTCTTTTCTTTTGTTGTTTGTTTGTTTGCTTGAGTTTTGTTTTGGTTTTCGTTATGTGAATAAGTGTTGTGCATGAACATGTTGTGGCTTCTAAGTATGTGTGTGGTCAAACTATAAAGAGTCTTGTGACACTTCATCATTTGGCTAGCCCTCTGTCCATCTTCCTTGTGTTGGCTACATCTCTTTTACACTGAATTTTTGACAGAAAATACAATCCATTTGTAAGGAGAGTTTTGGTCGAACCATGAACCCATGTTTAGTTTAGAAATCTCATTACCTAAACTTGGTCTTTATGTTTTGGTATCTTCATGCCTATCTAACTAGTAGAAGCAGAGAAGGGGAAAAAGCTAAATGAGCAAACCTTAATTAGAGGTCTCTATATTATTCTTTGAAGGAACAACCTCTTCTACTCTCAATAATTCGGGATCCCTCTTCCGCCCCAAAAGAAATAAGTGCCTATGCACAGTTCTCTATAAAATAAATAAATAAAGGTGAAAGAAGAGAAAGACTTCCTTCATAGGGAGGTGAAGAAAGAAACTCTATCGGGGTACTATCTAGGCTCATTGGAAGTAGAGCAATGTTTCTGTTCCTATGTGACTTTGTCGAGGTACTATCCAGGCTTGCTGGCAGCGGAGCAACACCAAAGATGAAAATTATACTTTGAAAATCTTAAGCTTGTGAGCTACACTACCCTTCCAAACTCAAAACATTGTGATATTGTTGAATCTTATGTTGTGTTCAACCGAGAAGGTATAAGGGGGACCGTGTCTATTCATGGGGTAAGTGGGAAGGCCAAAGTAATCTGCACAATGAATCAATACTCCCTGGAACCACTGCCCTGCACAGAATAAGTTATCTGAGATAGAGAAACTAGAGTTCAACCAGTATGTTGATAAATGTTGTAGTTGCTGCAAAACCATCCAAATTTTTGGCTTACACTTAATTTCGGAGCCTTCCTTGGTATTGTACATTGTTTTCGCAAACATCAGAGCTTATTTCATGAGCTTTCTTGCATTTTTTTGTTCCCTTTTGCATGTTGGGTTAACTGTCATCTTTCGACATGTTTGCCTGTCACGCAATGTTTGCAAGCCTATTCTAATGGTTTCAAAGGTATTTCTTTGTGTATATGAGTTGTTCTAATTATGTAAACATTTTTCGCACCCATACACAAAGTCATTGGCACAGTCACACAAGTGTCGTCCCAAAGTCTATCTTGAGTGTCGCACTTGTCATATCTTTTCATAAGGCAGTCACATGAAGGGAAATGATTTTTTCATGTGTTTGGATGATTTATGTTGTCATGTCATCAAATTATGCTAATTATGTGATCACAGTCAAGGTTCATCATAGTTCATCACCCACTCCACACTTAGCCATTTTCAAAAAAAAAAAAACTTCTCGACCGATCAACTTAGATTCACTGAGCCCCTTCTGAATTGCACATTTTTACGATATGACATTGATTCTTGGAGCTGCACAATACACAGTTCTTGTCTCCCACGACTGTTGCACTGCACAATTCTTGTGCCCAAGCCTTGACCTTGACCTCCAAAATTGCGCAGTTATGTCCTCCAACCTAGCTTGAATTATGCACTTCGCATATTCAAGCCTCAAGCTCATCCCCTGAGTACTTTAAATGCACAGTTGTGCAAAATCCCAATCTCCCTTGACTCCCAAAACTGCACAGTTGGCTCTACTAGTGTCCATTCCCTCAACCTAACCCCACTAGATCTAGAAATTGTGCAGTCTTGTACTTCAGGTCTCCATGAGTTTTGCATTGTGCAATATCAGAGCTCAATATTTTCCCCTTGGCTGCTGGAACTATGCACTATGTAGTCACTGAGTCCCTCTTCCCATCCTGTCACTTGTTCTGAGCTCATTTGGTGGATCATAATGCATCATCTTAGACTAGGGGTTTTTCGGATTGATGTTTTCTTGTCATGAGTGACTTGTAGGAATAGGTACCCTATCATGTCATAGAAAGATGATGGATAAGGAGAAGAATGAGGGAAGCATGTCTAAATACTCTTGTATCTGAACTTACAAGTTGATCAATTAAGAGAAAGAAAAGGGATACTAGTTTGCGACCACTAATCAAAGATTGGATATCATTGAATATTTCACATCACCAAGCCATGCGGAGGTGAAGATAAATCACATTCAAGAAGAAATCCAACATTTAGCAGCGATAGTGACTTGACATTGCCACATCATCAAGCAGTCCATGTCAGTAGTTTCATGTCATGTCATGTCATGTCATGTCATGAGTGGTCATATGCCACATCACTATTGTGCATCATGTATATTGTATTCAAAATTTATTTTAAAGTGGAATTCCAAAGGAAACACATGGAATGTAAAGAGTCATGTAATTTGAAAAGTCATAGGAAGTCAAATAGTCATGAGGGTAGTCAAAGAGTCACCCTTGGTTATATATACTCCCTCATTGTATGAGCAAATGACTTTTCACCTTGGCTCCTCTCGCAAGGCATTAGAGAGATAAGCTAATTCTTTGAGGAGCAAGGAGTGGCTCCAATGATCCAATATTGGAGCTCGTGATGTACATTCTAAACATGTGTCTTGGAACTTTTACACAATAACAGAAGCATTCAAGGCCAACACGTTCTTCATGCATGGGCTATGAATGTTTGTAAGACTATTCTACGGATGTTTGTATTTCATGTTTGATTTCTCGTGTGCTAAGATAGTTTAACTATTTTGGTTATTTTAATACTTAACTTATTGAGAATGTGTTGTAATGGTTTTGATTTTTGTCCCATCCTTTTGGACTATTCCGCGGGATATTATACAAATATTTCTTCATTTGTTGGTTGTAACAACTATTGCATCCATTGTGGATTATTCTGCTGGATGTTAGACGAACCCTTCTAGTTCATGTGTTTCTATTTTTGGTGGTACTATTACCTCTCACGTAGAGGCTCTCTTTTCTCCCCTATCAATAGTAGAAGAACCTCAACACAGTTGCAATTGAACAGTCACTGGGTACACCCTCTTTCTTTTCCCATTGCACCCCTCTCTCTTGTTGATAGTTAGAGTCAAGACAAATATTTAAGGATTCGGTAACCGAGCCTTTATACCGGATGGGAATCCTACACCAAATGGTGTGAGGTCTAATTGGGACTTCACATCAGGGATATCCCTTGAATGTTAGCAGGTCCAACACCATCAACATAACTTTAGAATTCATATGATAGACTTATACTAAGATTTAACGCAAACCCCCAGATTCCATACATGAGACACTAAGACTTAGATGTCAACAAATAAAACCAAGGACAACACAATCTAAGGTTTCAAAGAGATGACCAACTTCTACTAGGATTTGTTGCAAACCTTATATTTTATGATCATAATGGAAACACTATCACCATATCCTAGAATATCAAAGTTCAGCTAGGACTTGGTTACAAACCCTAGAATTTACATACTATCAAAAATTAGGTTAGCACATATACATATCTAGGATTTCATAATCATGCATAAGCATATAAATATCCATTAGGTAAGCCCAAGACACAAATATCAATACATTCAAAATCATACATATAATGATCTTGATTAGGCTAGGGTTTTGATTAGACAGAAAAACATACACCTAGGTTTTTATTCCTATAACATCATCTTATTTAACATGAGGGTCTTGATTATAAATCCTACCAAAACCTAAATATATAGGGTTTCAATACATAACACAACAAACCCTACATTTCCAAAAACTGTAAAGGTCTAGGAACACATTACCATCCAACCCCAAAGGACTAGGGTTTCCATAATAATACTAAAACTCCAAACATGACATTACCATCAAAACTCCAAACATCAAAAGAATAGTATTTTCTAGATTTCATTAGTAAGCCTAAGTAGACTAGGGTTTTGACATTAGCATACCCTTAGGTTAGGGTTTTACAAAGAACCTCTTAGGGTTCCACAAACATAATGATTTAATGAGGGTAGATTCAATCTAATGATTAATCTCCCAAACAAGAATCTCAATGATTCAAAGGTCCTAGACATAAAACTTGTTAGTAATGTAAAGTAAATTCATGAGTGAATGTACCTTTATCTTGAAGAGAACACGACTTATGATCTAAAACATACCTTTGAGTTTTTTTCTAGACAAACTTTATAGGACATCAATTCTAATAGAATTTCTAAGTTTTTTCTTGTGAGGTCTTTTCCTTAAGCTTATCTGCAAGCTTTTCCTAAACAAAAGAAATTTTATTAGCATCTAGTGTAAACACATCTATATAAGAAAAGGAAAACTGAATATGAAAGATAATACATGGAGTAAGATACTTATATTTGGAAAATGGTGAGGGCTTCCTCTTAATCCAATCTCAAGGGATACCTATATTTTTAACAAAACAATTCAAGTATGTTTTTCCTTCTTTGGCAACATTTGCTTAATCCCTATTTCTCTTTCTATTCCTTGGATTATCAAGACAATCACTTCTATAGTGACCCATCTTGTAACAAGTGCATCATTCAATTTGGATAGTTCTATCTTACTTCTAGGCTCTTTAGACTTCTTGAAGGATCCTTTGTTCATGTGATGAGTGGAATAGGAATTTGAAACTTTCTCCTCTTCATTCTCTTTGTTTCTTACTAGAGAAATTTTGACTTCTTCTTGACTCCATGCATTCCATAATGGTTCAAATGTAGGATTTTTCTTCCAACTGTTGAGACCTGATGAGAAGGAACTGCAAGATGTTGGTAATCCTAGAAGTGCAGTGATTACAAGCTCCTTTTCTAGTACTATCTCATCAATCGCTTGGATTTCATCTCCGATTCTAGTCATTCTCACAAAGAAGGATGCCACAATGTCTTCCTTTGTCATTTTTATAGATATTAGTTCATTCTTAAGACTTTCTATTTGACCACGATTCTTAATTGTGAATAATTTGGATAATGCCTCATACACCTCTTGACAAGAATCTATGTTGGATATATAATGGATTTATATTTTATTCCATGATCCACCATTAGTGTCATGGAAAATATTTCTAATTCTTTGAACTTTTCCTTTTCTGCATCACTTGACTTATTAGTAGGCTTCTTTACTTTTATTTTGACTAAATCCAAGACTTTATTCTTTTCGAGGATGAGGCCTATCCTTTTCTTCCATGCCGTGTAGTTAGATTCTCCTTCTATTTTATTTTCTCGCTTCATTGAGTTAGACATTGTCTTTGAAGATGCTAGGCTTGACTTCTTATATGATCCTCTTGATGACCCTTATTCAAACTTCTTAAAACTCCTTATTCTTCCTTTCAATAGATATTCAAGTTGCCTTTTTATTTCTCCTTCACCTTTGCTCTGATACCATGTTGAATTACAGTAGGAACTTGTGTGATGTTGAATTACCCTGTTTGAGGCCGACTTGGTGTGGAGGTGACAAATAAATTATTTGACTCAATAATAATTATTTTTATATTATTCAAAAGCCCAAGAAGGGTATATTTAAATGGACAATGACTTTAATGACTTAGTATAAATCCTAGATGTCCTCAATGGGGACTTTGACCTAAAACATGATGACCCAAGCATGAAACCCATGCTTTAATAAGTAATATTAATAATAATAATAATAATTTATTATTCTTTCTTTTGATAATCACATTTCATTAAGACTCAAATAAAAATATGAAGACCAAATCTAGTTACATTCTTTAGCATAAAGAAGGTCACATGAAATTAAAAATAGCAAGGAATATAGTCACCTAGAATTGAGCTCCTAGAGGGAACAAATTCTAAATTCTAGGCACATACATGAGAAAATGGAGCGAAGGATTTAAGAAAGAAAGAAGCATCACTTTGTAGAGCTGAGAGGCTAGAATAATAACCCTTCAAGATCAAAATCCCTTGATGAAGGGATCAAAGTACTAGGCATAAATATCATGATCAGAAATCTCTCTGGAAGCCTGAAATTTAGTAACCTTAGAAATCTAAAGTCTATCTTTAGCAAGAAAGGGACATAGGTTGAATGGTTTATAAGTATTGATGGTCTATTTTAAAATACCTATTATAAAGGTACAAACATGGAGACCGAATTGTTGGTAATGAAGCTATAGTCACTTGGAAAAACAGGATTCAAGTCTCCCTCAAATTTCTCAACATAAAAATATTTTAAAGACCTGGATTGTAGCCTCCACCACTCCTAAAAATGAGTCAAAGACTTATATACAATCATCACCTATATACAATCATCAATAAAATTCACCTATATATAGTCATCACCTATATTTGAGTTATAACAACCAAATAATCAATAGGAATATCGCAATCCATAGAAATCGAGGAGTCATCAACGGTTTTTTGAACTTCATCAACTAAAGAATCAATAGGAGACTCTTTAACTTCATCAAATGGAAAATTAATAGAAAGGTATTTAACTTCATCAACCAAAGAATCAACAGAATTATCTTTAACTATAGTAGTTGCAGAGCTAGTACTATGTTCTTGAACTGTGGTAGTTGCAGATTCGGTGGAAGATTCATGAATTGTAGTAGGAGGAGAATCAATGGGAGGAACCTGAGTTATAGTTGTTGAAGGATCGGTATGAAACTCCTGAACTATATCAGCTAAGAGATCAATAAAATTCTCTTGAGACACAATAATCATTCCTTCCTCCATACTCAAATATTCTAACAAACCTTACACCATTTCTAATGACTACTCCACTTCTACACTAGGTACTTCTTGATCAGAATTTGTTTTGTCTAGTACCTATGCATATTCGATATTCTGAGTAATTTGATCCAAATTCTCCTCACATAATTTTAAAACTTTTTCTAGGTCTTACGCCTCTTCAGGCACCTTTTCTCCTTTATGCCATAAGCCAATCATCATTTCTTAGTTAACTAAATGACTCAAGGTTATCATTGTTTCCAGTAATTCTTGCATGGGTTGATCCTGACAAATTTCCCCTTTCTCACCATAATTTTCCTCTGTTAAATCTATTTCCCTGAAAGAGGAAGTTGAATTCCCTAGAGACATGAGAGGGGATGAGTTGATTCCTTGGTGTAGTTTAGACAATCAGATTGACCTTCTCCTTCCTCTAGGTGAGATGGCCATAAAAGAGGCAATTTGTCTCTCTACCTTACTGAATTTTTTAATGACTGGAGTTCCTAATAGGGAAGCTTCGGGTTGTGAAAGTTCAAGTGGAATACATTCAGATATTACACACTCCGACTATGAAACTTCAGCTTGAGGAATTTCTACATAGATAGTTTTGGAATAGATAGCCTCAGAGTGGGGTGTACTTGAGAAAGTAGCTTATGTAGAAATTATGATGTCGATTTGCAACTTCTCATGAAATTTTAATCAAAATCACAAGACATAAACCTACTCTATTGATTTATGGAATTCAATTCACAATTTAGAACATCAATCACAAACATGCAATGAGAAATAACACACATGCACACAATATTTTTCGGGGGGGAAAAAATCTACGAAAACCCCTTTTCCTGCTTACATTAATCTAATGAATAGAGATATATTACAATTGCTAGCTCAATCTAACCTCAACCTACAAGTAAAAAACATATCTCTATGCTCACTAAGAAGCTCTAACCCAGACTTAGTCAGTTTCTACGTCTGCTTGAGCCCCTATTTCCTTGCGCAATTCCTGAGGAAATTAGGCCCTTATTATTTAAGAATTTATTCCAAAATGATTGTGTAATTCCCAAGGTTGATCATTTGACTTCATGCAACACTTTTACACTCAAGGCTAGTCAACAATTGATGTTACACTGCCTTGGAATCTCCACCACAACTAGGGAACTCGAATTCTCTGCATGCACTAGTTATTTTGGGTTGATTGATCAGTTAACTAGATGATCACTAAGTTAGACTGAAGTCCCACTGTACAACTGACCTTCCACTAGTTCCTCCAACAGTTAGAACTAGTTTAATTGAAAACAACTTGAAATAAATGACATTGATTGCTACGAATTAGAAATCACACATGCTTAATTGAACACCAACTCCTCTAAATCAAATTTACTGAGTAAAGTGAGTGACACAAGCCATGTCACACAAGTTAACTGCAACCAAGTTGTCTGTTGATGTGGAACTTCGAATTTTCTCAATTTGACCAAGCAAAAATCAAATTGAGACTTTCTTGCTACATGTTTCAACACTCCATCTCAACAAGAAAGGGATTATCCACCACCCCTATCCTGAACTTGTGGAACTCAAACTTCCCTCTTGACAAATCCTTTGTCAAAATGTCAGCATATTATTCCTCTGTCAGAATGTATTGTAGCAACATTATCCACCTTTGCACACAGTCCTGTAAATGGTGATATCAGATATCTATATGCTTAGATCCATCATGAAATACTGAATTCTCGGAGATATTGATACAACTATGATTATCACAATAGATAACAGTTGGATCCATCATCTAACCACACAGTCCCACAAGTATCTTTCCCATCCAGATTGCCTCACATGTTGCTTGAATTGCAGTTATGTATTCTGCTTCTGATGAGTTGAGCACCATAGATCTTTGCTTCCTATTGTACCAGGAAACAACTACAAACCCAACAATGAAAATTCCACTTGATGTACTCTTTCAGTCGAATGGAATCCTTGCCCAATCTGCATCTATGAAGCCACACAACTTCACTGCCTTTGTCCGTCTATACCATAGTCCAAACTGGGTAATTCCTCTAAGGTACTGTAAAACATGCTTAGCTTCCTTCCAATATAATTTGGTCATCCTAACCATAGATTGGCTCAGCTGGTTGATTTCATAGCGCATATTTGGTCATGTGTTCACAAGATACATTAGTGAACCCACTAGCTTCCAATAAATGGTAGCATCCACTTCTTCATCGGAAGTGGCATCCTCCTTCCTCTAGTTTGTCGCTAGAGTGTCCCCATGGATTTAAAACTCTCAATGTGGAACCTCTGTAGTATCTTATTTGCATACTTGCCTTGATACACAAACAATTCCGCATCACCTTGCCATACTTCCAACCCGAGGAAGTAGTGCATGAAACCCATGTCCTTCATTCCAAACTCCCTTGCAAGGTCCTCCTTGCAAGATCTAATCAACTACCCATCACTAGCTAAAATCAAATCATCAACATATAAGATCAATTTACCTTCTACAAAAATATGATAGAGGTTTTCATCCTCTTCACTTTTGGCAAAGCCAAAACCAGTGAGATAGTTGTCGATCTTGGTGTACTAAGCACGGGGTGCTTATTTAATACCGTATAATGTTCACTTGAGTCTGCACACATGAAACTTTCAATCAAATATCTCAAAACCTTCTAGTTGCTCGATGTACAACTCCTCCTTAATAACCCCATTGATAAATGTTGTCTTTACATCCATCTGGTGGATCTTCCACCCCATCTGTGCAGCTAGTGCAAGAATTGATATAATGGATGAGTACCTTGTTATAGGAGAAAATGTCTCCTCATAATTAATTCCCTCAACTTGAGAGTACCCCTTGGCCACAAATATGGCCTTATACTTCTCTATGCTTTCATATGTTGCATACTTAACCTTCAAGACCTATCTTGAACCCACAACTAATTTATATGTTGGTCCTAGGACCACTTCCCAAACACTATTTTCTACAAAGGATTCATATTCCTCCACCAGTGTATCAACCCATATAGGTTTCTCTACTACTTCTTTGAAAGAGGATGGCTCAGTCACTACAAGATCAATCATTAGATCCATGTAGCCAGTGTACCGATCAGGTGAACTCCTCTATTTATGCAAATTTGAAGGACCTCCCACATTCTCCCTTGCATCCTACACAAGTCTATTAGCTTCCTTGGTTCTTTTTTTGCCTTTTCTAGATGTTTATGCTTAATTGGATGTCTCCACTCTCTACTACTCTACTTTTGGCTTCTCCACAACTTCACAAGGCTCCTCATTTGGAGCTAAACTATCCTCTTCTAGTTGGATTTGAAGCTCCCTCTCAAGAGAGATTTGCATCACTTTCTCCTCATCAAACATTATGTCCCTTCGCACAACTTTCATTTTGAGGGAAGGTAAGTACACACGATAGTTGTGAGTTTTTTTGTAACCAAAAATACCACTAACTTTGCTTCCAGCTCAAGCTTCTTCCTTGATTCTTTGGAGATATTGCAGTAAACAGAGGCTCCAAAAATCCTAGAGTGCGACACATCCATCTCTCTCCCTTTGAAGGACTCCTCTGATGTAATCATACCAAGAATATGATGAGGACTCTAGTTCTAAAAATACACTGATGTTTTGTATTCCTCAACCCACAAATGTAGAGGTAGGCCTTGGTCATGCAACATATCCCTTGCAACTCCCACAATTCTATGGTTCTTTCTCTCATCCACCCCATTTTGTTGTGGGTTGTGGGGTGTTTACATCTCTCTTTGAATGCCTTATTTTGCACAAAAAATTATGGATTCCTTCAAAGGGTACTCACCTCCATTATCGCTCCTGAGAGCCTTCAACTTCTTCTTGGTTTCTTTCTCAACTAGTGCCTTGAATTCTACGAACTTGGAGAATGTCTCATATTTCTTTAGCATGAAGAAGATACAACACTTCCTTGAGAATTCATTAATAAAAATGAAAAAATATGTGTGTTTGGTAGTGGAGGTTATTGAGAAAGTTCCACAAACATCAGAGTGGATCCTTTCCAAGACTGTATGTGTTTTGTTTTCCCAATCATGGAATGTGGATTTTGCATACTTACCAAGGTACATCCTTTGCATACATCCTACTTCTCAAGTGCTCCTTTGGGAGGCTAGTGGTTATTTGTTGAAGGGGTCATGATGCAAATGGCCAAGTCTTTTGTGCCAAAGTTCACCGACGTCATGTCTCTGCACTTTATCCCCCTTAAGGCTTAATGCAGCACAATCTTCCACATCTAGATTATACAGGTTCTTCACACAAAGCATGATTTTCTTCACCTTTCCTGTTGCTATGTGTCTCAAGAATGCTTTCCCTTTGCTGAAAATCACATCATAACCACGATATTCTAAAACTCCAATAGAGATGAGATTCTTCTTTAGGGTTGGAACGACCATGACATCCTTGAGCCTAAGAGGGGAGCTCGATTCCCTTTGAAAGGTGAATGTACCAATGTTTGTTGCATTTTAACTTCTTTCGTCCCCCGACTTGATGTGCATCTAGATATCTCTCTCCTCCGAGTCACTAAAAAACTCTGTACACCCTGTCATGTGGAAAGATGCACTTGAGTCCAAGTACCACACGCTCCCCATCACTGTGTTGTCCATGCATAGGATAAGGGTGAAGTCAAGATTGAACTGTGAAGCCAAGGCTTCACCTACTTCTCCTCCTGACTTCTTTTTGCTCGACTTTTATGTGGACACTTTGTGGCACAGTGTTTGAATTCATGAAAATTGAAGCATTTAATTTTGGACAAATATTTCTTCTTTCCCTCTTGGCTGGATTCTAGTTTGGTTTGAGATTTCTTCTCTTTTCCCTTATTTCCCTTTATAACCAATGCAATTTTTTCTTCATCCTCACCCTTGGATGAAGTCCCATCTTTGGTATTTTTCCTTATCTCCTCTTGTACCAAATCGAACCATAAGCGCTCCCAAATTGGTAGTTTCTCCCTCCTATTCACTAAGTCCTGGTAGCTATGTGAGATCTTGGGAATGCCTATAAGAGCTAGGCTTACCAAGTCATATTTTGCAACATTAACACCAACCCCACCAAGTTCATGACAAACTTGTGTAAATTTGCTCAAATACTGCGAGATAGTGTCATTCTTCTTCATCTTGATGTTTTGAAGTTTATCCTTGAGCGCCAGCTTCCTGTTATCACTATTATTCTCGAACAATTCTATCAGTGCTTTCCACATTGTGAAAGGAGTTTCTTTCCCATGGATATTTGAGACAATGTGATCCCGTACTCCCTCCAAGATTATTCTCCTCGCCTTGTCTACATCTTTCTTCCATTGGGCTAGGTTTTGTGCATCAGATGCATGTGGTTTTGCAACATTTGTCTTGATGTATTCTAGCAATCCATTTTCATCCAATACCACCTCCATGTGATCCTTCCATGCAATGAAATTTGAGCTGCCTTCCAAGGCATACTCAAGTCTCAGCCCATTGAAGGTCATTCTCCCAACTCTGAAGATATTCTTCTACACTGAACTGGAAATTCGGTCCTCCTAAGAAACAACTTCAAAATTCTTGTTCTAATGTGAATCCTGCTCTAATACTATGTATAAATTATTATGTATATTTGCAATTTCTCATGAGATTTTAAGCAAATTCATAAGACAAAAACCTACTCTACTTCTCTACAGAATTCAATTCACAACTTAGAACATCAATCACAAAAATGCAATGAGAAATAACGTACATGCACATAATATTTTTCCAGGGGAAACAAATCTGCTAAAACCCCTTTTCTTGCTTGCAATTTGATGAATAGAGATGTATTACAATTGATAGCTCAATCTAAGCTCAGCCTGCAAGTGAATAACCTATCTCTCTGCTCATTGAGAAGCTCTGACCCAGACTAAGTCAATTTTTTTTCCTCTTCTTGAGCCCCTATTTCCTTGCACAATTCTTGAACAAATTAAGACCCTATTATTTAGGAATTTACTCCAAAATGAGTGTGAAATTCCCAAGGTTGATCATCTGACTGCATGAAACACATGTATAGTCAAGACTAGTCTACAATTGATGTTACACTTCCTTGGAATCTCCACCATAGCTGGGGAACTCGAATTCTCTACATGTACTAGCTATTTTGGGTTGAATGATCATTTAACTAGATGATAATTGGGTTAGACTGAAGTCCCACTGCACAACTGACCTTCCACTAGTTCCTCCAATAGTTAGAACTAGTTTAACTTAGAACTAGTTTAACTGAAAAAAAAAAAAAAAAAAAAAAAAAAAAAAAAAAAAAAAAAAACTAACCTTGATTGCTACAAATTAAATCACACATGCTTAACTGAACTCTAACTCCTCTAACTGGAATTTACTGAGTAAACTAAGTGACACAAGCCATGTCACACAAGTTAACTGCATCCAAGTTGTCTGTTGATGTGGAGTTCGAATTTTCTCAATTTGACTAAGGCAAAATCAAATTGAGACATTCTTGTTTCATTTTTCAACATGTTCAGCCTAAAGAGTGTCAAATTGGGTAGTTCCTTGTACAACTGAGGTATGCTATTCTAATACCACGGGGTTTTCTTTCCCCACTTCTTCTCTATTTAGAGGGGAATTCCATTGCTCCGACGTCAACATATCAGTGGAATTATCCTCATAATCTTGTCCTGCATCAATTTCAAAATTCTCTTCCTCCTCAAAATTTCTACTTCCAATTATAAATTCAAGATTTTCCTTACTAAATGTGGTTTCAGGGTTCTCACTAGCAGTTCCAATTTCAGGATTTTCACCACTTATAAAAACTTCGAGGTTTTCTGGAGCATTATCTAGAAGGGTTTCATCATCATTATTTGGTTCACTCATAGGTTCTTCAATTCCCCCAATCAAATTTTCCCAAGTCTATTGAGTTTGTTGTAAGATACTTATAACTTATAATTTTATCAATCCATGATGGGTTATGATTGCAGAAGGTTCTTTAGCATTTTTGACACTAAGCAATGTTTCATGCAACATAAATTTTAAGAAAAAGGGAATATTCAAAGATACCTTATGTCGCAAATATGCCAATATCTTAAGGTGGCTATCTCTAACCACATTGTATCTTCCATCACATGTGATATATCTTTGGACTCTACCAGCTCCATCCAAGGTTTTGAAAACGAGTTGGGATTATACCCCTTCCATTTTCTTACCAATTAGTCTCCATTGTCTAGAAACAACAAAGTTGCGCTTTGGAGCGAAGTATGTGTCTCGTACCATCTTTCACTTGTTTTTGTTAGCCTTGTAACCTCAGCTATAGCTTCTTCATCTACTTGAACCTGTAAATTCTTTACCATTGTCATTCCATTGTTCAAGATTTTCATGAATTCTAATGCAACTTCTTTGTCGAAACCTTAAATTTTTCTGAAATACTGCACCCATTCTACCTAGTTCAAAATGTTGTGCACTCCATCTATGGCTCGCAGATGGCTTAGTTAATATCTAATCAACTAA
This sequence comes from Pinus tabuliformis, assembly GCA_031772625.1. NCBI lineage: Eukaryota > Viridiplantae > Streptophyta > Pinopsida > Pinales > Pinaceae > Pinus > Pinus tabuliformis. The sequence goes on from CM062813.1 coordinate 271,053,509, forward strand.
CCCCATGCTTGTGTCTACAACTTGCTTTTGCTGGTGAAAATGGCTACAAATTTCTATGAATTGCTAAAGTTGGTTATTTTAAATTTCAGGCTTTCCTAATCATAAATACAGTGACAACTTGAGAATAATGGCACAACATGCAGATGTAATAAGGGAAATTGATAGCATCACGACATTGTACCTTCACCCACCCTCAATTAATTTTAGTGGTAGTCCTCAACTAGTAATTACATTAATTTTAATAGAGAGGAGAGGTCAACAATGTGGTCATTTCAAATATCGAGAATAAAAAAGTGTACTTATATATGACTTACCATGTGATTTATTGATTTAGTTGTTACCGAAAAATCAATCATTAAATCAAGAGATCACTTCTGAAATATGCAATATTTTTTTATAATGATTAATCGACTTGACACCTATTAATAAAATAATGACATGATAATGATTGAAGACCATAGATAAATGCAAAATTGAAAGATATGATATTTGAATGGTACACTCCATTAATGTTAGTAGAATAAATATTCCCTTTTTGTAGCAAGATTATAATAATTTAAATGATATAAGAAAATGTGACAACTTCTAAGGGTCACACATCCCAAAATCGTGGTAATATATTTAAAGTATAGCATCAAGGCATTAGTCTTTATAGCAAATTTTGAATCATTCCTTGAAAGCCTAAGTATTGGGTTCATTGTCCTTAGCCTTGACTTATGGGAGTAGTGATGATTGAATATGGAAAAATCCTTTCCCAGTGTGAATAATATAGTGCTAATTTTTTGTATCTTCTTTTCACTAACATAGCACTGCTGCCAAAATGCATGTTCAGTACCCTCGCGGGTTTACTTGTATTTCCACTTTCCTATTAAATATTTAATATATATGATAATTTTAAATGGTGGAAAGTGGATGGTACAATTTTTTATTAACTAAGCACATTATTTTAGTTCCTAGGTTGGTTTTTTGAACATATCTCCCATCATAGTCCCTCTGTCGTGGATATTTAATGTGAGATAAGATGGAGTGTTTCATGGAATAACATAAAACGTTAATATAGTCATTAACGCATTTATTTTTATTTTTATTATTGAATGTACATTATTATGGGAATGGGCCTCCATAAAAAGTTATGCCATAAATGCTTTAATGATGATTAATACATCTGTTCCCAAAAAGATCCTTGAAAAATATAACTAACATGAATGGAATAATAACCATTCAGATCATTAGAAAGAAACAATAACATAGTCTTCTTCCCTCATCAGAATGACAAAGCAAATGATGGGAGGAAAAAGAGTAATCTCTTCAATCAATCATAATCATTTTAAATAGGGGTGGAGATATTATTTTACTAAAAAATTCTTTCAAATACATAATAGCAATACTCCTATTCAAATTTGAGTAAGGGAACGACGGTTGTACCAAAGGTAACAACAATGGTAATTTGGGGTAACAATAGTTTTGACTTAGGTAATAATGGTTGCGACTTAAGATAGAACTAGGTATAAAAGAAAAACAAATATAATTAAAAGGATGAAAACAACCAAACAACAAAAGCAATAAAAATAAACAAAAAATTCTAATATTTTTTTTTTTTTTTACAAAAGTACTAAAATGGAAATAAATTTACCTGGTCGTAGATTTGGGGGAATTCCCCTCTCCACCTACAATTTGTAGATCTGCATAATGTAACTTTGTGAAGAAAAGACTCTCTTGTGATTGGTTGGTGGTATAAACCTAATTGATGACCAATGGCAAGAAAATAAATACTAGATTTGTCGATAGTAGTGAGGTGTATAATTCCATTATCATATACTTCACTAACCTCGTAAGGGCCTAACCACATTGTTTTAAGCTTCCCCAGGAAGTCTTGGAACCTGGAATCGTACACTAGTACCCAGACACCTTTTTGAAAAGCTTTTCTTTTACTAAGATGATCATGCCAGTTGGCCCTTTGTTGTTGAACTATAGATGTCTGATGGACAGAAACAAGGTGAATTTCATCTAACTCCTTGAGTTGTTGTAGGCATTGTTTCTACACTTCTAAAATATCTAAGCCGAATTCGCAGGAATTTTTAAGAGTCTTGGTTTCGAGCTCAATTAGAAATAATGTATTTTTACCATAAATAAGCTGGTAAGGTGAGAAGCTAATGATGTTACTCGAAGTCATACAATAAGTCCATAGGGATTTAAAAATTTTAGAAGCCCATTCTCAAAGATTTGTAGCCATTGTCTTAGTCAAAATATTTTCCAGAACTTTATTCGTACTCTCAACCTAGCCATTTTTTGGCGGATGGTGGGGTAAGGTAACTCTAGGTTTAATGTGATATTTCTGTAGAGTTGCAAAAATATTATGGGATATAAATTGCATTCCTCCATCAATGACGAGTTCTCTGGGTAGGTCATACTAAACAAATAGATCAAACAAGAAATTTATAGCTACTTCTTATGTGTCTCTTGAAACAACTACTGCCTCTACCCACTTCATCACGCAATTAGTACAAACCAAAATATATGATTTATAATTTTAAGGAGAGTTAATAGGGCCCACAAAATCCATTCCCCACTTTTATAATGGCTCTAACACAAGCTGCATCTGAAGAGGCATTTCGCCGGACTGAATGGGATGCCCCATTCGTTGGCATATATTGCAACTTTGAATATATTTCTTGGCATCCTTGAATTTTGTGGGCCAAAAGTAGCCCATATGTAGCACTTTATTCCTAGTTCTCCAATCAACAAAATGGCCCCCACAGGGCTCATCATTGTAGGATTTAAGGATATCATAAACCTTGTATTCTCTAAGTATACACCTGTAGATTTGAAGGTCTTCTCCTATATGAAAAAGATAACCATCTATCCAACAAAACCAAGCACTACATTGGATGATATGTTTCTTCTGACAAGGTGACAGATGCAAAGGCAGCTTTCCTGCTATAAGATAATTCACAACATCCACATACCACAGTGTTTTAATAGATGCTGAAAATAAATGTTCTTCTAGAAATTGGTCTTCTACAAGAGAAGAATCATTTGCAAGCAAGATGTTGGATAAGAAGTCTGCAACAAGATTATCTTTACCTGGCCAATCTTTGATAACAATATTGAATTCCTGCAACAGGAGCAACTATCAATTTATTCTACCATTAGTAACTGGTTTATTATCTAGATACCTAATAGTAGAATGATCGGTATATAAAAATATAGGATAGCCTGTAATATAGTGACGAAATTTATTAACAACATAGACAACTTCCAAAAATTCTTTCTCCGTCACTATGTAATTTAGCTCTGCGGGCGTTAATTTTTTGTTGATGTAATAAATGGCATAAGGATTTTTGTCTTCTTCTTGGCCCAATAATGTTGGCATTGTGGCTAATGTGTTGTCCTTGATGGAAGCCTACTTAATAAAGATGTCAACAGTGTGATAATAGGATGATTATGTAGATTGACACATATGCTATAGTTGGTATGGACAGAGAAATGGCAGTTCAGAGACAGATGAATGACAAAAATGATATTTGAGAAAGTATATGTGGATCCTATGAAGAAGGTGCATGTACATACATAGGACCCATAAGAGAAAGTTCATACATAATCTGCACCACGGTAATCTAGATACCAGGGGTATTTACCATGGTATTGACCCATAGTAATCAAAGTGACAACAATTATTTGATCCCGTCAAAGAATAATAACGAAAATACCAAGGGATTTACCTAAGGTATTGACTAAGGCCAAACCTATATAAGGAGATTGAGATCAAGGTGTTATGTGTGAAAATAAATGATCTATATTTATGTAATTTGATTTGGAACAGGTGTGCATTAGGAAGCAAGGAGATAGTTCAGATCGAACAAATCTAAAAAGGTTGTGAAGACTAATGAAAATACTTTCTCAATATATTTATGCTTATAATTTTAGATATATAGCTTTGATGATTATTTTATCTAAACATAATAATGCATGTCGAGATCTGAGGTTAACAAATTTTGTGAATTGTAGTGGAAGTTTGATTCAAGTATTCTAGGATTTGTATGCAAGTTTGCTTCTGATTTATCGCGTACATACGCGAACCTAGTTCAGTAAAGTAGTGTATAATGTTTGAAATAATTTATTCAATTTATTGAGATATGTACATGGGTGTTAAGGCTAGTAGTCGCGTACATACACCAATGTGTTTCATTGATATCGTGTATACCTTGTAGGGTTTTGCAGTATGGTTTGATGATGACACCTGATAATTTCTACTCTATTTTCTATTGTCTATCAATGATGTATCTATCTTGATGATCTGTGATGATTGGGTTGGTGTATTGACAATGATGCTTCAGTGTAGGGATATTTAATTGGTTTAGTATTATGTTATTGTTTTGTATGGTTCAGTGATTGATTAAGCATTACATTTATTCATTATTCAGTTTGCAATAGTTTAAGATGTGTACGCAGGTGTTACACAAAGGAGGCATGTACATACACGAGTCTTATTCATTACAGTCACGTACATAATTTGGTATTTATTGTTTCTGGTTGGGTTCTATATTTAGTGATTTGATGCTTCAGAAATTTAATTAATTTGCGGTGTTACAGAGTCTCAGATCCAGTGCTTCAGTTTGATATATATGTGGATTTATTGTTTATAGGGTCCAATTTGAAAATGTGATGAAAGGTGGCCTACAATTTGTTTAATGATTATTTTAATGGCAGATCGAGTCTGAAATATTCTGAAAAGTGGTCCACAAGGAGCTGAGGGTTGCAACCTTCAAAAAGGGAGCAGGAGAATCCTTCCAGTGAAATTTGGTAAAAAAGGGTTAGGGGGTTGTAGCTCCCTTCCTGTAGGAGTTGGAGAATGAGTGGAGGTTGTAGCCTCCTACAAGTGGGTGCCTTTGTACTGATAAGAGTATGCATCAATAAAAATGTAATGAAGATTTTCTTAATATCATAAGAAAGAAGACAGAGACATTAGCAACAATGTTTTTCTCCCACATTGGATTTCCATCTAAAAATCCTGGTGTTTTATGTGTGTTGCTCATTTGTTGTGATTTCTTTATGTTCTTTACTGCATACTGAAAATTAATTAATCTATTGATGCAATGATTAAAGATAATCATTTGATAGAATACATGAAAAATCACTAAACTGGATATACACAGGTTTCTTTCTCTAAAGTAGCATACATATGTAAGTTGTTTTAATAACAGTAGCGTACATATTTCATAATATAGGATTTGAGGGTTTGAGTTAAAAATATTGATTCACCGACCCCCCCCTCAACATTTTTCCCAACAATTTGTATCAGAGTCAGGTCCCTCAGAATAAGCTTGATCGCTTAAAGGGAGATCCATCAAGATGAGCAGTCAAGAAGGACCATTTTATATTAAGCCACCCTTGTTTAATGGAACTAACTTTGTATTTTGGAAAGTAAAAATGAGAGCATTTTTGCAGTCACTTGGAGTTGATGTTTGGGAAATTGTTGAAGGAGGATATCAATACCCATCCTCCATTCCCACAGATGATGCATGGAAGAAATAGTATGAGACTAATCCAAAGGCAGTCAATGTTATCTTGGGAAGCTTGGATGAATCTGAATTTGTGAAAGTCATGCAGCTAAACACCAAAAAGGAAATGTGGGATAAGCTTATCCAAATTTATGAAGGTGACACCAAGGTAAAAAGCGCTAAACTTTAAAAGTTTAGAATTCAGTATGAGACCCTTAAAATGATTAATGATGAAATCATTGCAAGATTTTTCCTTAGAGTAGACGAGATTGTTAACTCAATGAAAAATCTTGGTGATGAAATAAAGGATTTTACTATTGTTGAAAATATTTCGAGATCACGAACTCCAAAGTTCAATTCCAAAGTATCTGCCATTGAAGAAATGTAGGATTTGAAGAGTCTCACTATTGAACAAATCCATGGGATCCTAACAGCTTTTGAGATGAGGAAACGAGGTCCATCAGGTTTGAGAGAAGCAAAATTCAAAGCTAAAAACAAAGGAAAATAAAAGGAAGAACTTAAGGAAATAAGTTACATTTCGTATGAAGAAGAAGAAAATTTTGTGAAGGAACTTCGGTAGGAATTGGCAGGTTTAGAGGTAAGCTTCCTTTTAAATGTTTTTCCTATGGAAGGGTAGGTCACTATGCTACTAAATTTCCTTATAAATAAAATCATGAGAAATGGAATATCGTTCCAAAAGTAAATGTTAAAATATTTTTTGATAGCAACAATATTTTTTATACTCATAAAGATAGTGAATATTCTTCCAATAATGAGGATTTTGAATTTGATCAAGATTATCAATTGCTTATTGCATTTGAAGAAAAATGTGTAGATGAATCTAATGATGTCTTTATGGATGCTCTAGAAGAAAAGGAAATTTTTATGTATAACTAAAACACTCTTGTTGAAGAAATATCTCAACTAAAAATCTGTCTAGAAGAAGCTAAATTAGATGAAGAAGTTCCAAAGAAAAGGAAAGGCATTGTGAAATTTTAGAACTTGAGATAGTTGGTCTAAGAAAGGAACTTGAGAAAAAAATGGCTCTAAATTTTAAATTTTTCTAAAGGATCCAAGACTTTAGAAGAAATCATCAAAGTACAATGTTCTCCTCTAATCAAGGCAGACCTTGGATATAGTCCAAATGGTGAAACATCAAGAACTATGAAATATTTTGAAACAAGTATAGGAAGTTATGTCAATGCAGTAAAAGGAAGCAACCATCAGAATTATAGTTCTCAGCAAAAGAAAGAAGGATCAAATACCTCTCATGAAAAACAACCTTACCATAATCAAAGGGAAAGCTACTGAAGAAGGTATTATACTCCCAGGTATTCCTACTTCAATGGTCAATGCTTCACTTGTCACAATTTTGCCCACAAAGTTGTTCAGTGTGTTTCTTATAAAACTATTATGACTAGAGAAGAAGGAAAACAAAAGAATGAGATTGGGGCAAAGAAATCTTCTTATAATTTTTTCTCACCACCTCAATATGAAATTGAATGTTCTCTTTTCCATAATTTTGGTCATAAAGAAACTGAATGAATAAAAAAATGGGGCCACCTTAGCAGCATGAACAGAAGACAATACCAGCCAAGGTATGGAAAAACAAAATTACAGACTCTAAAAATTGTGGTTTAACTTTGTATGCAAGAGATAAAGAAAAATTTTGGTACATTGACATCCGAGGTTCGAAGCATATGACAGGTGACAAAGATAAGTTTATTTATTTTAATGAAATAAAGAAATAAAAGAATGTAACTTTTGGTAATAACTCACCTATTGCTATCAAAGGGAAAGGAATTGTGTTGTTAAAGAAAAAGATCAAGTTTGGAAATGTTTTATTTGTTGATGGATTTAGACATAACTTGTTAAGTGTTAGTAAAATATGTGACCAAGGGCATGAAGTTGTTTTTAGATCAATAATTGTGTGGTGAGAAATCTAGATACATGTAAGATCATAACAAAGGGAACAAGAACTCTAGGCAATGTCTATGTCTTAGAAGGTGGCCAAGAGAATTGTTATTTAAGTAAATCTGAAGAAATTTGGCTTTGACACAAAAGGTTGGGGCACCTTATCTTTTCTCAATTATAGAAATCAAGCAAAATGGGAGTTGTTTGTGACTTGCCCAACATCTCTCCACCTAAAAATAGCATCTCCAAATCATGTCAATTTGGTAAGCAAACCAGAGTTCAGTTTAAAGCTAAAGAAGGTACTTCAAGTAAGCCACTTGAACTTATTCATATTGATTTGTGTGGTTCAATGAAAAAGAAGTCTCCTCGTGGTGAACAATACTTCATACTATTCATTGAAGATTTTTTACAAGAATGTGTTCGATTGGCTTACTAAAACATAAAGATGAAGCATTTGATAAATTTAAAGTATTCAAGGCTATGGTATAAAATGAGTTATATTTGGAAATCAGAAGTCTTAGATCTGATAGAGGAGAAGAGTTTATATCACATGATTTTTTCAAATTTTGTGAACATCATGGCACCAAAAGACAATTTTCCATAGCTAAGACTGCTCAACAAAATTGAATGGCAGAAAGAATGAACATAACAGTTCGACAAATGGCACGTGCCATGCTTGATGAGTTAGAAACACTTCATACCTTCTAGGGAGAAGAAGCACATACAACTGTGGATATACTTAACAAAGCTAATGTTTGAGTAAACAGTGAGAAAAATCTACATGAACTATCATTTGGTAAGCCTGCAATTGTCAAACACTTTAGAATTTTTGAAGAAAATGCTACATAAAGAAAAATGATGATAAGATTGGAAAGTTTGAATCTAGAGTTGATGAAGGAATCCTTCTTGGATACTTTTCTAGAAGAAATGGATATAAATTTTATAATAAAAGGGTTCAAAATATTGCTGAATGCATAGATGTGATAGATGAAGCATCCACAGGTACCAAAAGAGAAGCACCAGAAAATGACAAACATCTCCCTACTACAAGACAAAAGGTTGTATGAGAATGATATAGAGAAGCATCATAAGAATAAAATGAAAATACAGATACATGAGAAAATAATCCTTCAAGGTATGTTCAGAAAAATCATCCTGAATCTCAAATTCTAGGTGAAAAGGAAGAAGGAATACAAACTAGAATAACTCTTGTTGGAACTTCTAGTTACTTAGCCTTACTATCCATAATTTAACTTCAAAATGTGAATCAAGCAAGCAAAGACAAATGTTGGTTCAAGGCAATGCGTGAATAACTTGATCAAATAGAAAAGAACCATACATGGGAATTAGTACCAAGGCCTCATGATAAAAATATAATTGGGACAAAATGGGTGTTCAAGAACAAACTAAATGAAAATGGAGAAGTAATTTGAAACAAAGAAAGACTTGTATGCAAAGGCTATGCTCAACAGGAAGGGATAAACTTTGAAGAAACATTTTCACCTGTAGCTAGACTTGAAGCCATAAGAATTTTTCTTGCATTTTCAAGATTTCATAACTTTAAGATATATCAAATAGATGTTAAATATGCATTTTTAAATGGGGATCTAGAAGAAGAAGTTTATATTGAACAACCTGAAGGGTTCATTCTTGGAAATGATAAAATTTTGTTTGCAAACTTAAGAAGGCAATGTATGGGTTAAAACAAGCTCCTTGTGCATGGTATTATTGTCTTGACAAGTATATTCAACAAAAAGGCTTCACAAAGGGGTTTGCAGATAGAAACCTATATATAAAATTTGATACAAACAAACTTTTGATAGTTGTTGTTTATGTAGATGACATCATATTTGGAAGTAATGAAGAATCTATGAGTCAAGGATTTTCTTCAGTTATGCAGCAAGAATTTTAGTGTCTCTAATTGGTGAACTAACATATTTCCTTGGTCTTCAAGTTAAAAAAACTAAGAATGGTATCTTTCTTTCTCACACAAAGTACCTCAAACAAATTTTGAAAAAATATGGAATGGAAGACTACATGCTTGTATGCACACCAATGGTAACAGGATGCAATCTTAATCAAAATGATGATTCTTTTTCAATCAATCAACCAGAATACAGATCTATGATTGGTAGTTTACTCTACATTACAGGTACAAGACCAGATATTGTGCAGACAGTTGGAATTGTTGGATGATTTCAAGCAAATCCAGAGGAAACCCATCTCCAAGCAGTTAAGAGAATATTCAAATATCTACAAGGAACTCAATATTTTGGTTATGGTATCCCAAAAACACAGACTTTTCACTTCATTCTTACACACATGCAGACTGGTAGCTAATATTGATGATCACAAGAGTATTAGTGGAGGAGAGTTTTATTTAGGACCCTGCTTGGTTTCATGGTTCAACAAGAAACAAAGTTCTATCACTTTATCTACTATTGAGGTAGAATATGTTGTTGTTGCATCTTGTGGTACTCAACCTCTATGGATGATACAAACATTGCAATATATTCAAGTCAATTGTCCTCAACCTGTAACTATTCTCTGTGACAATAACAATGCCATAAGTATCTCTAAGAATCACGTCATGCAATAAAAAACCAAGGACCTTCCAATCAAATTTCATTTTCTAAGAGAGCAGGTGCTTAAAGAAAAGGTCAAACTAGAGTATGTTCCTTCAAAAGAAAAATTTGCAGATATATTTACAAAGCCACTTCCACGTGATTCCTTTGAATATCTCAAACAAAATTAGGAATAATACCTGCCTCATCACTCTGCTAATTTTTCTAACAGGTATATCATGTTTAGGGGGAGTTGTGACTATAAATTACTACAATTTACTTTCTGTATGTGGATGGTGTAAAGGGAAGTCATGTATATACATGGTTTTTGAGTTAGATAGACGTGTACACAACTCAGTGACTAGTAAAGAGTGGCAAAAATTTAGGTGGAGCCTCCTGTATGCACTCATCTTTTCATGATTTGTATTCTAGTTTTGACATTGGTTTGTTGCAGTTTGTTGGTTCAGGGGGAGCAGTTATTATGGCTCTATAGTTCCTTGTTGGCATTATGGTTTCCTGAGAGTGTATCGTTGCATATATTTTCTAATGTCTGGATGTTTCTACTTTTACTACTAAATTTTATATGTTTTTTTCCCAGTTATCAATGATGCATGGATTCCAAATGATGAATTAATGGTTAGTATTAATGCTTGGTTATTGGTGATGCTTGGAAATTGATGCTACATTGCCTTATCTTACTTCTATGTTGTTGCGATCATATGTTCATGTTGCAGGTTCCTAGATGGTGTATGGTGGTTGTTGATGACTATCATGGTCTTACTACCTCACTATTGAGGTCTCTGGTTTTGGTTATAAATTTCATATATGTCTCTTGATGTAAAGGTCATGTAAAGACCCATGTTGTAAATCATTGTAAAATTCTATCATATATGGGCTATTGGGGTCAAGTCATTCATGTATGTAATCCCATTATGTTGGGACATTGATGTAGAGTTGAGTCAAATATGTAACCCCACTGTGTTGGGTGATTGATGTAATCATGAGTCATTGGTGATAGGAAATGGCATTTTTGGTTGTCATAAATTATTGTACTCTATTGAATATCTTCAGATGGTTAAGCATATGCTCAGGAGGAGCATGGTCAGTATGCATACTCAACAGATCAGACCTACAGTGATGATCTCTACAAAAGGGGAGAGAAGCCTTAACCCTTTTCCCTTGATTTCAAAGGGGGAGACAAGCTTGGTGTTTGAAGAATAATGCTTGGAGAGAAGCTTCGTGAACAATATTGGTATTTGAAGTTGTGTTTGAAAGTGATTATAGATGGTGACCAAACATCAATGTGGTTTCCATCAATTCCAAAGGGGGAGATTGTTGGCATTATGGCTAATGTGTTGTCCTTGATGGAAACCTACTTAACAAAGATGTCAACAATGTGATAACAGGATGATTATGCAGATTGATATAGATGCTACAGATGGTATGGACAAAGAAATGGTAGTTCAGAGATAGATGAATGATAAAGGTGATGTTTGAGAAAGTATACGTGGATCCTATGAAGAAGGGCCACGTACATACGTAGGTCCCATAAGGTAAATTCACGTAGATAATCTGCACCATGGTAATCTGGATATCAAGGGTCTTTACCATGGTATTGGCCCACAGTAATCAGAGCAATAATGGTTATTTGATCCTGTCAAAGAATACTAATGACACTACCAAGGGATTTACCTAAGGTATTGGCTAAGGCCAAACCTATATAAGGAGATGGAGATCAAGGTGTTATGTGTGAAAATAAATGATCTATCTTTATGTAATTTGATTTGGAACAAGTGTGAATCAGGAAGCAATGAGATAGTTCAAATCGGATAAATCTGAAAGGGTTGTGAAGACTAATGAAAATACTTGCTTGATCTATTTGTGCTTATAATGTTAGATCTATAGCTATGATGATGATTTGATCTAAACATAATGATGCATGTCAAGATCTGGGTTAATAGATGTTGTGAATTGCAGTGAAAGTTTGATTCAAGTATTTCAAGATTTGTACACAGGTTTTCTCCTGATTTTTTGTGTACATACGCAGAGCTGGTTCAGTAGAGTAACGTATAATTTCTACAATAATTTATTATGTTGAGATTTGTACAAGAGTGTTAAGCCTAGTAGTCACGTATATGTTAGAAAATCGTAAAGGCATAAATATTTTCTCATGTTGATAATTACTTGTGAAATCTTAGTGTTCTTATTAACTTCTTTATGTTTTTTCTTTATCTTTGTTTTATCACGCAATTACCAAAATCAAAACACAAATATCAATGGACACCATATGTAGGCACTCATCCAGGGCTAAAACCCCTTTATAGGGGAAAACCTAGTAAAAACTCTTCCTTTAGTAGATTCAAATTGAGATAGACTAAGACCCTAGACCGAAAGACCTTCCTCCTCCACCAAGTCAACTCTTCCTTTTGATAGGTGATCTCTTCCAAAGTTACCAAGTGTCAAATTCTTAAATGCCACTTCAACCTAGAATTTTTACCCCCATCTTTAGAACTTCAACCTAGCTTTAGGATTGTAGTTTTGATCTAGAAAATTCAGTAGCTCCAGCCTAGCAACTTCACAGCTTTGACCTTGATGTAGCTTCACAACTTCGATGCAGTTTCCCAGCTTTAGAGTTTTGTTGCACATGAGAGAGAGAAAGAGAGAGAGAGAGATGCAAAAACTCCAATTCCAACTTGCTTCTTGAACTTATTACTTTTTCTGCTCCCAACTACTGCAATTCGAACTTGTGAGAGATGTGCTACCAAATGAGTTGAGTTGCTCCAATATATAGTGAGTTTGTGAAGTTGAATTCCCTTGTTGAGGTCGACTTGTCCTTTCTTAAAGCTGACTTGGTGGAGGAGACCTAATTGACCTATTTTACAATAAAATAAATTTATTTATTGACAAATAAATTCCAAGAAGGATATTTTACATTATGACAAAATAAGGACACTTGACATAAACCCTAGAAGTATTCAATGGATATTTTGACCTAAAAAAATTTAACCAAGCATGAAACCCATGCTTTAATAAGTCAATTTCTTTCATAATAAAATTACTTTTTCTTTCTTTGGACAAATATATTACATCATGAATTAATTCCAATTATGAATACTGACACTAGTTACATTCTTCAATAGTATATGTACCAATGTGTTTCATTGATATCGCATATACCTTCTAGGGTTTTATAGCATGGTTTGACGATGACACCTAATAAGTTCATCTATATTTTTTGTTGTATATCAATGATGTCTCTATCTTGATGATTTGTGATGACTAGGTTGGTTGATTGAAAATTATGCTTTAGTGTGGGATTTGTGATTGGTTCAGTATTCTATTATTTTTCCGTATGGTTCAGTGATTGATTCAACATTCTGTTTATTCATGATTTAGTTTGCAACAATTTAATATATGTGCGCAAGTGTTACACAGAGAAGGCGCATACATACCCGAGTCTTGTTCAGTACAGTCGCATACAAAATTTTATATTTGTTGTTTCTGGTTGGTTTCTACATTCAATGATTTGATTCTTAAGAAATTTAATTGATTTGTAGTGTTACAGAGTCTCAGAGTCAGTGCTTCAATTTGATATATTTGTTTGGGTTTATTGTTGATATGGGTCTAGTCTGAAAATGTGATGAAAGGTGGCTTACAAGTTGTTTGATGATTATTTGACAGGTGGATCTAGTTTGAAACATTTCGAAAAGTGTTCCACAAGGAACTGAGGGTTGCGACCTTCAAAAAGGAATTAGGAGCATCCTTTTAGTAAAAGCTGGTAAAACAAGGTTAGATGGTTTTAGCTCCCTTCTAGTAGGAGCTGGAGAATGAGTGGAGGTGGTAGCCTCGTACAGGTGGGTGCATGTGTACTGATAAGAGACTGCATTACTACAAATGTAATGAAGATTTATTTATGTCATAAGAAAGAAGAAAGAGACAACAACAGCAATGGTTTTATTCCACATTGGGTTTCCACCTAAAATCTCGTTGTTCTATGTGTATTTTTCATTTGATATGATTTCTTTATGTTCTTTACTGCATACTGAAAAGTAATTAATCTGCTAATGCAATAATTAAAGACAATCATTTGATAGAATACATGAAAAATCGCTAAACAGGATATACGCGGGTTTCATTCTCTAAAGCCGCATATATACGCAAGTTTCTTTAATAACAATAGTGTATATATTTCAGAATATAAGATCTGAGGGTTTGATTTTAAAATACTAATTCACCACCCCCCTCATCTCAGTATTTTTCCCAACAAATACTTATGTTATGGACGTATTAGATACATAAAAGGATATATGGAATGAAAATTTCCAAGTAGAACCTTGTAGTACTCATGTTGTTTACAATAACATTTTCAACTTTTCAAAAACATGATCGCATTTATCAATCCAATCAAATTCCACATGCCCTATTAATATATATAAAAGTGTTGCAATATTTGAAAAATAAGCTACAAATTGGCGATAGTAACCAGAATAACCAACAAAGCTACATACTTCTTTTGGTGTCTGCGGAATAGAGTGTTGAAGAATTAGATAGATTTTTTGTTGATCTACTTGGATGCCTGTAGCAGAGATGAATGCAAGACCATCCCTTTTGTCATTAACATATGGCACTTTTCATGGCTAAGGAACAACCTGGTTAATATACATCTGATGAGGAATTTTTCCAAGTTATTCAGGGCTTCTCCAAATTCATCACCATAAGGTGTAAATTTTTCCATGTAAAGCTCAAGTACATCGTTAATCAGACATAAAATATGCTCAAAACCTCTATTTGAAAATTTGTAGGTGCATTGCAGAGGTCGAATGGGAGTACTTGTTGTGAAAACATCCCCGTGGACAAGTCAATGTGGTTTTATCCATTGAATCCATCTAGGAAAGAAAAATATTTCTTTCTAGCAAGAGTATCAAGAACTTGATTGATAAACATAAGAGGGAAATGGTCTTTTTATGTAGCTTTTTTAATTCCCTATAGTCTACAGAAATGTGTCACTTCCCATTCTTTTTAGGGATGACAAGTAATGGTAAAATCCATTGACTATCAGATATGGGATATATAAAACTAACATTGTTGGCTTAGTGGGTCCTTTGAGGTTGACGGATAGGGCAGGTGTCTTTATCTATAAAAATGTGATATGTGCACAGTTCAAGATCGATACCCATCATGACTGTGTAATCCTAGTCGAAATATTGTTTATTCTTCTGAAGGACTTGTATTAGTCATTCACGTTGAGAGTCGATTAGGTTAGCATTAATGTTTAATGTTTTACCAGGCCTGATTTCAATGGGAATGTTATTATTAACTACTATTGTAAGAGTATGATCACTAGTGGATCATTCCATAGGGTTACCTTGAGCTTCATTATCCAACATAGCTTCCAACATTTGACAGGTTGGATATTCTACAACAAATGGTTGACTAATAAAGCTACTAATGGTATCATCCTCAATCTTTCGTTTAAAGCTAAGGGATTTTTCAATAGTGAGGACAAGACGCAATTTCGTTTCTTCATAGTCAGGATATAATCGTGTTGGATTAATAGACTCTATGTTGGGTTTAGTAGGTGGATAAATGGTAATTCTTTTGATGTTTATTCCTTTAGCGATTTTCATGTTCCCAGTTCGACATCTGATATATGCATTGTCAGTGGCAAGCCAGGGACTGCTTAATATAAGAGGATGTCCTTATAATTTTTCTTTAAGATTGAGAACTAATAAATCGACAGAATACTCCCAAGAGTCCACCAAAATGATGATATCTTCAAGAATTCCTTTTGGTTTAATTACAGATCTATTAGCTAATTCCAACATAGTAGGTGTCGGTATCAGCTCATGCATCCCAAGGAGAATACAAGATTTTAATGTTATGATATTAATAACATATCCCAAGTCCACTAGAGTGTTTGGGAAGCTAACACCTCTCACCTGAACAATGACTACAAGATTTTCATGGTCATCATATTTCATAGGAATCTGCTTCCCTAAGATTATATCAGATAGTTTCCCAATCACATGAATAGTGGGAGGGTCTTTAGGCTTTCTTCTAGGTTTTTTAACACATAATTCTTTAATGGTTTTTGCATAGATGGGCACATCTTTGAGAGCTTGCAAAAGAGGAATCTTAACACAAATATTTTGCAATTCTCCTATTATATAAAATTCAGGATATATAAATTGCTTAACTATAGTCAATATTTCCAGAAATGGAGGAGCGAAAGCTATAAATTTAGTTGCTCCCTAATTTTTGGTAGGTTCAAAATATGATTCTAATCCATCATAAGTTACAGTTGCTGAATATTTTTCGAATTGTTCATGCTCTTTATTGTGTTTTTCACTTTCTAATTGCTCATAAATTATTAAAGGTTTTTTTATAAGAATTTTCTGCCCTTATCTCAATTTCATTTCATTACATTCTGGAGGTTGAGGACAATAATCAGAAGTATCTGATATGTCTAAAATTTGAACAGGTATGTTATTTGGGTTCGGATTTGGTTATGCGGGCAGTTGTGGGTGTAGCAATGGTGAGGTGTTCAATGGAAATTGAAGTTGTGGTTGCGATGATGGTGTTTATGCCTAAGGTAATTATCCTAATGGTTGATTAATAGGCCTAGAAGGGCATTGCCAATTTTCAGGCCATACTGGCCCTTTAACTACTTGATTTGACCATTGGGAAAGGTATTGTGTGTTTTTCAGGCTTTGTTAGGGAAACCCAAAGTATGGTTGATTTTTCCATGTGGATCCTGGGTATGGTTGATTTGGCCAGGATGGTGTTGGGTATTGTTGGTTTTTCCAAGATGTGTCAAGATATTGTTGACTCTTCCAGGTGGGTCTAGCATACTGTTGTTGATTGTATTGACTAGAAAAAACATAGAAGAATATTGGGACATACCTGGATGGTGATATTTCCATTGGCATTGTTGTGCCACAATATATGTTGGTTCAGGTTCCTCTCCCACTTCCTTAAAAACAACTTTTAATCTCGGGAGGGATGGATCATTCAAATGATATTTTTGTTAGATGGCACAGATTTCAACCACATCCAAGGGACATTCCTTGTGGCCATTTTTTCGAGACAACGAGGTCATAAAATATCCAATGCTTGTTCTGCATCTGCATGTTTTTTTTTACCTACAAAACATCAAGTCGTGTAGTTAGGGTACTCAAAATATCAATTTTAAAATTTTCTAATAAGTTACTTATTTTTGCCTGAGTGATTCCTTTTCTTGTAGTTTTTCTAACTCTTCTGATAGGGTCTCGTATTCCAGGCTTAGTCATTACACTTCCACGGGAGCACCTCATACATAGTTTAATAATATCATCATATTCCTCCTTAGAAATATCTCCTTGTCCCATTAAATTGAGTGTTTCTAACCATTCATCTTTCATTCCTCTAATAAGGGTAGTTTTTAATACTTCTTTAGGAAGGGTAGTATATGGTGACCTTTGCAGATTATACTGAAACATTTCTACATATTCTTATAAAGTATCGTCCTCTTTGTAAGTCATCTTAAATATTTCTTCTCTTAAATCTTTGAATCATCAGTAATCCTGGTACTTTTTAAAAAATGCTTCCTTCATCTCATCCCAAGAATTAATGACACCACCTCTTAATCCCATAAATCATCATAATGTTTCTCCCTTCAAGGTAGAGGGGAACAATTTTAGTTTTTTTGAATTGGTGGTACAGTAATATCCTCGACATGAAACATCAAATTCAAACAAAAAAGTATTTGGGGCATTTGAAGCCAATCCCTGAAAGTTAGGAAGACCTTGGACTGGTATGGCTTTCATGGGTGCATTTTCTTGTGGATCAACAATAGGGAATTATGTGGTTGAGGTTGAGGTGGCTGATGTGTTTACTTGTCCTGCCATTTGGTCAAATATATGACAATATCCCTCTAGGATTCCAAAATTAGGAGGTATTAGTTGAAAAGTACCAGTGTGATGTTGAGATTCTGGACCTTATCTGGGCCTTACAACCCTACCTAAGTCAAGTACCACAATTTCTCCCCTTGATATCAATGTTGTATGAGGCTCTTATTCAAGAGGTTGGAAGTTTAAGTTACTCATTTCACCTCCTCCTTTTTCACATTACAAGAGTACCCCTCACTCTTGTCAGGAATATCAGGATGTTCAATTGATGATGATTGAAAAATTTCTTCAGATCCCGAAATTTTATCATGAAGCTTAGCTTTCATTGTGGCATAGGATTATGCTACATGAGTGGTAACAATAGTGGATCCTATTAAGGATATTGTTTGGGGTCCTACTGAAGCTTGAGACTCTTTTTCAAATGATATTGTCTATGAAGGTCAATCGTCCAAGGCCAATGTAGCCCTAGGTCTTGTTGCTTGCAAAAGTAAGTTTTTGGTTTTTGTTTTTAATTCCTACTTCTATTTCCTTTCCTAGTCATGCATACTATATGACCTGAAACTATAAGCTAAGGGCAGACACCACCACAAGTTTAACCGGGGTACATACATAGGTTCTTACCTTCTGTCTTTAATATCCAACCCTCATAGAGTCAGGTATGCATCTAAAACCAGTCATTAGTATGATAGCACTCTTTTGACAACCTCCCTGAAAATAGTGCCAAAATGTCGAGACTATTTATTGCTTGAAAACAACCAAGTATTGAATATTAATTCATCAACCTAGGGATCCTTCTTTCTATCTCAAGGCGTTTGACAAATTCTATGCAAGAGCTTTTCAAGAGCTAATGTTAGTTCTATATGAGTTAATCTAAAATCTAAATCTTTATTTTGCAAGCATATTATTCCTAATTATTAACAAATCATTTTATATCTAATGAAACCAAATCTCATTATGAAAAGGAAATTCAAAGGTGCGGCTATAATTAAACAAATATTATAACTAAGGAACAACATAAGTAATCTCAATTCTAGACTTATCAACAATCTAACCATTCATAAAATAATATCTAATTTATAAGAAGTGTTTCAAGAAACAACAATACAAAATTAAAGAAACAACAATGAGAAATCGAAGAAACAATTATCGTCTACCTAGGAAACAACAATGCACAATAGTGCTATGAATTTTTTTGTTATCGAAAACATAAATAAAACTCTTCAATAGCCATCTATTGAAAAATAACTATTCAAGAAAAGGAAGCATAAAAACGCTAATCTAATTTACTCTGCAGGTAAGGTAATGCTTCATCTAGGAAGCAGGCTCGAATTTCCCATAGTCATACTGCCTCTAAAAGAAATTTAGATTAAGAAGTAATTAATAACACTAAAATAAAAAAATAATTCTTTGCATTATAATCCTTCAAAGAAATTATTAAATTCAAAATATTTTTCCTTAGTTTTGCCTTTTACAAAAGTACAACAACCACCAGAGGTAAATTCCTCTATTTTCATATTACAAAAAGGAGTTATAACAAAAAATTCACAAAATAGGGAACATTCCTTGGAATCAAATATTCTCATAATTTTCTTCTTAAATTAATTTGGTTCTCCTATCTTCAACAAAGAAACCAAGGATCATGTCTCGTAACTAATTCTTCAAATAGGAACAACTATGCTTAAATTAGCCAGAATCTCTGTCTACACGGTCCTTCTCCATAGATCTTCACAACCCCTGTTTTCAACATGATCTCATCCAACAAATTATTAGCTCAATTATAAAGAAACATCCTTGTTTTATCTCATTAAGGCATAACTATAGGAACAAATATATTTTTATCAAAGTTGAATCATATTGAACAATGAATATGAATATAAGTCAACAAGAACAAGCAATTATTATAAAAACTAAGAAATCAAATGAAAGAAAATATCACAATTGCAAGGCCCAACACTATGGAAGCCTTGTGAAGCAAGGGACAACCATGAATAAGAATTAAATTGAAATTTCATATGTTGAAACACTTGTTTACTTTGTGGAAATTGAGATTTCTTATGTAAAATTTAATGGTTATAACACATATGTTCTCTTGATTTTCTCATGTAGGCATTAGAGGGAATTCCATAACTCTAAAAGTCACTATATTGTGAAGAAAAAGTCATTTTTGAAGTAGTGGGAAGGAAATAGGACATGAACAATAATGTTGGTATGCACGAGCAATGATGTTGGTGCAACTAAAAAGTAGTGTGTGGACTATTGTAGTGAAAACAGGGCACTTGGAATGGTTTGTTGCTGAAAAGGACACTTGAAATGGCGTGAACACCACGGATAGTGTTTCTTTAAGGGGGTTTCAGATTGTAATACCCTTGTTTTAATCCTCCATTGATATTTTAATTAATTATTTTAAAATAATATGTGGGAATGTAAATGTAAATTGGTTAAACATTTGAAACAATTGTAACTATATTTTTAATGTTAAATTCTAAAAAACTAATGAATAGGTGGATCTTGATACAAAACATCAGAAACCATGAAAGGAGGAAGCCAACAAGGGGTATATGTTAGCAAACTGAACCATGGAAATAATCCTCAAAAATTAATTATTTAGTTGAGACAAACATTTTGAATATCCAAGATTATCAATTTCACAAGAAAAATCGATGGAGGTGGAGTTGGTATTTGAGATACAACTCCCATAATTATGAAGGTATTTGGGTCTACAACCAAGTGTATCATTAAAAGTATGGAAAGAGTACTCATCCATGGACTTCTTGGATTTAAATATAATATTATGATAACTACAAATTGGAAATTCTAACACAAAATAAAATGGATAAGAAACCCATGAGGATTGGGGGATAGGAAATTTTATATTTGTGCATGCATGACTTGGGAGTATGATTTTGAGTTATAGAAACATAGTGAGGGATTAGATAGGTCTGATCCTAGCCTAAGAAAACCAAGCACCAAGTGTCCCAACCTGGGCTATTATGGATAGTTGTGTTTTGGGTGCTTGTTGGGTAGGACATTAAGCACTCAAAAAGGGAAGGTCACCAAGGGACTAGTTGGAAATGAAGGGGATTCCTTTGTGTTATGGAAGACAATTAAGAAACCACCCATAAGCATGTGTAGGCTCTTGTAGTTTTTTGGTTTGAGTGGAACTTGTTCATTTTACGTGGATGAAGGAGAGTATACCTCATCCTTACGCTATTGGTAACCTGAGAGAGAGAAATTATTTTTGGTTTTTTTCCATGTATGACACTAAACACTAAGAAATGGGAAATCATTGAGGGATTGGTGGGTAGTGAAGGGGATCCCTTTGTGCTATGAAATACATCTAAGAAACCACCATAAGATTTGGGTACGTTCTAAGTTCATTGGGATTGTGAGAGAACTTGCTTAGTTTGTATTGATGAAGGAGATTGACCTTCATGACTCTATCATTAATGATTGAGTGAGAGATTTCCCCTCATAGCTTCATGGTTTTTTCGGTGGTGGAAAACTACGAAGGATATAAAATAAAAATGACCCTATGCTGGGTAGAAATTGGGACACTCTTCATCAGTTTCAAGGAGTGATGCAACATGATCAAATATTAGTGCCCTTGTGGAATTCAAATTTGTAATGTAAATTATTGTTAAAATAAATGGAAATGGTCTTGATGGATTTGTATATTTATGTGCTTTCCTGTTGAATTGTATGTGATCATGCAATGTATAATTGATGGATGATCTCTTAACGTGATGGTTTATTGAGAAAATATTTCATATAAATTCTTAGTGGCTTATATAGCCTTTATGCATTTTTGTAATAGGACTTTTTACAAGAAATCTATTATGGTTGAGAAGACAAGGAAATTTGACCCCCTCAACATCTTAAGCATCCATGATGGAAGATTAATTATGGAGGAATCTTAGTAAGTCACAACCATGGGATATGTGTCTACTCTAGATAAGCTATATAATCCTTGAATCTACTACTTATGATCAAATAGTCTCATTCATGAAGTGGACCTAAAAGAAAGAATAAATTTCATGGTTTTAAAGTGGAGGGTCAAAGGAAGGAGTCTTCATAGAACATCTGATATAAAGTGTTAAAGAGTGCACTAATGAACTAATGATCTAGTCGAAATCTATTCAATGGATTGAATAGGCCTTAAAGGCCTTTAAAATTAATATGAATGTTAAAAATCCCTACGGGTGATAGTTTGTGTGGTTGAGCAGCTGATATGTATCCATATTTTAGGATAAGAAGAATTAGATATCTTCTTGCATTTATGCTTGAATAAAATCATGAGATTGTTGACCTCTCAGGTATTGGGTTTGGTTAAGGGTCTCCTTTAGTTGATACTGAATTTGTATTGAAGCCCTATGTGCTTGGATTAAGATAAGTGAGAAGTTTCACTCAAATGGGAAACCTATGATCAAGTGGCCTCTTTTTGACTCCTTGGAGAAAAATTCTTAATGGTTATGGATGGGGAGTTCTATATGCCTCTATAGGTTGGAGAAGGTTGCAGTTTCCTTAAAGGGACCTAGGAAAATTAATTTCCAATTTCTAAATTGGATTGCTCAAGGGGAGGCATCATTTTCCAAAAAGGAAAACTTGAAAAAATCCCCCAAATTTGGTAAACAGGGTTAGCCCTAGCCCTTTGTCGCATGGGAAATTTATGGTTGCGACAAATGCCTAGAATAGGGAGAAAAGGGGATGAAAAAGGTGGAATTTCAATGAATTTTAGATGTCCCAAATATTTGGATATTTGGAAATTCAAATTTTTTTTTTGTGTGGAAGTCTAGTGGGGATTGGATGTTCCAAATATCTGGATATCCAAGCATTCAGAACTTTTTATAAGTGCCAACCTTTGAAATATTCATATGTATATGGAATAGATGGGTGGAACCTAGTGAAATTAGAACCTAACAAGCAGGGGAACATTGAAAACTAATTTATGTAGGGTATCTAGAGTCCAAAGATTTTCTAAAAGCCTATAATAAGTCAAAAAATAATAATCTTGGATCCAAATGCTAGTGAGGGAGGACATGTGTGGTCATATGGAACCTACGTGGGCCTAACTTAAAATAGAGAAATTAAGCATGAGTATGACATGGCATATTGACATGTCACTGCTGACATGACATGTTGATGTGTTATTATTGACATGGAATGTTGACATGTCAAGATGAAGCAACATGATGATGTGTCATTACTTATGTGGCATGTTGACATGTCACATATGACATGGCATGATGAGATGATGCAACCAAGGTGGTATCTATCATGGAAGGTGACATGGAGACCAGAATTCAGAATCTAGGATTTCATGAAAATTACCTTTTCAGGATTTTTCGTATGTTGGATGGTCTGAATCCTCAAAAATCTAGATATTGAACCACATTGATGGGGATGGTGATGTGGTGGCTAAGAAGTTTTGGTGCTAATTTGGAAGGCCAAGTGGGTAGTATCATGGAAGATGACATAAATAGAATATGGCACAAGAATCCAGAAATTTGGCATTTTGATTTAATGAGTTTTTTGGATTTATCTAGATAGTAAATATCTAGATGAGTATTGCGGCTAAGGGTTTCTTCTTTGCCACGACTTTCTTTTGTGGCCATCTTCTACGGCAAGCATGAGTAATCTTCTTTTGCAGCCATCTTTTGTGGACAAGTGTAGTGTACTGTCGCGAGGGTTATCCTTTTCAGGTTTATTTTTCCCATCTATCTCTTGCCGCGAGGGTGATCTACTGCCGCGAGGGCGAACTGTTGGGCAATCTACATAGTTATTTCCATCAATTCCACAACTGATATTACTCTCAACTCTGATCTACTGCCGCGAGGGCAATCTACTGTACTGCCACGAGGGTTATCCTTTTGAGGGTTATTTTTCCCATTTATATCTTGCTGTGAGGGAGAACTGTTGGGTGATCTACTGCCACGAGATCTATGAGAGGAAGCGTTGCTTCTGGGTGATTTACTGCTAGATCCGGGGCTTTGTCTTCAAATATGTTAGCTTGAGCATGATGGTGGTCGATGAGATTTGAACCATTGTGAGCGTGACGATCTTCGGCGAAATATTCCACCCTGGGATGCTTGGCATCGATATTATTATTGGCACTGTTAACGAGTCTCACCACGATCTCCTGAGCTCTCTACTTGGTGATCTGGGCTTCATTAAACAACAGAGGGACAACATTGTAAGAAACACTTTGACTCTAATTCCAGATGGATCCCAAATTCGTGAAGATAGTTGCTGGTTTAGCTCTGTCCGCCTTTGGGGGGCAAGCTCCTACCCATATCATCAGTGAAGCCCTAACTCCCACTATCTAGGTGGTCCATGCCTCACTTGATGAGGCTTTGAAGTTTTCTGAAAGTGCCCTAATCTATCGGTTCAATGGTTTTTGGCCACGGCTGACAACTCTCCACAGTTGGATCTCGGAGGTATGGAAGCCTGTCATTTCTAATGAAATTAATATCTACCCCTGTGCTAGGGGTTTCTTTATAGTGGATATTGAAAAACTTGAAAGCAGACAATGTATTATAGATTCTGGCCCTTGGTTTTGGGAAAACTCAGGCCTATTCATGAAGCCATGGAACCCATCATTCGATCCCTCAACAATAGTCATAACCTCAACACCAGTTTGGGTGAGATTGCCAAACCTACCCTTGCATCTCTGGAATTTCTCTTCGCTAAAAGCCATTGGAAATGCAATTGGTAAATTTTACTGCAGGTGCCTAGAAACAGAAGAATATGCCAAAACGACCTATGCATGCATCTGTGTGGAAATGGACTTCAGCGCCAGATTCCTAGTTGAAATAAACCTAACAAGTAAAGACTATGTGTGGAATCAGAAACTCGATTATGAAAGTGTCCTCTTCAAATGTCAATCCTGCTTTGAGACAGGCCATCTAGCCAAAAATTGCCCAGAAGCCTACTAGAAAAATTATGCTAGAAAGAAGCACCACAAATCTACATGGTGGGAAGGAGCACAGAAAGAGCATTACACTGTCATCAAGGAAGAATACTCTCCAGAAAACTCTGAATCACAAGAAATCAGGCAAGAAAGAAACAACTCTCAAGACAAGTAGGGGGAAAGCCTCGCCCAATAGCAAAAAAGTGAACTCGACAACCCCTCAAGCATCAACAGTTATGAGGATTCAAATACTGCACAAAATAAATCTTCATTTAACAGCAAAGCAGATCTCCCAGACCAAACTTCTTCTTCGACTATCTTCAAAAGGACAAACACAACAGATCGTGAAGCTAAGACACCAATGTCCCAAGAACCAGAAGAGATGAAGGAGATGCAAGATAAAGGAAGTTGGAAGACCGTAGAGAAAAAAAAGAAAGCTACAACACCAATCTTGCCAAGAATGACGAGAAGCCAAACAATTAAGAACTAAGAAAATTATAGGTCCAATAGACCGATTTGGTCTCAGTGGACGTTAACCACCACCACCACCATCATCATCATCATTGATAATATGATTTTTTTATTTAATTAGGACTTTTAGAGACATCAGGATCCAAATATCTAAATGTTTGACCAATTTATTGGAGTGCCTTGCCAAGGCCTGGATGATCGAGAAGATCTAGACATCCAGGAATATGGAACATTTGAGAATGGTCATGGGGAAGGAGAAAATTGGATTCAAATGTGGCCTAGAAACTAACGTGTCTACCTTACAGATGTGGCATTGTACAGTGATGACATGTGGGTGTTGAAGTCTTAAATTGTTTCCTTTTTTACTACCCTTTGGCATTGTACAGTGGTGACATGTGGGTGTTGAAGTCTTAAATTGTTTCCTTTTTTACTACCTTTTTTCAATCTCCTTCACCTTTTTGTCGCCATTTTTTGTAGCAATTTCAGCATACTTAAGGTCAATTCAACTTATAAAAAGGTATTTATCATCCATGTTTAGAATCTATGCTTCTTTATGAATTGTGACGAAAACATTCCTACAATAACATAATCATGAACGTTCTGAAGCTAATGTTGAATTCCACAATGATATTCATGGTTAGATAGGTTGCAGTGCATCAGTAAAATGATGAAGAGTATCTAAAGATGACAATTTTTCAGCACATGGATAGACACCTATCAGCATGACTAGGCAAGCTATAAAGATTCAAAGATCTAAGATGCAAAGTCAAAGTCATACTCTGAGTATGATGGTGCAATAGTCAAGTGAAGGCAATGGAAGATTAAAATTACATCAGGCGAGCATGCATGAGACTTATTTAATCATGAGGATATGATCCAAGAAAAATCCCTCATGGTTTTATCTTTCAAAATCAAATCATGAGGAGATAAATTTTTAGTTTAAATATATTTCCTAGATGGTAAAGTAGTTTCATTTCGTATCGGCCTAAAACTCTTGAAGTTGTTTAATGAAAACTTGTATAAAATCCATAAGGCAAGATCCAAAACTCAGTTCGATTATCAATTTTATTGTGGCTCATTTCCAGAATTTGTGATACTATGTTCTAAGTAAATACAATTCTCTGTTTTCAATGCATGGCCAAGAAATCATCTAATCGATAGTAGACTTACACTCACGGGAGGGCCCCCTGTCAAGTTGTAAGGATGTCTAGTTTTGTTTAAGTTTCTATTTTCTCATAGCACGATAGCCTTTTGAAGTTTATTCTCTCTTAGAATATTTTCATTACAGTTCTAATTTAATCATTTATTATTCCAGTTCTAGAGCACTCATAAAAGAAAAAATTACCAAAAATATTTAACTTTCATATGTGTTTCCTTTCAGGTTTCATTACTCAATTAACTTCATAGATGCAAAGAGAATTGTCTTTTAGATTTAATCACGCACATTAGTAATCATTTAGAGTTACAAGTTCTCATTTGATTTTTATTCCTATCAATAGTTTCTTTCTAGAATCGTAGTCTCTTTTCTTTCTGCAATTAGTTTTCTTATGCAATTTCATTTTATTCAATTAGTGTAGAATTTCCTTTTCTACAAAATAGTGTTGTAGTGTTTCCAATTTTGCAAAGAATATTTTGCCTGAAATTTAGTATTAGCATTTCCTTTTATGCAAGTAGAAGTAAGTTTTGAATTCTGCAATTAAAATAGTTTGTAGATTTAAATTCAGTTAAATTAATTGGTTTTAATGTAACTTTAAATAGAAAGAACTTGTGTGTGTTTACTCTCTAAATCTCATTCAAATTTTTTTCCATACTTAGGATAATTTCATACTTAGAATAATTCTATCAATAGATAGATTTCCTCACATATATAGTGCACATACACCTCACAAGTACATGAACCTTGGTTGACAATTAATGAAGTAATTTAAGAACAATTAAATTACCCAACTTTTTGGCGTCGTTGCCGGGGAGGGGCATATAGGATTTCATTCTTGGTTTACATATCTTTTTCGATGCACTCAATTTTGTAGATGCATAATTAAAGCATGGTAAAAATAATTTATGCATAGAGAAAGGGATTCTAGGGGTATATTTGTAAGTAGAGGTAGAAGCTCAATTCCAACATCACCACTCACCCCTGCTAGACCTCGTAGTGCTACACCATCCACTCATACTCTCATTCCATCATTGGCAGGTAGAGATAGACTTCCTGAGGTGCATAGATCTGAAATCCTACCAAAAGCTTCACCAACTTCCTCTACCAAAGTTGTAGTTGAAGAATCTACATCTCCAATAGAAGGAGTAATTTTCCTCTCTTCAACAAGAGAGTAACTTAGAGGACAAGAACTAGAGGTTCCTAGTGAAGAAGAAGAAGAAGAAGAAGAAGAAGAAGAAGAAGAAACTTATTATGATATACCATTAGTAGACGAACCAGAGGAAGATCTAGATAATCCTATCATCGAACCTTATATTAGCTTTGAAGAATCTACAGTGGCAGGGGAAGGTCAAGGAGAAGTACACAATGTAAATGGTGAACTTAGGATTGAAGGTGGAAGAGGCAGAGGAGGAAATAGAGGAGGAGGTCAAGTTTGAGGCAGTAGAGGTGGTAGGGGAGAACCATATCCTTATGGATTTCCCATTTTTTATGAAGATACCAGAGCCACAATGAAGAACATCTCACACTCCATCCTTCCTATTTTCCATGGTTTGAGAAATGAGGACCCTTAAACATTTATTTTTGAGTTTGAAGTTTTATGTATAACTTATGACTACTTACTTGATCCTCAAAAATTGAAATTATTTCTAGCTACTCTTACAGATGGAGCACTTAAATGGTTAATGGGATTAGGAACACATATTATTAAAACATGGGAAGAAATGAAAAATGTGTTCTTAGAAAAATATAAGGATTATTGCATGCCCCATAACCTTAAGGATGAAGTGTTTAAGATGATGCGGAAAGAGGATGAAAGCCTTGAAGACATAGTTGAAATATTTTCTTACAACATCAAAAGGGCTAAGATGTATGATTTTAATGATGAAACATTAAAATATCTTTTGTTAAAATTCATTAGAGATGAATGGATTGACCCTCTTAATTTAATGGGCAAGGGAGATGTTTCACAACTTTCATTTGGAGAAATATGTGATTTGTGTAAACATATTTCAAGGGGTAAGGCTAGAACTGGAAAAAATCCAAGAGATCTTATGATGTCCAAAATTAATAAATCTACAACTGGAATAGTAAGTAGAGCTGAAATAGGCAATTTTCTTGATAATTTCAAAACATATATCCTAGGGAGTCTTAGTGAACAACTAGATACCCTTAAGATACAAAACAAGAAAAAATATGAGAATGTTGCATTATCTATTTTTTGTCCCAAGTGTAGGAAGAAATATGCCTTAAGAGAATGTCCTCTTGATAGTATAGAAATTTGTGTCATATGTGCTAAAAATCATAATATGAAGGAATTCCCTTTGATACATGGTCTTAACACTGTTTTTCAAGATGAAGTTGGAACAAGCCAAATTGAATCTCTTTGTTTTATTTCTAAAATACCATGAAAAAATCAACAATCAAATATGACTCAAGGTTTCAATACTCAATCATATGCACAACCACAGAACAATTGGACTGCACCCATGCCATGGCAACCTTGGCCCCCACAATCTCAAAATCCATCTTGGGCACAAGGTTGGAAAAATCCTTATGGAAAATATCCTCAATTTCAACAACCTTATCCTTATTTTCCACCACAATATTATCCTCCTCAACCAACCCAATCTCCTCAATTTCAAAATCCAAATCAACAACTTTCATTACCATTTCCTCAAAAACCCAATCAACTACCTACTCAACCACTTCCAAATCCAAACAATAAGAATCAACAAGTTGTTTATAATATTGAAGGACAAAATTTTCAAGCTTGTATGATTACCCCATTAGGTCTAAATGATGTTCAACTTAGATCTGGTAGGGTTTTACAAAAGAAGTCACCAACAATCGCCATCCAAAAATCTAAAGAGGATGAAGTTCATGAAAAAGATGCAAATCTTGATCAAGAAAATATTCCTCTAAAGGAATATGTTCTTGTACAATCAAAGGATGAGAAAATAAAGCAAGCTCCTATAGTTCCTCTAGTAGAACAACCTTTTATTTCTTTGCAAGATCCACCTTTTCCTAAAATGCTCAAAAGTGATAAATGAATAGAAAGAAAAATTGTTTTACCAAACTATGATATGCCAGATGAACTTAAGACTATTTGCATCAAAATTCCTTTACTCCAAACTATAAAGGAAATACCAATATTTTCAAAAAATATTAAGGAGCTATGCATTATAAAACCAAGAAGAAAAAGAAAAGATGTTAAAAAAATCCAATTGGTAGGAAAAAATATTGATAACATGATGGGGAAACCTATTGTTCAAAAATATCTAGATCTTGGTAGTCCCATTGTGAAAATTCATATCAATGGTGTTGAAATTCCAAACACTTTAATTGATATGGAAGTAGCCATCAATATCATGATTAAACAGACAATGGAGAAACTTAAGCTTCCTAATATTCAATATACTCCTACATTATTACAATTAGTAGATAGATTTGTTCTCAAACCAGATGGATTATTAGAGGATGTGTTTGTTTCTCTAGATTCTTAGGAATATCCTATAGATTTCATGATTTTAACTCCCAAGAACAATTTAGGAGGCCATCCATTGATCCTTGGTACACCTTGTCTAGCTACAAATGATGCATTTATAAGTTGTATATCTGGTGATATGTACATCT
The DNA here is from genome assembly GCA_031772625.1 of Pinus tabuliformis. NCBI lineage: Eukaryota > Viridiplantae > Streptophyta > Pinopsida > Pinales > Pinaceae > Pinus > Pinus tabuliformis. The sequence continues at coordinate 271,083,541 of CM062813.1, forward strand.
CTAATGGAAGTTCCACTAAGAAATTCACATTGCATATTCCTCTTGCAAAAACAATAACTAAATTAGAAAGTGAAATTTGGATAGATGATGATAATGAAGACTTTTCCATGATATGCAACCAATTTATACTCTTTCACAATTAGATGAAGAAGGTCAGTTGATAAATTTAATGAATAATAATGATTCTTCTTCATACTGTGAGCAAGATCAAATTTTTCAATAACAATGGAATATGGAATATCTATCATCTCATCAAATGTATTTATATTCTATAGAAAATTTTGGCAATTCTCAAGTAGAAATGTTTCCATATAAAAAATTATATATTAATAACAATTTGGAAGAATTTCAAAAGAGAAAATTTGTACATATGCTACAAAAACACTATTTTTCTTATGCATGGGAATACATAGATATGAAAGGGATTGATCCTAAAACTTGTATGCATCATATTTATCTTCAGGAAAATGCCAAACTAGTTAGACAAACTCAGAGAAAGATGAATCCTAATCTCAGAGAAAATATTAAGGAGGAATTACAAAAGTTACTTAATGTCAATTTCATCTATCCAATATTAGATAGTCAATGGGTGTCACCTTTAGTGATTGTTCCCTAAAAAAATGGAAAATGGAGAATTTGTATTGACTACATGGAATTAAACAAAACTAATTTGAAATATCATTTTCCACTACCCTTTATAGATCAAGTATTAGATACCTTGGTAGGAAAGAAGTATTTTTTATTTTTAGATGGTTTTAGTGGATATAACCAAATCCAAATAGCACCAGAAGATCAAGATAAAACTATGTTTACATGTCCATGGGAAACATATGCCTATAGGGTTCTTCCCTTTGGATTATGTAATGCACCTACCACATTTCAGAGAGCAGTTTTAGGTATCTTTTCCTATCTAATTCATGATTGTGTGGAAGTATACTTGGATGATTTAATTGTGTATGGTGATACTTTTGAGGAAGCTATTGAAAATTTGGGAAAAGTTCTTATTAGATGTAAAGAGGAAAACCTTTCATTAAGCCATGACAAATGTTTTATGGTGTTCAATGAAGGGATTTTTTAGGCCACCATATTTCAAGTGATGGAATAAAAGTGGATACATCTAAAGTAGAAATAATTTCTAAATTTTCAATTCTTGTTTTTCAAAGAGATGTTAGAAGTTTTCAAAGAGAGTCTAAAAAGGTACAGAAAGTTAACTCCATAATTCCTTTTTCGTCAGCAAATCCCTTAAGTCCGAAAAAGTATAAAACAATACAGAAGGGATGGCGGTTCGGTACTTTTAACGAGCCGAACCAGGCAAGCGCTCGATCCTTTTGTGCAATAATCCCTCAAGTCCAAAAAGATTAAAATTTAGAGGAGGGATAGCGTTCCGGTCATTTAACGAGCTGGAAGGCCAAAACTCGGCAAACTTTTCATATTTTACGAGTCAGTGAAAAGAGTTGAAAGAAGACTCGTCTTTTGAGGAACGAGTGATAAACAGGGATAGCTACAGATTCCAGGTACAGGTTGGAATTTCCAATCACGGCAGTGTCACAAGGATGGCTAGGTGAAATCACTCTTCGCAGCTGTTTCTCAAAAGAGGTAAACACACAAATGGAAGTGAATGGTCGGCCAAATGAACAGTGGAGGTGATGGATGAAAACACGATCAAGGTTCTTATGGCTGATGAATTTACGATCTCAAAAGGTTATTTACCGGTTCATTTTTTCCATGAGCTTGAACTCTGGGGGAAACTTTTGCTCACACTTTTCTATTTTTTAACGAGCTTAAATTCAGGCCTAAAACTGCTCGGATTTGCGTTTATTTTTTAACGAGCATGAACTATATGCTAAAACTGCTCGATATACCAGTCATATGAAGAACGCCTCTCGTAAGGACCAATTTTTATAGAGCTTATGCCTTACCACAGCTGTGCTCACTTTTGGCAAATTTTACTTCTGCCCCACAGGCTTTCTTTCATGCAAGTTTGGAAACGGCTAATCTTAAAACCAGATAAATAACCGCCCCTAGCTTGCACTCCAGAAAGTTTGCATGCCCCCAGGTATAGGATAGAATTTCGAGGCTGCCCCTCCTCTCCCCTACTTCTGTTTTTCTTTGGGTGTTCACATTTACTTGTCATCTTGCTAATCTAATGCTAACGATACTTGTCTTCTCGTTATTTTTAAGGGGTCTTACGCAGTACTCAGACTTCCTGTCGGCCCACTTTAAACAAACAGCTATTTGTGACAATAGAAGAACACTACTCAAAGACAAAACATTGGTATTATTGAGGGAGGCTTGCCTCTTTCTTATTATCCGAAGAGTGGTTCTATTCGCTGCCGCAAATCAATCTCTTTCTTCGGCGGTGTCTATCATTGGGTTGTCCAAAGATGGTTACCCTCTGTCACAACAATACGGTCTCCTTCTTAGTTGACTGCCCCTGCTTATCCTTCAAAACATATGTTTCGATGGGCGAGGCTTGAATTTAAAGATGGTGACTACTTGTTACAATAAGGGAATTCCTACTTGGGCATTGCCCACTTTTTTAGACAAAAGGTGAATGATTCCCAAACACATAACTTTAACAAAAGATCATTATTCCAGAACAACCCCACTTCCTTCGGACGGGGTACGGACTAGTCATGTTCTTCTGCGGAAATTCTTCCTTATACCCGGAGTTTCTTCTGCCCGAAGCAGACCAGGGTGCATGCCCCCTGGGTCCTAGTCTTTCTTTCCGAATTACTCGCGCTCATCGGGAAGGAGGACTGGGGGCGGAGGCGAATCTTGAGTGAACAGACCATTTAGGATTGGTATTTGACTATTTGCGATGCGAGATCCCGGAAATGAAAGCTGGTCTACGAGCTTGACCACCCTTCCTTCGTGTGGAAAACACATTACTCTAAAGAGTGAGGAGACTATCGCTCCCATGCAATAAATATAGTCGCGTCCAAGGAGTAGGTTATAATCCAAGGGTCCTTGAACTACCAACACGTTCATCCTGACGGTCTTCCCTTTCAATGTAACAGGTACATCGGGGAGGATCCCTAATGGTCGACTGGTTCCTTTATCAAAACCTGAGAGATTTCTCAACTCAGGTAAAAGCGCTGGGGAACCCAGTGCTTTCCAAGCAACAGAGGAAAGGATACTCACAGACGCCCCTTCATCAATGATAGTACCAGCCATAATCATTCTATAGATCTGGACAATGATTCTGAATGGTACACTGGCTGGTAACCGGGGTCCGCCTAGTTGATTCCAATCAAAGGATACAACCAGGATGCTTGGTGGTGGGACCGAATTACGGCCGGATACGACTCTGATGATGTTCCTTCCTGCGACAAAGGAATGGGCGCATTGCCCTGATGCTCATCGGAGTCGGTGCTGATGAAAAGAACCTGGATGGTGTCATCCTTGTTCTCATCAGTGAGGGTATCGCATGAAGATAACTCTTCCGCGACGGTGTCATTTGAAGACAGGTCTTCGATGACAGAGTCATTGGACGATAGAACCCCTGAAGGAAGAACCGGGCCAACTGCCGTATCAACCTTTAGACTTTTGTCTGGTCTAGATTCGGTAGGTTCATTCTCAATGACCGACACTTCAGCTGACCACTTGAGTGGTTCAACTGGATTTTCAACTATCGAGGGATTAGGCGCGAGTTTTCGGTATCCAGGAGGAAGTTGCACCGGTGACACCGGGCGATCTTCCAAAACTCTCTTGGCCTCATCTAAGAATGGACATTTGTGGATGGCATGATGACCTTCACACAATAGACAGGGTGATCTTGGTCCCCTTCTTCGTCCTTCACTCTCGCTAGTTGACGGAATGCAATCAACTTGACAACCAGAGGTTGATGCTACCGGATTGTGCAACCTTGGGGACCAGTCCCTTAGTATCCGGGGAATACAAGGACAATCACGATGGAAATGGATCCCTTTGCAAATGACACATGGCGATTTAGGCCCGGTCGGTGCAGTGTGTGGGTTTTTGTCAGCTTTCTTCTGCTTGCCCCCAGTCGCCTTCGCCAGAGGCTCCTTCTGCTTCTTTTCTCTCTTCTTCTTTTCCTTCTTCTCCTTGGGAGGCTGACTTTTGCCGGCTCTACCTTGGGAAGATGAAGGATCAGAGGAAGTATCGTAAGAAGTGGAAGGCTGGTGGGTAGTTCTAGATTGTTCTGACTGTTGATTCGACTGCTCAGGATTAGTGGCGATTTGGACTACATTAGTTGAAAAGAGCCATACAGGAAGGCCGATTGTCAATCCTGGAAACGACAATGTAGCCATATGAGGCGCACCAACATCTCCCCAAGAGGAGAAGGGATTTGGACTTCCGCCAAGGTTACTTCCTTGGTTGGTGGGCTCCATACTTTTCAACTGAAAGATCAACGTGGGAATAACAGGTGATTATGTTCCGCTTTAAAATAAATTTTATTAACGACGCTTTTAGACACAAACTTGCTTTTTCATGTTTTAAGAGTCGAGAAAAAGCTAAAGATGACTCTAGTCGCCTTCGATGTATTAACGAGCCCGAAGTGACAAATGCTCGGTTGGACTTTTTCAGTTATAGAGTTTGAAAAAGGCCAAAAGAAACTGCTCTGGAGATCTAGGCAGAGGGTGTGCCAAACCTTTCGCGAAACCACAGAATACGTTTTACGGTACGGGTGGTCGATCTTCGTGAATGCTGTGTTCACTGCATCGCGATCAGTAGGGCGGCCGACACGGTTTCCTAAGGATAAAGGATAAAAGCCTATAGGGGTCTCCCAATATACGCGACGGTACGCGGGAGCTCAAGTCCGTGTTAGTGCCACCGACTCTCAGGAGGAATCACCCACCTTCGTAGAGATCGACAGTCACTATGTTTAACGACGCCGGAACACGTCTCTACCTAGACCTCTAGATGTTTGCGTTAAATTCCAAAGCGTTGTTATGTAAATTGAGTTTATTTTAATGTTGATCTTTCTTAACAGTTTGCCTTTCAGGTTCGCCACGAGATGTATATATACAACTTCCTATATGCAATCTAAGAATGAGAAGCAAATCTTTTCAATCTTTCAACTTTGAAAACCTTAATCTGCTTGAGGGAAAAGAAGGACACAACTTTTTCCACAGATCAAAGAACACACACTAAAATGCACATCTTCCTAAATCGTCAAGCATACAGTCAAATGCAAAATGCACAATGCATGTATTTCTTTTCGTTATCCTTAATGTTGATGCTAGACAGAAAGGAAACTGTTGTATAATTTTGAATCTAATTTCAAGTAGAAATAAACAAGCTTGTCCACAATCAAAAAGACACCTTATGATAGACTTGTTTAAACACAGGAAATGTATAGATTCAAACCATAAAAGTGAAGAGCAAACAAACTCAAACAGCCATGAACAGTAATAAAACTAGCTCAAAAGATCACAAAGACACTTTTACAGTTCAGGATCTAAGAGGCCACAGCTATACTGGTTCGCTTTTCACAATGGGAAACTGTAACTGAAACAAGAAATACTGAAAGAACATTCACAGTTTCATTACACAACTGAGGCGGAATAATGTCAAGGAGAAGTGGATTACAGCAAGTACAATAACCAGCAAGAAATCATCCAAAAACAAGTGCAAACAGGGCCAAGACACAATAGGAAGACTGAGCAAGACAAGGGCTAACTGGACCAGCGCAGGTTCTAGTCTGCCAATTTCACTCTCAGCGCAGTTCCCGAAGGGAGTACCTGCGCTGTAATGCAGGCTGCCTGTGTACAGCCTGCACTGACTCACGAGAGTTTCGTCTACAAAGTTTTCCGGGTCATAAAAAGCTCAAAAATGCACTGTTTTTGATGAAATAAAAAGCTATAGGTCAAGTACAGGCTAAGGTATGATCAAGAGGATGAAAAGGCTATCACAAAGAGTAAAGAGTCTTTTGTAGATTAGCTCTTTAAATCTTGAATCTGCTCAGCAAATGAGCAAGAGTAGCAGTCCCTCTACTTCGCTTTTGATATAGTCAAAAGCTTTTCGATTTGGTACTCTTTTCTTCAAGAAATGAATAGCAAAATACTACAAACACCAACAAGATACTAGGCTCCCCAGTGGAGTCGCCAGTTTGTTGTGGGGAAAAGTATCCGATGCGGATGACCCTATCCCTACTCTAAAGGTGACAGTCTTTAGCAACAACTGAAAGTAAAGCTTTGATGTTTTCCTTTATGAAAGTACAGAGAGGGGGAAGAAATGATCAACCAACCTGGTATCCTTCGCTTAGTCGATCTTGATCCTCTCTCTTTGTCTCTTGTTCCCAGCTCCTTGCTCTCTTTGCCGGTCCAGCTACACACAGATCCTGCACAAAACAAGAGAGCAAACTACAAGATACATGTACTCATAACTGAAGCATGGATTAGGATGAATCAAATATACATGTAAATACAATACATCAATGCAATACAAGTATATAGGAGAACATGCAAAACTTTATTGATAGAAGTAACAGGGTTCTGAGAAGGTTACAACCAATGATGGCTCCAATCCAGCAGCACCTCCCCAGCAGCAAGAACTCTCCTCTTCACCTCTAGTAAAACAATCACCCAATAGCTCTAACTGTAAACCAACAGCACCTCCTTGCTTTACACAAAATTCCAACCTCCTTAGACCTCATAGAAGAGCTCTATATATAGGAGAGAAGAAGAGAGGATGAGTCAGCTTGAGACTGACATGAAGCTGCCTTGTGTCCTCTCCCTCTTCAGTTAATCTTCAGTTCTTGAGTCCACTTGGAGATCCTTGCTTACACATGGTGATCAAGTACCTCTTACTCATCACAGGGCGAATCTCATGAACCAAGTGTCATTTTGGAAGCTTCCTGGGCAATTGACACCTTGCAGGATGACTGTGCCACTTGGCCAATCTCGCCCAGCGCAGGTAGCCTTCATTGTTTTTGACTTCCAGCGCAGGTACAGAGTGGGACAGTTGCAATACAGCGCAGAAGCTCAGTTAAGCAGCTGACATGATCCAAAATAAGCCTGTTTTGAAGTGTTTTCAGGTGGAGAACTGATTGGAAGTGCTGTTGTTTGATGACCTTGTTCTTTTAGGGGTAAGAACAACATGTTTAGGGACTGAGGATCCCTGTAATTATCGACATTCCATGCTCCTTGACGCGAGGCACAAAAATGTCTATAACAGTATTTTAGGTGTTGATCGCCTTCATCATGGTTTCATATCTCACGATATCTTCCTTCCTTACACATTCTATTCCCAGGACTTTCCAATTAGAGTTCCTTAATTGTAGTCAACCACCTCATACTTCATATGAGGGCATATTATGTTTATTTCATCTAGTGTGACATATTCCTTCCTACATCCTTTCAAAGGAGGAGATCATTTTCCCTTGATAGTGCTTCTCAAGATAGAATTAGTGATCCATGTTACTTGCAACCATACGACATGACTTTATAATATTAAATACAAACATACATACCTCATTTTACCTTTAGGTCATCTAGGCTTCTTCCAACAGCTTCCTTGGTTGAAAATATATTCAACCTCTTGATCCGATTCATTTCTCATGTCATCATACCATCATCTCATCAATTCCATAAGTTGGAGTTCCTAATGAAATACTTCCTTCCACTTTAGATCGGTGAATCCTCCGATGAGGATTCCATTAGAGAATCTTGATGATTTCACATATCCTTATTCAGAAGATGTTTCCCATTTGACTGATGTATGATGAGACTTGTCGTTGATTAATTTTTCCTTTGATCTTTCAATGAGATCACCAAGAGCTATATTCTTCAAATTTTAATACCATAGATTTTGTTCTAACAGTCCTTCATATTTCCCTATGGTGATTTCATGAGATCTTGCTTCTAATGCTTCTCCTTCCTTATTCTTCCTTCTTTCATTTTCCTCCATTTCATTGGTGAAATGGGCTTCTTATATATTCTTCTTGTTATTGTCCTTCTTAAGCTAAGTACAATATTTCCTGTGAAGTACATAAACTTTTACTTCCATAGCATTGAATCTCAGTTATGCTTTTCTTCCTTGAATTTTCCAAACTTCCTTTCCTTCCAGCAAATGTTTGAGTCCTCAACACTTTTTCCCTCAACTTGTCTTCTTCTATCTTGCATATAAATCACAAGTTTAATGAGGTAACTTTCTTATCCCATGGATAATTGTTACCTTGATTATCAGTTAGTGCATTTAGAACAATGATGATTATCTTCTTATCATTTCTCCCAGATCTCCCAATTGAGATCTTATGAAGATATTCTTCATCCTTTGATATATTTTACTTTTGCGTAGATCAGATCTAATTAATGTGACCTTCTTTATCATATCTTCAGAGAATATTCTTACAAGCTTATAATATACATCTCTTTGGTGTCTCCAATATTGTTATATGAGGGGATCTTTCATAAGAATCCATTTCCATGTATTCATAGGAGACATTTTGATATGTTCAATGGCTTCAACTTCTTAGAGGACTATGTTTATCCTCCTTCATGCAAGTAATTTTGATGACCCATCCAATTTATAGATCTCCTTGCAAACACAAAGTCATTTTACCAAATAAATTAAATAATGAAAGATACTTAATTGACAAGTGAAGATGAACTCTTCTACTTGATCACTTTGATAATGGTTGAAGAAGATGAATTAGATCTCCCTCTTGGATGATCTTCTTCCAAATGAAAAATCCTTTCTCCAATAGAAAAGGTTGCTCCTTTTGATGAGGATGATTTGTTGCTTCCTCGGGTGATCTTCTTCTAGGGAAAGGAGATGATCTTTGTTTTCTAACCTTGAATATGATGACAATGCCTTCTTGCCTTCAATATGCTTCGCCTTCTTTTGCAGTGTACATTAGAACTACTTCTAGGGTTTCGACTTTCTCCAAGATGATGTGATCTTCGTTTTTAAGGTCCTTCAAGCTACCTTTCTTTTTAGAAAACTTGATGAGGGTCTTTTTGGCCGTTTGATCATGACTATGGAAACAAAATCTCTTGTTCTTGTAGACTGCTTCTTTGATCTAGGGTTTGATCTAGGGTTTGATTCTTCAATGTAGATCTTGATTAATTTCTTTGATAACCTTCAACTTTCTTTGATGCCCTTATTGAAACTTGATTCTTGAATGTCTCTTTGCTGCCCTTCCTTTGACTTAATCACCCTAGCTCTAATTCTAGGTTGAAGAATATATGGAAATCAGGTTAATAAGATTCTTCTCACAATGATAACTACTTGTGAGGTACTTTTTAATTTTTTCTTATTAACACAATATTCTCTTGTTATTATTAGAGTGTGTTTTTCTTACTTCATCAAATAGTTACCAGAACAAAAGAGACAAGAACACAAGATGTTGGCTCTCTGTCAAGGTTAAAACCTCTCTCTTTGAGAGGAAAAACTACACAAGTTCTTCTTATAAATATTCCAATTGACAAATACCAAGACCAAGACCCTTGACCTATTTGGCCACTCCAAGGCCAAGACACTAATCCTCTTCTTCGTCATTACTGAGATCATCATCACTGCTATTGAAGTCATCACTGCTGCAACACCGAGGCCATCATTACTGCACCACCGATATCATTACTGTTGCACCATTTTTGCACTGTCACTGAGATCTTCACCATAACAACGAGATCTCTATACTGAGATATGTATATATATATATATATATATATATATATATATATATATATATATATATATATATATATATATATGAGAGTTGAACCTAGATTCACCAAGATCATGACCTTGTAACTATGTTGTCATCAATATCGTGATTGTATCTATATTGATACCATGATTAAATCTATGCCAAGATTATGATTTCATTTAGAATGTATGTTGAGACAGAGTGTGTCACTATGGGATCACTGAGATCCTCGTCCAAGACTGCAAGGAGACAGGTCGGCTCCCTTTTCTGTGGTATCTGAGGCTGCTTCTATGATCATTCTATTAGTAGGTTGGGACTGTGAGGAGGTCGAGACTTCATCTCTGTGGTACCCATTTGAAAAACATAGAGATATCTTCATACTTCACCATGGACAAACTTCTAGAAATACATCATTATGGAATCTAAAACACTTTTTTGTGACAACCATATGAAGCTTCAGAAAGATACAAGTTTTTCACTTCACTTATGAGAAGATCCTAGATGGGTATATATATTAATTCATCCCACATATTAAATTGAAATGACAATATGAATGGATGTGTCTATTAATGTAAGCTGACATGAGCTTTCCACAAAATTTGGAGGTCGACTTTGAAGAGGATGGAAAGTGCTTGTCATTAGAGAGCTAACTAGACATATTCATAGACTTCTATACATCAACTCATGCTCAAGAAGAGCTTCTTCATACATGACATTGAATCTTTGACTCAATAATAAATCCTATGTCTCTCAATGGGATCCACTAACAAATAAACCTCTTGCTCATGAAACCCATGAAGCAAGGCATACAAAAATAATTTTATTTCTTTTGTTTCATTATTTACAAATATCATGTCATTATGAAGACCTAACCTAGGTACGTTATTCAACACTATGGGCATATCAAACTACATGGAGGAACACAACTGGACACACTCATGAGCTTGTCAATGGAAAGCAAGTTTTTCTTCCAATTGAGTTCCAAGTGGAGACCTTCAAAATAGCAGCTAAACTGGGCCTTGATTTATCAAAAGCTCAAAAACAAATATTATCACAATTTAATGATCTAGATGAGAATCGATAATATGTTATTCAAAGAACCAACATAGTTCGGTAGCAAAGATCAAAGTGGCATGACAAATTCATTAAAGCTAAAAATTTCAAGCAAGGTGACTGGGCTCTTCTTTTTTATTCCAAATTCAAATATTTTCAAGGGAAATTTCAATCTCATTGTCTTGGTCTTTATGATATTGATACTATTTTTTATTCTTCCAATTGAGTTCCAAGTGGAGACCTTCAAAATAGCAGCTAAACTGGGCCTTGATCTATCAAAAGCTCAAAAACAGAGATTAGCACAATTGAATGAGCTAGATAAGATTCGATAAGATGTTAATCAAAGAACCTGTTAGTTTCTATGAGTCATCAATGATCAAATGTACTCGCTCCATGTGATTTATAGGGTCTTAGGTTAAATTGTTATATTTTCAAATAAAATTTGAATTGTCTTTTTATTGTCAAATGAGTCTTGAGTCATGTCCTAGGTGTCATTACTACTCCCTCCATTTTCAAGGTCATAAAATGTCATCATTCCTTGTGATAGGTCATCAAATGAGTGTCTTGGTCATTAAGTCATTCGCATGCATACTTAAATGGTTTTAAGTTCCAAATCATGGTTAAGATATGCATTAGGTGTCATCATTTGATCATGTCATCAAAATCTACATGGTAGTCATGTCATCACCATTGTCACCATCATAGGAGTTAGTAATTAGGGATAAGTTTGTCAAAAAGGTATCAAATTTACATTTACCCCATGTGGATATGTAACCTTTCCAAACAAAGTAATAAAGCTGCAGTACAACTACCTCATCAAGTCAGTTTTCAAAGTACATGATAATGTCACACCATCACCAAAGCAAAAAATTGAGTTTCAAGCTATTAAAAGACCATCCAAGCATTCAACTTCATTTCATCCTCCAATAGCTCTTATCCACCATTATGCCTCATCTCAGCCATCAGAGCATCGATTTTCATCACCAAACACCTTGCCCATCAGCTCGTCATGTTTCTGCCTGCCAAATGTTGTGCTTCTGGACATTTCTTGCGTTTTTTAGTTTGAAGTTCAAAGCAAGCAGACAACAGGGAATTTCTTATCCAAGAAGTTTTCAACACTCTAAACAAGTAAGTGAAGCATTCATAAGCCCTCTCATGAAGTGATTTCTTTCCAAAATTTATGAAATCCCTCTCTTAGGGTTTTATGCTACATTTTTTAAATTTCATGGTTTTTTCTTTCTTCCAAGGAGAAAATCCCTATATTTTCTGCTGAAACACCATTGTATACACTAGACATACCTTCCCAAACTATTTCCCATATTTTTTTTCCCCTATCTCACCACTTTTCCCCAAAATCCCAAGCCCATGCTACGCTTCTACTGCGTTTTTGGGTTTTCCCTGTGTTTTCCACTTTTTCCCTTCCTTCCCTCACCCATTCTAAGAAATTTCACTACCCTGGAATCCCTAACATCTACCCCTATGCCCTAAATTTTTCCTAGAGTTTTCCCTAATCCTTATCCCCTCGATTTCCCTCCCTAAACTAGCTACTATGTTTTCCCTGTTTTGCAACCCTAAACCCCTACCCTTTCTCCTATCAAACTAGGGTTTTCAATAAAGCAAAACCAACACCATGGCCAGTGAAAAGATGAAATACACTAAGGGGGTACTGGTCTCAAGAATGAGCCAACTCATATGCAAGAGATCAATGCTTCAGATTTCATCAAAAGGTCATTTGAACAAGTAGGTTGCCTAGGGTTTTGTGAGAAAGTACAAGAGGTGGGCTACCATTGTGAGATGACTAGTCTATTTTCCACTAATTTCAAGAGGAACAAGACCACAATAGCATGGATTAAATTTCCAGTGTCAGCAGAGGTCATAGCTTCGACAACTGCTATCCCTAATCAAGGTTACACCTTGCTGCCACTATTTCAATCCACTCGTTGTGCTTTTGGGATAGTTTGACTTCAAGGACATTTTCAAAGAGTTTGGAGCAGGCGTTTGTAGTGCTTGATGAAACTATTGTGTAGTAGAAATATTAAGCTTTCCAACCTTACCTTTTGCAACATCTAACTCATCTAGGAAGGCCTCCAAATCACCCTGCAAACTTTGTTGTGCTTCTACTGTGTTTCTACAAGATTTGTTGCATTTTTTGTGACCAATTTCAAACTTGGATTCTAAACGGATGGGAAATAATTTCACAAAAATGAGAGAGGTTTTTCTTCAAAACAACCTTATCTACAAAAATTCTCCCATTTTTGTAAAAAAAATTATGGTTGAAGAGTTATCACTCCATCTTTGATCCCTATTTTTATAATTAAAAAATGCAGAAATTTGACCCTACAAAAACACAGCGTGCCCACGCTGCGCTTTTTCCCAGGACTTCCAAATGACAAATGTAAAACATGTATAGGTGTCTTATAGTTAGTGAATCTCAGAAATATAATTTTGGTATCGTTTTAGCTCTTGGATTTATAGGAAAAGGTTGAAAACCACTAAAATTTCACCTTTCTGCCACTATTTTTGGTCACACATCGCGCTTATGGAGTAGTTGTGGAAAATTGAGTTTTAAGTGGTCTTGGAGAAGTGTTTTATCTGATTTAAAGCTTCAGTGATATAGAGGACATCCCCAAATACTAGTACCAATCTTCAGTTCAACTTAAATATGCACCAAAGTCATTCAATTAGCCTTCAAACTTTCACTACGCTTCTGTGCCTACATGTTGCGCTTTTGGTTCTATTTTTTATCATAATTTGCAAAAGATTTTTACGACCAAATGAAGATGAATTTGTAAAACCAAAGGAGTTTTTTTTAAGGGCAGATGCATTCACAATAAATTCCTTCATTTTATACATAGGTTTCATGGACTGGGATATATTCAAACTTTCTTGGAGGCCTATTTCAGAAAATCAAATTCTCCAATTTAATTGTCTGTTTTAATCATTCTTTTTTGGCATGGATTTTGAGAAGCTGGGAATGAATTTCACAAAATGGAGAGAGGTATTTCTTCAAAACAACCTTAACTACTGTTATGAAACCATCTTTCAAAAATATAGAAAAGATAGATCAATGCCTTAGAAATCAACCTCTTCAAGGGGGAAACCTTTTTTACATTACACAAATGAACAATTATTTGATGATACAAATGACAAGACCTCATTTCTATATATAGGAGCCTAAGGGGTCATAATGTAATCAGATTCAGCATAAAAATAATAATTTAAGGGCACAACAATAATAATAGTGGGCTTCTATGGGGCATAATAATAACAATATGGGTACTACATGGGCACAACAATATAATAAGGGGGTTGCACTAATAACAATAAGGGGTTACACTAGTAGTATAGGGACCTAACATGCCCGTCTCCTTCAAAAAGTGTTGTCCTCAACGCTTGAGTAGTTCTAGATGCTTATGTATAAAATCCTCCACCTCCCATGTGGAATCTTCAGCGGGTAAGTTCTTCCACTTGATGAGATACTCTAAAAGATCGATTTTGTAGTTGTCGGGTTCTTGTTTCCGTGTCTGCTTCAAGTTCCAATATGATTTTTCCTTCCTCGTCAAGTTCCGACAATATTGTTTGAATTGGGAGTTGGTCACTTATAAACTTCTTTAAGAATGAAACATGGAAAACTGGGGGCACTCTGGTATATGCAGGAAGCTCCAATTTGTATGCCATAGTACCAATCTTTTGTAGTGTCTTGTAAGGACCATAGTACTTTGGTGATAATTTATTATCCTTCTTAGGTTGCTTGAGGGACATTTGTTTGTATGGTTGTATTCATAAAAATACCCAGTCACCTATATCCTTTAAGAGTTGGAGAACTTTTTGTTGTTGAGGGTCTACCTTAACACCTTCATGAGATATAATATGACCCAAGTATTCCACCTCTTGTACTCCAAAGAAAAATTTGGAGGCTTTTTCATATAATTGTTTCTCATCCAATAGTCTGAGCACTCTATCAACATGTTGAACATAATCCTTCCAAGACTTTTTGTAGATTATTATATCATCAAAAATTACTAACACAAAATTTCTAAGGAAGGGTTTGAAAATGGAATTCATCAAACCTTGGAATATAGAAGGTGAATTGGTAAGGCTAAAAGGCATAACCAAAAATTCATAATGACCCTCATGAGTTCTAAATGTTGTTTTCGGAATGTCTTCAGTCTTCATTTTGATTTGATGATATCCTACATGAAGGTCCAACTTGATGAAGTAAATTTATCCATGCAATTCATCCAATAATTCATCAATGAGAGGAATGGGAAATTTATATTTAATACTGAGCTTGTTGATCTATCTATAATCTAGAGACATGCGCCATGATCTATCCTTCATGTGCACTAATAATACTGGAACAAAGAAAGAACTTTGACTAGGTTGAATTATACCAACCTCTAGCATTTCTGCAACCATATGTTCAATTTCACTCTTTTATGCAAATGGATATTTGTAAGGACTGATGTTTGGAGGAACACTTTGTTGAAAATGAATAGCATGATCATGATCACAAATAGGTGGGAGGCCTTTGGGAGTCTAAAATACCTTGGAATGATTGTCCAAGACTTTTTGGAGATCTCGAGAAATAGATGATTTTGACGTGGGAACCTCTAGCGAACATAATTGTGCAATTACGTCACGTTGTTCTTCCTTTAGAAGATTTTTCATGCCGTTAGAGCTGATTATATTTCTCGGTTTCCCAGTGATACCCCTTAATTCAACTTCCTTTCCTTGTGAAAAAAAATTCAAGAAGAGTTCTTGAAAATTAAAAGTTATGGTACCCAAAGATTGTAGCCATTGGACTCCTAGTACAACATCAGCACCACCCATTGGAATGGAAATCATTGGACTATTCAAAACATATTCTCCCATGGATAGCTTGATATTATGGCACTTTCTAGAGCACTTTATGGTTCTTCCATTTAGAACCATCACTTGACACTCTAGTGCTGCATATAGGAAGCAATTCAATTCCTTCGCTATCTTGAAATGAATAAAATTATGGGTATTGTCCAAATCAATCAACATTATTAATTTTTACTTCTTGATATGTCCTTCTATCTTGATAGTTTGCGGAGTGGTAATTCCTGCCAATGCATTACAATACATGGTTGGATTCATTTCTTGATGCTCGATGTGATCTTTCACTTCTTGAACCTTTTTCTTCTTGATATGTCCTTCTATCTTGAGAGTTTGAGTAGTGGTAATTCTTGCCAATGCTTTACAACATATGATCAGATTCATTTCTTCTTTCTCTGGGGTTGGTTCCTGGTGTATATCATCTTCTTTTGATGGTTCTTGATCTTTTTCTTCCTCCTCTTCACAATCTATGTAAAATAATTTCTTCTCGACACACTTATGACCTTTAGTGTATTTGCTATCACAAATGGAACAAAGCACTTTCTCTCCTTTTTCTTCCAATTGTTGTGGTGTGAACCTTGTAGGAGAAAAAACTCTTCCATATTTATAGTTGTGAGTGTTAGGATTCCTTGTTTCCATAATTCCATTTTCAATTTTTCTTGCCAACCTGTATGCTTCTCCAATGAACTAGGTTCCCAAAGACGAACCTCATGTTGAATGTTATCCTTTAAAATCCCTATCAAGACATCAGTCCTTTGCTTCTTTGGAATATCATTTACACTTATATTCAATTTTTGGAAGTCCTAAATGTGCTCTTCCATTGAACCCTTTTTTTTGATATTTATCAATTGGCTAAAGAAGGTGTTTTTATTTGTATCCTCATAATGTGTTATCATTTCCTCCGTGAAAATTGACCAAGTGACAAGTGGTTTACGAGAACAAAGCCCTTTATACCATAAAAATTGATTCGATTCTAAATATAAGATGCAATACGTACCCTTTGAAATAGTTTTATATCAGGTAGATCAAAATATTATTCCATCTGTAGTATACAATTTACTGGAAAGCGTAGGTGAAATGAAACGACTGGTTAATTCCACAAGAGTCTCGTGCTCCTCATGATCAAGAAGAAAAATGACATGGAGCAGGAATCCTTTGTAGGCTGTGATGTAAACCTGAAATATGAATTGATTGATGTGGTCAATCAATATGGGGACATGTTTCAAGAACCAAAGGGATTGCCACCAAAAAGAGGAATTCAGCATGAAATTCAGCTACAGTAGGACTATCCACTCCCAAACATTGGTATGTATCGAATGTAAATTCTAGAAAGTTTAAAAATTAAAAAACAAGTCCAGGAATTGTTAGATAAAGGAGTAATTTTTCCTTCTACTTCGCCATGTGGCTCACCAATTATATTGGTGCCCAAGAAAGATGGAACCTAGTGTATGTGTGTAGATTATCGAGTTTTAAATAAGATCATAATAAAGAATCGATACCCACTGCCCAAAATAGATGATTTTCTAGATCAGTTGAAAAATGCAAATTATTTCACTAAATTAGACTTGAGAAGTGGATATCATCAAGTTATAATAACTTAGGAGGACATATGGAAGACTACTTTTAAAACCAAACATGGATTGTTTGAGCGGCTAGTTATGCCTTTCGGTCTTTGAAATGCTCCATCTACATTCATGAGAGTTATGAATGATGTTTTAAGATAATTTCTTGATGAGTTTGTAATTGTCTATTTAGGTGATCTTTTAATATTCAACAAATCATGAGAAGAGCATGTCAAGCATGTTAGGAAAGTTTTGGATATCATGAGAAAAGAACAGTTATTTCTAAAGATGTCTAAATGTGAATTTGGGAAAACTTCCTTAGTGTATTTGGGCCACATAGTTGGAGGAGGTGAGTTGAAGATTGATCCCTCTAAAGTTTCGGTCATTGTGAATTGGCCAATACCCAGATCAATCATAGAAGTAAGGAGTTTTGTAGGAGCACCGCAGTACTAGAGGAATTTTATTGCCAATTTTTCCTCCATAGCAGCTCCACTACATGCGTTGACCAGATTGAAGGTTGTCTTATAGTGAGGAGGCAAACAACAAAAAGCATTTGATGCTTTGAAACAAAAGATCAGTTCAGCCCTAGTTTTGGCATTGCCAGATTTGAAACAACCATTTGAAATACAGACAGATGCAAGTGACTACGCCATGGGTGCAGTTCTTTTACAGCATAGTAAGCCCATTTCATTTCATTATGAAAATTTTAATAGTGTTGTTATTAATTATCCTATGCATGATAAATAGCTTTACGCATTAGTACAAAGTTTGAAGAAATGGAAGCATTATTTGATGGGAAAAGAAACCATTATTCACATTGATCATCAGCCTTTACAATATCTGCAATCTCAAACCAAATTGCAGCAGTCAAGGCACTTTCGTTGGATGGGATTTTTATAACAATTCCACTTGGTAATCAGGTACAAGAAAGGCATTTATAACAGAGTTGTTGATATGCTTTCTAGACCGGTTGTAAATGTAGCCATTTTACTCAAAAATAATTTTGTTTTCCCTGAAAGTTATGTTGAACAATACGCATAGGATGTTGAATTTCAAGAGGTGTATTTAAACTTGAGTCAAGGCCACCAAGTTGAGGAATTAGACTACCATGTATATGATAATCTGCTATATCTTTTGGGAAAACTTTGTGTTCCACAGGGGGAGAGAGTAAATGTCACAAGGGAACCCCACACGTCTCTTATTGCTGGACATTTTAGTGTAAGTAAAACAGTAGAAAATCTTCAAAGGTATTTTTATTGGCCTCATATGCTTGAAAGTGTGTCACATTTTATAAGAGGTTGTTCATTGTGTGCAGTTAGTAAGCCTAGTAATAGAAAACTAGGATTGTACACACCACTTCCAATGACTTCAAGACCATGGAAAAGTGTTTCTATGGCTTTTGTAGGAGGTCTTCCTTTGTCAAGAAAAGATCATGATTATTTGTATGTAGTTGTGGATAGGTTCAACAAGATGTGCATGTTAATGCCTTGTAAAAAACAAATTACAACTCAACTTTTCTTTCAAAATGTATGGGTTCATTTTGGATTCCTTACTTCTATTGTAAGTGATCATGATTCTCGATTTGTTGGGAATTTTTGGTCAAGTTTATGGAACTTGCTGGACACCAAGTTGAAGAAAAGTACATCCTTCCATCCGTAGACAGATGGTCAAACTGAAGTGATAAGCAAGACAATAATTCCTTTGCTAAGAGGATATTACAAAAAACATCCTAAGTTGTGGGATGAACATTTGCAATATATTCAACATGCTTACAACAAAGAAAAACACTCTTCTACTCTAACTTCGCCTTTTGACGCATGTCTTGGCTATTTTCCTAAAACACCTTTGGATTTCATCTTTGAGAAAGATGTAGCTGTAGATGGACATAGTGACATAGGCAAGGAAAATAATTCCATTAAGCAAATTCAATTGATTCACCAAACAATTCAAGAACAACTAGAAAAGAGTCAAGGAAAGTATAAGGCAAGGCATGATAAGCATTGTGTGGATCATCAGTTTCAAGTAGGTGATGAAGTTTAGCTATACATTAGAAAGAAAAGGCTTCAAGGTTAAGGTAAAAAGCTGAAACCAAATCGTTATGGTCCATTTAAAATTCTAGAAAAGATTGGTAATAATGCTTTCAAGCTTGATTTGCCTTCATATATGCAAATCTATTCCATTTTTAATGTTGAAAATTTGAGATTGTATGAACCTCCTTTGATTGAAGATCAAGGAGAGAATGTTCAAATTCCATCTATTGAAGACTTTTCTCCAGAATACCTTGATGTGCTTCAGCAAGACACTATACTTGACAGAAGGACAAGGACAACTAAAATGGGAAATATTGATTATCTTCGAGTGGGTCTCAAAGGTACACATCCATCAAAGGCCAAATGGATTGAAGTGGGGAAGGTGATGGAACAATACCCTCATATTTTCAATAACTGAAAGTGATCCGTTGGTCCAAAAGGCTTCTAGTGGGGAGGAGTGATCAGGTGCTTAGAAGTATGCTCAAAAATAAAAGTGTCAGAATCTTTTCAAACTCAGCTTCATATTGAAGATCTCGTCATTCTAAATCCAACTATGTGAATGGCACTCGAATCTGAGTTCATATGCAGAAGTTGGAGCAAGGAAAAGTTCAAGTTTGACTTGCCTACATGGCAAGATTAGGATGATGTTGCAAGTCTTCAATGAATAAGGAGGTGCCAAGTGGAAGCCCGCCATTGGTCCTCGCAAATCAAAAATCGCATATCGCAGTGGTAGGTGGAAAAGGCGTTTCAAATCGGCACCCCGTTAGGTTGGGTTGTGATGTGATCAAATCACAATCACAATTGGTGAAAGGGATCAGAGAAGAGGTATTGACCCCAGCCCTGACAAGGTTACCGATGCGATCACATATCGCAATCACAGCAGTAACAGGAATCAGCCCTGGTGCAAGTTGAGTCTCGAATGCGAAAGAACCCGGACGCGATAACATTATATTTCACAGTTTAAAACTCCGGTGGGTCCCTGATATCGCAATCACAACATTTTGTCAGGTAAACATGACATTCTGCCTGCCAAAACCTATCAATTGTGATCTGCGATAAGGCCGACAAGATATGGCCCGCGGTGCGATGAAATTCTTGCCCAGTTAGCGGATTTTATGGCTAATTTGTAGTTTTCTTCCAGTTTCAGAGCATTTTGTGGAACGATTAGAGGAAGAACTAGGATAATTCATAACTCCTTCAGCTCTTATCCAAATTTGATGCAAAAATAGTCAATTCTAGTAGTTTTTGGTATTTTGAACTCATTGAGATGGGTTTCAGAGGCATATGAGCATGGAAAACACACTTTTTTGTGTAATTTGAGCATAATAGAGAGGCCCAAGCCATTGGAATCTAGACCAAGGAGACGTAGCCCAAGAGGGGTGAACTCATTTATCATGTGCTTGTTGTGTGTTGTATATTGATTTTCATTGTTGTTATATTGTTGTTGTTCAACATATGTTTTTTATGTTAAATTGTTTATAACATTTACATAAGAAACTCTCATGGGAATTTGTTAATTGCAAAAGTTTTTGAATCTTTAATCACTTGAAAAGAAAATGATAAGCATCTTGGGTTTATTTCTGAATGGGGAATTAGCACATCATTACTAATCTGCTCCAATTCATATCAGGTGTACTTCCCCAATGTACACCCTTTTCATGTATCTATGTGCTCTAGTGCACCCTTGGGAAGTCTTGTAGAAATATGTTGCATTATCTTCAAAGCTCCGTGGTGAAAGTGACCTAATCTTCTATGCCAGAATTCGCTGATGTCTCGGCTCTGCACCATCTCTACTTTTGTGCTCAAAGTATCATAGTCTTCTACATCCAATTTGTAGAGGTTCTTCACCCAAACCCTGATCTACTTCACTTTCCTTGAGGCTATGTGATGAAGGAAAGTCTTTCCTTTTCTAAATATCATATCGTAGCCATGGTCCTTGAACATAGCAACTGAAACCAAATTCTTCTTCAGACCCAGAACATACATGACATCTTTAATGTGATAGGAGAACCAAACTCCCTCTGAAATGTAATAATACCGATGTCAGTTGCGCTATACATCCCATCATCTCCCATTTCAATGTGCATTTGGAGGTCCTTCTCCTCCAAGTCACTAAATAATTCTTTGTTTCTAGTCATATGGAATGAGGCTTCACTATCCAGATACCACACACTCCCCATCACCGATGCCACCATGCAAGCAATGAGGGTGAAATCCAACTCGAATTGTGCAACAATAGCTTCACCTACCACTCCTCATGAAGGATTCTTGTCGGCCTTCTTGTGCGAACACTTTGTGGCATAGTGTCCCAGCTCATGCCAATGAAAACATTTAGTTTTTTTACAAGTCCTTCTTCTTACCATCTTGAATGGAATCTAATTTGGAGTGGGATGAGCTCCCTTTCCCTTTCTTCTCCTTTCCAGCTAAGGAGCATTTCTCCTCACCGTCATGCTTGGATGAGGATCCATCTCTGGTGTTCTACCAAATCTCTTCTTGCATGATGTCAAACCACAAATGCTCCCACTTTGGTAGCTTGTGCCTCCCATTTACCGAATCCTGGTAGTTGTTCCAGCTCTTGGGAAGCCCTAGAAGTGTTAGGATGACCATATCATCTTCAGCAACTGTAACACCAACACTTCCAAGCTCATCTTGACATTGGATGAACTTGGTCAAGTACTTTGGTATTGTGTTTCCCTTATCCATCTTGATTTTCTTGAGCTTGTCCTTTAGTGCCAGCTTCTTGTGGTCACTTCTCTTCTAAAACAGGTATGTCAAGGCCTTCCATATTGCATATGGATTCTCCTTCTTGTGGAGGTTTGAGACAATATGATCTCGAACTCCTTCTAGAATGATCCTTCTCACCTTTGGAACACATTTCCTCCACTCTGTCAGATGATGAGAATCAGTTGTTGGAGGCTTAGGAGTATATTTGTTTATGAATTCTTTCAGTGCGTTGTCTTCCAACACTACTTCCATCTTGTCCTTCCAAGCAATATAGTTTGAACTACCCTAAAGGGAATATTCGAGTCTCAATCCGTAGAACGACATCTTGTTGGCTCTAAAGAATGATTATGCAAATTTGATTTCACCTAAAAAAAACAAACTCATATTCTCCTCTTCTAGAGTGATTTATGCTCTAATACCATGTAGAAATTCCTTGTAGATTCAAGCTGCTAATTGTAATTTACTAAAACAATAGACTTGAATCTATTCTACTCATCAGCAGAAACAATTAAACAATCATGAAATCACGAAGAATACAAGAGAAAGAATTCAATCAACACATTACACAATAATTTCTTGGGGAAATTCACATCTTAAAACCCTTGTTATATGTATATGGTGTTAGTTAGAAAATATGAGAAGATTACAATGATTTTCTCAAGCCCGAGCAACTTGTGCACCATATCTATCTGTCTCAATGCTTCCTAGACAAGCTCTGGTCAATACTTAAGAAAATTCCTGCTTCCCCAAGTCCACTCTCAGATTTGACATGCATGAGTTATTTATGAGTGAATCATCAGTTAACTGGTTGAACACATGAAGCAACACCCCACTGCCTGATCTCCTACTAGTTCCTCCATCAGTTGGAACTGGTTTAACTGACTTTAACTCAGTTAAACTTAATTAATTAATTACAACTCAAAATAAACTCAACTAGGGCTCCTATAATGTAGGGGACACTCTACATGACTCAACTTAGACCCTCAAATTTAATTAACTGATCCAACTAAGTCAATTTAACTTATTTAACTCGTATAAGTTGTCTTGTGATGTGGAATTACAATTTTATTCCTAATTTAACTAAGAACCATCCATATTAGATTTCAGAGGCTATTGTAGGCCAATCAACCAATTACATTGAAAAAAATCATGAGATGGGATTGGGTGGTTTGGGAACAACACCACACTCATCCTTGTCCCCCTCGTGGATTGAGGATGGTGATGGAAGCCTTAGAACAAGCCAGAGTGAAAGGCCAAGAGGCCACAAATGCAAGGAAAGGAGGATAGCAGACAACAAAGACGAGGAGGGTAGCGAAAAATGACAGAGAAGAAAGGAACATACTGTGAGAGGGTTGTGTTCAAGGATGATTTTTTTTACACTTCACTATTAAACCCTCAATTGTCATTGGGCATGTGACATAATGGTACTAGGCCTGGTGTTTTACACCCTTATTTTGGTGACTTCTTATTTATCTAAAAAATTATTTATAGTAAGGGAAATGCAAATTATAAACTACAAGATTGAAAAGGGAACATAAAATGAAATAATTACAAGTTATTGCATTAATAAAATAAAAGCATGTACATATAAACAGTATGTAACAACAAATGTGAAGGGAATGAACTAAATAAAATTGAAGTAAAATAAATAACTCTATGAGCAACTATAGAATAATGCTTCATTGGACACAATGCTCTGTAATAATATAATGATATGTCGTATAAATCCCATAAAAGCTAAAATATATTTCAACCTAAGTTGTTCATGAAATAGGATAAAATTCTAGAAAGATATGCACACATAAAGAATGATGGAAATGAGAGAAATGATTTCGTTAGTTATTGAGAGAACTGTTGGCCATAATTCAATTCAGAAGCATAATGATGTAACAAAATCATACAAAAACACTCAAAGGACAAAAATAATACAAAACAACAATTATGAATCCTTTTCAGACATTTTGATATGAATAAATTAACAAACAAAGTTTCTCTGGAAAACATTCATCTAATATTAGAACCAACATTAAATTCCAAAACTTCTGTAAGCATAAATAAATATAGGAAATGTCGATGTGGTCTTGGATAGATGGTGTCTGGGTGCGTTGTTAAGGCACTTCTAGATGTTAAGTCACCAATTTAATTTCCTGCCCTATTCGAGTGTTATTCTTGGACATGACCATGATATAACATTACCATTGTCAAACTTATGCAAAAAATATGTGCAGGAAATAAAGATAACCTAAAAGATATAAGAAGTAGGAGATGAATCTACTCTCCACCTTATCACTCCTTTGAAGAAGTCTGTTGCCACCAAATATGTCATCCTCTTGTACTCACAGAAATAAGTAATTGAAGGAAAATAATGACAACTTTAAAAATTTGTTCATACCACCCCTCAAAGATTTTCAGACCTTTCCTTCATATTCTCCTTCCCTTTTTGTATCCACTTGAAACAACTAGAGAGGCTAATTTTTTGGGAGATTGGTTTCTCTTTAATTTAGTTTATTTTTTTTAATATGTTTTATTAATGTACGGGAAGGAGAATTCTAAAGGAATTATAATTTAAAAGATAATTTAACTTTTTCAAAGAATTTTTTTGGTAAGTGGGGCCCCCCTCATTCATCTCATGAACTTAATACCACCCTTATGATTCCCAGCATAAAAATGTACAAATCGTATAGTAATCTAAATCAAATAAACTATCCCTTCATTTATTGCACAATCTGAAATATACTCCTGTACTCCTAGCATGCATGACATAAAATAAATATGTGTATACCATAAAAAGCATCCATCATATATGGATTTGGCCTAAAAACACCTTGTGCTTCCTCACATGTTGATGCATAACCATGGTAAAAGTCAATGAATACACACACTATAATACATAATATTTCTACTTGTAACACTTCATAAATAGTATGTTATCAAGCGTAAACATGTCCAAAAATATAATGTTGTCATAAGGTAAACCATGCTAAAAAACATATTGTTGAATGTGTTGTAGAATAAAAGTATGTATGCTATAAATGTACTATGAAACATATACTAAAAATATAAAATTGTATGAAGTTAGTAGATTAAGTCTATGCTTCACATGAGCACATGATGATAATGATATGTAATATATTTACTATCTATTTCCTTGCCCTTATTGTCTTCCTTTGCCCCCTAGGAATGTATTTTTGAAAACATGTCATCAACAAAGATTTCTTTCTTTTCACTTTTTCTTGCAGCACAAGTGTGGGAATGGGAATATGTGGCCTAGAATGAAGAAAGAGGAGGGCTTGTAGTAGGGGGAAAAGCTTAGAAAAAAGTATGTGTTGAGGTGACTGCAATGGTTGTACGTGATGTTGGGTCATGGCCTGAAAAGTAGCAAAGGGTGCATGTTATGCAACCAATTCATAAAATAAAAGGAAAGATAGATCAACGACTTGAAAAGAAGCCTCTTCAAGGGGGAAACCTCCTTTACATCACATAAATGAACAATTCTTGGATGATTCAAATGACAAGACCTACTTGGTATATATAGGAGTCCAAGGGGTCATAATATAATCAGAGCCTACATAACAATAATAATGTAAGGGCGCAACAATTACAATAGCAGGCTTCTATGGGTCACACCAATAATAATATGGAGGCTACCTGAGCACAAAAAAACAATAAGGGGGCTACACTAGTATTATAGGGACCTAACATGACCCTACTCTTTAAAAAAGGTGTTTTTCTCAATGCCTAAGTAGTTCTAGAGGCTTATGTCTAAAATTCTCATCCTCCCATGTAGAATCTTCAACAAGTAAGTTCTTCCACTTAATGAGATACTTTGAAATCGACGGATTTCGTAGTTGTCAGGTTTTTATTTCCATGACTACTTCAGGCTTCAATATGATTTTTGCTTCCTCGCCAATTTTTGGAAATATTGTTTGAACTAGGAGCCTGTCACTAATAACCTTGTTTAAGCATGAAACATGGAAAATTGGGTGTACTTGGGAAGATGCAAGAAACTCCAATTTGTATGCCATAATACTAATATTTTGCAACACCTTGTAAGGACCATAGAACTTGGGTGATAATATATTATCCTTCTTAGCTTTCTTGAGGTACATTTGTTTGTACAGTTGCAACCATAAAAATAACTAGTCACCCACATCAAAACTTATTTCACTGTGATGTTGATCTGCCTGTTGTTTCGTTCAATTTTGCACCAGAGTGAGGTTATCCTTTAAGAGATGGAGAACTTATTGTTGATGATCGATGTGATATACCACCATTCAAATAGAGGTAACCACTTGACCCGTTGTGTTTTTTTATCAGATACAAAGCAACAAAGATATCCTTCCAAACAATTGTTCACGATCTCAGTTTGCTTGTCAAATTGAGGATGATAGGATGAGCTATGAGCTAATTGAGTACCAAGACAAGAGAATAATTTCGTCCAAAAATTTCCAGTGAAAATGGGATCTATGTCACTTACAATAATCTTTTAGTTTCCATGTAGCTTTTGAATTATTTCCATAAATGCAGTAGCAACTATACTGGATTTAAAAGGATGATATAATGCACAAAAGTGTGCATATTGGTGAAGAATGTAACTAGTGTCGGTATTCATAATTGAATTTGTTAAAAGAAAGAAAAAAGAAAAAAAATGTTGTAAAGTATTTACTTATTAAAGCATGGGTTTCATGCATGGGTCATTGGTCTATAGGTCAAATCCTCCATTGTAGGATTCTAGGTTCATGTCTTGAATTATTTTCATTATCTAGACCCTTCTTGGGCTCATTATATCAAAGAAAGAAAATTATTTCATGTATTTTAGTCATAAAAACTCCTCCACCATCAAGTTAGCCTCAAGCAACTATCTAGTCGGCCTCATGAAGGATACGTCTACCTTTCTATATATATATATATATATATATATATATATATATATATATATATATATATATATATATATAGGAGCATTTGACCATTAAGAATCACCGTTTAATCTATTTGATCTCCAATTATGTTAAGACAAGAAGTTCGTTGAGGCAATAAGGAAGAGCTACCTATGAAAAAGGATCAAGGAAGAAGACCAAATTATGTCCAAGATATTACATGACCGAAGTTTTCCTTTATAATGATAGGATCAAAAAATTTTGGTATGACTGCAGAAGTCGAAGATAAAGGATAATAGAGAAGGTCGAAACCCTTGTTCTTAATGAGTTGTTTTGGAAGAAGTGAACCAGAAAATGACTTCTCTATTTGAAAGGCTGACTTTATGGACAAAGAGAGATCTAGGTTAAGGGTATGGGATGGTCTCAACTAGATTTGATTCTACTAAAGGAAGAGTTTGACTAGGTTTTTCCCTAGCTTGGAGCTATCTTTGGTGTCTTTGTGATATTCTTGTTTGGCATTTGTCTCTATGATTAAACAAAAACACAATAATAATAATGAAGAACTAATATGATGATCACAAGAACTTTTCATAGAGAAATCATTTTAAGAAACCCAATTTATATGTTGCCCTAGATTTCTCAACATGCTATCAGAGTGAGGTTCACTTGTATAAGGGCATAAAGTGTTAGAAAATCAGAAAGGCAAAAATATTTTCTTTATATTGATAATTACTTGTAATATTCGTATGTTTTCTTATGTTTTTCTTTGTCTTAAGTTCATGAAGCAATTATAAAAACAATAACACAAAGATCACAGACCAGATGTAGGCGGACATCCAGGGAAAATCCCCTATCCAGGGGAAAACCCAATCAACAACTCTTCCTTAATAATTTCATGAGATGATCCAAGACTCTTGACCTAGACAAAAACTTCCTCCACATCAAGTCAGCCCTTTCTTCCTTCTGTAGATGATAACCCTTTCAGAAACAACTTTGAATTAGAAGAAACAACTTCAACCTAGCAACAACAACTTCAACCCAGTAGTATCCCAGCGAATACTTCAACCTAGCAGAAATGCTTCAATTCAACAACAACACTTCGACCCTCCAGTAGTAGACCAGAAAATCTACACGTGTGAGAGGGAGATGACCCAAAAAACTTTGATCTTGTCCTTTCTAGTAATTCTCCTTCTTCTCTTGGAATTTCTCATTTTTTCTGCCTCCTTCTCTTGGATATCGAACTTGTGTGAGATATATCTTCAAATGAATTCGAACTGCTTGTATATATATGCTTTTGGTGAGGTCAAATTACCCTGTTTGAGGCCAACTTGGTGTGGAGGTGAAAAATAACTTATTTGAATCAATAATAATTATTTTACATGATTTGAAAGCCCAAGAAGGGTCTCTTTAAATGGATAATGACTCTAATGACTCATTATTGATCCTAGAATTCCTCAATGGGAACTTTGACCTAAAACACAATGACCCAAGCATGAAACCCATGCTTTAATAAGTCATATTATTAATAATAAAAGTTTCCTTTTCTTTCTTTTGATAAATACATTTCACTGAGACTCAAATACAAATATGAAGACCAAACCTAGTTACATTCTTCAACACTCCCTCTTAACTAGGTAGGTATTCATACTTACATATGGAAGATCTCAAAACACATGGACCATGAAGAGTTTAGGCACTTACGATGCCACAGACTAGATTCTTGACCAGGGCAATCTATCCAGGTGGGACTCAAATGGACTAAAGCCTTCAACCTCTCTAGGTACCATTAGGCTTACTTGCTAGACATCAACCCATGGAACTAGGTGCATAGTGCAAGGTTAGATCTCTATGACCAATTACACCCTCCCTACTACTTCAAGAACTAGACATCAACACATATGTCGTCTAGGTGTCCTCCCAATCATTTTACACATGCAATGCCTCAACACATCAAATCTATCTAACCTCAAGCATTCTTTTCAAAAACTTTGACAGATTTACCTCAACAGTCACAACCCCAATTAGTATCAACCTTTCAAATACTCATGAGTAAACAAAAACCTTCGGGGTCTTTAGAAATTGTGATGTTGCTTCACAATTTATCACAGTAGGACTTAGAGGCTTCCCAAACAAATCTTGAAAGAAGGTTTCCTCAATAATTCAGCTTTCCTTTCTACTTCACAATGCACATGAAACAACCAAATCCTACTTTCCTTCTTTCAATAGCACCTCAACTTGAATTCTCCAATTTCTACAAGGTATCCATCATGACTATAATATGTCCTCCCTCTCAACTTGGGAGATATCCTTCCTTTTATCTTGACTCCTTCTTAACTTAGGGAGATTAATTTCTTTCTATGACATCGGAGAATATTTCACAACTTCCATCCTTGATCATCATTCATATAACTTCCTTCATCATGTTGGAAATGCTGAGAGGGGGGGGGGGTGAATCAATATTTCTTTTTCAATTGTTATTTTTACTAGTTAAAACATTTATATTCAGAACACAAGATGAACAACAAGAATAAATACTTTTATTAATATAATCTTTGCAATAAAGTAGATACAATATATATATGATTACAATCTGTTGCCAAGCACCAACTTGGACTTTTGTGAGGCTCCAACCTCCAGAGCACCAACTTTGTTTTGTCAAGGCACAAACCTTGGACTTAGGAGAACCAACTCCCAGGACACCAATCCTTCCAGTTCTGAGGCACCAACCTCAAGGGCTCAAACCCTCTGCTGCAAACTGTTTGGATCTGTTTTGTCAAGGCACCAACCTTGGATATAGGAGCACCAACTCCAAGGACATCAATCCTTCAAACTTTTGAGGCACCAACCCCAAGGGTTCCAACCCCTTGTCAAGGTATGTTTGATAGTAATGTTCTGCTCTCAGAACTCTTCTTTATCGAGTTCTCTTTGTTTACAACTTCACTATAGTCTCCATGCTACAGAATCAATGGAAATCAATGTTCATATGAAGAAGTCTATACAACTCTTCATACTGTCCACACAGAGTCTACAATGGCCATCATAATCTCTGATAATGTCTCCACATAGATTTAGTGAGTCTACTATTAGCCACATTAAGCTTTAATTAATTCATCGCTGGTCTGAGCCTTTCATAGGTTAGCCTGATCAACAGAGTTGCTCGTCCGTCGGCTTCCTCCTGTTCTGCTGGACCTTTAGTTTCCTCTTGTCCTGCTGGACCTTCGGCTTCCTCCTATCCTGCTAGACCTACCGCTGCCTCTGTTTCTTCCAGTTTTTCCCTACCTATAAACTTTCCTTGTTCTCTATTTTATATTCCTGATACACCTGACCTATGGCTTCCTCCTTGCTCGCTTGAGCTTCGGCTTCCTCAACGCTCACTCGACCTTTTGGCTTCCTTTGCGCTCACTCGTCCATCTATGCTCGCTTGATTCTTCGTCTTCCCAGTCCATGGCTTCCTCTGTCTATTCGAGTGTTCCAATACTCACAGGACACGTAAATTCAGAAGAGAGGCCAAATTACAAAGAAATGTTGTATACTAAAAAATATCAGAGAGGCCCTTTTTTTCTTTAATATTTATATCATAGACTCAATCATTATTTACGAAGGATTTCATTGGAGAGGCTATACCAATAGAGAGGTCCCACATGCCACGTCACTATCCAATCACAATCGCAACTTTCTGGAGGTATTTTATAAGTCATGCCTATATGACACAGGACATCCTTTTCTTAATTCCTTGCCTATGTATGTTTCTCAAGGCATACCTTATCACATATTGCTATCGAAATGGTTCAGGCCCACTAAACTATCGAAAGCGTTAATTTATGATTTTGGGCTTAAAAACCTGGGCAACATTACTTATCGGAATACACAGGAATACACGAAAAACCTGACCGAATGCTTAAGGCAGGATCTTAAAAAGAATACACCCGCCTCTATTAAACTTTCAGGTCCATTCATTCAAGCCTTTTCCATTGTACTCCTCGATCTCCGATTGCTCTTCATTGGCCTTCGCATCATTGGCCCATCCACATAACATAGCTGATTCCCAACTGCCGACGGAGTGGATGCGATGTGGTATTAAATAGTTATTAATAAGTCCGTTGGGTCCATACCCTTATCACAATCCCTGGATTGACATTCCTTTATACATTTCGATTACTGCGGATGCGGCATTTAATTAAGCCATGCAATAATGGTGTAGTCGGGTCCACAATTATATCGCAATCGGTGGATTTCAATGTGGCAAAAATTTAACAAGGCTTGCAATATTGCGACGGACGTGATATTACCATAGGGCATGTTATAACGTTGCAGCGGGTCCGCATACGTATCACAATCGACATTTTAATGTGGCAAGGCTTTAAAAAGGCTTGCATTATGGCGGATGTGATGTAACATTAAAATGTATTACAATGGAATCCTCGGGCCCAAGTATTGTATCGCATATTTAATGTGCCATCCCTTTATAACTTATGATATGATATTAAGTAGTATTCCTTAGCGATCCTCCACCGTTGATTTGCTCACGATCCAAAGGTCAACACTTAACCCGATCAACCCAAAACTGTCCGTTGATCCTTTGCCGCTGATCAACCCATGCTGTATCCAACGGTCTGCATGAATTTTAGGTGAGCAATTTGCAAGGGAAATAACCACTCGAAAAGTGGTTTTCTCTCTCCACCCTCGTGCTACGTGTCACTCGGTTAATGGAATCAGGTGCTCTCCTCTAAATACCACTTACCGCCTAGCGTCCACCCAAAAACTATTGCCACTATTACAAATCCGCCTTTTGGAATATAACCATGTGCATTCACTTTGACTTTAACCCGATATTATATACTTCCGCTCTTTTTTGGTTTGATATGAATTTGCGATGGCTTCCGATGAATTGCTCCAATAGCTCTTCTTTGCTTTGATAGCTCTGCTCTGATATATTACATGAGATACTCCTGATATGGTTGTTTATGCTCCTCCTCTACATGTTCCTCTTTGTTTCTTAGTTCTTACCTTTTTCCACCGTGTGTTCCTCTTTGCTTCTTCTAATGAGCAATATGGCTCCTCTGTTAACTGCTCTTCTGCTTATGCAACTCCGATATGTGTTTCTCTTTGTTTCTCGTGGCTTCCAATGACCTCTTCCTCTTTGCAGGACTTCTTGGGCATATAATACATGCGATACTCCCAATATGGCTCCTCTTGCTCCAATAGGTCTTCCTTTGGCTTTGTAATGTCTTTCAATGAACTTCTCTAATACCTTCATACCTTGATGGCTTCTGATATCTTTTCCGATATGCCTCTCTTGCTCTGATATTTTGCAATACTTCTCTGATGTGTTAACTCTTTTGATACTCTGCAATACTCTTAAGCATAAGTGATAGCTTTGATATTCCTCCTTTGTTAACTCCTATGTTAACAGACTCTTACTCATGGCTTGGCTTTCCTGATGGCCTTGCTCTTTGGCTTCTTACTCCTGTTTCTTCGTGGATCTGCTCTGCTTCTCCTAGAATATTACCATATTGACATCAATGACAATCCAGGTCAACACATCATGCTTATCAATCAAATAAACTTTAGTTACAAACATCATTCATGCCTCCCTGATCTGCACACTGGGTAGTCTCAAAGCTCAAGCTCTCCCCCCTAGTTGCTGGAATTGTGCACTACGCAGTCATTGAGTCCCTCTTCCCAGCCTGTCACTTGTTCGGGGCTTAGTTGGTGGATCAGAATGCATCATCTTAGACTAGGGAGTTTTTAGATTGATTACATCTCGTCATGAGTGAATTGCAGGAATATGTACCTTATCATGTCAGGTAAAGATGATGGAGAAGGAGAATAAGGAGGGAATCATGCCCAAAGACTCTCTTGTAGCTAAACTTACAATTTTATCAATCAAGAGAAAGGAAAGGGATACTAGTTTGCGAACACTATCCAAAGACTGGAGACCATTGAAGATTCTGCATCACCAAGCCATGCGAAGGTGAAGAGAAAGAACATTCAAGAAAACATCCAACACTTAGCAACAATAGTGACTTGGCATTTCCACATCATCAAGCATTCCATTTCAGTAGTGTCATGTCATGTCATGTCATGAGTGGTCATATGCCACATCACTATTATGGATCATATATATTGTATTCAAAATGTATTGTAAAGTGGAATTCCAAAGGACACCCATGGAATGTAAAGAGTCATGTATGTTGAAAAGTCATAGGAATTCAAATAGTCATGAGGGTAATCAAAGAGTCACCCTTGGTTATATATACTCCCTCATTTTATGAGAAAATGAATTTTCACCTGGGCTCCTCCCGCAAGACATTAGAGAGATAAGTTAGTTCTTTGAGGAGCAAAGAGTGGCTCCAATGCTCCACTATTAGAGCTAGTGATATAAATTGTAAACATGTGTCTTGGAACTTTTACTCAATAACAGAAGCCTTCAAGGCCATCACGTTCTTCATGCATGGGCTATGAATGTTTGTAAGGCTATTTTGCAGATGTTTGTATTTCATGTTTGCTTTCACATGTGCTAAGATAGTTGAACTATTTCGGTTATTTTAGTACTTATATTATTGGGAATTTGTTGTAATGGTTGTTATTGTTGTCCCATCCTTATGGACTATTCCACATGATATTAGATAGATATTTCTTCATTTGTTGGTTGTAATGATTGTCGCATCCACTATTGACTATTTCCCTAGATGTTAGATGGGTCCTTCTGGTTCATGTGTGTCTCTTCTTGGGTGGTACTATTACCTCTCACTTAGAGGATCACTTTTCTCCCCTCTCCGTAGTAGAAGAACCTTGACACAGTTGCAACTGAATACTCACTGGGCACCCCTCCTTTCTTTTCGAAGACACCATTGCATCCCTCTCTCTTTTTAACAGTTAGAATCAAGGCAAATCTTTAAGGATCCAGGAACTAGGCCTTTATATTGGATGAGACTCCTACACCAAATAGTTTGAGGTCTAATTGGGACTTCACATTAGGGAGGTCCCTTAAATAGTCTGAGGTCTAATTGGGACTTCACATTAGGGAGGTCCCTTAAATGTTGGTGGGTCCATCACCGTCAACATTTCCGGCGTTAGATGGAGGGAATCCATTGTTTTATGGTTGATAACCCCACCAACCACAACATCTCATCCTTTGGTCAAGGCAACAACATTCATTGCAACCCCCTACTCTTGTTTCTGAATTTGGCAACTCTTCTCAGCCCAAGCCTGAATGGAATTGTGAAATCCCATATAATCATATTCGATCCATCCATCTTGTAACCTGTCAATTTGCAAAAGATGTTGGATTGATACTAGGAGTAATCAATCTTCCATATTCTCTGAAGAAGAATAAGACCACCCCCATAGAGATAGTAGTTTCTACTCTTGAATACGTGGTCCTTTCTAATCTTGAAGAATTAACACACTTTGTGGAAAGGGAAGAAGAGCCTCCACTCTTTTACAGTGGTGATGGAGATAACATTGTACTCTCAAACACAACTTTCTGTGGGTCAGGCGAAGAAGAGGAAAAGGAAGAAGAACCATTAGATTATGACAAAGTAGAGGAGGAAAGTGAAGAAGAAGACATGGAAGACCAAGATCTAGATTGGATGACTTAGGGCCCATTGGCACTTTCGGGTGTTTTACACAAGATGCCAAAGCATGCAGAGAAGCTCCTAATGAAGTATGACCTTAATAAAACAGTGGAGGTTGAAGACCATGTGGACAAATTTTACCTACATCTGAAGAGACTTGAGTTATGTCACGATGATGTTTCATGCAGACTTTTTCCATGTACTTTGGATGGTAGAGCAGTTGTATGGTATCACAACCTTCCCCCAAACTCCATCCATAATTAGAGGGGGTTCAAGAAAATCTTGATTTTTTTTTTGATGATAAGACCCTCGCCATGTTGTTGAAAGAGTTGGGTAATCTTCATATGGAGAAAAAGGAGAAAGTGAAAGATTTCAATCAGAGGTTCAACTTCATGTTGAATAAATTTTTAGAAAACACAAAACCTCATGACTCCATCATAATAGACTACTACACTTCTGCCTTGCCAGCAAGCATTGCACTGTTTGTAAAGTGAACTGTGAAACAAACACTAATGGAAAATTATGAAGAGGCTATCGCTATTTAGAAGAACTTGTGCGTAATTAGAGTCATCTCAGTCAATGAACCAATTAAAGACTCCAAATACATGGATAAAAGGTCTCAAGCCTTCATGAGAAAGGCCAAAGAGAAATAATTGTCTGATCTTGAAAGCTTGACTCGTCTTGTCAAGACTCTGTCAAACAAGATGGAAGAGGTTAAACAGAGGTCAAGTGAGACCACCATGAGAAGCAAGCCCCCCAGATTCAACCTATTCAGATGGAATGCAACCTCTGGTAGTAGTAGAAACCAATCGATAAAGACTGTGTAGAGCTCCAATGTTGTATTGAATTTGAACACTTGGGCATAGATCAATACTATTTATATCACCAAGAAAGTCATTCTGAGAAAATGCACCCGCAGTGGAATCAGGACATGAGTGTGCTTGCTACACATCTTGTTGATGTGGTAATGGCCAAGGAGCAGGCTGAGCCTATAGAAGAAAAATAATAATTCATTGCAACCAATGAGACTCCAAGTGTCAGGCATGTAGTAAACATGTTTAACTGTATACTCATAGCCCAAAAAAGTATCGCCAATAATCAGCCTCCGAGTCATGGTCTGACCCAGAAGCATACCAATCGGTACAATCTGAGGAGCCAAGGGCCAACCACTACAATCGAGTTGCCAAAACAAAAATTTAAAGAAAATATATTGAGGAAAATCAATCCACTGATCAACTCAGCATTGAACACTCAGAGCAAGTCTGGGAAAGCAGTCTTAACAAAAAGTGCTTCCATGAGTAGTAAAGACAAAACCATCACTCTGGAAGTCGTAGACCAAGTTACATCCACAGAAACTTCGGCCATTCTTCCCGTTGTGGACTACAACATAGTTGATGACATGAAGAAGGTTTGTGTGAAAATTTCAATGTTTGAGTTATCAAAGATCACGAGCCAATGATATATCCTCTTACGGGAACTTGGGCATACCACCATAGGTAATGTTGCCTCTTCAGATAAGGGATCTGGTAAGTCTTATGGTTCTCTTGAATTTGTACTTAACGCATTAACAATGGATGCAAACACTCTTTTCCCAACTTTCTTGTTAACTTTCAAAACCTTTAATTTCAATCTACATAATTTATTGGTTGACTCTGGTGTATCGATGAATGTAATGCCATTATTTGTTGCCAAGAAAATCAATGCAAAATGGGACAAAACAGATGCAAAGATTATTCAGTTGGACATAACTGATGTCCATGCAATTGGTGAACTTAGAGATGTCATCATCTGTTTATCATCTGATGGACGAGTCCACCCGGAAGCATACGGAGTGTTGTTAAGTAAAGACTAGTATAGCAAGCTACAAGGGTACTTTTTCACAGACTAGCCACATCTACGGGTTCGTATAAGGGAAAAAATATTCATACCTGGGCGGATTCAGAAAGATATATGAAACACAATGTCATTCCCTTAAACAAATAAAATGAACCAATGGATTTCGCATAACTAATTTTCAGTAATTGCTTCCTTGAAAGCTAGTTGGGTTGTTATCTTGCGCATCCATCCCCAGTCCCAATAAAAACACAGTTGGAGCTCCTTCCTAGTCCAATTGGTGAAAATGACCTTTGTACAATTAGTAGTAGTAGTAGCAATACTAGTGTAGTTCCCAGTCCCTGTACATATGATATGTGGACTTTGTACTTCGATGGTTCCAAAATGCAGGAGGGCTCTAGAGCTTGTTGTGTTTTAATAAACCCGCTACAGAGAAATAATTTAATCTCTAGTTGCTTAGAATTTGAGTGCACAAACAACATTGTAGAGTATAAAGCACTCATCTTGGGCTTGCAAAGAGCCATAGACCTCAATGTGGCCATCCTCAAAGTAGTAGGTGACTCAGAAATTGCGGTGTGATAGGTACACAATACCATACATTGTGTGTCACCTCATCATAGAGTCTATGAAAAATAGGTATGGCATCTGATTCCACATTTCCAAGCTTTCAACATTATTTTTGTTCCAAGAATGCGTAATGTAATTGCGGATGCATTAGCAAATGTCGCTACTAGGTTGTCACCATTGAGGGACGATTTTTCTGTTGAAATTCTTTATAAGCCTTCCGTCCCCTATAATATAATTAATTTTTGTGTTTTTTATGATGACCAACATATACTGTACTTCATGTTGAATGCTGATGTGTTCAAACATGCAACAATCGATGAGGATGAGCACGAAAATGCATTGCAAGATGCAACCATTGAAAGTAAAGGAAATCTCATCCCCAAGGGCGTGGTATCATTGGAGAAGTTGTATTACCTGCAGAATTGCTTTCGGGGACCTGTCAATGCTAAGACCCATAATTCCACATTGTCGCACGAACATATTAACTTGGGAACAGAAAAGGATCTAAAGTATGTCAATTGCGGTACTTATTGTACACCACAACAGAAAAAAACATTAAATAATATTCTTATTCATGCAGTACCGAGATGTGTTTGCGTTGACGTAAGATGAGCTTAAAACATATGAAACATGAATCATCTAGCATGTGATACCGATAAAGGAAGGGGCCAATCCATTCTAACAAAAGTTGAGAAAAGTACATCCAACACTTGAGGCTCTTATTTAGAAAGAGTTTAAGAAATTATTGGATATCCATATCATATACAGAGTGCAACACTTAACGTGGGTTTCAAATTTGGTCCGAGTGAGAAATAAGTTCGGGGAAATCCATTTGTATGTAGATTTTTGAAATCTCAATCGCGCCTCGGACAAGGAAAACTACCCTGTGTCGTCCATGGAACAAATATTGCTAATCAATGTTGGTTCAACAATTCAACGTGTTATGAACATCGCTTTCCATGGACTGATTGGACGAAGCATAGTGGTCTATCTTGATGACGTGACAATGTTCTCCAAATAGAATTTAGACCACATATGCCACCTAAAGAAAATTTTTGAGTGATGTCACAAGTATGGGATATCCATAAATCCTAAGAAAAGTATATTTGTAGTGTTTGAGGATAATATCTTGGGCCACCTCATTACCAAAAGTGGGATTAAGGTAGACTCGGGCAGGGTCAAGACAATCACGTAGATTCCCTTCCCAGTGAATAAAAAGGTTATGCAATCCTTCTTGGGTAAAATCAACTTCCTTCGCAAGTTCATCTTCGACTACACTCAGATTGTTAAACCGATACAGGAGATAGTGAAGAAGGACACGATTTGCAAATGGGATAAAAGGGAAAAGGATGCATTTTCTTGTATTAAGCAGGCTATAGCAGAAGCGCCCACATTATAGAGCAAAAACTTCAATAAGGATTTCTTGCTCTACACTTTTTATTCTAACACTTCTCTCATCGTTGTACTCACTCAAAAGGATGAACTGAACAACGAGCGACCTAGCTCCTTCATGAGCACAAGTCTACAAGGAGCAGAACTTAACTACCCCGTCATGGAAAAATAAGCTTATGCGGTGTAAAAGGTGGTAAATAAATTTCGACCCTATCTATTGAATAATCATTGCATTGTATTTGTTCCGCACCCAATAGTCAGATCATTGCTTGTTCAACAAAATTTGGATGGAAGGAGAGTGAACTGGATGATCGGGTTACAAGAATATGATATAGAAATCAAGCCAATTCACACAATCAAGGGCCATGGTCTTTGTCAATTAGTGGTAGAAGCAGTAAACACAAAGGAAGAAGAATAATATCTTTTGGGATGGGGGAAAGAAATTGAGATGTATAACGTTGAGTGAGCCTCCCCCACTAGTAGCATAAAATCTTGGTACATAGATATGCGCCAATACCTTGAGCACAACACAGTTCCCTCCCACTTTTCTACACGATAGAAGACGACACTCAGAATTAAAGCATTATCCTATCAGTTGGTGAATGGGGTTTCGTTCAGAAAGCACCACAATAGAGTACTGCTCAAGTGTTTGGAAGCGCATGGTTTAGAAAAGGTATTGCATGATCTCCATGATGGACTAGCCATGGAACACTTCGCGGGCAAAACAAAAACAAATAAGGTTATGCGGGCTATTTTTTACTACCCTACATTATTTAGAGATGCTCATGCTTATACCTGCAAGTGTCCACTCTGTCAAAGGTGTGTCGACAGAAACAAGAGGTCAGCCGCCCCATTGCAGCCCATTGCAGTGGAATAACCTTTAGTGGGGCTTGGACATTATTGGGGAGATTTTCCTGCATTCATCAAAGCAACACTGCTACATCCTTACTACCACATATTACTTCACGCCGTGGATAGAAGCAGTTATGCTCAAACAGGTGAATGACCAGGAAGTCATTAGCTTTCCACTACAGAACATCATTTCCAGGTTTGACATTCCTACTTCACTTGTTTTCGATAATGCAACATACTTCTCATCGCTAATACTTTACCATTTTTCATTGGAAAATGGAATTGTATTGAAAAATTCAACTAATTATTATCCACAGGGGAATGGTCTTTTTGAATCCATGAATAAGAACCTAATCCACTTTATAAAAAATTCCATATTCTCTTAGTGGTGAAATTGGCACTCTACATTGGTAAATGCCTTATGGGTTGACCAAGTCACGCTAAAAACTTCCATGAACACCTTCCCTTACTTCTTGGTGTACATAAAAGAAGCCATCCTCCTGCCCAACATCTACTTTCCTGCACTCCAACTCTCACAAGAATCCCAAGGCAATCCATGTTTGTTAGTACAACATAGGGTGGATACCCTTCACAAGCTACAGGAAGAAAGGTTGAAAGTAAAAGAAAAAATTTCACTTCACCATAATCGTATCAAGAGATAGTTCGACAAGAAGTCTACAGGGAAAAATAACTTTAGTGTGGGTGACTTAGTCTTAAAGTGGGATAAATCCCAGGAGGACAAAGGAAACCATACTAAGTTTCATCCCCTGTGTATTGGGTCATTCGCGGTGCATGAAAAGCTTGGCCAGCACACTTATCATCTTCAATCACTTGACAGGAAGATTAATTCTCTCCCTTTCAATGGCCAAGACTTAAAACAATATTTTCAATGAAGATCTGGGGTTGTGCCTTGCTGTGTACATAGTCTTTTCTTTTGTTGTTTGTTTGTTTGCTTGATTCTTGTTTTGGTTTTCGTTATGTGAATAAGTGTTGTGCATGAACATGTTGTGGATTCTAAGTATGTGTGTGGTCAAACTATAAAGAGTCTTGTGACGCTTCATCATTTGGCTAGCCCTCTGTCCATCTTCCTTGTGTTGGCTACATCTCTTTTACACTGAATTTTTGATGGAAAATACAATCCATTTGTAAGGAGAGTTTTGGTCGAACCATGAACCCATGTTTAGTTTAGAAATCTCATTACCTAAACTTGGTCTTTATGTTTTGGTATCTTCATGCCTATCTAACTAGTAGAAGCAGAGAAGGGGAAAAAGCTAAATGAGCAAACCTTAATTAGAGGTCTCTATATTATTCTTTGAAGGAACAACCTCTTCTACTCTCAATAATTCGGGATCCCTCTTCCGCCCCAAAAGAAATAAGTGCCTATGCACAGTTCTCTATAAAATAAATAAATAAAGGTGAAAGAAGAGAAAGACTTCCTTCATAGGGAGGTGAAGAAAGAAACTCTATCGGGGTACTATCTAGGCTCATTGGAAGTAGAGCAATGTTTCTGTTCCTATGTGACTTTGTCGAGGTACTATCCAGGCCTGCTGGCAGCGGAGCAACACCAAAGATGAAAATTATACTTTGAAAATCTTAAGCTTGTGAGCTACACTACCCTTCCAAACTCAAAACATTGTGATATTGTTGAATCTTATGTTGTGTTCAACCGAGAAGGTATAAGGGGGATCGTGTCTATTCATGGGGTAAGTGGGAAGGCCAAAGTAATCTGCACAATGAATCAATACTCCCTGGAACCACTGCCCTGCACAGAATAAGTTATCTGAGATAGAGAAACTAGAGTTCAACCAGTATGTTGATAAATGTTGTAGTTGCTGCAAAACCATCCAAATTTTTGGCTTACACTTAATTTCGGAGCCTTCCTTGGTATTGTGCATTGTTTTCGCAAACATCAGAGCTTATTTCATGAGCTTTCTTGCATTTTTTTGTTCCCTTTTGCATGTTGGGTTAACTGTCATCTTTCGACATGTTTTCCTGTCACGCAATGTTTGCAAGCCTATTCTAATGGTTTCAAAGGTATTTCTTTGTGTATATGAGTTGTTCTAATTATGTAAACATTTTTCGCACCCATACACAAAGTCATTGGCACAGTCACACAAGTGTCGTCCCAAAGTCTATCTTGAGTGTCGCACTTGTCATATCTTTTCATAAGGCAGTCACATGAAGGGAAATGATTTTTTCATGTGTTTGGATGATTTATGTTGTCATGTCATCAAATTATGCTAATTATGTGATCACAGTCAAGGTTCATCATAGTTCATCACCCACTCCACACTTAGCCATTTTCAAAAAAAAAAAAACTTCTCGACCGATCAACTTAGATTCACTGAGCCCCTTCTGAACTGCACATTTTTACGATATGACATTGATTCTTGGAACTGCACAATACACAGTTCTTGTCTCCCACGACTGTTGCACTGCACAATTCTTGTGCCCAAGCCTTGACCTTGACCTCCAAAATTGCGCAGTTATGTCCTCCAACCTAGCTTGAATTATGCACTTCGCATATTCAAGCCTCAAGCTCATCCCCTGAGTACTTTAAATGCACAGTTGTGCAAAATCCCAATCTCCCTTGACTCCCAAAACTGCACAGTTGGCTCTACTAGTGTCCATTCCCTCAACCTAACCCCACTAGATCTAGAAATTGTGCAGTCTTGTACTTCAGGTCTCCATGAGTTTCGCATTGTGCAATATCAGAGCTCAATATTTTCCCCTTGGCTGCTGGAACTATGCACTATGTAGTCACTGAGTCCCTCTTCCCATCCTGTCACTTGTTCTGAGCTCATTTGGTGGATCATAATGCATCATCTTAGACTAGGGGTTTTTCGGATTGATGTTTTCTTGTCATGAGTGACTTGTAGGAATAGGTACCCTATCATGTCATAGAAAGATGATGGATAAGGAGAAGAATGAGGGAAGCATGTCTAAATACTCTTGTATCTGAACTTACAAGTTGATCAATTAAGAGAAAGAAAAGGGATACTAGTTTGCGACCACTAATCAAAGATTGGATATCATTGAATATTTCACATCACCAAGCCATGCGGAGGTGAAGATAAATCACATTCAAGAAGAAATCCAACATTTAGCAGCGATAGTGACTTGACATTGCCACATCATCAAGCAGTCCATGTCAGTAGTTTCATGTCATGTCATGTCATGTCATGTCATGAGTGGTCATATGCCACATCACTATTGTGCATCATGTATATTGTATTCAAAATTTATTTTAAAGTGGAATTCCAAAGGAAACACATGGAATGTAAAGAGTCATGTAATTTGAAAAGTCATAGGAAGTCAAATAGTCATGAGGGTAGTCAAAGAGTCACCCTTGGTTATATATACTCCCTCATTGTATGAGCAAATGACTTTTCACCTTGGCTCCTCTCGCAAGGCATTAGAGAGATAAGCTAATTCTTTGAGGAGCAAGGAGTGGCTCCAATGATCCAATATTGGAGCTCGTGATGTACATTCTAAACATGTGTCTTGGAACTTTTACACAATAACAGAAGCATTCAAGGCCAACACGTTCTTCATGCATGGGCTATGAATGTTTGTAAGACTATTCTACGGATGTTTGTATTTCATGTTTGATTTCTCGTGTGCTAAGATAGTTTAACTATTTTGGTTATTTTAATACTTAACTTATTGAGAATGTGTTGTAATGGTTTTGATTTTTGTCCCATCCTTTTGGACTATTCCGCGGGATATTATACAAATATTTCTTCATTTGTTGGTTGTAACAACTATTGCATCCATTGTGGATTATTCTGCTGGATGTTAGACGAACCCTTCTAGTTCATGTGTTTCTATTTTTGGTGGTACTATTACCTCTCACGTAGAGGCTCTCTTTTCTCCCCTATCAATAGTAGAAGAACCTCAACACAGTTGCAATTGAACAGTCACTGGGTACACCCTCTTTCTTTTCCCATTGCACCCCTCTCTCTTGTTGATAGTTAGAGTCAAGACAAATATTTAAGGATTCGGTAACCGAGCCTTTATACCGGATGGGAATCCTACACCAAATGGTGTGAGGTCTAATTGGGACTTCACATCAGGGATATCCCTTGAATGTTAGCAGGTCCAACACCATCAACATAACTTTAGAATTCATATGATAGACTTATACTAAGATTTAACGCAAACCCCCAGATTCCATACATGAGACACTAAGACTTAGATGTCAACAAATAAAACCAAGGACAACACAATCTAAGGTTTCAACGAGATGACCAACTTCTACTAGGATTTGTTGCAAACCTTATATTTTATGATCATAATGGAAACACTATCACCATATCCTAGAATATCAAAGTTCAGCTAGGACTTAGTTACAAACCCTAGAATTTACATACTATCAAAAATTAGGTTAGCACATATACATATCTAGGATTTCATAATCATGCATAAGCATATAAATATCCATTAGGTAAGCCCAAGACACAAATATCAATACATTCAAAATCATACATATAATGATCTTGATTAGGCTAGGGTTTTGATTAGACAGAAAAACATACACCTAGGTTTTTATTCCTATAACATCATCTTATTTAACATGAGGGTCTTGATTATAAATCCTACCAAAACCTAAATATATAAGGTTTCAATACATAACACAACAAACCCTACATTTCCAAAAACTGTAAAGGTCTAGGAACACATTACCATCCAACCCCAAAGGACTAGGGTTTCCATAATAATACTAAAACTCCAAACATGACATTACCATCAAAACTCCAAACATCAAAAGAATAGTATTTTCTAGATTTCATTAGTAAGCCTAAGTAGACTAGGGTTTTGACATTAGCATACCCTTAGGTTAGGGTTTTACAAAGAACCTCTTAGGGTTCCACAAACATAATGATTTAATGAGGGTAGATTCAATCTAATGATTAATCTCCCAAACAAGAATCTCAATGATTCAAAGGTCCTAGACATAAAACTTGTTAGTAATGTAAA
The DNA here is from genome assembly GCA_031772625.1 of Pinus tabuliformis. Lineage (NCBI taxonomy): Eukaryota > Viridiplantae > Streptophyta > Pinopsida > Pinales > Pinaceae > Pinus > Pinus tabuliformis. The sequence continues at coordinate 271,127,476 of CM062813.1, forward strand.
GTAAATTCATGAGTGAATGTACCTTTATCTTGAAGAGAACACGACTTATGATCTAAAACATACCTTTGAGTTTTTTTCTAGACAAACTTTATAGGACATCAATTCTAATAGAATTTCTAAGTTTTTTCTTGTGAGGTCTTTTCCTTAAGCTTATCTGCAAGCTTTTCCTAAACAAAAGAAATTTTATTAGCATCTAGTGTAAACACATCTATATAAGAAAAGGAAAACTGAATATGAAAGATAATACATGGAGTAAGATACTTATCTTTGGAAAATGGTGAGGGCTTCCTCTTAATCCAATCTCAAGGGATACCTATATTTTTAACAAAACAATTCAAGTATGTTTTTCCTTCTTTGGCAACATTTGCTTAATCCCTATTTCTCTTTCTATTCCTTGGATTATCAAGACAATCACTTCTATAGTGACCCATCTTGTAACAAGTGCATCATTCAATTTGGATAGTTCTATCTTACTTCTAGGCTCTTTAGACTTCTTGAAGGATCCTTTGTTCATGTGATGAGTGGAATAGGAATTTGAAACTTTCTCCTCTTCATTCTCTTTGTTTCTTACTAGAGAAATTTTGACTTCTTCTTGACTCCATGCATTCCATAATGGTTCAAATGTAGGATTTTTCTTCCAACTGTTGAGACCTGATGAGAAGGAACTGCAAGATGTTGGTAATCCTAGAAGTGCAGTGATTACAAGCTCCTTTTCTGGTACTATCTCATCAATCGCTTGGATTTCATCTCCGATTCTAGTCATTCTCACAAAGAAGGATGCCACAATGTCTTCCTTTGTCATTTTTATAGATATTAGTTCATTCTTAAGACTTTCTATTTGACCACGATTCTTAATTGTGAATAATTTGGATAATGCCTCATACACCTCTTGACAAGAATCTATGTTGGATATATAATGGATTTATATTTTATTCCATGATCCACCATTAGTGTCATGGAAAATATTTCTAATTCTTTGAACTTTTCCTTTTCTGCATCACTTGACTTATTAGTAGGCTTCTTTACTTTTATTTTGACTAAATCCAAGACTTTATTCTTTTCGAGGATGAGGCCTATCCTTTTCTTCCATGCCGTGTAGTTAGATTCTCCTTCTATTTTATTTTCTCGCTTCATTGAGTTAGACATTGTCTTTGAAGATGCTAGGCTTGACTTCTTATATGATCCTCTTGATGACCCTTATTCAAACTTCTTAAAACTCCTTATTCTTCCTTTCAATAGATATTCAAGTTGCCTTTTTATTTCTCCTTCACCTTTGCTCTGATACCATGTTGAATTACAGTAGGAACTTGTGTGATGTTGAATTACCCTGTTTGAGGCCGACTTGGTGTGGAGGTGACAAATAAATTATTTGACTCAATAATAATTATTTTTATATTATTCAAAAGCCCAAGAAGGGTATCTTTAAATGGACAATGACTTTAATGACTTAGTATAAATCCTAGATGTCCTCAATGGGGACTTTGACCTAAAACATGATGACCCAAGCATGAAACCCATGCTTTAATAAGTAATATTAATAATAATAATAATAATTTATTATTCTTTCTTTTGATAATCACATTTCATTAAGACTCAAATAAAAATATGAAGACCAAATCTAGTTACATTCTTTAGCATAAAGAAGGTCACATGAAATTAAAAATAGCAAGGAATATAGTCACCTAGAATTGAGCTCCTAGAGGGAACAAATTCTAAATTCTAGGCACATACATGAGAAAATGGAGCGAAGGATTTAAGAAAGAAAGAAGCATCACTTTGTAGAGCTGAGAGGCTAGAATAATAACCCTTCAAGATCAAAATCCCTTGATGAAGGGATCAAAGTACTAGGCATAAATATCATGATCAGAAATCTCTCTGGAAGCCTGAAATTTAGTAACCTTAGAAATCTAAAGTCTATCTTTAGCAAGAAAGGGACATAGGCTGAATGGTTTATAAGTATTGATGGTCTATTTTAAAATACCTATTATAAAGGTACAAACATGGAGACCGAATTGTTGGTAATGAAGCTATAGTCACTTGGAAAAACAGGATTCAAGTCTCCCTCAAATTTCTCAACATAAAAATATTTTAAAGACCTGGATTGTAGCCTCCACCACTCCTAAAAATGAGTCAAAGATTTATATACAATCATCACCTATATACAATCATCAATAAAATTCACCTATATATAGTCATCACCTATATTTGAGTTATAACAACCAAATAATCAATAGGAATATCGCAATCCATAGAAATCGAGGAGTCATCAACGGTTTTTTGAACTTCATCAACTAAAGAATCAATAGGAGACTCTTTAACTTCATCAACTGGAAAATTAATAGAAAGGTATTTAACTTCATCAACCAAAGAATCAACAGAATTATCTTTAACTATAGTAGTTGCAGAGCTAGTACTATGTTCTTGAACTGTGGTAGTTGCAGATTCGGTGGAAGATTCATGAATTGTAGTAGGAGGAGAATCAATGGGAGGAACCTGAGTTACAGTTGTTGAAGGATCGGTATGAAACTCCTGAACTATATCAGCTAAGAGATCAATAAAATTCTCTTGAGACACAATAATCATTCCTTCCTCCATACTCAAATATTCTAACAAACCTTACACCATTTCTAATGACTACTCCACTTCTACACTAGGTACTTCTTGATCAGAATTTGTTTTGTCTAGTACCTATGCATCTTCGATATTCTGAGTAATTTGATCCAAATTCTCCTCACATGATTCTCAAACTTTTTCGAGGTCTTACTCCTCTTCATGCACCTTTTCTCCTTTATGCCATAAGCCAATCATCATTTCTTAGTTAACTAAATGACTCAAGGTTGTCATTGTTTCCAGTAATTCTTGCATGGGTTGATCCTGACGAATTTCCCCTTTCTCACCATAATTTTCCTTTGTTAAATCAATTTCCCTGAAAGAGGAAGTTGAATTCCCTAGAGACATGAGAGGGGATGAGTTGATTCCTTGGTGTAGTTTAGACAATCAGATTGACCTTCTCCTTCCTCTAGGTGAGATGGCCATAAAAGAGGCAATTTGTCTCTCTACCTTACTGAATTTTTTAATGACTGGAGTTCCTAATAGGGAAGCTTCGGGTTGTGAAAGTTCAAGTGGAATACATTCAGATATTACACACTCCGACTATGAAACTTCAGCTTGAGGAATTTCTACATAGATAGTTTTGGAATAGATAGCCTCAGAGTGGGGTGTACTTGAGAAAGTAGCTTATGTAGAAATTATGATGTCGATTTGCAACTTCTCATGAAATTTTAATCAAAATCACAAGACATAAACCTACTCTATTGATTTATGGAATTCAATTCACAATTTAGAACATCAATCACAAACATGCAATGAGAAATAACACACATGCACACAATATTTTTCGGGGGGGAAAAAATCTACGAAAACCCCTTTTCCTGCTTACATTAATCTAATGAATAGAGATATATTACAATTGCTAGCTCAATCTAACCTCAACCTACAAGTAAAAAACATATCTCTATGCTCACTAAGAAGCTCTAACCCAGACTTAGTCAGTTTCTACGTCTGCTTGAGCCCCTATTTCCTTGCGCAATTCCTGAGGAAATTAGGCCCTTATTATTTAAGAATTTATTCCAAAATGATTGTGTAATTCCCAAGGTTGATCATTTGACTTCATGCAACACTTTTACACTCAAGGCTAGTCAACAATTGATGTTACACTGCCTTGGAATCTCCACCACAACTAGGGAACTCGAATTCTCTGCATGCACTAGTTATTTTGGGTTGATTGATCAGTTAACTAGATGATCACTAAGTTAGACTGAAGTCCCACTGTACAACTGACCTTCCACTAGTTCCTCCAACAGTTAGAACTAGTTTAATTGAAAACAACTTGAAATAAATGACATTGATTGCTACGAATTAGAAATCACACATGCTTAATTGAACACCAACTCCTCTAAATCAAATTTACTGAGTAAAGTGAGTGACACAAGCCATGTCACACAAGTTAACTGCAACCAAGTTGTCTGTTGATGTGGAACTTCGAATTTTCTCAATTTGACCAAGAAAAAATCAAATTGAGACTTTCTTGCTACATGTTTCAACACTCCATCTCAACAAGAAAGGGATTATCCACCACCCCTATCCTGAACTTGTGGAACTCAAACTTCCCTCTTGACAAATCCTTTGTCAAAATGTCAGCATATTATTCCTCTGTCAGAATGTATTGTAGCAACATTATCCACCTTTGCACACAGTCCTGTAAATGGTGATATCAGATATCTATATGCTTAGATCCATCATGAAATACTGAATTCTCGGAGATATTGATACAACTATGATTATCACAATAGATAACAGTTGGATCCATCATCTAACCACACAGTCCCACAAGTATCTTTCCCATCCAGATTGCCTCACATGTTGCTTGAATTGCAGTTATGTATTCTGCTTCTGATGAGTTGAGCACCATAGATCTTTGCTTCCTATTGTACCAGGAAACAACTACAAACCCAACAATGAAAATTCCACTTGATGTACTCTTTCAGTCGAATGGAATCCTTGCCCAATCTGCATCTATGAAGCCACACAACTTCACTGCCTTTGTCCGTCTATACCATAGTCCAAACTGGGTAATTCCTCTAAGGTACTGTAAAACATGCTTAGCTTCCTTCCAATATAATTTGGTCATCTTAACCATAGATTGGCTCAGCTGGTTGATTTCATAGCGCATATTTGGTCATGTGTTCACAAGATACATTAGTGAACCCACTAGCTTCCAATAAATGGTAGCATCCACTTCTTCATCGGAAGTGGCATCCTCCTTCCTCTAGTTTGTCGCTAGAGTGTCCCCATGGATTTAAAACTCTCAATGTGGAACCTCTGTAGTATCTTATTTGCATACTTGCCTTGATACACAAACAATTCCGCATCACCTTGCCATACTTCCAACCCGAGGAAGTAGTGCATCAAACCCATGTCCTTCATTCCAAACTCCCTTGCAAGGTCCTCCTTGCAAGATCTAATCAGCTACCCATCACTAGCTAAAATCAAATCATCAACATATAAGATCAATTTACCTTCTACAAAAATATGATAGAGGTTTTCATCCTCTTCACTTTTGGCAAAGCCAAAACCAGTGAGATAGTTGTCGATCTTGGTGTACTAAGCACGGGGTGCTTATTTAATACCGTATAATGTTCACTTGAGTCTGCACACATGAAACTTTAAATCAAATATCTCAAAACCTTCTAGTTGCTCGATGTACAACTCCTCCTTAATAACCCCATTGATAAATGTTGTCTTTACATCCATCTGGTGGATCTTCCACCCCATCTGTGCAGCTAGTGCAAGAATTGATATAATGGATGAGTACCTTGTTATAGGAGAAAATGTCTCCTCATAATTAATTCCCTCAACTTGAGAGTACCCCTTGGCCACAAATATGGCCTTATACTTCTCTATGCTTTCATATGTTGCATACTTAACCTTCAAGACCTATCTTGAACCCACAACTAATTTATATGTTGGTCCTAGGACCACTTCCCAAACACTATTTTCTACAAAGGATTCATATTCCTCCACCAGTGTATCAACCCATATAGGTTTCTCTACTACTTCTTTGAAAGAGGATGGCTCAGTCACTACAAGATCAATCATTAGATCCATGTAGCCAGTGTACCGATCAGGTGAACTCCTCTATTTATGCAAATTTGAAGGACCTCCCACATTCTCCCTTGCATCCTACACAAGTCTATTAGCTTCCTTGGTTCTTTTTTTGCCTTTTCTAGATGTTTATGCTTAATTGGATGTCTCCACTCTCTACTACTCTACTTTTGGCTTCTCCACAACTTCACAAGGCTCCTCATTTGGAGCTAAACTATCCTCTTCTAGTTGGATTTGAAGCTCCCTCTCAAGAGAGATTTGCATCACTTTCTCCTCATCAAACATTATGTCCCTTCGCACAACTTTCATTTTGAGGGAAGGTAAGTACACACGATAGTTGTGAGTTTTTTTGTAACCAAAAATACCACTAACTTTGCTTCCAGCTCAAGCTTCTTCCTTGATTCTTTGGAGATATTGCAGTAAACAGAGGCTCCAAAAATCCTAGAGTGCGACACATCCATCTCTCTCCCTTTGAAGGACTCCTCTGATGTAATCATACCAAGAATATGATGAGGACTCTAGTTCTAAAAATACATTGATGTTTTGTATTCCTCAACCCACAAATGTAGAGGTAGGCCTTGGTCATGCAACATATCCCTTGCAACTCCCACAATTCTATGGTTCTTTCTCTCATCCACCCCATTTTGTTGTGGGTTGTGGGGTGTTTACATCTCTCTTTGAATGCCTTATTTTGCACAAAAAATTATGGATTCCTTCGAAGGGTACTCACCTCCATTATCTCTCCTGAGAGCCTTCAACTTCTTCTTGGTTTCTTTCTCAACTAGTGCCTTGAATTCTACGAACTTGGAGAATGTCTCATATTTCTTTAGCATGAAGAAGATACAACACTTCCTTGAGAATTCATTAATAAAAATGAAAAAATATGTGTGTTTGGTAGTGGAGGTTATTGAGAAAGTTCCACAAACATCAGAGTGGATCCTTTCCAAGACTGTATGTGTTTTGTTTTCCCAATCATGGAATGTGGATTTTGCATACTTCCCAAGGTACATCCTTTGCATACATCCTACTTCTCAAGTGCTCCTTTGGGAGGCTAGTGGTTATTTGTTGAAGGGGTCATGATGCAAATGGCCAAGTCTTTTGTGCCAAAGTTCACCGACGTCATGTCTCTGCACTTTATCCCCCTTAATGCTTAATGCAGCACAATCTTCCACATCTAGATTATACAGGTTCTTCACACAAAGCATGATTTTCTTCACCTTTCCTGTTGCTATGTGTCTCAAGAATGCTTTCCCTTTGCTGAAAATCACATCATAACCACGATATTCTAAAACTCCAACAGAGATGAGATTTTTCTTTAGGGCTGGAACGACCATGACATCCTTGAGCCTAAGAGGGGAGCTCGATTCCCTTTGAAAGGTGAATGTACCAATGTTTGTTGCATTTTAACTTCTTTCGTCCCCCGGCTTGATGTGCATCTAGATATCTCTCTCCTCCGAGTCACTAAAAAACTCTGTACACCCTGTCATGTGGAAAGATGCACTTGAGTCCAAGTACCACACGCTCCCCATCACTGTGTTGTCCATGCATAGGATAAGGGTGAAGTCAAGATTGAACTGTGAAGCCAAGGCTTCACCTACTTCTCCTCCTGACTTCTTTTTGCTCGACTTTTATGTGGACACTTTGTGGCACAGTGTCTGAATTCATGAAAATTGAAGCATTTAATTTTGGACAAATATTTCTTCTTTCCCTCTTGGCTGGATTCTAGTTTGGTTTGAGATTTCTTCTCTTTTCCCTTATTTCCCTTTATAACCAATGCAATTTTTTCTTCATCCTCACCCTTGGATGAAGTCCCATCTTTGGTATTTTTCCTTATCTCCTCTTGTACCAAATCGAACCATAAGCGCTCCCAAATTGGTAGTTTCTCCCTCCTGTTCACTAAGTCCTGGTAGCTATGTGAGATCTTGGGAATGCCTATAAGAGCTAGGCTTACCAAGTCATATTTTGCAACATTAACACCAACCCCACCAAGTTCATGACAAACTTGTGTAAATTTGCTCAAATACTGCGAGATAGTGTCATTCTTCTTCATCTTGATGTTTTGAAGTTTATCCTTGAGCGCCAGCTTCCTGTTATCACTATTATTCTCGAACAATTCTATCAGTGCTTTCCACATTGTGAAAGGAGTTTCTTTCCCATGGATATTTGAGACAATGTGATCCCGTACTCCCTCCAAGATTATTCTCCTCGCCTTGGCTACATCTTTCTTCCATTGGGCTAGGTTTTGTGCATCAGATGCATGTGGTTTTGCAACATTTGTCTTGATGTATTCTAGCAATCCATTTTCATCCAATACCACCTCCATGTGATCCTTCCATGCAATGAAATTTGAGCTGCCTTCCAAGGCATACTCAAGTCTCAGCCCATTGAAGGTCATTCTCCCAACTCTGAAGAGATCCTGCTACACTGAACTGGAAATTCGATCCTCCTAAGAAACAACTTCAAAATTCTTGTTCTAATGTGAATCCTGCTCTAATACCATGTATAAATTATTATGTATATTTGCAATTTCTCGTGAGATTTTAAGAAAATTCATAAGACAAAGACCTACTCTACTTCTCTATGGAATTCAATTCACAATTTAGAACATCAATCACAAAAATGCAATGAGAAATGACACACATGCACATAATATTTTTCCAGGGGAATCAAATCTGCTAAAACCCCTTTTCCTGCTTGCAATCTGATGAATAGAGATGTATTACAATTGCTAGCTCAATCTAAGCTCAGCCTGCAAGTGAATAACCTATCTCTCTGCTCATTGAGAAGCTCTGACCCAGACTAAGTCAATTTTTTTTCCTCTTCTTGAGCCCCTATTTCCTTGCACAATTCTTGAACAAATTAAGACCCTATTATTTAGGAATTTACTCCAAAATGAGTGTGAAATTCCCAAGGTTGATCATCTGACTGCATGAAACACATGTATAGTCAAGACTAGTCTACAATTGATGTTACACTTCCTTGGAATCTCCACCATAGCTGGGGAACTCGAATTCTCTACATGTACTAGCTATTTTGGGTTGAATGATCATTTAACTAGATGATAATTGGGTTAGACTGAAGTCCCACTGCACAACTGACCTTCCACTAGTTCCTCCAATAGTTAGAACTAGTTTAACTTAGAACTAGTTTAACTGAAAAAAAAAAAAAAAAAAAAAAAAAAAAAAAAAAAAAAAAAACTAACCTTGATTGCTACAAATTAAATCACACATGCTTAACTGAACTCTAACTCCTCTAACTGGAATTTACTGAGTAAACTAAGTGACACAAGCCATGTCACACAAGTTAACTGCATCCAAGTTGTCTGTTGATGTGGAGTTCGAATTTTCTCAATTTGACTAAGGCAAAATCAAATTGAGACATTCTTGTTTCATTTTTCAACATGTTCAGCCTAAAGAGTGTCAAATTGGGTAGTTCCTTGTACAACTGAGGTATGCTATTCTAATACCACGGGGTTTTCTTTCCCCACTTCTTCTCTATTTAGAGGGGAATTCCATTGCTCCGACGTCAACATATTAGTGGAATTATCCTCATAATCTTGTCCTGCATCAATTTAAAAACCCTCTTCCTCCTCGACATTTCTACTTCCAATTATAAATTCAAGATTTCCCTTACTAAATCTGGTTTCATGGTTCTCACTAGCAGTTCCAATTTCAGGATTTTCACCACTTCTAAAAACTTCGAGTTTTTCTGGAGCACTATCTAGAAGGGTTTCATCATCATTATTTGGTTCACTCATAGGTTCTTCAATTCCCCCAATCAAATTTTCCCAAGTCTATTGAGTTTGTTGTAAGATACTTATAACTTATAATTTTATCAATCCATGATGGGTTATGATTGCAGAAGGTTCTTTAGCATTTTTGACACTAAGCAATGTTTCATGCAACATAAATTTTAAGAAGAAGGGAATATTCAAAGATACCTTATGTCGCAAATATGCCAATAGCTTAAGGTGGCTATCTCTAACCACATTGTATCTTCCATCACATGTGATATATCTTTGGACTCTACCAGCTCCATCCAAGGTTTTGAAAACGAGTTGGGATTATACCCCTTCCATTTTCTTACCAATTAGTCTCCATTGTCTAGAAACAACAAAGTTGCGCTTTGGAGCGAAGTATGTGTCTCGTACCATCTTTCACTTGTTTTTGTTAGCCTTGTAACCTCAGCTATAGCTTCTTCATCTACTTGAACCTGTAAATTCTTTACCATTGTCATTCCATTGTTCAAGATTTTCATGAATTCTAATGCAACTTCTTTGTCGAAACCTTAAATTTTTCTGAAATACTGCACCCATTCTACCTAGTTCAAAATGTTGTGCACTCCATCTATGGCTCGCAGATGGCTTAGTTAATATCTAATCAACTAACCCCCATGCTTGTGTCTACAACTTGCTTTTGCTGGTGAAAATGGCTACAAATTTCTATGAATTGCTAAAGTTGGTTATTTTAAATTTCAGGCTTTCCTAATCATAAATACAGTGACAACTTGAGAATAATGGCACAACATGCAGATGTAATAAGGGAAATTGATAGCATCACGACATTGTACCTTCACCCACCCTCAATTAATTTTAGTGGTAGTCCTCAACTAGTAATTACATTAATTTTAATAGAGAGGAGAGGTCAACAATGTGGTCATTTCAAATATCGAGAATAAAAAAGTGTACTTATATATGACTTACCATGTGATTTATTGATTTAGTTGTTACCGAAAAATCAATCATTAAATCAAGAGATCACTTCTGAACTATACAATATTTTTTTATAATAATTAATCGACTTGACACCTATTAATAAAATAATGACATGATAATGATTGAAGACCATAGATAAATGCAAAATTGAAAGATATGATATTTGAATGGTACACTCCATTAATGTTAGTAGAATAAATATTCCCTTTTTGTAGCAAGTTTATAATAATTTTAATGATATAAGAAAATGTGACAACTTCTAAGGGTCACACATCCCAAAATCGTGGTAATATATTTAAAGTATAGCATCAAGGCATTAGTCTTTATAGCAAATTTTGAATCATTCCTTGAAAGCCTTAGTTTTGGGTTCATTGTCCTTAGCTTTGACTTATGGGAGTAGTGATGAATGAATATGGAAAAATCCTTTCCCAGTGTGAATAATATAGTGCTAATTTTTTGTATCTTCTTTTCCCTAACATAGCACTGCTGCCAAAATGCATGTTCAGTACCCTCGCGGGTTTACTTGTATTTCCACTTTCCTATTAAATATTTAATATATATGATAATTTTAAATGGTGGAAAGTGGATGGTACAATTTTTTATTAACTAAGCACATTATTTTAGTTCCTAGGTTGGTTTTTTGAACATATCTCCCATCATAGTCCCTCTGTCGTGGATATTTAATGTGAGATAAGATGGAGTGTTTCATGGAATAACATAAAACGTTAATATAGTCATTAACGCATTTATTTTTATTTTTATTATTGAATGTACATTATTATGGGAATGGGCCTCCATAAAAAGTTATGCCATAAATGCTTTAATGATGATTAATACATCTGTTCCCAAAAAGATCCTTGAAAAATATAACTAACATGAATGGAATAATAACCATTCAGATCATTAGAAAGAAACAATAACATAGTCTTCTTCCCTCATCAGAATGACAAAGCAAATGATGGGAGGAAAAAGAGTAATCTCTTCAATCAATCATAATCATTTTAAATAGGGGTGGAGATATTATTTTACTAAAAAATTCTTTCAAATACATAATAGCAATACTCCTATTCAAATTTGAGTAAGGGAACGACGGTTGTACCAAAGGTAACAACAATGGTAATTTGGGGTAACAATAGTTTTGACTTAGGTAATAATGGTTGCGACTTAAGATAGAACTAGGTATAAAAGAAAAACAAATATAATTAAAAGGATGAAAACAACCAAACAACAAAAGCAATAAAAATAAACAAAAAATTCTAATAATTTTTTTTTTTTTTACAAAAGTACTAAAATGGAAATAAATTTACCTGGTCGTAGATTTGGGGGAATTCCCCTCTCCACCTACAATTTGTAGATCTGCATAATGTAACTTTGTGAAGAAAAGACTCTCTTGTGATTGGTTGGTGGTATAAACCTAATTGATGACCAATGGCAAGAAAATAAATACTAGATTTGTCGATAGTAGTGAGGTGTATAATTCCATTATCATATACTTCACTAACCTCGTAAGGGCCTAACCACATTGTTTTAAGCTTCCCCAGGAAGTCTTGGAACCTGGAATCGTACACTAGTACCCAGACACCTTTTTGAAAAGCTTTTCTTTTACTAAGATGATCATGCGAGTTGGCCCTTTGTTATTGAACTATAGATGTTTATTGGATAGAAACAAGGTGCATTTCATCTAACTCCTTGAGTTGTTGTAGGCATTGTTTCTACACTTCTAAAATATCTAAGCTGAATTCGCAGGAATTTTTAAGAGTCTTGGTTTCGAGCTCAATTAGAAATAATGTATTTTTACCATAAATAAGCTGGTAAGGTGAGAAGCTAATGATGTTACTCGAAGTCATACAATAAGTCCATAGGGATTTAAAAATTTTAGAAGCCCATTCTCAAAGATTTGTAGCCATTGTCTTAGTCAAAATATTTTCCAGAACTTTATTCGTACTCTCAACCTAGCCATTTTTTGGCGGATGGTGGGGTAAGGTAACTCTAGGTTTAATGTGATATTTCTGTAGAGTTGCAAAAATATTATGGGATATAAATTGCATTCCTCCATCAATGACGAGTTCTCTGGGTAGGTCATACTAAACAAATAGATCAAACAAGAAATTTATAGCTACTTCTTATGTGTCTCTTGAAACAACTACTGCCTCTACCCACTTCATCACGCAATTAGTACAAACCAAAATATATGATTTATAATTTTAAGGAGAGTTAATAGGGCCCACAAAATCCATTCCCCACTTTTATAATGGCTCTAACACAAGCTGCATCTGAAGAGGCATTTCGCCGGACTGAATGGGATGCCCCATTCGTTGGCATATATTGCAACTTTGAATATATTTCTTGGCATCCTTGAATTTTGTGGGCCAAAAGTAGCCCATATGTAGCACTTTATTCCTAGTTCTCCAATCAACAAAATGGCCCCCACAGGGCTCATCATTGTAGGATTTAAGGATATCATAAACCTTGTATTCTCTAAGTATACACCTGTAGATTTGAAGGTCTTCTCCTATATGAAAAAGATAACCATCTATCCAACAAAACCAAGCACTACATTGGATGATATGTTTCTTCTGACAAGGTGACAGATGCAAAGGCAGCTTTCCTGCTATAAGATAATTCACAACATCCACATACCACAGTGTTTTAATAGATGCTGAAAATAAATGTTCTTCTAGAAATTGGTCTTCTACAAGAGAAGAATCATTTGCAAGCAAGATGTTGGATAAGAAGTTTGCAACAAGATTATCTTTACCTGGCCAATCTTTGATAACAATATTGAATTCCTGCAACAGGAGCAACTATCAATTTATTCTACCATTAGTAACTGGTTTATTATCTAGACACCTAATAGTAGAATGATCGGTATATAAAAATATAGGATAGCCTGTAATATAGTGACGAAATTTATTAACAACATAGACAACTTCCAAAAATTCTTTCTCCGTCACTATGTAATTTAGCTCTGCGGGCGTTAATTTTTTGTTGATGTAATAAATGGCATAAGGATTTTTGTCTTTTTCTTGGCCCAATAATGTTGGCATTGTGGCTAATGTGTTGTCCTTGATGGAAGCCTACTTAATAAAGATGTCAACAGTGTGATAATAGGATGATTATGTAGATTGACACATATGCTATAGTTGGTATGGACAGAGAAATGGCAGTTCAGAGATAGATGAATGACAAAAATGATATTTGAGAAAGTATATGTGGATCCTATGAAGAAGGTGCATGTACATACATAGGACCCATAAGAGAAAGTTCATACATAATCTGCACCACGGTAATCTAGATACCAGGGGTATTTACCATGGTATTGACCCATAGTAATCAAAGTGACAACAATTATTTGATCCCGTCAAAGAATACTAACGACACTACCAAGGGATTTACCTAAGGTATTGGCTAAGGCCAAACCTATATAAGGAGATTGAGATCAAGGTGTTATGTGTGAAAATAAATGATCTATATTTATGTAATTTGATTTGGAACAGGTGTGCATTAGGAAGCAAGGAGATAGTTCAGATCGAACAAATCTAAAAAGGTTGTGAAGACTAATGAAAATACTTTCTCAATATATTTATGCTTATAATTTTAGATATATAGCTTTGATGATTATTTTATCTAAACATAATAATGCATGTCGAGATCTGAGGTTAACAAATTTTGTGAATTGTAGTGGAAGTTTGATTCAAGTATTCTAGGATTTGTATGCAAGTTTGCTTCTGATTTATCGCGTACATACGCGGACCTAGTTCAGTAAAGTAGTGTATAATGTTTGAAATAATTTATTCAATTTATTGAGATATGTACATGGGTGTTAAGGCTAGTAGTCGCGTACATACACCGATGTGTTTCATTGATATTGTGTATACCTTGTAGGGTTTTGCAGTATGGTTTGATGATGACACCTGATAATTTCTACTCTATTTTCTATTGTCTATCAATGATGTATCTATCTTGATGATCTGTGATGATTGGGTTGGTTTATTGACAATGATGCTTCAGTGTAGGGATATTTAATTGGTTCAGTATTATGTTATTGTTTTGTATGGTTCAGTGATTGATTCAGCATTACATTTATTCATTATTCAGTTTGCAATAGTTTAAGATCTGTACGCAGGTGTTACACAAAGGAGGCATGTACATACACGAGTCTTATTCATTACAGTCACGTACATAATTTGGTATTTATTGTTTCTGGTTGGGTTCTATATTTAGTGATTTGATGCTTCAGAAATTTAATTAATTTGCGGTGTTACAGAGTCTCAGATCCAGTGCTTCAGTTTGATATATATGTTTGGATTTATTGTTTATAGGGTCCAATTTGAAAATGTGATGAAAGGTGGCCTACAATTTGTTTAATGATTATTTTAATGGCAGATCGAGTCTGAAATATTCTGAAAAGTGGTCCACAAGGAGCTGAGGGTTGCAACCTTCAAAAAGGGAGCAGGAGAATCCTTCCAGTGAAATTTGGTAAAAAAGGGTTAGGGGGTTGTAGCTCCCTTCCTGTAGGAGTTGGAGAATGAGTGGAGGTTGTAGCCTCCTACAAGTGGGTGCCTGTGTACTGATAAGAGTATGCATCAATAAAAATGTAATGAAGATTTTCTTAATATCATAAGAAAGAAGACAGAGACATTAGCAACAATGTTTTTCTCCCACATTGGATTTCCATCTAAAAATCTTGGTGTTTTATGTGTGTTGCTCATTTGTTGTGATTTCTTTATGTTCTTTACTGCATACTGAAAATTAATTAATCTATTGATGCAATGATTAACGACAAACATTTGATAGAATACATGAAAAATCACTAAACTGGATATACACAGGTTTCTTTCTCTAAAGTAGCATACATATGTAAGTTGTTTTAATAACAGTAGCGCACATATTTCATAATATAGGACTTGAGGGTTTGAGTTAAAAATATTGATTCACCGACCCCCCCCTCAACATTTTTCCCAACAATTTGTATCAGAGTCAGGTCCCTCAGAATAAGCTTGATCGCTTAAAGGGAGATCCATCAAGATGAGCAGTCAAGAAGGACGATTTTATATTAAGCCACCCTTGTTTAATGGACCTAACTTTGTATTTTGGAAAGTAAAAATGAGAGCATTTTTGCAGTCACTTGGAGTTGATGTTTGGGAAATTGTTGAAGGAGGATATCAATACCCATCCTCCATTCCCACAGATGATGCATGGAAGAAATAGTATGAGACTAATCCAAAGGCAGTCAATGTTATCTTGGGAAGCTTGGATGAATCTGAATTTGTGAAAGTCATGCAGCTAAACACCAAAAAGGAAATGTGGGATAAGCTTATCCAAATTTATGAAGGTGACACCAAGGTAAAAAGCGCTAAACTTTAAAAGTTTAGAATTCAGTATGAGACCCTTAAAATGATTAATGATGAAATCATTGCAAGATTTTTCCTTAGAGTAGACGAGATTGTTAACTCAATGAAAAATCTTGGTGATGAAATAAAGGATTTTACTATTGTTGAAAATATTTCGAGATCACGAACTCCAAAGTTCAATTCCAAAGTATCTGCCATTGAAGAAATGTAGGATTTGAAGAGTCTCACTATTGAACAAATCCATGGGATCCTAACAGCTTTTGAGATGAGGAAACGAGGTCCATCAGGTTTGAGAGAAGCAAAATTCAAAGCTAAAAACAAAGGAAAATAAAAGGAAGAACTTAAGGAAATAAGTTACATTTCGTATGAAGAAGAAGAAAATTTTGTGAAGGAACTTCGGTAGGAATTGGCAGGTTTAGAGGTAAGCTTCCTTTTAAATGTTTTTCCTATGGAAGGGTAGGTCACTATGCTACTAAATTTCCTTATAAATAAAATCATGAGAAATGGAATATCGTTCCAAAAGTAAATGTTAAAATATTTTTTGATAGCAACAATATTTTTTATACTCATAAAGATAGTGAATATTCTTCCAATAATGAGGATTTTGAATTTGATCAAGATTATCAATTGCTTATTGCATTTGAAGAAAAATGTGTAGATGAATCTAATGATGTCTTTATGGATGCTCTAGAAGAAAAGGAAATTTTTATGTATAACTAAAACACTCTCGTTGAATAAATATCTCAACTAAAAATCTGTCTAGAAGAAGCAAAATTAGATGAAGAAGTTTTGAAGAAAAGGAAAGACATTGTGAAAATTTAGAACTTGAGATAGTTGGTCTAAGAAAGGAACTTGAGAAAACAATGGCTCTAAATTTTAATTTTTTCTAAAGGATCCTAGACTTTAGAAGAAATCATCAAAGTACAATGTTCTCCTCCAATCAAGGGAGGCCTTGGATATATTCCAAATGGTGAAACATCAAGCACTATGAAATATTTTGAAACAAGTATAGGAAGTTATGTCAATGTAGTAAAAGGAATCAACCATCAGAATTATAGTTCTCAGCAAAAGAAAGAAGGATCAAATACCTCTCATGAAAAACAACCTTACCATAGTCCAAGGGAAAGCTACTGAAGAAGGTATTATACTCCCAGGTATTCCTACTTCAATGGTCAATGCTTCACTTGTCACAATTTTCCCCACAAAGTTGTTCAGTGTGTTTCTTATAAAACTATTATGACTAGAGAAGAAGGAAAACACAAGAATGAGATTGGGGCAAAGAAATCTTCTTATAATTTTTTCTCACCACCTCAATATGAAATTGAATGTTCTCTTTTCCATAATTTTTGTCATAAAGAAACTGAATGAATAAAAAAATGGGGCCACCTTAGCAGCATGAACAGAAGACAATACCAGCCAAGGTATGGAAAAACAAAATTACAGACTCTAAAAATTGTGGTTTAACTTTGTATGCAAGAGATAAAGAAAAATTTTGGTACATTGACATCCGAGGTTCGAAGCATATGACAGGTGACAAAGATAAGTTTATTTATTTTAATGAAATAAAGAAATTAAAGAATGTAACTTTTGGTAATAACTCACCTATTGCTATCAAAGGGAAAGGAATTGTGTTGTTAAAGAAAAAGATCAAGTTTGGAAATGTTTTATTTGATGGATTTAGACATAACTTGTTAAGTGTTAGTAAAATATGTGACCAAGGGCATGAAGTTGTTTTTAGATCAATAATTGTGTGGTGAGAAATCTAGATACATGTAAGATCATAACAAAGGGAACAAGAACTCTAGGCAATGTCTATGTCTTAGAAGGTGGCCAAGAGAATTGTTATTTAAGTAAATCTGAAGAAATTTGGCTTTGACACAAAAGGTTGTGGCACCTTATCTTTTCTCAATTATAGAAATCAAGCAAATGGGAGTTGTTTGTGACTTGCCCAACATCTCTCCACCTAAACATAGCATCTCCAAATCATGTCAATTTGGTAAGCAAACCATAGTTCAGTTTAAAGCTAAAGAAGGTACTTCAAGTAAGCCACTTGAACTTATTCATATTGATTTGTGTGGTTCAATGAAAAAGAAGTCTCCTCGTGGTGAACAATACTTCATACTATTCATTGAAGATTTTTTACAAGAATGTGTTCGATTGGCTTACTAAAACATAAAGATGAAGCATTTGATAAATTTAAAGTATTCAAGGCTATGGTATAAAATGAGTTATATTTGGAAATCAGAAGTCTTAGATCTGATAGAGGAGAAGAGTTTATATCACATGATTTTTTCAAATTTTG
The DNA here is from genome assembly GCA_031772625.1 of Pinus tabuliformis. Taxonomy (NCBI): domain Eukaryota; kingdom Viridiplantae; phylum Streptophyta; class Pinopsida; order Pinales; family Pinaceae; genus Pinus; species Pinus tabuliformis. Next base: position 271,145,510 of record CM062813.1, read on the forward strand.
TGAACATCATGGCACCAAAAGACAATTTTCCATAGCTAAGACTGCTCAACAAAATTGAATGGCAGAAAGAATGAACAGAACAGTTCGACAAATGGCACGTGCCATGCTTGATGAGTTAGAAACACTTCATACCTTCTAGGGAGAAGAAGCACATACAACTGTGGATATACTTAACAAAGCTAATGTTTGAGTAAACAGTGAGAAAAATCTACATGAACTATCATTTGGTAAGCCTGCAATTGTCAAACACTTTAGAATTTTTGAAGAAAATGCTACATAAAGAAAAATGATGATAAGATTGGAAAGTTTGAATCTAGAGTTGATGAAGGAATCCTTCTTGGATACTTTTCTAGAAGAAATGGATATAAATTTTATAATAAAAGGGTTCAAAATATTGCTGAATGCATAGATGTGATAGATGAAGCATCCACAGGTACCAAAAGAGAAGCACCAGAAAATGACAAACATCTCCCTACTACAAGACAAAAGGTTGTATGAGAATGATATAGAGAAGCATCATAAGAATAAAATGAAAATACAGATACATGAGAAAATAATCCTTCAAGGTATGTTCAGAAAAATCATCCTGAATCTCAAATTCTAGGTGAAAAGGAAGAAGGAATACAAATTAGAATAACTCTTGTTGGAACTTCTAGTTACTTAGTCTTACTATCCATAATTTAACTTCAAAATGTGAATCAATCAAGCAAAGACAAATGTTGGTTCAAGGCAATGCGTGAATAACTTGATCAAATAGAAAAGAACCATACATGGGAATTAGTACCAAGGCCTCATGATAAAAATATAATTGGGACAAAATGGGTGTTCAAGAACAAACTAAATGAAAATGGAGAATTAATTTGAAACAAGGAAAGACTTGTATGCAAAGGCTATGCTCAACAGGAAGGGATAAACTTTGAAGAAACATTTTCACCTGTAGCTAGACTTGAAGCCATAAGGATTTTTCATGCATTTTCAAGATTTCATAACTTTAAGATATATCAAATAGATGTTAAATTTGCATTTTTAAATGGGGATCTAGAAGAAGAAGTTTATATTGAACAACCTGAAGGGTTCATTCTTGGAAATGATAAAATTTTGTTTGCAAACATAAGAAGGCAATGTATGGGTTAAAACAAGCTCCTTGCGCATGGTATTATTGTCTTGACAAGTATATTCAACAAAAAGGCTTCACAAAGGGGTTTGCAGATAGAAACCTATATATAAAATTTGATACAAACAAACTTTTGATAGTTGTTGTTTATGTAGATGACATCATATTTGGAAGTAATGAAGAATTTATGAGTCAAGGATTTTCTTCAGTTATGCAGCAAGAATTTTAGTGTCTCTATTTGGTGAACTAACATATTTCCTTGGTCTTCAAGTTAAAAAAACTAAGAATGGTATCTTTCTTTCTCACACAAAGTACCTCAAACAAATTTTGAAAAAATATGGAATGGAAGACTACATGCTTGTATGCACACCAATGGTAACAGGATGCAATCTTAATCAAAATGATGATTCTTTTTCAATCAATCAACCAGAATACAGATCTATGATTGGTAGTTTACTCTACATTACAGGTACAAGACCAGATATTGTGCAGACAGTTGGAATTGTTGGATGATTTCAAGCAAATCCAGAGGAAACCCATCTCCAAGCAGTTAAGAGAATATTCAAATATCTACAAGGAACTCAATATTTTGGTTATGGTATCCCAAAAACACAGACTTTTCACTTCATTCTTACACACATGCAGACTGGTAGCTAATATTGATGATCACAAGAGTATTAGTGGAGGAGAGTTTTATTTAGGACCCTGCTTGGTTTCATGGTTCAACAAGAAACAAAGTTCTATCACTTTATCTACTATTGAGGTAGAATATGTTGTTGTTGCATCTTGTGGTACTCAACCTCTATGGATGATACAAACATTGCAATATATTCAAGTCAATTGTCCTCAACCTGTAACTATTCTCTGTGACAATAACAATGCCATAAGTATCTCTAAGAATCACGTCATGCAATAAAAAACCAAGGACCTTCCAATCAAATTTCATTTTCTAAGAGAGCAGGTGCTTAAAGAAAAGGTCAAACTAGAGTATGTTCCTTCAAAAGAAAAATTTGCAGATATATTTACAAAGCCACTTCCACGTGATTCCTTTGAATATCTCAAACAAAATTAGGAATAATACCTGCCTCATCACTCTGCTAATTTTTCTAACAGGTATATCATGTTTAGGGGGAGTTGTGACTATAAATTACTACAATTTACTTTCTGTATGTGGATGGTGTAAAGGGAAGTCATGTATATACATGGTTTTTGAGTTAGATAGACGTGTACACAGCTCAGTGACTAGTAAAGAGTGGCAAAAATTTAGGTGGAGCCTCCTGTATGCACTCATCTTTTCATGATTTGTATTCTAGTTTTGACATTGGTTTGTTGCAGTTTGTTGGTTCAGGGGGAGCAGTTATTATGGCTCTATAGTTCCTTGTTGGCATTATGGTTTCCTGAGAGTGTATCATTGCATATATTTTCTAATGTCTGGATGTTTCTACTTTTACTACTAAATTTTATATGTTTTTTTCCCAGTTATCAATGATGCATGGATTCCAAATGATGAATTAATGGTTAGTATTAATGCTTGGTTATTGGTGATGCTTGGAAATTGATGCTACATTGCCTTATCTTACTTCTATGTTGTTGCGATCATATGTTCATGTTGCAGGTTCCTAGATGGTGTATGGTGGTTGTTGATGACTATCATGGTCTCACTGCCTCACTATTGATATCTCTGGTTTTGGTTATAAATTTCATATATGTCTCTTGATGTAAAGGTCATGTAAAGACCCATGTTGTAAATCATTGTAAAGTTCTATCATATATGGGCTATTGGGGTCTAGTCATTCATGTATGTAATCCCATTATGTTGGGACATTGATGTAGAGTTGAGTCAATATGTAACCCCACTGTGTTGGGTGATTGATGTAATCATGAGTCATTGGTGATAAGAAATGGCATTTTTGGTTATCATAAATTATTGTACTCTATTGAATATCTTCAGATGGTTAAGCATATGCTCAGGAGGAGCATGGTCAGTATGCATACTCAACAGATCAGACCTACAGTGATGATCTCTACAAAAGGGGAGAGAAGCCTTAACCCTTTTCCCTTGATTTCAAAGGGGGAGACAAGCTTGGTGTTTGAAGAATAATGCTTGGAGAGAAGCTTCGTGAACAATCTTGGTATTTGAAGTTGTGTTTGAAAGTGATTATAGATGGTGACCAAACATCAATGTGGTTTCCATCAATTCCAAAGGGGGAGATTGTTGGCATTATGGCTAATGTGTTGTCCTTGATGGAAACCTACTTAACAAAGATGTCAACAATGTGATAACAGGATGATTATGAAGATTGATATAGATGCTACAGTTGGTACGGACAAAGAAATGGTAGTTCAGATATAGATGAATGATAAAGGTGATGTTTGAGAAAGTATACGTGGATCCTATGAAGAAGGGCCACGTACATACTTAGGTCCCATAAGTTAAATTCACGTAGATAATCTGCACCATGGTAATCTGGATATCAGGGGTCTTTACCATGGTATTGGCCCACAGTAATCAGAGCAATAATGGTTATTTGATCCTGTCAAAGAATAATAATGACACTAACAAGGGATTTACCTAAGGTATTGGCTAAGGCCAAACCTATATAAGGAGATGGAGATCAAGGTTTCATGTGTGAAAATAAATGATCTATCTTTATGTAATTTGATTTGGAACAAGTGTGAATCAGGAAACAATGAGATAGTTCAAATCAGAAAAATCTGAAAGGGTTGTGAAGACTAATGAAAATACTTGCTTGATCTATTTATGCTTATAATGTTAGATCTATATCTATGATTATGATTTGATCTAAACATAATGATGCATGTCAAGATCTGGGTTAACAGATGTTGTGAATTGCAGTGAAAGTTTGATTCAAGTATTTCAAAATTTGTACACAGGTTTTCTCCTGATTTTTTGTGTACATACGCAGAGTTGGTTCAGTAGAGTAACGTATAATTTCTACAATAATTTATTATGTTGAGATTTGTACAAGAGTGTTAAGCCTAGTAGTCACGTATATGTTAGAAAATCGTAAAGGCATAAATATTTTCTCATGTTGATAATTACTTGTGAAATCTTAGTGTTCTTATTAACTTCTTTATGTTTTTTCTTTATCTTTGTTTTATCACGCAATTACCAAAATCAAAACACAAATATCAATGGACACCATATGTAGGCACTCATCCAGGGCTAAAACCCCTTTATAGGGGAAAACCTAGTAAAAACTCTTCCTTTAGTAGATTCAAATTGAGATAGACTAAGACCCTAGACCGAAAGACCTTCCTCCTCCACCAAGTCAACTCTTCCTTTTGATAGGTGATCTCTTCCAAAGTTACCAAGTGTCAACTTCTTAAATGCCACTTCAACCTAGAATTTTTACCCCCATCTTTAGAACTTCAACCTAGCTTTAGGATTGTAGTTTTGATCTAGAAAATTCAGTAGCTCCAGCCTAGCAACTTCACAGCTTTGACCTTGATGTAGCTTCACAACTTCGATGCAGTTTCCCAGCTTTAGAATTTTGTTGCACATGAGAGAGAGAAAGAGAAAGAGAGAGATGCAAAAACTCCAATTCCAACTTGCTTCTTGAACTTATTACTTTTTCTGCTCCCAACTACTGCAATTCGAACTTGTGAGAGATGTGCTACCAAATGAGTTGAGTTGCTCCAATATATAGTGAGTTTGTGAAGTTGAATTCCCTTGTTGAGGTCGACTTGTCCTTTCTTAAAGCTGACTTGGTGGAGGAGACCTAATTGACCTATTTTACAATAAAATAAATTTATTTATTGACAAATAAATTCCAAGAAGGATATTTTACATTATGACAAAATAAGGACACTTGACATAAACCCTAGAAGTATTCAATGGATATTTTGACCTAAAAAAATTTAACCAAGCATGAAACCCATGCTTTAATAAGTCAATTTCTTTCATGATAAAATTACTTTTTCTTTCTTTGGACAAATATATTACATCATGAATTAATTCCAATTATGAATACTGACACTAGTTACATTCTTCAATAGTATATGTACCAATGTGTTTCATTGATATCGCATATACCTTCTAGGGTTTTATAGCATGGTTTGACGATGACACCTAATAAGTTCATCTATATTTTTTGTTGTATATCAATGATGTCTCTATCTTGATGATTTGTGATGACTAGGTTGGTTGATTGAAAATTATGCTTTAGTGTGGGATTTGTGATTGGTTCAGTATTCTATTATTTTTCCGTATGGTTCAGTGATTGATTCAACATTCTGTTTATTCATGATTTAGTTTGCAACAATTTAATATATGTGCGCAAGTGTTACACAGAGAAGGCGCATACATACCCGAGTCTTGTTCAGTACAGTCGCATACAAAATTTTATATTTGTTGTTTCTGGTTGGTTTCTACATTCAATGGTTTGATTCTTAAGAAATTTAATTGATTTGTAGTGTTACAGAGTCTCAGAGTCATTGCTTCAATTTGATATATTTGTTTGGGTTTATTGTTGATATGGGTTTAGTCTGAAAATGTGATGAAAGGTGGCTTATAAGTTGTTTGACGATTATTTTACAGGTGGATCTAGTATAAAATATTCTGAAAAGTGATCCACAAGGAACTGAGGGTTGCGACCTTCAAAAAGGAATTAGGAGCATCCTTTTAGTAAAAGCTGGTAAAACAAGGTTAGATGGTTTTAGCTCCCTTCTAGTAGGAGCTGGAGAATGAGTGGAGGTGGTAGCCTCGTACAGGTGGGTGCATGTGTACTGATAAGAGACTGCATTACTACAAATGTAATGAAGATTTATTTATGTCATAAGAAAGAAGAAAGAGACAACAACAGCAATGGTTTTATTCCACATTGGGTTTCCACATAAAATCTCGTTGTTCTATGTGTATTTTTCATTTGATATGATTTCTTTATGTTCTTTACTGCATACTGAAAAGTAATTAATCTGCTAATGCAATAATTAAAGACAATCATTTGATAGAATACATGAAAAATCGCTAAACAGGATATACGCGGGTTTCATTCTCTAAAGCCGCATATATACGCAAGTTTCTTTAATAACAATAGTGTATATATTTCAGAATATAAGATCTGAGGGTTTGATTTTAAAATACTAATTCACCACCCCCCTCATCTCAGTATTTTTCCCAACAAATACTTATGTTATGGACGTATTAGATACATAAAAGGATATATGGAATGAAAATTTCCAAGTAGAACCTTGTAGTACTCATGTTGTTTACAATAACATTTTCAACTTTTCAAAAACATGATCGCATTTATCAATCCAATCAAATTCCACATGCCCTATTAATATATATAAAAGTGTTGCAATATTTGAAAAATAAGCTACAAATTGGCGATAGTAACCAGAATAACCAACAAAGCTACATACTTCTTTTGGTGTCTGCGGAATAGAGTGTTGAAGAATTAGATAGATTTTTTGTTGATCTACTTGGATGCCTGTAGCAGAGATGAATGCAAGACCATCCCTTTTGTCATTAACATATGGCACTTTTCATGGCTAAGGAACAACCTGGTTAATATACATCTGATGAGGAATTTTTCCAAGTTATTCAGGGCTTCTCCAAATTCATCACCATAAGGTGTAAATTTTTCCATGTAAAGCTCAAGTACATCGTTAATCAGACATAAAATATGCTCAAAACCTCTATTTGAAAATTTGTAGGTGCATTGCAGAGGTCGAATGGGAGTACTTGTTGTGAAAACATCCCCGTGGACAAGTCAATGTGGTTTTATCCATTGAATCCATCTAGGAAAGAAAAATATTTCTTTCTAGCAAGAGTATCAAGAACTTGATTGATAAACATAAGAGGGAAATGGTCTTTTTATGTAGCTTTTTTAATTCCCTATAGTCTACAGAAATGTGTCACTTCCCATTCTTTTTAGGGATGACAAGTAATGGTAAAATCCATTGACTATCAGATATGGGATATATAAAACTAACATTGTTGGCTTAGTGGGTCCTTTGAGGTTGACGGATAGGGCAGGTGTCTTTATCTATAAAAATGTGATATGTGCACAGTTCAAGATCGATACCCATCATGACTGTGTAATCCTAGTCGAAATATTGTTTATTCTTCTGAAGGACTTGTATTAGTCATTCACGTTGAGAGTCGATTAGGTTAACATTAATGTTTAATGTTTTACCAGGCCTGATTTCAATGGGAATGTTATTATTAACTACTATTGGAAGAGTATGATCACTAGTGGATCATTCCATAGGGTTACCTTGAGCTTCATTATCCAACATAGCTTCCAAGGTTTGACAGGTTGGATATTCTACAACAAATGGTTGACTAATAAAGCTACTAATGGTATCATCCTTAATTTTTCGTTTAATGATAATGGATTTTTCAATAGTGAGGACAAGACGTAGTTTCGTTTCTTCATAGTCAGGATATAATCGTGTTGGATTAATAGACTCTATGTTGGGTTTAGTAGGTGGATAAATGGTAATTCTTTTGATGTTTACTCCTTTAGCGATTATCATGTTCCCTGTTCGACATCTGATATATGCATTTTTAGTGGCAAGCCAGGGACTGCTTAATATAAGAGTATGTACTTATAATTTTTCTTTAAGATTGAGAACTAATAAATCGACAGAATACTCCCATGAGTCCACCAAAATGATAATATCTTCAAGGATTCCTTTTGGTTTAATTACAGATCTATTAGATAATTCCTACATAGTAGGTGTTGGTATTAGCTCATGCATCCCAAGGAGAATGCAAGATTTTAATGTTATGATATTAATAACATATCCCAAGTACGCTAGAGTGTTTGGGAAGCTAACACCTCTCACCTGAACAATGACTACAAGACTTTCATGGTCATCATATTTCATAGGAATCTACATCCTTGGGATTATATCAGATAGTTTCCCAATCACATGAATATTGGGAGGGTATTTAGGCTCTCTTTTAGGTTTTTTAACACATAATTCTTTAATGGTTTTTGCATACATGGGCACATCTTTGAGAGCTCGCAAAAGAGGAATCTTAGCACAAATATTTTGCAATTCTCCTATTATATAAAATTCAGGATATATAAATTGTTTAACTATAGTAAATATTTCCAGAAATGGAGGAGCGAAAGCTATAAATTTAGTTGCTCCCTAATTTTTGGTAGGTTCAAAATATGATTCTAATCCATCATAAGTTACAGTTGCTGAATATTTTTCGAATTGTTCATGCTCTTTATTGTGTTTTTCACTTTCTAATTGCTCATAAATTATTAAAGGGTTTTTTATAAGAATTTTCTGCCCTTATCTCAATTTCATTTCATTACATTCTGGAGGTTGAGGACAATAATCAGAAGTATCTGATATGTCTAAAATTTGAACAGGTATGTTATTTGGGTTCGGATTTGGTTATGCGGGCAGTTGTGGGTGTAGCAATGGTGAGGTGTTCAATGGAAATTGAAGTTGTGGTTGCGATGATGGTGTTTATGCCTAAGGTAATTCTCCTAATGGTTGATTAATAGGCCTAGAAGGGCATTGCCAATTTTCAGGCCATACTGGCCCTTTAACTACTTGATTTGACCATTGGGAAAGGTATTGTGTGTTTTTCAGGCTTTGTTAGGGAAACCCAAAGTATGGTTGATTTTTCCATGTGGATCCTGGGTATGGTTGATTTGGCCAGGATGGTGTTGGGTATTGTTGGTTTTTCCAAGATGTGTCAGGATATTGTTGACTCTTCCAGGTGGGTCTAGCATACTGTTGTTGATTGTATTGACTAGAAAAAACATAGAAGAATATTGGGACATACCTGGATGGTGATATTTCCATTGGCATTGTTGTGCCACAATATATGTTGGTTCAGGTTCCTCTCCCACTTCCTTAAAAACAACTTTTAATCTCGGGAGGGATGGATCATTCAAATGATATTTTTGTTAGATGGCACAGATTTCAACCACATCCAAGGGACATTCCTTGTGGCCATTTTTTCGAGACAACGAGGTCATAAAATATCCAATGCTTGTTCTGCATCTGCATGTTTTTTTTTACCTACAAAACATGAAGTCGTGTAGTTAGGGTACTCAAAATATCAATTTTAAAATTTTCTAATATGTTACTTATTTTTGCCTGAGTGATTCCTTTTCTTGTAGTTTTTCTAACTCTTCTGATAGGGTCTCGTATTCCAGGCTTAGTCATTACACTTCCACGGGAGCACCTCATACATAGTTTAATAATATCATCATATTCCTCCATAGAAATATCGCCTTGTCCCATTAAATTGAGTGTTTCTACCCATTCACCTTTCATTCCTCTAATAAGGGTAGTTTTTAATACTTCTTTAGGAAGGGTAGTATATGGTGACCTTTGCAGATTATACTGAAACATTTCTACATATTCTTATAAAGTATCGTCCTCTTTGTAAGTCATCTTAAATATTTCTTCTCTTAAATCTTTGAATCAACAGTAATCCTGGTACTTTTTAAAAAATGCTTCCTTCATCTCATCCCAAGAATTAATGACACCACCTCTTAATCCCATAAATCATCATAATGTTTCTCCCTTCAAGGTAGAGGGGAACAATTTTAGTTTTTTTGAATCGGTGGTATAGTAATATCCTCGACATGAAACATCAAATTCAAACAAAAATGTATTTGGGGCATTTGAAGCCAATCCATGAAAGTTAGGAAGACCTTGGAGTGGTATGGCTTTCATGGGTGCATTTTCTTGTGGATCAACAATAGGGAATTATATGGTTGAAGTTGAGGTGGCTGATGTGTTTACTTGTCCTGCCATTTGGTCAAATATATGACAATATCCCTCTAGGATTCCAAAATTAGGAGGTACTAATTGAAAAGGACCAGTGTGATGTTGAGATTCTGGACCTTATCTGGGCCTTACAACACTACCTAAGTCAAGTACCACAATTTCTCCCCTTGATATCAATGTTGTATGAGGCTCTTATTCAAGAGGTTGGAAGTTTAAGTTACTCATTTCACCTCCTCCTTTTTCACATTACAAGAGTACCCCTCACTCTTGTTAGGAATATCAGGATGTTCAATTGATGATGATTGAAAAATTTCTTCGGATCCCGAAATTTTATCATGAAGCTTAGCTTTCATTGTGGCATAGGATTCTGCTACATGAGTGGTAACAATAATGGATCCTATTAAGCATATTGTTTGGGGTCCTACTGAAGCTTGAGACTGTTTTTCAAATGATATTGTCTATGAAGGTCAATCGTCCAGGGCCAATGTAGCCCTAGGTCATGTTGCTTGCAAAAGTAAGTTTTTGGTTTTTGTTTTTAATTCCTACTTCTATTTCCTTTCCTAGTCATGCATACTATATGACCTGAAACTATAAGCTAAGGGCAGACACCACCACAAGTTTAACCGGGGTACATACATAGGTTCTTACCTTCTGTCTTTAATATCCAACCCTCATAGAGTCAGGTATGCATCTACAACCAGTCATTAGTATGATAACACTCTTTTGACAACCTCCCTGAAAATAATGCCAAAATGTCGAGACTATTTATTGCTTAAAAACAACCAAGTACTGAACATTAATTCATCAACCCAGGGATCCGTCTTTCTATCTCAAGGCATTCGACAAATTCTATGCAAGAGCTTTTCAAGAGCTAATGTTAGTGCTATATGAGTTAATCTAAAATCTAAATCTTTATTTTGCAAGCATATTATTCCTAATTATTAACAAATCATTTTATATCTAATGAAACCAAATCTCATTATGAAAAGGAAATTCAAAGGTGCGGCTATAATTAAACAAATATTATAACTAAGGAACAACATAAGTAATCTCAATTCTAGACTTATCAACAATCTAACCATTCATAAAATAATATCTAATTTATAAGAAGTGTTTCAAGAAACAACAATACAAAATTAAAGAAACAACAATGAGAAATCGAAGAAACAATTATCGTCTACCTAGGAAACAACAATGCACAATAGTGCTATGAATTATTTTGTTATCGAAAACATAAATAAAACTCTTCAATAGCCATCTATTGAAAAATAACTATTCAAGAAAAGGAAGCATAAAAACGCTAATCTAATTTACTCTGCAGGTAAGGTAATGCTTCATCTAGGAAGCAGGCTCGAATTTCCCATAGTCATACTGCCTCTAAAAGAAATTTAGATTAAGAAGTAATTAATAACGCTAAAATAAAATAATAATTCTTTGCATTATAATCCTTCAAAGAAATTATTAAATTCAAAATATTTTTCCTTAGTTTTGCCTTTTACAAAAGTACAACAACCACCAGAGGTAAATTCCTCTATTTTCATATTACAAAAAGGAGTTATAACAAAAAATTCACAAAATAGGGAACATTCCTTGGAATCAAATATTCTCATAATTTTCTTCTTAAATTAATTTGGTTCTCCTATCTTCAACAAAGAAACCAAGGATCATGTCTCGTAACTAATTCTTCAAATAGGAACAACTATGCTTAAATTAGCCAGAATCTCTGTCTACACGGTCCTTCTCCATAGATCTTCACAACCCCTGTTTTCAACATGATCTCATCCAACAAATTATTAGCTCAATTATAAAGAAACATCCTTGTTTTATCTCATTAAGGCATAACTATAGGAACAAATATATTTTTATCAAAGTTGAATCATATTGAACAATGAATATGAATATAAGTCAACAAGAACAAGCAATTATTATAAAAACTAAGAAATCAAATGAAAGAAAATATCACAATTGCAAGGCCCAACACTATGGAAGCCTTGTGAAGCAAGGGACAACCATGAATAAGAATTAAATTGAAATTTCATATGTTGAAACACTTGTTTACTTTGTGGAAATTGAGATTTCTTATGTAAAATTTAATGGTTATAACACATATGTTCTCTTGATTTTCTCATGTAGGCATTAGAGGGAATTCCATAACTCTAAAAGTCACTATATTGTGAAGAAAAAGTCATTTTTGAAGTAGTGGGAAGGAAATAGGACATGAACAATAATGTTGGTATGCACGAGCAATGATGTTGGTGCAACTAAAAAGAAGTAGTGTGTGGACTATTGTAGTGAAAACAGGGCACTTGGAATGGTTTGTTGCTGAAAAGGACACTTGAAATGGCGTGAACACCACGGATAGTGTTCCTTTAAGGGGGTTTCAGATTGTAATACCCTTGTTTTAATCCTCCATTGATATTTTAATTAATTATTTTAAAATAATATGTGGGAATGTAAATGTAAATTGGTTAAACATTTGAAACAATTGTAACTATATTTTTAATGTTAAATTCTAAAAAACTAATGAATAGGTGGATCTTGATACAAAACATCAGAAACCATGAAAGGAGGAAGCCAACAAGGGGTATATGTTAGCAAACTGAACCATGGAAATAATCCTCAAAAATTAATTATTTAGTTGAGACAAACATTTTGAATATCCAAGATTATCAATTTCACAAGAAAAATCGATGGAGGTGGAGTTGGTATTTGAGATACAACTCCCATAATTATGAAGGTATTTGGGTCTACAACCAAGTGTATCATTAAAAGTATGGAAAGAGTACTCATCCATGGACTTCTTGGATTTAAATATAATATTATGATAACTACAAATTGGAAATTCTAACACAAAATAAAATGGATAAGAAACCCATGAGGATTGGGGGATAGGAAATTTTATATTTGTGCATGCATGACTTGGGAGTATGATTTTGAGTTATAGAAACATAGTGAGGGATTAGATAGGTCTGATCCTAGCCTAAGAAAACCAAGCACCAAGTGTCCCAACCTGGGCTATTATGGATAGTTGTGTTTTGGGTGCTTGTTGGGTAGGACATTAAGCACTCAAAAAGGGAAGGTCACCAAGGGACTAGTTGGAAATGAAGGGGATTCCTTTGTGTTATGGAAGACAATTAAGAAACCACCCATAAGCATGTGTAGGCTCTTGTAGTTTTTTGGTTTGAGTGGAACTTGTTCATTTTACGTGGATGAAGGAGAGTATACCTCATCCTTACGCTATTGGTAACCTGAGAGAGAGAAATTATTTTTGGTTTTTTTCCATGTATGACACTAAACACTAAGAAATGGGAAATCATTGAGGGATTGGTGGGTAGTGAAGGGGATCCCTTTGTGCTATGAAATACATCTAAGAAACCACCATAAGATTTGGGTACGTTCTAAGTTCATTGGGATTGTGAGAGAACTTGCTTAGTTTGTATTGATGAAGGAGATTGACCTTCATGACTCTATCATTAATGATTGAGTGAGAGATTTCCCCTCATAGCTTCATGGTTTTTTCGGTGGTGGAAAACTACGAAGGATATAAAATAAAAATGACCCTATGCTGGGTAGAAATTGGGACACTCTTCATCAGTTTCAAGGAGTGATGCAACATGATCAAATATTAGTGCCCTTGTGGAATTCAAATTTGTAATGTAAATTATTGTTAAAATAAATGGAAATGGTCTTGATGGATTTGTATATTTATGTGCTTTCCTGTTGAATTGTATGTGATCATGCAATGTATAATTGATGGATGATCTCTTAACGTGATGGTTTATTGAGAAAATATTTCATATAAATTCTTAGTGGCTTATATAGCCTTTATGCATTTTTGTAATAGGACTTTTTACAAGAAATCTATTATGGTTGAGAAGACAAGGAAATTTGACCCCCTCAACATCTTAAGCATCCATGATGGAAGATTAATTATGGAGGAATCTTAGTAAGTCACAACCATGGGATATGTGTCTACTCTAGATAAGCTATATAATCCTTGAATCTACTACTTATGATCAAATAGTCTCATTCATGAAGTGGACCTAAAAGAAAGAATAAATTTCTTGGTTTTAAAGTGGAGGGTCAAAGGAAGGAGTCTTCATAGAACATCTGATATAAAGTGTTAAAGAGTGCACTAATGAACTAATGATCTAGTCGAAATCTATTCAATGGATTGAATAGGCCTTAAAGGCCTTTAAAATTAATATGAATGTTAAAAATCCCTACGGGTGATAGTTTGTGTGGTTGAGCAGCTGATATGTATCCATATTTTAGGATAAGAAGAATTAGATATCTTCTTGCATTTATGCTTGAATAAAATCATGAGATTGTTGACCTCTCAGGTATTGGGTTTGGTTAAGGGTCTCCTTTAGTTGATATTGAATTTGTATTGAAGCCCTATGTGCTTGAATTAAGATAAGTGAGAAGTTTCACTCAAATGGGAAACCTATGATCAAGTGGCCTCTTTTTGACTCCTTGGAGAAAAATTCTTAATGGTTATGGATGGGGAGTTCTATATGCCTCTATAGGTTGGAGAAGGTTGCAGTTTCCTTAAAGGGACCTAGGAAAATTAATTTCCAATTTCTAAATTGGATTGCTCAAGGGGAGGCATCATTTTCCAAAAAGGAAAACTTGAAAAAATCCCCCAAATTTGGTAAACAGGGTTAGCCCTAGCCCTTTGTCGCATGGGAAATTTATGGTTGCGACAAATGCCTAGAATAGGGAGAAAAGGGGATGAAAAAGGTGGAATTTCAATGAATTTTAGATGTCCCAAATATTTGGATATTTGGAAATTCAATTTTTTTTTTGTGTGGAAGTCTAGTGGGGATTGGATGTTCCAAATATCTGGATATCCAAGCATTCAGAACTTTTTATAAGTGCCAACCTTTGAAATATTCATATGTATATGGAATAGATGGGTTGAACCTAGTGAAATTAGAACCTAACAAGCAGAGGAACATTGAAAACTAATTTATGTAGGGTATCTAGAGTCCAAAGATTTTCTAAAAGCCTATAATAAGTCAAAAAATAATAATCTTGGATCCAAATGCTAGTGAGGGAGGACATGTGTGGTCATATGGAACCTACGTGGGCCTAACTTAAAATAGAGAAATTAAGCATGAGTATGACATGGCATATTGACATGTCACTGCTGACATGACATGTTGATGTGTTATTATTGACATGGAATGTTGACATGTCAAGATGAAGCAACATGATGATGTGTCATTACTTATGTGGCATGTTGACATGTCACATATGACATGGCATGATGAGATGATGCAACCAAGGTGGTATCTATCATGGAAGGTGACATGGAGACCAGAATTCAGAATCTAGGATTTCATGAAAATTACCTTTTCAGGATTTTTCGTATGTTGGATGGTCTGAATCCTCAAAAATCTAGATATTGAACCACATTGATGGGGATGGTGATGTGGTGGCTAAGAAGTTTTGGTGCTAATTTGGAAGGCCAAGTGGGTAGTATCATGGAAGATGACATAAATAGAATATGGCACAAGAATCCAGAAATTTGGCATTTTGATTTAATGAGTTTTTTGGATTTATCTAGATAGTAAATATCTAGATGAGTATTGCGGCTAAGGGTTTCTTCTTTGCCACGACTTTCTTTTGTGGCCATCTTCTGCGGCAAGCGTGAGTAATCTTCTTTTGCAGCCATCTTTTGTGGACAAGTGTAGTGTACTGTCGCGAGGGTTATCCTTTTCAGGTTTATTTTTCCCATCTATCTCTTGCCGCGAGGGTGATCTACTGCCGCGAGGGCGAACTGTTGGGCAATCTACATAGTTATTTCCATCAATTCCACAACTGATATTACTCTCAACTCTGATCTACTGCCGCGAGGGCAATCTACTGTACTGCCACGAGGGTTATCCTTTTGAGGGTTATTTTTCCCATTTATATCTTGCTGTGAGGGAGAACTGTTGGGTGATCTACTGCCACGAGATCTATGAGAGGAAGCGTTGCTTCTGGGTGATTTACTGCTAGATCCGGGGCTTTGTCTTCAAATATGTTAGCTTGAGCATGATGGTGGTCGATGAGATTTGAACCATTGTGAGCGTGACGATCTTCGGCGAAATCTTCCACCCTGGGATGCTTGGCATCGATATTATTATTGGCACTGTTAACGAGTCTCACCACTATCTCCTGATCTCCCTGCTTGGTGATCTGGACTTCATTAAATGATAGAGGGACAACATTGTAAGAAACACTTTGACTCTGATTCCAGATGGCTCCCAACTTCGTGAAGATAGTTGTTGGCTCAGCTTTGTCTGCCTTTGGGAGGTAAGCTCCTGCCCATATCGTCAGTGAAGCCCCAACTCCCACTGTCCAGGTGGTCCAGGCCTCACTCGATGAGGCTTTGAAGTTTTATGAAAGTGCCCTAATCTATCGGTTCAATGGTTTTTGGCCACGGTTGACAACTCTCCACAGTTGGATCTCGGAGGTATGGAAGCCTGTCATTTCTAATGAAATTAATATCTACCCCTGTGCTAGGGGTTTCTTTATAGTGGATATTGAAAAACTTGAAAGCAGACAATGTATTATAGATTCTGGCCCTTGGTTTTGGGAAAACTCAGGCCTATTCATGAAGCCATGGAACCCATCATTCGATCCCTCAACAATAGTCATAACCTCAACACCAGTTTGGGTGAGATTGCCAAACCTACCCTTGCATCTCTGGAATTTCTCTTCGCTAAAAGCCATTGGAAATGCAATTGGTAAATTTTACTGCAGGTGCCCAGAAACAGAAGAATATGCCAAAACGACCTATGCATGCATCTGTGTGGAAATGGACTTCAGCGCCGGATTCCTAGTTGAAATAAACCTAACAAGTAAAGACTATGTGTGGAATCAGAAACTCGATTATGAAAGTGTCCTCTTCAAATGTCAATCCTGCTTTGAGACAGGCCATCTAGCCAAAAATTGCCCAGAAGCCTACTAGAAAAATTATGCTAGAAAGAAGCACCACAAATCTACATGGTGGGAAGGAGCACAGAAAGAGCATTACACTGTCATCAAGGAAGAATACTCTCCAGAAAACTCTGAATCACAAGAAATCAGGCTAGAAAGAAACAACTCTCAAGACAAGTAGGGGGAAAGCCTCGCCCAATAGCAAAAAAGTAAACTCGACAACCCCTCAAGCATCAACAGTTATGAGGATTCAAATACTGCACAAAATAAATCTTCATTTAACAGCAAAGCAGATCTCCCAGACCAAACTTCTTCTTCGACTATCTTCAAAAGGACAAACACAACAGATCGTGAAGCTAAGACACCAATGTCCCAAGAACCAGAAGAGATGAAGGAGATGCAAGATAAAGGAAGTTGGAAGACCGTAGAGAAAAAAAAGAAAGCTACAACACCAATCTTGCCAAGAATGACGAGAAGCCAAACAATTAAGAACTAAGAAAATTATAGGTCCAATAGACCGATTTGGTCTCAGTGGACGTTAACCACCACCACCACCATCATCATCATCATTGATAATATGATTTTTTTATTTAATTAGGACTTTTAGAGACATCAGGATCCAAATATCTAAATGTTTGACCAATTTATTGGAGTGCCTTGCCAAGGCCTGGATGATCGAGAAGATCTAGACATCCAGGAATATGGAACATTTGAGAATGGTCATGGGGAAGGAGAAAATTGGATTCAAATGTGGCCTAGAAACTAACGTGTCTACCTTACAGATGTGGCATTGTACAGTGATGACATGTGGGTGTTGAAGTCTTAAATTGTTTCATTTTTTACTACCCTTTTTCAATCTCCTTCACCTTTTTGTCGCCATTTTTTGTAGCAATCTCAGCATACTTAAGGTCAATTCAACTTATAAAAAGGTATTTATCATCCATGTTTAGAATCTATGCTTCTTTATGAATTGTGACGAAAACATTCCTACAATAACATAATCATGAACGTTCTGAAGCTAATGTTGAATTCCACAATGATATTCATGGTTAGATAGGTTGCAGTGCATCAGTAAAATGATGAAGAGTATCTAAAGATGACAATTTTTCAGCACATGGATAGACACCTATCAGCATGACTAGGCAAGCTATAAAGATTCAAAGATCTAAGATGCAAAGTCAAAGTCATACTCTGAGTATGATGGTGCAATAGTCAAGTGAAGGCAATGGAAGATTAAAATTACATCAGGCGAGCATGCATGAGACTTATTTAATCATGAGGATATGATCCAAGAAAAATCCCTCATGGTTTTATCTTTCAAAATCAAATCATGAGGAGATAAATTTTTAGAGATGGTAAAGTAGTTTCATTTCGTATCGGCCTAAAACTCTTGAAGTTGTTTAATGAAAACTTGTATAAAATCCATAAGGCAAGATCCAAAACTCAGTTCGATTATCAATTTTATTGTGGCTCATTTCTAGAATTTGTGATACTATGTTCTAAGTAAATACAATTCTCTGTTTTCAATGCATGGCCAAGAAATCATCTAATCGATAGTAGACTTACACTCACGGGAGGGCCCCCTGTCAAGTTGTAAGGATGTCTAGTTTTGTTTGAGTTTCTATTTTCTCATAGCACGATAGCCTTTTGAAGTTTATTCTCTCTTAGAATATTTTCATTACAGTTCTAATTTAATCATTTATTATTCCAGTTCTAGAGCACTCATAAAAGAAAAAATTACCAAAAATATTTAACTTTCATATGTGTTTCCTTTCAGGTTTCATTACTCAATTAACTTCATAGATGCAAAGAGAATTGTCTTTTAGATTTAATCACGCACATTAGTAATCATTTAGAGTTACAAGTTCTCATTTGATTTTTATTCCTATCAATAGTTTCTTTCTACAATCGTAGTCTCTTTTCTTTCTGCAATTAGTTTTCTTATGCAATTTCATTTTATTCAATTAGTGTAGAATTTCCTTTTCTACAAAATAGTGTTGTAGTGTTTCCAATTTTGCAAAGAATATTTTGCCTGAAATTTAGTATTAGCATTTCCTTTTATGCAAGTAGAAGTAAGTTTTGAATTCTGCAATTAAAATAGTTTGTAGATTTAAATTCAGTTAAATTAATTGGTTTTAATGTAACTTTAAATAGAAAGAACTTGTGTGTGTTTACTCTCTAAATCTCATTCAAAATTTTTTCCATACTTAGGATAATTTCATACTTAGAATAATTCTATCAATAGATAGATTTCCTCACATATATAGTGCACATACATCTCACAAGTACATGAACCTTGGTTGACAATTAATGAAGTAATTTAAGAACAATTAAATTACCCAACATTTTGGCGTCGTTGCCGGGGAGGTGTATATAGGATTTCATTCTTGGTTTACATATCATTTTAGGTGCATTCAATTTTGTAGATGCATAATTAAAGCATGGTAAAAATAATTTATGCATAGAGAAAGGGATTCTAGGGGTATATTTGTAAGTAGAGGTAGAAGTTCAATTCCAACATCACCACTCACCCCTGCTAGACCTCGTAGTGCCACACCATCCACTCATACTCACATTCCATCATTGGCAGGTAGACATAGACTTCCTGAGGTGCATAGATCTGAAATCCAACCAAAAGATTCACCAACTTCCTCTACCAAAGTTGTAGTTGAAGAACCTACATCCCCAATAGAAGGAGTAATTTTCCTCTCTTCAACAAGAGAGCAACTTATAGGACAAGAACTAGAGGTTCCTAGTGAAGAAGAAGAAGAAGAAGAAGAAGAAGAAGAAGAAGAAACTTATTATAATATACCATTAGTAGACGAACCAGAGGAAGATCTAGATAATCCTATCATAGAACCTTATATTAGCTTTGAAGAATCTACAGTGGCAGGGGAAGGACAAGGAGAAGTACACAATGTAAATGGTGAACTTAGGATTGAAGGTGGAAGAGGCAGAGGAGGAAATAGAGGAGGAGGTCAAGTTTGAGGCAGTAGAGGTGGTAGGGGAGAACCATATCCTTATGGATTTCCCATTTTTTATGAAGATACCACAGCCACAATGAAGAACATCTCACCCTCCATCCTTCCTAATTTCCATGGTTTGAGAAATGAGGACCCTTAAACATTTATTTTTGAGTTTGAAGTTTTATGTATAACTTATGACTACTTACTTGATCCTCAAAAATTGAAATTATTTCTAGCTACTCTTACAGATGGAGCACTTAAATGGTTAATGGGATTAGGAACACATATTATTAAAACATGGGAAGAAATGAAAAATGTGTTCTTAGAAAAATATAAGGATTATTGCATGCCCCATAACCTTAAGGATGAAGTGTTTAAGATGATGGGGAAAGAGGATGAAAGCCTTGAAGACATAGTTGAAATATTTTCTTACAACATTAAAAGGGCTAAGATGTATGATTTTAATGATGAAACATTAAAATATCTTTTGTTAAAATTCATTAGAGATGAATGGATTGACCCTCTTAATTTAATGGGCAAGGGAGATGTTTCAGAGCTTTCATTTGGAGAAATATGTGATTTGTGTAAACATATTTCAAGGGGTAAGGCTAGAACTGGAAAAAATCCAATAGATCTTATGATGTCCAAAATTAATAAATCTACAACTGGAATAGTAAATAGAGCTGAAATAGGCAATTTTCTTGATAATTGCAAAACATATATCCTAGGGAGTCTTAGTGAACAACGAGATACCCTTAAGATACAAAACAAGAAAAAATATGAGAATGTTGCATTATCTATTTTTTGTCCCAAGTGTAAGAAGAAATATGCCTTAAGTGAATGTCCTCTTAATAGTATAGAAATGTGTGTCATATGTGCTAAAAATCATAATATGAAGGAATTCCCTTTGATACATGGTCTTAACAATGTTTTTCAAGATGAAGTTGGAACAAGACAAATTGAAACTCTTTGTTTTATTTCTAAAATACCATGAAAAAATCAACAATCAAATATGACTCAAGGTTTCAATACTCAATCATATGCACAACCACAGAACAATTGGAATGCACCCATGACATGGCAACCTTGGCCCCCACAATCTCAAAATCCATCTTGGGCACAAGGTTGGAAAAATCCTTATGGAAAATATCCTCAATTTCAACAACCTTATCCTTATTTTCCACCACAATATTATCCTCCTTAACAAACCCAATCTCCTCAATTTCAAAATCCAAATCAACAACTTTCATTACCATTTCCTCAAAAACCCAATCAACTACCTACTCAACCACTTCCAAATCCAAACAATAAGAATCAACAAGTTGTTTATAATATTGAAGGACAAAATTTTCAAGCTTGTATGATTACCCCATTAGGTCTAAATGATGTTCAACTTAGATCTGGTAGGGTTTTACAAAAGAAGTCACCAACAATCTCCATCCAAAAATCTAAAGAGGATGAAGTTCATGAAAAAGATGCAAATCTTGATCAAGAAAATATTCCTCTAAAGGAATATGTTCTTGTACAATCAAAGGATGAGAAAATAAAGCAAGCTCCTATAGTTCCTCTAGTAGAACAACCTTTTATTTCTTTGCAAGATCCACCTTTTCCTAAAATGCTCAAAAGTGATAAAGGAATAGAAAGAAAAATTGTTTTACCAAACTATGATATGCTAGATGAACTTAAGACTATTTGCATCAAAATTCCTTTACTCCAAACTATAAAGGAAATACCAATATTTTCAAAAAATATTAAGGAGCTATGCATTAGAAAACCAAGAAGAAAAAGAAAAGATGTTAAAAAAATCCAATTGGTAGGAAAAAATATTGATATCATGATGGGGAAACCTATTGTTCAAAAATATCTAGATCTTGGTAGTCCCATTGTGAAAATTCATATCAATGGTGTTGAAATTCCAAACACTTTAATTGATATGGAAGTAGCCATCAATATCATGATTAAACAGACAATGGAGAAACTTAAGCTTCCTAATATTCAATATACTCCTACATTATTACAATTAGTAGATAGATTTGTTCTCAAACCAGATGGATTATTAGAGGATGTGTTTGTTTCTCTAGATTCTTAGGAATATCCTATAGATTTCATGATTTTAACTCCCAAGAACAATTTAGGAGGCCATCCATTGATCCTTGGTACACCTTGTCTAGCTACAAATGATGCATTTATAAGTTGTATATCTGGTGATATGTACATCTCTAATGGAAGTTCCACTAAGAAATTCACATTGCATATTCCTCTTGCAAAAACAATAACTAAATTAGAAAGTGAAATTTGGATAGATGATGATAATGAAGACTTTTCCATGATATGCAACCAGTTTATACTCTTTCACAATTAGATGAAGAAGGTCAGTTGATAAATTTAATGAATAATAATGATTCTTCTTCATACTGTGAGCAAGATCAAATTTTTCAATAACAATGGAATATGGAATATCTATCATCTCATCAAATGTATTTATATTCTATAGAAAATTTTGGCAATTCTCAAGTAGAAATTTTTCCATATAAAAAATTATATATTAATAACAATTTGGAAGAATTTCAAAAGAGAAAATTTGTACATATGCTACAAAAACACTATTTTTCTTATGCATGGGAATACATAGATATGAAAGGGATTGATCCTAAAACTTGTATGCATCATATTTATCTTCAGGAAAATGCCAAACTAGTTAGACAAACTCAGAGAAAGATGAATCCTAATCTCAGAGAAAATATTAAGGAGGAATTACAAAAGTTACTTAATGTCAATTTCATCTATCCAATATTAGATAGTCAATGGGTGTCACCTTTAGTGATTGTTCCCTAAAAAAATGGAAAATGGAGAATTTGTATTGACTACATGGAATTAAACAAAGCTAATTTGAAATATCATTTTCCACTACCCTTTATAGATCAAGTATTAGATACCTTGGTAGGAAAGAAGTATTTTTTATTTTTAGATGGTTTTAGTGGATATAACCAAATCCAACTAGCACCAGAAGATCAAGATAAAACTACTTTTACATGTCCATGGGGAACATATGCCTATAGGGTTCTTCCCTTTGGATTATGTAATGCACCTACCACATTTCAGAGAGCAGTTTTAGGTATCTTTTCTTATCTAATTCATGATTGTGTGGAAGTATACATGGATGATTTTATTGTGTATGGTGATACTTTTGAGGAAGCTATTGAAAATTTGGAAAAAGTTCTTATTAGATGTAAAGAGGAAAACCTTTCATTAAGCCATGAGAAATGTTTTATGATGTTCAATGAAGGGATTTTTTAGGCCACCATATTTCAAGTGATGGAATTAAAGTGGATACATCTAAAGTAGAAATAATTTCTAAATTTTCAATTCTTGTTTTTCAAAGAGATGTTAGAAGTTTTCTTGGATTTATTGGATATTATAGAAGATTCATATAAAATTTCACAAAAATAGCCTCTCCACTTTTCAAACTCCTTACAATAGATTGTGAATTTGCTTGGAATTCTGACTATCATAAAGTATTTGAGACATTCAAACAAAAGATTATTGAAGCACCAATTTTAAAGGGACCTAATTGGGCTCTTCATTTCCACATTTATATTGATGCTTCAGATATAGCTCTAGGAGTTGTATTGGGAAAAAATTAACTCCTTGTGCTATATATTATACAAGCAAAAATTTAACTCCAGCAGAGTTAAATTACACTGTAACAAAAAAGGAGTTTTTAGTTGTTGTGCGCCATTAATAAGTTTCTCATTATATCACTGGTTATGAAACTTTCATTCATACATATCATTCTTCCATCAGATATCAAATGAAAAAACCAATTACTAATGGTATAATTACAAGATGGTTGTTATTGTTCCAAGAATTCAACATTACTATTCTTGTTAGATCGGGAAAAGAAAATACAGCTGCTGATTTTCTTTCTAGAATGCAGAATAAACATGGTCTCCTGCCTCATTCATGGTGGACAAACTCAAAAACTCTCAATTTCATGAGCGTGCTTCAGCGACAAATTCAATGATGATGTTCCTATAAAAGATAAATTTCCTAATGAATATATTTTTGCAACATCTACTAAAACACCTTGGTTTGCAGATATTGCTAATTATTTGGCTACAGGAAAGTTACCTCCACAACTATCAGCCAGAGAAAAGCAAAAAGTGATCAAAACTAATGCACCTTATTCTTGGATAGATGGAGAATTGTACAAAATTGGACCTGATTTGATTATCCGAAGATGTGTTCAAGAAGATGAAGTACCTGAAATCTTGAAATATTTCCATGATGAGCCATGTGGAGGACACTTTTCTGACAAAAGAACTGCTTACAAAATCCTTATTTTGGGATATTATTGGCCATCCATTTTCAAGGATGCCAAAGAATATGTCAAAAGATGTGATAGTTTTCAAAGAATGGGGAAGCCTATTCCATCAGATGAAATGCCTCTACAACCATAGGTACTTGTAGAACCTTTTGAAAAATGGGCTCTAGATTTTTTTGGACCAATAAATCCTCCATATAAACATAAAAGGTACATACTTGTTTGCTACGATTATGTTACAAAATAGGTAGAAGCTAAACCTCTTTTATTTTCAACTGAAAATGTTGTAGTTACATTTGTTTTTGAGGATATATTTACTTGTTTTGGTATTCCAAGAGAAAATGTAACAGGTCAAGGTACTCAATTCACATCCAAGTTAGTGCAAAAGGTCATGGAGAAATATAAGATTAAGCATCGAAAGACTACTCCATATCATCCACAAGCCAATGGACAAGTAGAATCCACCAACAAAGTACTTGAAGCAATTCTTACCAAAACTATGCATTTACATAGGAAGGATTGGGTAGAAAAGCTTCCAGAAGCACTATGTGTTGAAGAATCTAGGGGAATCGGGTTAATAAGATTCTTCTCACGATGATAACTACTTGCGAGGTACTTTTTACTTCTTCTTATTAGCACAATCTTCTCTTGTTATTATTAGAGTTTGTTTTTCTTACTTCATCAAATAGTTACTAGAACAAAAGAGACAAGAACACAAGATGTTGGCTCTTTGCCAGGGTTAAAAACTCTCACTCTTTGAGAGGAAAACCCGTACAAATTCTTCTTATAGAGATTCCAATTGATGAATACCAAGACCAATACCCTTGACCTATTTTCCCACTCCAAGTCCAAGACACCAATCCTCTTCTTCGTCATTACTGAGATCATCATCACTGCTACTGAAGTCATCACTATTGCAACACCGAGGCCATCACTAATGCACCACCGAGATCATTACTATTGCACCATTGTTGCACCTTCACAAATAACTTCACCATAACAATGAGATCTCTATATATGAGAGTTGCACCTAGATTCACTGAGATCACAACCTTGTAACTATGTCTTCATCAAGATCATGATTGTATATATAATAAGACCATGATTACATCTATGCCAAGATTATGACTACATCTAGAATGTATGTTGAGACAAAGTGTGTCATTGTGTGATCATTGAGATCCTCCTCATCACAAATATGTTGAGACTGCAAGGAGACAAGTTTGAGCCCTTTTTTGTGGTATCTGACGTTACTTTTTTGATCACTGTATTGGTAGGCTAAGACTGTGATCACCGAGACTGTGATGAGGTCGAGAATTCATCTCTGTGGTACCCATCCTAAAAACACAGAGATATCCACTTACTGCTCCATGGATAGATTTCCAAAAATACCTCACTGTGGCATCTGAAACCCTTTTCTGTGATAGCCATCTGAAACTTCAGAAGGATACAAGTTTTTCACTTCACTTATTTGAAGATCCTAGCTAGGTATATATAGTAATTTTTCCCACATATTAATCCGACATGACATTCTGAATGGATGTGTCTATTAATGTAAGTCGACATGAGATTTCCATATAATTTGGAGGTTGACTTTGAAGAGGATGGCGAGTGCTTGTCGCTGGAGAGCTAACTAGACATATTTATAGACTTATATACATTGCCTCATGCTCAATAATTTCGTCTTCATACATGACATTGAATATTTGACTCAATAATAAATCCTAAGGCTCTCAATGCGATCCACTAACAAATAAACCTCTTGCTCATGAAACCCATGAAGCAAGGCATACAAAAATAATTTTATTTATTTTGTTTCATTATTTACAAAGATCATGTCATTATGAAGATTAAACCTAGTTACATTTTACAACACTCCCTCTTAACTAGGGATGTATTCATAATGGTACTTGGTCATTCTCAATCTGAATAATTTCTCATAAGAAGAATTAGATTGGTAACCCATTTGTATAGAATCATAGTAACAAACATTGCTTGCACAACAGGCCTTGACTGAAAGCTATATCTCTCATCATATCAGAGCACAATGTTGGTGAGACCAATGACTATAGACACCTTCATCATTGTCTCTCAAGGTACATACCCACCCGAGTGTTCACTGAGTATGAACTTCTAGGACTATTCTTATCTTGGATTCCCAACCCTAAAATAATATTAGTCCTCTTGCCTACTCTTATCTTGGATGCCCTACACATCCTCAAAGAGCATCAGATGCCAGATGATTACCCAATCCTCCATTATTTCTTCCCAAGTGAAGACAATAATGTTGTGTCTATCTCTCCCTCTCAACTAGGGAAGATATGCCCATTCCTATAAAGAAATGTACCCAATTTCCTTTTGACTAGGGACTTGTCAAAGCTCCCTCTTAACTAGGGACTCTCCTTTTCATCAACAACTTCTTCTTCGTGGGTCCTTTAGTTGCTTGATCAATTTATTTTCTTGATGTCATGAAATTTAGTCGAGCTTCTTTCTTATAGGGCATTAGCCATCAATCACTTTCCTCCTTGGTTCGTCATGTCATTCCTTTATTCATGGAAAGTGGCTTTCTTGGTACATATTTGGATCCTTCTTCATATGGCTACTTATTTCTCATCATGCTTCTTTCAGGAATCTTCATCCACCACATGAATGCTAGTTGTACTTGCACTTACAATTATTGTTCCGGTAGCCCTGCATGAACTCATCCAGATATTATTCAAGAAATCAAAACACAACATTATTTCAAATAGTACCTTACGAAATGGTTCTTCATCATGACATCTTCCTATAGGTATCATCATCTTACATACATGTTGACACATCTCCCAAATATATCCATTTTCAAGGGTCTCCATCTTTTTCAGAATTTCATCAGAGTCTTCATATCTTTCTGGGAGATTTCCTAGTCAAATCTTCTTGGTATTTTAGGTGTTGATCGCCTTCATCATGGTTTCATATCTCACAATATCTTCCTTCCTTACACATTCTATTCCCAGGACTTTCCAATTAGAGTTCCTTAATTGTAGTCAACCACCTCATACTTCATATGAGGACATATTATGTTTATTTCATCTAGTGTGACATATTCCTTCCTACATCCTTTCAAAGGAGGAGATCATTTTCCCTTGATAGTGCTTCTCAAGATAGAATTAGTGATCCATGTTACTTGCAACCATACGACATGACTTTATAATATTAAATACAAACATACATACCTCATTTTACCTTTAGGTCATCTAGGCTTCTTCCAACAGCTTCCTTGGTTGAAAATATATTCAACCTCTTGATCCGATTCATTTCTCATGTCATCATACCATCATCTCATCAATTCCATAAGTTGGAGTTCCTAATGAAATACTTCCTTCCACTTTAGATCGGTGAATCCTCCGATGAGGATTCCATTAGAGAATCTTGATGATTTCACATATCCTTATTCAGAAGATGTTTCCCATTTGACTGATGTATGATGAGACTTGTCGTTGATTAATTTTTCCTTTGATCTTTCAATGAGATCACCAAGAGCTATATTATTCAAATTTTAATACCATAGATTTTGTTCTAACAGTCCTTCATATTTCCCTATGGTGATTTCATGAGATCTTGCTTCTAATGCTTCTCCTTCCTTATTCTTCCTTCTTTCATTTTCCTCCATTTCATTGGTGAAATGGGCTTCTTATATATTCTTCTTGTTATTGTCCTTCTTAAGCTAAGTACAATATTTCTTGTGAAGTACATAAACTTTTACTTCCATATCATTGAATCTCAGTTATGCTTTTCTTCCTTGAATTTTCCAAACTTCCTTTCCTTCCAGCAAATGTTTGAGTCCTCAACACTTTTTCCCTCAACTTGTCTTCTTCTATCTTGCATATAAATCACAAGTTTAATGAGGTAACTTTCTTATCCCATGGATAATTGTTACCTTGATTATCAGTTAGTGCATTTAGAACAATGATGATTATCTTCTTATCATTTCTCCCAGATCTCCCAATTGAGATCTTATGAAGATATTCTTCATCCTTTGATATATTTTACTTTTGCGTAGATCAGATCTAATTAATGCGACCTTCTTTATCATATCTTCAGAGAATATTCTTACAAGCTTATAATATACATCTCTTTGGTGTCTCCAATATTGTTATATGAGGGGATCTTTCATAAGAATCCATTTCCATGTATTCATAGGAGACATTTTGATATGTTCAATGGCTTCAACTTCTTAGAGGACTATGTTTATCCTCCTTCATGCAAGTAATTTTGATGACCCATCCAATTTATAGATCTCCTTGCAAACACAAAGTCATTTTACCAAATAAATTAAATAATGAAAGATACTTAATTGACAAGTGAAGATGAACTCTTCTACTTGATCACTTTGATAATGGTTGAAGAAGATGAATTAGATCTCCCTCTTGGATGATCTTCTTCCAAATGAAAAATCCTTTCTCCAATAGAAAAGGTTGCTCCTTTTGATGAGGATGATTTGTTGCTTCCTCGGGTGATCTTCTTCTAGGGAAAGGAGATGATCTTTGTTTTCTAACCTTGAATATGATGACAATGCCTTCTTGCCTTCAATATGCTTCGCCTTCTTTTGAAGTGTACATTAGAACTACTTCTAGGGTTTCGACTTTCTCCAAGATGATGTGATCTTCGTTTTTAAGGTCCTTCAAGCTACCTTTCTTTTTAGAAAACTTGATGAGGGTCTTTTTGGCCGTTTGATCATGACTATGGAAACAAAATCTCTTGTTCTTGTAGACTGCTTCTTTGATCTAGGGTTTGATTCTTCAATGTAGATCTTGATTAATTTCTTTGATAACCTTCAACTTTCTTTGATGCCCTTATTGAAACTTGATTCTTGAATGTCTCTTTGCTGCCCTTCCTTTGACTTAATCACCCTAGCTCTAATTCCAGGTTGAAGAATATATGGAAATCAGGTTAATAAGATTCTTCTCACAATGATAACTACTTGTGAGGTACTTTTTAATTTTTTCTTATTAACACAATATTCTCTTGTTATTATTAGAGTGTGTTTTTCTTACTTCATCAAATAGTTACCAGAACAAAAGAGACAAGAACACAAGATGTTGGCTCTCTGTCAAGGTTAAAACCTCTCTCTTTGAGAGGAAAAACTACACAAGTTCTTC
The DNA here is from genome assembly GCA_031772625.1 of Pinus tabuliformis. Lineage (NCBI taxonomy): Eukaryota > Viridiplantae > Streptophyta > Pinopsida > Pinales > Pinaceae > Pinus > Pinus tabuliformis. Next base: position 271,174,724 of record CM062813.1, read on the forward strand.
TTATAAATATTCCAATTGACAAATGCCAAGACCAAGACCCTTGACCTATTTGGCCACTCCAAGGCCAAGACACTAATCCTCTTCTTCGTCATTACTGAGATCATCATCACTGCTATTGAAGTCATCACTGCTGCAACACCGAGGCCATCATTACTGCACCACCGATATCATTACTGTTGCACCATTTTTGCACTGTCACTGAGATCTTCACCATAACAACGAGATCTCTATACTGAGATATGTATATATATATATATATATATATATATATATATATATATATATATATATATATATATGAGAGTTGAACCTAGATTCACCAAGATCATGACCTTGTAACTATGTTGTCATCAATATCGTGATTGTATCTATATTGATACCATGATTAAATCTATGCCAAGATTATGATTTCATTTAGAATGTATGTTGAGACAGAGTGTGTCACTATGGGATCACTGAGATCCTCGTCCAAGACTGCAAGGAGACAGGTCGGCTCCCTTTTCTGTGGTATCTGAGGCTGCTTCTATGATCATTCTATTAGTAGGTTGGGACTGTGAGGAGGTCGAGACTTCATCTCTGTGGTACCCATCTGAAAAACATAGAGATATCTTCATACTTCACCATGGACAAACTTCTAGAAATACATCATTATGGCATCTAAAACACTTTTTTGTGACAACCATATGAAGCTTCAGAAAGATACAAGTTTTTCACTTCACTTATGAGAAGATCCTAGATGGGTATATATATTAATTCATCCCACATATTAAACTGAAATGACAGTATGAATGGATGTGTCTATTAATGTAAGCTGACATGAGCTTTCCACAAAATTTGGAGGTCGACTTTGAAGAGGATGGAAAGTGCTTGTCATTAGAGAGCTAACTAGACATATTCATAGACTTCTATACATCAACTCATGCTCAAGAAGAGCTTCTTCATACATGGCATTGAATCTTTGACTCAATAATAAATCCTATGTCTCTCAATGGGATCCACTAACAAATAAACCTCTTGCTCATGAAACCCATGAAGCAAGGCATACAAAAATAATTTTATTTCTTTTGTTTCATTATTTACAAATATCATGTCATTATGAAGACCTAACCTAGGTACATTATTCAACACTATGGGCATATCAAACTACATGGAGGAACACAACTGGACACACTCATGAGCTTGTCAATGGAAAGCAAGTTCTTCTTCCAATTGAGTTCCAAGTGGAGACCTTCAAAATAGCAGCTAAACTGGGCCTTGATTTATCAAAAGCTCAAAAACAAATATTATCACAATTTAATGATCTAGATGAGAATCGATAATATGTTATTCAAAGAACCAACATAGTTCGGTAGCAAAGATCAAAGTGGCATGACAAATTCATTAAAGCTAAAAATTTCAAGCAAGGTGATTGGGCTCTTCTTTTTTATTCCAAATTCAAATATTTTCAAGGGAAATTTCAATCTCATTGTCTTGGTCTTTATGATATTGATACTATTTTTTATTCTTCCAATTGAGTTCCAAGTGGAGACCTTCAAAATAGCAGCTAAACTGGGCCTTGATCTATCAAAAGCTCAAAAACAGAGATTAGCACAATTGAATGAGCTAGATAAGATTCGATAAGATGTTAATCAAAGAACCTGTTAGTTTCTATGAGTCATCAATGATCAAATGTACTCGTTCCATGTGATTTATAGGGTCTTAGGTTAAATTGTTATATTTTCAAATAAAATTTGAATTGTCTTTTTATTGTCAAATGAGTCTTGAGTCATGTCCTAGGTGTCATTACTACTCCCTCCATTTTCAAGGTCATAAAATGTCATCATTCCTTGTGATAGGTCATCAAATGAGTGTCTTGGTCATTAAGTCATTCGCATGCATACTTAAATGGTTTTAAGTTCCAAATCATGGTTAAGATATGCATTAGGTGTCATCATTTGATCATGTCATCAAAATCTACATGGTAGTCATGTCATCACCATTGTCACCATCATAGGAGTTAGTAATTAGGGATAAGTTTGTCAAAAAGGTATCAAATTTACATTTACCCCATGTGGATATGTAACCTTTCCAAACAAAGTAATAAAGCTGCAGTAAAACTACCTCATCAAGTCAGTTTTCAAAGTACATGATAACGTCACACCATCACCAAAGCAAAAAATTGAGTTTCAAGCTATTAAAAGACCATCCAAGCATTCAACTTCATTTCATCCTCCAATAGCTCTTATCCACCATTATGCCTCATCTCAGCCATCAGAGCATCGATTTTCATCACCAAACACCTTGCCCATCAGCTCGTCATGTTTCTGCCTGCCAAATGTTGTGCTTCTGGACATTTCTTGCGTTTTTTAGTTTGAAGTTCAAAGCAAGCAGACAACAGGGAATTTCTTATCCAAGAAGTTTTCAACACTCTAAACAAGTAAGTGAAGCATTCATAAGCCCTCTCATGAAGTGATTTCTTTCCAAAATTTATGAAATCCCTCTCTTAGGGTTTTATGCTACATTTTTTAAATTTCATGGTTTTTTCTTTCTTCCAAGGAGAAAATCCCTATATTTTCTGCTGAAACACCATTGTATACACTAGACATACCTTCCCAAACTATTTCCCATATTTTTTTTCCCTATCTCACCACTTTTCCCCAAATTCCCAAGCCCATGCTACGCTTCTACTGCGTTTTTGGGTTTTCCCTGTGTTTTCCACTTTTTCCCTTCCTTCCCTCACCCATTCTAAGAAATTTCACTACCCTGGAATCCCTAACATCTACCCCTATGCCCTAAATTTTTCCTAGAGTTTTCCCTAATCCTTATCCCCTCGATTTCCCTCCCTAAACTAGCTACTATGTTTTCCCTGTTTTGCAACCCTAAACCCCTACCCTTTCTCCTATCAAACTAGGGTTTTCAATAAAGCAAAACCAACACCATGGCCAGTGAAAAGATGAAATACACTAAGGGGGTACTGGTCTCAAGAATGAGCCAACTCATATGCAAGAGATCAATGCTTCAGATTTCATCAAGAGGTCATTTGAACAAGTAGGTTGCCTAGGGTTTTGTGAGAAAGTACAAGAGGTGGGCTACCATTGTGAGATGACTAGTCTATTTTCCACTAATTTCAAGAGGAACAAGACCACAATAGCAGGGATTAAATTTCCAGTGTCAGCAGAGGTCATAGCTTCAACAACTACTATCCCTAATCAAGGTTACACCTTGCTGCCACTATTTCAAGCCACTCGTTGTGCTTTTGGGATAGTTTGACTTCAAGGACATTTTCAAAGAGTTTGGAGCAGGCGTTTGTAGTGCTTGATGAAACTATTGTGTAGTAGAAATATTAAGCTTTCCAACCTTACCTTTTGCAACATCTAACTCATCTAGGAAGGCCTCTAAATCACCCTGCAAACTTTGTTGTGCTTCTACTGTGTTTCTACAAGATTTGTTGCATTTTTTGTGACCAATTTCAAACTTGGAGTCTAAACGGATGGGAAATAATTTCACAAAAATGAGAGAGGTTTTTCTTCAAAACAACCTTATCTACAAAAATTCTCCCATTTTTGTAAAAAAAATTATGGTTGAAGAGTTATCACTCCATCTTTGATCCCTATTTTTATAATTAAAAAATGCAGAAATTTGACCCTACAAAAACACAGCGTGCCCACGCTGCGCTTTTTCCCAGGACTTCCAAATGACAAATGTAAAACATGTATAGGTGTCTTATAGTTAGTGAATCTCAGAAATATAATTTTGGTATCGTTTTAGCTCTTGGATTTACAGGAAAAGGTTGAAAACCACTAAAATTTCACCTTTCTGCCACTATTTTTGGTCACACATCGCGCTTATGGAGTAGTTGTGGAAAATTGAGTTTTAAGTGGTCTTGGAGAAGTGTTTTATCTGATTTAAAGCTTCAGTGATATAGAGGACATCCCCAAATACTAGTACCAATCTTCAGTTCAACTTAAATATGCACCAAAGTCATTCAATTAGCCTTCAAACTTTCACTACGCTTCTGTGCCTACATGTTGCGCTTTTGGTTCTATTTTTTATCATAATTTGCAAAAGATTTTTACGACCAAATGAAGATGAATTTGTAAAACCAAAGGAGTTTTTTTTAAGGGCAGATGCATTCACAATAAATTCCTTCATTTTATACACAGGTTTCATGGACTGGGATATATTCAAACTTTCTTGGAGGCCTATTTCAGAAAATCAAATTCTCCAATTTAATTGTCTGTTTTAATCATTCTTTTTTGGCATGGATTTTGAGAAGCTGGGAATGAATTTCACAAAATGGAGAGAGGTATTTCTTCAAAACAACCTTAACTACTGTTATGAAACCATCTTTCAAAAATATAGAAAAGATAGATCAATGCCTTAGAAATCAACCTCTTCAAGGGGGAAACCTTTTTTACATTACACAAATGAACAATTATTTGATGATACAAATGAAAAGACCTCATTTCTGTATATAGGAGCCTAAGGGGTCATAATGTAATCAGATTCAGCATAAAAATAATAATTTAAGGGCACAACAATAATAATAGTGGGCTTCTATGGGGCATAATAATAACAATATGGGTACTACATGGGCACAACAATATAATAAGGGGGTTGCACTAATAACAATAAGGGGTTACACTAGTAGTATAGGGACCTAACATGCCCCTCTCCTTCAAAAAGTGTTGTCCTCAACGCTTGAGTAGTTCTAGATGCTTATGTATAAAATCCTCCACCTCCCATGTGGAATCTTCAGCGAGTAAGTTCTTCCACTTGATGAGATACTCTAAAAGATCGATTTTGTAGTTGTCGGGTTCTTGTTTCCGTGTCTGCTTCAGGTTCCAATATGATTTTTCCTTCCTCGTCAAGTTCCGACAATATTGTTTGAATTGGGAGTTGGTCACTTATAAACTTCTTTAAGAATGAAACATGGAAAACTGGGGGCACTCTGGTATATCCAGGAAGCTCCAATTTGTATGCCATAGTACCAATCTTTTGTAGCGTCTTGTAAGGACCATAGTACTTTGGTGATAATTTATTATCCTTCTTAGGTTGCTTGAGGGACATTTGTTTGTATGGTTGTATTCATAAAAATACCCAGTCGCCTATATCCTTTAAGAGTTGGAGAACTTTTTGTTGTTGAGGGTCTACCTTAACACCTTCATGAGATATAATATGACCCAAGTATTCCACCTCTTGTACTCCAAAGAAAAATTTGGAGGCTTTTTCATATAATTGTTTCTCATCCAATAGTCTGAGCACTCTATCAACATGTTGAACATAATCCTTCCAAGACTTTTTGTAGATTATTATATCATCAAAAATTACTAACACAAAATTTCTAAGGAAGGGTTTGAAAATGGAATTCATCAAACCTTGGAATATAGAAGGTGAATTGGTAAGGCTAAAAGGCATAACCAAAAATTCATAATGACCCTCATGAGTTCTAAATGTTGTTTTCGGAATGTCTTCAGTCTTCATTTTGATTTGATGATATCCTACATGAAGGTCCAACTTGCTGAAGTAAATTTATCCATGCAATTCATCCAATAATTCATCAATGAGAGGAATGGGAAATTTATATTTAATACTGAGCTTGTTGATCTATCTATAATCTAGAGACATGCGCCATGATCTATCCTTCATGTGCACTAATACTACTGGAGCAGAGAAAGAACTTTGACTAGGTTGAATTATACCAACCTCTAGTATTTCTGCAACCATATGTTCAATTTCACTCTTTTATGCAAATGGATATTTGTAAGGACTGATGTTTGGAGGAACACTTTGTTGAAAATGAATAGCATGATCATGATCACAAATAGGTGGGAGGCCTTTGGGAGTCTAAAATACCTTGGAATGATTGTCCAAGACTTTTTGGAGATCTCGAGAAATAGATGATTTCGACGTGGGAACCTCTAGCGAACATAATTGTGCAATTACATCACGTTGTTCTTCCTTTAGAAGATTTTTCATGCCGTTAGAGCTGATTATATTTCTCGGTTTCCCAGTGATACCCCTTAATTCAACTTCCTTTCCTTGTGAAAAAAAATTCAAGAAGAGTTCTTGAAAATTAAAAGTTATGGTACCCAAAGATTGTAGCCATTGGACTCCTAGTACAACATCAGCACCACCCATTGGAATGGAAATCATTGGACTATTCAAAACATATTCTCCCATGGATAGCTTGATATTATGGCACTTTCTAGAGCACTTTATGGTTCTTCCATTTAGAACCATCACTTGACACTCTGGTGCTACATATAGGAAGCAATTCAATTCCTTCGCTATCTTGCAATGAATAAAATTATGGGTATTGTCCAAATCAATCAACATTATTAATTTTTACTTCTTGATATGTCCTTCTATCTTGATAGTTTGCGGAGTGGTAATTCCTGCCAATGCATTACAATACATGGTTGGATTCATTTCTTGATGCTCGATGTGATCTTTCACTTCTTGAACCTTTTTCTTCTTGATATGTCCTTCTATCTTGAGAGTTTGAGTAGTGGTAATTCTTGCCAATGCTTTACAACATATGATCAGATTCATTTCTTCTTTCTCTGGGGTTGGTTCCTGGTGTATATCATCTTCTTTTGATGGTTCTTGATCTTTTTCTTCCTCCTCTTCACAATCTATGTAAAATAATTTCTTCTCGGCACACTTATGACCTTTAGTGTATTTGCTATCACAAATGGAACAAAGCACTTTCTCTCCTTTTTCTTCCAATTGTTGTGGTGTGAACCTTGTAGGAGAAAAAACTCTTCCATATTTATAGTTGTGAGTGTTAGGATTCCTTGTTTCCATAATTCCATTTTCAATTTTTCTTGCCAACCTGTATGCTTCTCCAATGAACTAGGTTCCCAAAGACGAACCTCATGTTGAATGTTATCCTTTAAAATCCCTATCAAGACATCAGTCCTTTGCTTCTTTGGAATATCATTTACACTTATATTCAATTTTTGGAAGTCCTAAATGTGCTCTTCCATTGAACCCTTTTGTTTGATATTTATCAATTGGCTAAAGAAGGTGTTTTTATTTGTATCCTCATAATGTGTTATCATTTCCTCCGTGAAAATTGACCAAGTGACAAGTGGTTTACGAGAACAAAGCCCTTTATACCATAAAAATTGATTCGATTCTAAATATAAGATGCAATACGTACCCTTTGAAATAGTTTTATATCAGGTAGATCAAAATATTATTCCATCTGTAGTATACAATTTACTGGATCCTTGCCATCAAACTTCCTCATATCACCTTTTCTTGATTTTAGGAGCCTAATCTTGAAACAACTGTAACTCTATAATTTTGGATCTCCAAGGTTTGAAATTGCGACTTGTAGTAGCCCTCTGCATCCTCTTTCCAATGCCACTAGTCTGATCGAAATTGAATTCTCCAAGAAAGAGTTATGCCAATCTCCCACGATGACCTGCTTATATACTTTTTCAGTAGAGCAAAATTGTATGAAGTACCACGTGTTACTGTTTCACCCTTCAGACCTAAAAACAATACACATAAAAGCACAGTTTATCCTATTTCTGTATATTCTTATGAAATTTCAGTATGATGCTCAGAGAGAAAGTTATGACGATTTTCCCCAGGTCACATGTTTGGGATGTAATTCAAGAGCCTGAAGAAACCCTACATGTCTTGGACTGTATCACTGAAAATATAGAGAAACAAGATCTAAAATTCGGGCCCAATCTTCACCACAATTTTGGCTCAAATGGGTTTTAATTTCAGAGTCTGAACCAGCATAGAAAATAAATTATAGCGAAAATTCCACGCTGATCTATTTGAGATGGAATTTTGGAGCTTGCAAAAACCCTAATGTCCTTAGATCATATCTCCGGAAATATAACGAGACAAGATTTGAAATTCAGACCCAAGGTTCAGAACAATTTCGGATCAAATGGGTTTTTGTTTTAGCTTCCGAAACTTCGTATAAAAAAAGTTATATCAAAAATTCCAAGATGACCTATTTGGAGCAAAGAAACCCTAGAATCCAAAGCTCTGATACCAAATGTAATGAAACCAGCTCACAAAAATATAGAAAATATAGATCAACGCCTTAGAAATCAACCTCTTCGAGGGGGAAACCTCCTTTACATTACACAAATGAAAAATTCTTTGATTATACAAATGACAAGACCTCCTTTCTATATATAGGAGTCTAAGGGGTCATAATGTAATTAGAGCTGACATAACAATAATAATGTAAGGGCACAACAATAACAATAGTGGGCTTCTATGGGGCACAATAATAACAATATGGGGACTACATGGGCACAACAATATAATAAGGGGGTTGCACTATTAACAATAAGGGGTTACACTAATAGTATAGGGACCTAACAACTACGAAACTCTCTTCAATTTTTGTAACAGGTGTTATGGTTAAATATATATCAGTTCATGTTTGACCCCTATTGTTCGATACGTTTTTGCAATGCACGTTGCGCTTCTGTGGAAGAAATCTTGTTTCTCAGTTTCATGGTTAAGAGTTGAATTTTCCCGATGTAATTAGTCTTGAGATGATTCTAAATGATGTAATTAATTATTTTAGAGATTTTTAGAGTTTATTTACTTGTAATCAATGCTTTTAAATTCAAACTAAGTCAGTTAGTGCAAAAAGGGAGTTGGTTTCTAACCTCCCTAATTTTTGGTATGGTTAGAGATATTGATGTAATTAGTTCCTAGGGTGAAGGATTCGATCTCTGAGGGGGGGAACATTGTTTCTCATATATATGTAGTTAGAATGAACTCATAGGGTGTGTTGGATACTTGGTAATCATAGTGTGGAGCTAGTGTACACCATTTTACAGTGATATTAAAGACAATTGCAGCTATAATCTTGGGATTCATGTGGTATTCTTATTGACAATGTTTCTTCTTAGTTTTATTTCCCCTTGCAACCATATGTATGATTTCATGTGATCATCTCCTTAGTTTTTAAGAAAAATTCATAAGTTTTATGCTATGTTTTGATGAGATCTTCATGTTTGTGTTCCATTTCTTCTAATGAATGAATTCATAGTCATATGCTCATTTTGATCCTTCATTTTTCAACCCTATACCACAATGAAAAATCAAATATGTCACTAAAAATACCTACCTTGCCTCATTTTCATCCCTACAATTGGTCATTAGAAACCCTAACCTAGTTCCTAGATCTATGACCTTGATCCAACAAACCCGATTTTAAAATCCTAATGAGCTGAATACCTAGCCTAAAACCCTGATTTTCTCCAGGAATTACAGTGACTGTGAGGTTGATTTAGAGAGAGCTCTCTCTGAATTGGTAGGGCTAGCTACCAAGTCAATATTTGATCTAAGGTTACCTCCTTGTCTTCCTTTCTCAGCCTTGGGAAAACTAAGGAGAGCTAACACTTTTAGCGTCGTTGCCAGAGAAGCGAAAGGTCACATTTTCCTTGGGTATGAACAACAAGGATCAGATCTGATTTGTTGATGGTGGACAATGGTCGGACGCATATGATGGCTAAACCATTCACCTGGCGACTCCAATCATCTTTAAACCTGATTTGAAGACTCCATTGGAAGATGAACCTTACCAACAAAAACATGAAAAGACAATATGGAAAGATCAAGTATTCAAGTTGGAATTTCATTCAAGACATTACATGAGTTATTTTTAATTATTTCTTCTCTTTTCCTGAGAATGTCAAGAAGGTTTTCCGATGTATACTGTATTTTAGAAAATATCACAAACCTGCATTTGATTCCTTTCCTTTGAAAATTGTGAATCCAAATTCTCCTTATGCTTTTTATCTTGGTCAAGACCCTTCTTCTGAAACTTATGTTGATCATATTCAAATTAATGAGCCTCAAGAGATCAAGACTAATCTTACAGCTTCTGTACATACTCCTACACCTTTAAAAATCCCAGATAGATACAAGCCTCTCATCTTACCTCCTATACTCCATGATTTCCCTAAAAATAATCACAAATGTCTTCCCAGGTTTGATGGTGAATATGGTAACATCACTACTGAAAAACACATTCAAAGTTTTGAAAATTTTGTAAACCTTTTTGAGGTTGAAGAAGATGATGTTAGTATCAGGATTTTTGCTTAGTATCAAAAACTTGCCAACTACAAGCATTTTTGATTTCCATCATTTTGTGAAAGTATTCCTTGATAAATTGGTGATCAAGAGGAATCCTTTTTTCATTTTAGAAGAATATAATCATTTGAAAAGATAGCTAGGAGAAATAGTGCAACACTTTTCCGCCAAGTTCAATCAAGTATACCATTCAATGCTTGTTGATATAAAACCTCCTCCTAGTTTAGCTCTCTTACACTGTGTTGTGAAACCAGCTCACAAAAAGATAGAAAAGATAGATGAAAGCCTTAGAAATAAGCCTCTTCAAGGAGGCAACCTCCTTTACACTACACAAATGAACACTTCTTCGATGATAAAAATGACAAGACCTCCTTTCTATATATAGAAGTCTAAGGGGTCATAATATAATAAGAGCGGACATAACAATAATAATGTAAGGGCACAATAATAACAATAGTCGGATTCTATGGGGCACATTAATAACAATATGGGGACTACATGGGCACAACAATATAATAAGGGGGTTGTACTAATAACAATAAGGGGATACACTAGTAGTATAGGGACCTAACATGCCCCTCTCCTTCAAAAAGTGTTGTCCTCAACGCTTGAGTAGTTCTTTATGCTTTTGTATAAATTATTGTCCTCCCATGTGGAATCTTCAGTGGGTAATTTCTTCCACTTGATGAGATAATCTAACATTGATATATTTCGTAGCTATCGATTTCTTGGTTTTGTGACTGCTTCAGGTTACAATATGATTTTTCCTTCCTTCTCAAGTTTTTGTAATACTAATTGAACTTGGACCTTCTGCAACTTTTGAATGAGTTCCCACTCCTTTGGGCATATGGATATCTGTAAGGCCTGATGTTTGGAGTAACACTTTGTGGAATCAAATGAATAGCATGATCATGATCACGAGTAGGTGGGAGGCCTTTGGGAGTTTCAAATACCTTGGAATGATTGTCCAAAACGTTTTGGAGATCTGGAGAAATACATGATTTCGATGTGGGATCCTCTAGTGAACATAATTGTGCAATTATGCCCCATTGTTCTTTATTTAGAAGCTTTGTCATGCTATTAGAGTTGATTATCTTTCTTGGTTTCCCTTCAATACCCCTCAATTCAAATTCCTTTCCTTCCCAAAAAAATTTCAAGAAAAGTTCTTGAAAATTAAAAACTACCATACCCAATGATTGTAGCCATTGGACTCCTAGTAAAACATCAGCACCACCCATTGGAATGGAAAGCATTGGTCTATTCAATACATAATCTACATGGATAGCTTGATATTATGGCACTTTCCAGAGCAATTTATGGTTCCTCCACTTGCAACCATCACTTGACACTCTGGTGCTGGATATAGGAAGCAATTCAATTCCTTGGCTATCTTACAACGAATAAAATTATGGGTACTACCCGAATCAATCAACACTATTACCTTTTTCTTCTTGATATGTCCTTCTATCTTGATAGTTTGAGGAGTGTTAATTTCTTCCAATGCATTACAAGATATGGTCGGGTTCATTTCTTGATGCTAGATGTGATCTTTCACTTCTTGAACATTTTTCTTCTTGATATGTCCTATATTGATAGTTTGAGGAGTGGTAATTTTGGCCAATGCATTACAAGATATGGTCGGATTCATTTCTTCTTTCTTGATGTGATATTTCACTTCTTGAACCTTTTTCTTCTTGATATGTCTTTCTATCTTGAGAGTTTAAGGAGTGTTAATTCTTTCCAATGCTTTACAAGATATGGTCGGATTCATTTCTTCTTTCTCTGGGGTGGGTTCCTGGTGTATATCCTCTTCTTTTGATGTTTCTTGATCCTTTTCTTCCTCCTCTTCATAATTTATGTAAAATAATTTTTTCTCAACACACTTATGACCTTTAGTGTATTTTCTATCACAATTGTAACAAAGCCCTTTTTCTCTTTTTTCTTCCAATTGTTGTGGTGTAAACCTTGTAGGTTGTGTAAGGCTAGGAGAAAAAACACTTCCATAATTATAGTCATGAGTGGTGGGATTCCTTGTTTCCATAATTTCACTTTCAATTTTTCTTGCCAACCTGAATGGCTTCTCCAATGAATGAGGTTCCCAAAGACGAACCTCGTGTTGAAGGTTATCCTTTAAAGTCCATATGAAGAAATCAACCATTTTCTTCTCTGGAATATCATTTACCCTTATATTCAATTTTTGGAAGTCCTCAATGTGCTATACCATTGAACCATTTTGTTTGAGATTTATTAATTGGCTAAAGAAGGTGTTTCTCTTTGTATCCTCATAATTTGCTATCATTTCCTCCGTGAAAATTTACCACATGACAAGTGGTTTACGAGAACAAATCCCTTTATACCATAAAAATTGATTCAATTCTAAATAATTAGATGCAATACATACCTTTTGTAATTGTGGTACACCATGTAGATCAAAATATTTCTCCATTTGTAGTATCCAATTTACCGGATCCTTGCCATCAAACTTCCTCATCTCACATTTTCTTGATTTTAGGAGATCGATCTTGAAACGACTGTAACTATGTAATTTTGAATCTTCTAGCTCCGAAATCGTGATCTGCAGTAGCCCTCTGCATCCTCTTTCCAATTCCACCAGTCTAATCAAAATTGGATTTTCCAAGAAAGAGTTATGCACAATCTCCCAAGATGACTTTATTATATACCTTTTCAAAAGATCGACCTTGTATGAAGTGCCACATATCACTTTTCTAACCTTCGGATCTGAACAATATGCACAGAAAACTGTAGTCCGTCCTCTTTCGATAACATCTTACGAAATTTCACTTTGATGCTCAGAGAGAAAGTTATGAAAATTTTCCAAAGGTAACCTGTTTAAGATGTAATTCGGGCGTATGCAAAAACCCTTACTTCCTCAGATCATATATCTAAACATATAGCAATAGAAGATTTGAAATTTGGATCCGAAGTTTAGTGAGATTTCATCTCAAATGGGTTTTATTTTTAGCTTCTGAAATGTTGCAAAAAAAAAGTTATGGCGAACATTCCACGATGACCTGTTTGGAGCAGCGAAAACCCTAGAATCCAAAGCTCTGTTACCAAATGTTGTGAAACTAGCTCACAAAAAGATATAAAAGATAGATGAATGCCTTAGGAATAAGCCTCTTTGAGGGGGTAATCTCCTTTACATTACACAAATGAACAATTCTTCGATGATACAAATGACAAGACCTCCTTTCTATATATAAGAGTCTAAGGGGTCATAATATAATAAGAGCCGACACAAAAATAATAATGTAAGGGCACAATAATAACAATAGTGGGCTTCTATGGGGCACATTAATAACAATGTGGGGACTACATGGGCACAAAAATATAATAAGGGGGTTGTACTAATAACAATAAGGGGATACACTAGTAGTATAGGGACCTAACACACTACACGGATGCCTTTGATCCAAAATGGCCTTTCAATTGAGAGAAAGGAACACTGCAACACTCGAAGAAATGCAGGACAGTGAAATAGATGTGGAAGCTAACTTGTTGGTCAAAAGGTCAAATTTGAAGGTGGAAGAGAGGGAGAAGATAGAGAAGGATTACCTGACATCTTCGAAAGTGAAGCTCGATGTTTTGGTAAGTACAATGGAAGAAATGATGCAAAATATCATAATGAGAGATGAACTTGTTGTTCAAAAACACCATGTCTGACTTATTGTAGAAGAAGGAAAGGTTATTGGTCTTAATCATTTTTTTGTTAATCCTTGTTACCATAGATCAAAAAATGATTGTTTTATGTATTCACTCCAAGCCACGTACGAAGATGAAATGCAAAATCAGCCTATGGAGCAGCAATCTGCTGATCCAATGTGTATGCTTGATGACATTCCTTATATTGATGATTTACCCAAGTATGATTAGTATGATGATGACTATGTTGTCGAAATCGAAGTTGATGTTTCAAAGCAATCAATGGCATGTTTTTGGGAAGAGGAAGTTTAGTTACAACAACTCAAATATAGCAATCAACCTATGCATATCAATCATGACAGAAATGAAGAAAATGCAGAAAATTTTAAAGCAGGTGAAAGGTCTTTGCCTTTATGTTTTACTTCATTTCAATTACTGAGAGAAAACTTTCCTAAGATTAGAAATCAACAGTCTTTTAGTTTTGATATTGAGCACGAAAAAGACAATGAACTTCCTGATTGGGTCTCATTACCTTTGTGTTTCTCTTCATTCGAAAAAATAAGAGAAAATTATAAGGTTGCCAAGGAAGAAAATAAGCAAGTTGACAGCAGTTGGCAACCTTCTCCTGAAGTTGTTGAGAATGTTGTTTGTGATATAGAGCCTTTTTTCAGTCCACAATCACAGTTACCAAGCAACATTCAATTTGAAAATGCAACTGAAAGTGTGGAACATGAAGAGTTTATACAAGATCATGCAGTTTCATCAGAACCGATCCACAACAGGTTACAACATCTTTCTCATATTTGCAATGATCTAGTAGGCAATTATATGGATGATCTTTGTATTCAAAATTCTCATCCTTTAGCTAGTTGTGAGTTTGAATATAGGGTTGATAAAGATTTAGTTTGGCATCGAGCTTCATTGGATTGTTCAACAAGAGTCTCATTACAAAGCTCATATGAAAATTTGCAGTCACATTAGGAAAATTATAAGTTAGGATTGCACAAGAGTAAGGATGAAAATGAAGGTTTATATTCATGGTATAAATACCACCTAGAGTATAATTACAATCTATTGGATGAGATAAATCTTGGTGCACATTTTTTTGAAGACCCTATTGCCAATTTTTTGCAGCTATCTGGGAAGATGATTTTTATTGTATTTATGGATCATGATCACATTATTAGTGGACACTTGGAGTTGCCTATCTTTTGTTTTTTTTTCCTGCTCAAGGAAAGTGTGAGCAGGATTCAAATAAGTAGCCATTTTCTGGATTGGTTACATTGGGGAGATCATTTCACATGATTGTATACATTTCTTTAGCAGGTGGGTAGTTATCATCAGGATTTGATGCCCGAGGTGAAGGACGTAAGATCTCGATGGTATGCTGCCATATCTAATTCAAGTCAGTTTCTATTTTTCTTAAGTTTAGTTAGTCAGTCATTTGAGTGTCAAGTGTTTTATTTTGACTCCACTACCCAATGGATGAGGCTACCTAGTCTACGGTGTTCTTGACACATCCTAAAGGAGCTGCCATCCTCAACTGGCGCAAATGTTAGTGTCTATGAGTCACTAGTGATTAAATGTACCCTTTCCATGTGATTGATAGGGTCTTAGGTCAAATTTTTATATTTTCAAATAAAATTTGACATGTCTTTTTATTGTCAAATGAGTCTTTAGCCATGTCCTAGGTGTCATTACTACTCATTCCATTTTCAAGGTCATAAAATGTCATCATGGTCATGTCATCATTCCTTGTGATAGGTCATCAAATGAGTGTCTTGGTAATCATATTGGTCATTAATTCATTCACATGCATACTTAAAGGGTTCTAAATTCTAAATCATGGTTAAGATATGCATTAGGTGTCATCATTGGCTCATGTCACCAAAATCTACATGGAAGTCATGTCATCACTATTATCACCATCCCAGGAGTTAGTAATTAGGGATAAGTTTGTCAAAAAGGTATCAAAGGTAAATTTACCCCACATGGAGATGCAACCTTTCAAAACAAAGTAATAAATCTGCAGTACACTACCTCATCAAGTCACTTTTCAAAGTACATGATAATGTCACACCATCACCAAAGAAAAATAAATTAGTTTCAAGTTATTAAAAGACCTTACAAGCATTAAAAAACTTCATTTCATCCTCCAAGAGCTCTTCCCCACCATTGTGCCTCATCTCAGCCATCAAAGCATCAATTTTCATCACCAAACACCTTTCCCATCAGTTCGTTGTGTTTCTGCGTGCCAAACGTTGCGCTTCTGCACATTCGTTGCGTTTTTGAGTTTGAAGGTCAAAGAAAGAAGACAACGAGGCATTTCTCATCCAAGAATTTTTCAACACTCCTAAACAAGTAAGTGAAGCATTCATCAACCCTCTCATCAAGTGATTCCTTTCCAAAAATGATGAAATTGCTCTTGTAGGGTTTTATGCTGTGTTTTTAAGATTTAATGGTTTTTAATTTCTTCCAAGGAGAAAATCCCTATGTTTTCTACCTAAACACCCTTTTATACACTTGATAGACCTTCCCCAACCAATTCCCTTACATGTTTTCCCTATCTCACCAATTTTCCCAAAAACCTAAGCCCAAGTTGCAGTTCTGTTGCGTTTATAGAATTTCCCTATGTTTTCCACTTTTTCCCTTCCTCCCCTCACCCATTATAAGAAATTTAACTACCCCTGTGTCCCTAACATATATACCTACCCCCTAAATTTTTCCTATAATTTTCCCTAATCCCTATCCCCTCCATTTCCCTCCCTAAACTAGCTACTCTGTTTTCCCTGTTTTGCAACCCTAAACCCCTACCATTTCTCCTATCAAACTAGGGTTTTCAGTCAAGAAAAATTGAAATCATGGCTAGTGAAAAGAATAAATACACCAGGGGGGATAGGTCTCAAGATATGAGCCAACTCTTATGTAAGATATCAACGCTTTAGAGTTCATCAAAAGGTCATTTGAACAAGAAGGTTGCCTAGGGTTTTGTGAGAAAGTACAAGACATGGGCTACCATTCTGAGCTAACTACTCTATTTTCCACTAAATTCAAGAGGAAAAATACCACCATAGCAGGGATTAAATTTACAGTGTTAGCATAGGTCATGTCTTTAGCAAATACTATCCCTAATCAAGGTTACACCTTGCTTCCATTATTTCAGGCCACTCGCTGCGCTTTTGGGATAGTTTGACTTCAATTCAGTTTTCAAAGGGTTTGGAGCAAGTTTTTGCAATGCTTGATGAAACCATTGTGTAGTAGAAATATTCAGCTTTCCAAACATAACTTTTTAAGCATATAACTCATCCAGGAAGGCCTCAAAATCACCCTCCAAACTTCGTTGTGCTTCTGCTACGTTTCTGCAAGAGTTGTTGCGTTTTTAGTGACCAATTTCAAACATGGATTCTGAACAAATGGGAAATAATTTCACAAAACTGAGAGAGGTTTTTCTTCAAAAAAACCTTATCTAAAAATATTCTTTTAGTTTTGTAAAAGTTGTTATGTTTGAAGATATCTCACTCCATATTTGATCCCTATTTTTATAATAAAAAAATGCAGAAATTTGACTCGACAGAAATGCCGTGTGCCCACATTGCGCTTTTTCCCATGACCTCCAAATGACAAATGAAAAACATTTACAGGTGTCTTATGGTTAGTACATCTCAGAAATATAATTTTGGTATCTTTTAATTTCATGGATTTGCAAGAAAAGGTCGAAAACCACTAAATTTTCACCTTTGTGCCACTATTTTTGGTCACACGCTGCGCTTATGGAGTAGTTGTGGAACATTGAGTTTTAACTCGTATTGGAGAAGATTTTTTTTCTGATTTAAAGCTTTATTTATATAGAGAACATCCCCAGCTACCAGTACCAATTTTCAATTCATCTTAAATATGCACCAAATTCATTCAATCAACGTTCAAACTTTCGTTGCGCTTCTATGCCTGCACGTTACGCTTTTGGCTCTATTTTTGGTCATAATTTTCAAAAGATGTTTATGACGAAATGAAGATTAATTTTTTAAAACAAAAGGAATTTTTGTTAAGGATGGACTCAATCACAATAACCTCCTTCAGTTTCTACACAGGTTTCATGGATTGGGATATATTCAAAATTTCTTGGAGGCTTGTTTGGAAAATCAAATTCTCCAATTTACTTGCTTGTTTTAGCCATTATTTTGTGGCACATATTCCAAGAAGTTGGGAATGAATTTAACAAAATAGAGAGAGTTATTTCTTAAAAACAACCTTATAGATTAAAACTTCTTCTAGTTTTGTAACAGGTGTTATGGTTAAAGATATATTAGTTCATCTTTGACCCCTATTTTTCACTACGTTTCTGCAATGCACACTGTCTTCTCTGGAAGAAATTTCGTTTCTTAGTGTCATGGTCAAGAGTTGACTTTTCCCGATGTAATTAGTCTTGAGATTATTCTAAATGATTTAATTAATTAGTTTAGAGATGGTTAGATTTTATTTACTTGTAATCAATGCTTTTAAAGTCAAACTAAGTCAGTTAGTGCAAAAAGGGAGTTGGTTTCTAACCTCCCTAGTTTTTGGTATGGTTAGAGATATTGATGTAATTAGTTCCTAGGATGAAGGATTCGAATCCTAAGAGGGGGAATGTTATTTCGCATCTATATGTAGTCAGAATGAACTCATAGGGTGGGTTGAATACTTGGTAATCATACTGTGGAGCTAGTGTACACCATTTTACAGTGATATTAAAGACAGTTGCAGCTATAATCTTGGGATTCCTGTGGTATTATTATTGATAGTGTTTCTTCTTAATTTTATCACCAATTTGAATGTTTATTTCCCCTTCCAACCATATGTATGATTTCATGTGATCATCTCATTTTTTTTTAAGCAGAATTCATAAGTTTTATGCTCTGTTTTGATGAGATCTTCATGTTTGTGTTCCATTTCTTCTGATGAATGAATTCATAGTCATATGCTCATTTTGATCCTTCATTTTTCAACCCTATATCATAATGAAAACCTAAATATGTCACTAAACATACCTACCTTGCCTCACTTTCATCCTTGCAATTGATCATTAGAAACCCTGACCTAGTTCCTAGATCTATGACCTTGAGCTAGCAAACCCCATTTCAAAACCCTAATGAGATGAATACCTAGCCTAAAATCCTGATTTTATCCAGTCATTTTAGTGATAGTGAGGTTTATTTAGAGAGAGCACTCTCTGATTTGGTAGGCCTAGCTACCGGGTCAAAATTTGGTTTGAGGTTACCTCATTAGCTTCCTTTCTCAGCCTTGGGAAAACTAAGGAGTGCTAACGGAACTAGCATAGTTCAGCAGCAAAGATCAAAGTGGCATGACAAATTCATCAAAGCTAAAAAGTTCAAGCAAGGTGACTAGGCTCTTCTTTTTTATTCCAAATTCAAATATTTTCAAGGGAAATTTCAAACTCATTGGCTTGATCCTTATGAGATTGATACTATTTTTTATAATGGAGCAGTCAAAATCAAAACTATTGATGATGAACAAATTACTTTCCTTGTTAATGGTCATAGATTAAGGTTGCATCATAAACCAATAATAAAGGAAGAATTTTTCAAATATTTGCAAGAGAATTTTGAATTCAAGTTGGTCAAGGAAGGAGATTCTTTTCCTCATTCTCTAACTTCATTGTGATTTTTTTCATTATATATATAAACATGAAAACCAACTATGTTGGCGTGTTTATACAAAAAATCTTAACTGAAAACCAAGATTTCTTGGCGGTTTAGATTTTCATAATCCCCTCTTTCTTGTCCCTATTTCTTTCTACCCTTCTTTTTCTAATAAATTTTAGGTGGAAAGCAACACTTCTAAGGAACAATCATTTCACTGACCACCAAAAGAAGCAACAATAATAAATAAGTCTTCTCCTCATCAACAAGAAAAATTCGAGAAATGATAAGTAGCAACAGAATTTATGTCATTCTGCAACTGATCTTCAAATTTGTAGCGAAGTCTAAATTCTACATCAATATTAGAAAATCCACAGCAAAAGAATATCAAGTGAATTCACAAAGGTAAAGGTATGTAGAATGTTGGAATATTTTTCATATAAGAACTTAGGTTTTAATTCATGGATGATTTTATCAAAGAAAATGTTGTAGACCTTATAAACTACTATTACACTCATTTTCATGACCGTTATACCCCACTCCCTCATCGTTACTTTGTTAGTCACATAAATATGATCGAAATAAAATACATTCCAATGATCCTATGAAATTGGATATAGGAACCGTGGGTAAATATACAGAAGGAACAACCCCATCATAAAACAAACACTTCATTGGACACCTATTTCAATATCATTTTACTCTGTCTCATTTCCTTCCTCTTCATTTTGAAACCCCTTCCATTCAAACTTTGCACATTATCAGTCTTTCATCCCCCTTGTCGAAAGGAACAATTGAGGACCAAAACTTCTTCTCACCATGGAGATTATTATCTTCTTTGAACAAAACAAAATTAAGTCTTTGCAAGCATATCTGAGACTTAGAGATCATTTGCATCAAGTAGGGTGGCTTAAATTCTTTGAAAAAATCGACGAGCATGAGGCATAGGTTACCAAAGCTTTTTCTCAGGCTTTTGATGGGGTCGAGGCAGAAATTGTAGACAACAAGCTTATTCTAACAAATTCAATCATGGTAGAAGCTAGAGAATTACTCAGAAATGGAGAATTTGGTTCAAGAATAGGGAAATCAAGGTGAATGACTAGATACACTTCCTTAGAGAACCAATTATGGACATGTCCATCTTTAAAAAGGGAATTCCATTTACAACATTGAAAGGAAAATGGTGAAATTTATTGTTGGTTATCCAGAAGTTTATAACTTGTGAGGGTAGATTTGGAATTATGTGTTTCTACCATGCCTAATGTTTGATGCATTTTATTGATGGGAATGAGATCAATTTGCCTTAATTTTTGCTTCAATGTATTAGAAATATGGCATCTAGTATACAGAGAGAGTCTTGATCCATTGATAATTCCCTCTACCATCATGGAATCATAAAAATCCTTATAGAGGCACATTTAGAAGCTAAGGGAGACAATTGGCAACATTTCTTAGTTCAAAATCATTTTGTAGAAATCCAGGAAGGGGAAACAAGCAGTAGGGTTATGATGCAGGAGCATCGGAACTGACCAGCAATGTGGAAAATTGTCCACATGTTGTGGTCTGACATGGTGAATTTTATTACTGTTTGTTCAATCTCAGTTTTACTAAGGAGGTCGATTCTTCATATAGTTTGTTATTTTAATGATAAATGCAACTGTTTTATTGAGATTTTCTCTAATAATAGGAGATTATGTTAGCTGTTTGTTAGAGTAATTAGTGGAGGAAATACATAAAAAATGTAATAAGAAAAGAGATTGGGGGAGGTAGAGTAGGGGTGTTGTGAATGTTTGTATGGGTGAAAAGCTCTGATTAATAAATAAGACTGTGTTTTGAAGAAAACTGGAGATCGTTCTTTGTGAAAGTCATCAAAGAAAATCTATGTTTTTATTATTGCTGCTTATGAATAAAAAATAGTGTTTGAGACCAATGTGTGATGGGTAATCAGTGTTATAAATGTAATAGATTTGGTTCGTGGTATGTATATTAATACGTTGACAGTTCTCTGGATTAGTTCGAACTGTGGTTTCAATTTAATATCTGTGATATGTGTTAAATCTTGTGAGTGGAATCTTCCCACAGAGGATAATCAAAAACAGACTGCGCAGATTTTGGGACAACGCCAGATTTTGGAAATTGTGATTCCTACAATCTCGCCTCAAAATCCTAGATGTGGTCGATTGCCAGTTGTGATTCGAACTGCTATTAGAACAAGAGAGATCTGTGGTAACGAAACAGATTGGATAAGCAATCCCAACAGTTGCGTAATGAAGAACAGAAAACTCCAATTTATTTTGCCAGATCGAAAAATAAGTGGTTGATTTCGGTGGATAGGGGATCTGATTGAAGAAAAGTGTTTGCAGAGTTTCTTCGAAGTGAATTGAGCACAGAAGTTTTGATACATCGCGTTCAAGGCCAGCAAACTGAAAACGTATAGCTACAGAAATTCTACAGGTTGCATTAAATTCCATTTCACGATAACTTTTCTGGGCATAGATATGTGGCATTAGAGTGTTTTAACGCAGATAAACAAAAAAAAAGATTGGTATTATTTACGTTGTGGCAAATGCAAATAGATTGTACCGATTGATTCAATCGATACATGGTCGTTTTATTTGTTAATTGTAACTAATGCAACACAGATAGTGAGCAAATGTTTGCCTGGTATTTGATATATGATATAAAAAATAATTATATGGCTGCGCCCTGTATGAAATAAGAAACAAATCCAGTTTCTATATTTAAATCTGAACAGAGTTTCTATTTTGGTGGTTCGGCATTTTAGAAGTCAATAAGATTGATTTGTATGTATACTGAAGTCTGTTGCTTGTAGAACAAGTGGAGTGAGCTCAGAGTTTCAGGTACATTATTTTGGTATCAGAGCCAGAGTTACAGGTGTTGCAACAAAGATGCCGCCAAGGAGAGGAATTGGTCGAGGGAGACCAGAACCAAATGCAGTCCTGATAGAAGAAGTGCGAAGACTGTGTGAACGAATGGAGACAATGGAAACAGCCCAGAGAAGAGCACCTGATGAGGGAGCTGAGAGTTCTTCAGAAGAATCTGATGAAGAAGCGGAAGCAGGAGAAGAAAATGAAACTGCCAAAGTCCTCAAGATGCTGGCGAAGGTTGGAAGTAAACCCAAAATGGAGATTCCTATGTATGAAGGGAGCCTAAATGCCGAAGAACTCATGGATTGGATCAGATCCATAGATCAGTATTTTGATTATGAAGAGGTTGAGGAGAATAAGAAGGTGAAGTTTGCAGTCACTAGACTGAAGGGCCATGCAGCCATCTGGTGGGACGAGTTATAGACATCAAGAACGAGAAAGGGAAAATCTAAGATCAAGCAGTGGGGTAAAATGGTAAGCAAACTGAAAGCCAAGTTTTTACCTAAAGACTATCATTTGAATCTCTTTAAGCAGATGCAAAATCTGAAGCAGAAAGGAATGTCTGTTAAAGAGTATACAGAAGAATTTTACAGGTTAAGCATCAGAACAGGGCATGTAGAAGATGATCTGGAGAAAGTAGCCAGATATGTTAATGGGCTAAGGTATGAGATCCAAGATGAGATTAGCCTGTTAAGTTTGAAAACTGTTGAGGATGCCTATCAAGCAAGTTTGAAAGCAGAGGAGAAAATACTGCGGAAACAGAGTCAAAGAAATAGAGGAAAGAGCTCAGCAAGAGGTAGAGGATCAGCCAGATCCAGAGGAACACAGCATCAGTTTGAAGCAGGAGGTTCAAGCAGCAGATCACCACAGATGGGTGAATCTAGCAGAGGGAGATTCGCGCCCAGAGGAAGAGGGCGAGGAAGAGATGTTAGGTGTTATACCTGTGGAGAATGGGGACATATGTCGCGGGACTGTCCTCATAACAAATCAGCAAGCCAGAGGGGTGAAAATGTGGCTGAGGCAGAGCCGGAACCACCTCGACTTGTAGAGAAGGAAGAACCACTAGAAGAAGGTGAATCATTGCTGTTCAGAAGAACTTTGCTGAGATCAGAAGAAGGGATTGGATAACCTGCGCAAAGGAAGAACTTGTTTAGAACTACATGCAAATCAAAGGGTAAGTGTTGTAAGGTTATAATTGATAGCGAGAGTAGTGACAATCTTGTGTCTACAGAAATGGTGGAAAAGCTTGGGTTAACAAGGAAAGCACATCCTGCACCTTACAAAGTATCTTGGCTTCAGAAGGGTCATCAAGTCATCGTGACAGAACAGTGTAATGTGGAAATGCAGATTGGTACATACAGAGATGTGATTTTATGTGACATAATGCCCATGGATGTATGTCACGTGTTATTGGGGAGGCCATGGCAATTTGACCGAAAGGCGATTCATGATGGAAGAAGAAATACATACACCATAGAAAAGGATGGAGTTAAACATACGTTGCTGCCAGTAAAGAATGATGCTGACAAAGAGCTGCCTGAAAATAGTATTATGTTGATGAGTGGTAAGGAACTGCTACAGGAGGTTGATGATGTTGGCATTATGAGACAAGTGTTGTCCTTGATGGCAAATCACACTGATAACAAATCATAGTGCAGAAGGATAGCAGCAAGGAATTGATGATCAGTCTACAAGTATGAAGAAAAATATATACACGCTGGTTCACTATATACCAAGTCGCGTATAAAAGCAGGTTCACTATATACCAAGTCGCGTATACGCAGGTTCGCTATATACCAAGTCAGTGTACACGCTGGTTGGCTTCAGTAAAAGCGCGTGTATGTGGAAAACTTATCTTTGGTCCACAGCGGTTATTCCTTGGAAGTTGTGCCTATGGTTTTGGACCTTGGTGTCTCGATGGATGTGTTGATCCCTAGTTTTTGAAGATGATGGTATTGGATTTCTATGGTTTTGGCTCTTGGTATTGAACAAGGCCTAAGGCTATATAAGGAGAAAGAAATCATTAGGCAAGTGTATCTGAAAAAGTCTTGATGAGGTATTGCTTGATCTGAGCTAAGGAGAGATCTCACCGGTTGATGGAGAACTAGATCTAAGGAGAGATCGGGATCAAATGGTTTGAAATGAACTATCTTTATATGGTTGATTATGCGTATTTCTAGATCTGCATACTGACGCAATGTTATGTTCTGGGTATAACTGAAATCTGGTACAGCTGCAAGTTATGAAAAATTATTTTTAGATCTGTATGCAGGTTGTATTCGGTAAAACCGCGTGTATACGCGGGTTGCCTTCATTATAGTAGCGTATATCTTTTGGAGCTTGATTTTTGGGTTGCAGCTGGATCTGGCTGTTATTGCAGAGTTCTGTAGTCTGCTCTGTGTTCTGGTGACTGGGTTTGACAGGGTTTCAGTGGTTCAGTGATTCAAAGATTGATGATGCTTGTATTGGTTGTTTTATGATTTGTGAATGAATCATGATGTTGTGCTTCAGGAGTATCTAGTCTAAAAATTGATGAAAAGTGGTACCTGAAGGAAAGAAGATTGTAGGCCAGCACCTACGTACTAGTATCTTAGCTAGTACAAGAGCAAAGGGGGTTGGAGCTCCCTTCCAAGGAAGTTTGGAGAACGAGAGAAGGTTGAAGCCTTCTGCAGGTTGTAGCCTGCGTACTGGTATAAGGCTGCACCAGTACAAAAGATTGTAAACTGAAGTTCTTATTAAAGAAAGATAGAGACGACCTGCAGCAGGTGGTTTTCACCCACATTGGGTTTCCACCTTATATCATGGTGTTCATGTGTGTGGCTTTTGTGTGATGATCTATTCTGTTATACTGTTTACTCTTAATATGGTGAATAATGACCTGATGCACTTAACTGAAGATAAACTAACTGAATTATAAGTTTTCTGGTTATACGCTGTTTTCTTTAGACACAGTAGCATGTACACGCTGGTTCACTTAAATGAAGTAGCGTATATGTTTCTGAGCATTGAAAAAGTTTTATTGATCTGATAATACTGATTTCCCCCCCCCCCCCCCCCCCCTCTCAGTATTATTTCCAACAATTGGTATCAGAGCAGGTCCTTCAGAGAAGCTTGATCGCTTGAAGGTAGATCGTTCATCATGAGCAACTACGAGAGAGAAGAATCAATTAGGCCACCATTTTTTGATGGGACAAACTTCAATTATTGGAAGGTAAGAGTTACTGCCTATCTTCAATCTCTTGGTACAGAAGTCTGGGACATCGTAGAAACAGGCTACGCTTTTCCTTTAGCTACTCCTACAGATGCAGCTGAGAAAAAGAAGTATGAAACAAATGCTAAAGCAGTCAGTACCCTATTAGGATGTATATCCCAAACAGAATTCATGAAGGTAATGCACTACAAATCCGCAAAAGAGATATGGGACAAAATTGTCACGAGCTATGAAGGAGATGAACAGGTAAAGCGTGCTAAACTTCAAACTCTCAGGATTCAGTATGAGACTCTCAAGATGTATAATGATGAAAGTGTGGCTAACTATTTTCTTCGAGTAGATGAGATCGTTAATTGTATGAAAAATTTGGGTGAAGAAATAAAAGAGGCTATAGTGGTTGAAAAGGTTCTAAGATCATTGTCCCCCAAGTTTGAATCTAAAGTATCTGCAATAGAAGAAAAGGAAAATCTAAGAATTCTTATTATGTCTCAGCTACATGGAATTCTAACTGCCTATGAAATGAGAAAGGGAGGTCCATCAGACAGAAGAGAAGCCGCTTTCAAGGCATCAGGCAAAGAAGATTATTATGAAGCAAGCCACGTCCCAGAAGAAGAGGAAGAAGAATCAAATTTTGTCAGAAATCTTCAAATGGGTTCTGGAAGGTTCAGAGGTAAGTTACCTTTTAAATGCTTTGCTTGTGGAAGAGTAGGTCATTATGCTGCAAAATGTCCTTATAAGGATAAAGGAAAGGAACCTGCTAGATGGAACAAGAAATAGAGTGAAAATAAGAAAAGCTACTACACTCATGAAGATAGTGATGGTCTATCGAATAGTGATGAAGATGAACGAGGTAATGAATATAAGTTGTTAATGGCATTTGAAGATGATGATTATATGGATGCTATAGATGTGGATAATCTTTATGATGAAATTACTAGACTCAAGAGATGTATAGAAGAAAAGAATATGATCATTGATACTCTACAATTTCAAATTGATGAAAAGGAAAAACTTCTTGAAAAACTAGAAGGTGAAATTGTTGGTCTTAGAAAAGAGATTGAGAAAACAAAAGCTATTAATCTTAAATTTGTTAAAGGATCTGAAACCTTGGATGAGATTATCAATGTGCAGCGATCTCCTCTGATCAAGACAGGTCTTGGATATCATGGAGAAACATCTCAAGCCTCTACCTCTAAAAGTTATCTTGATGCAGCAAGGAAAAGTGAGCAAAGGCCAAATAAAAGTAATCAGGTGAATCAGGGACAATTTACCTCAAGAACAAATAAAGACCATCAAGAAATTTGGGGACAAACTGCCTTAAGGACAAACAGAAGCTACAATCAGCCACAGGTAAAATCTTCCCAATTTGCTCCAAGAATAAATAGAAGCTACAATCGGTTGGATGATAGATCTGATTATCGCAGAATTTTCTTTAATGGCCAATGCTTTTCTTGCCATAACTTCGGTCACAAAGCAGCTCAATGTGTTGCATACAAGACAATCATGACTAGAGAAGCTCAAAAGCAAGGGAGAATGACTGAAACCATTAAAAGGACTTATAACAACTTTTCGGTTCTTGAAAATGAAGTTGAATGCTCTATTTGTAATAACTTTGGTCATGAAGACTCTGAATGCAGGAGCAGGTTCCGGAAGACAATTCAGAAGGAGCAAAACTCAAATGTCAGAACATGGAGAATAAAGGAACCACAACCAGAAAGATGTGGGATAGCCTTTTATGCAGAAGGTCAAGAAAGTCTATGGTACATTGACAGCGGATGTTCGAAGCATATGACAGGGGACAAAGAAAAGCTTGAGTCATATATCGCATTAGAAAAGGGGAAGAAAGTTTCTTTTGGAAACGATATCTCTGCAGCCATAAAAGGAAAAGGTGTGGCTCCATTGAAAGAGAAGGTCAAAGCTGGAAATGTTTTGTATGTTGATGGATTGAAGCATAATCTTCTGAGTGTCAGTCAGATGTGCGATCAAGGAACAGAGGTAATATTTAGATCAAATGGATGTTGTGTTCGTGATCTTGATACAGGTAAAACAGTAATCAAAGGAAGAAGGACTCCAAATAATCTATACATATTTGAAGAAGGACCACAACAATGCTATTTGAGCAAGGATGATGAACACTGGCTATGGCATCGAAGGTTGGGGCATCTAAGCTTTTCACAAATAAGGAAAGCATGCAAATATCAGGCAGTTCGTGGTCTTCTAGATATCAAAATTCCAGACAACACTATATGCAAATCTTGTCAGTTTGGAAAGCAAACCAGAACTAACTTTCCAGAGAAGGAAGGATTAGCTAGCATGCCTCTTGAGCTAGTACATACAGATACATGTGGTCCATTCAGAAAAAGAACACCTCGAGGAGAATAATACTTGATATTATTCATTGACGATTTCTCCAGGTTTGTCTGGTTAGGACTTATGAAGCACAAAGATGAAGCATTCGAAAAATTCAAATCCTTCAAAGCCTTGGTTGAAAATGAATCAGGACACAAAATTAAGTGCCTCAGATCTGACAGAGGTGGGGAGTTTACCTCAAACGAATTTTTCGATTTCTGTGAAGAACATGGGATAAGAAGAGAATTCTCTACAACTAGAACTCCTCAGCAAAATGGGGTGGTGGAAAGAATGAACAGAACAATCCAACAAATGGCTCGTGCTATGCTTGATGAATCAGGTACTCCCGCAACTTTCTGGGGTGAAGCTGCACATGCTGCGGTTATTATTCTTAACAAAACAAATGTCCGAGTAAACAGCACTCAAACACCTCATGAGCTCTGGAGTGGTGAGACTCCTTCGGTGAAGCACTTCAAAATATTTGGGAGCAAATGTTATATTAAGAATACTGATGAGCAACTTGGCAAACTTGAACCAAGAGCAGATGAAGGCATTCTTCTTGGTTATTCTCCATATAGCAAAGCATACAAGTGCTACAATAAAAGACTTGGCAGAATTGTTGACAGCATTGATGTAGTGGTTGATGAGAAGGGATATATTCCTAGGCAAGTTCATCATGAAGACATTGAAGAAGATGAAGGCTACACTCAAAGGCAGAATGATGAAGAAGAAGAACCTCAAGAAGAACCAGAGGAGCAGGCAAGAATAGAAGAGAAGACTCCATCCAGATATGTTCAAAAGAATCATCCAGAATCTCAGATTGTGGGGCAGAAAGAAGCAGGAATACAAACAAGAAGAAGAATTGCAGAAGCCTCAAGCTATTTGGCATTACTCTCTTCCACTGAACCACAAATTGTGAAAGAGGCATGCAAAGATGAATGTTGGGTCAAAGCAATGGATGAAGAACTTGAGCAGATCGAAAATAACAACACTTGGGAACTGGTTCCTAGACCAAAAGATAAGAATGTCATAGGGACAAAATGGGTCTTCAAGAATAAATTGAATGAAAATGGAGAAGTAATCAGAAACAAGGCCAGATTTGTTTGTAAAGGGTATGCGCAGCAAGAAGGGATAAATTTTGAAGAGACCTTTGCTCCTGTAGCAAGACTTGAGGCCATCCGAATGTTCCTTGCTCTCTCAAGCTTTCAAAACTTCAAAGTATTTCAAATGGACGTGAAATCAGCCTTTCTGAATGGAGACTTAGAAGAAGAAGTATATATTGAGCAGCCAGATGGTTTCATTCTTGGGAATGATCCAAACCTTGTATGCAAATTAAAAAAGGCTCTCTATGGTCTCAAACAAGCTCCAAGGGCTTGGTACTATCGATTGGACAAATATCTTCACCAACAAGGCTTTTCAAAAGGATCAGCAGATAGCAATCTCTATATAAAAATTGAAAATAACAAATTGCTAATACTTGTTGTTTATGTAGATGATATTATCTTTGGTAACAATGAAGAGACTATGAGTCAAAACTTTGCCTTGGTTATGCAGAAAGAATTCGAAATGTCACTACTTGGAGAATTGACATACTTTCTTGGATTGCAAATCCAACAAAATGAAGGAGGCATATTCTTGTCTCAAACCAAGTACCTCAAGCAGATCTTGAAGAAGTATGGCATGGAAGATTGAAAGCCAGTATGTACACCCATGGTTACAGGATGCAGCCTCAGTGCAAATGATGAATCAGCAGCAGTTCATCAACCAACTTATAGATCCATGATTGGGAGTTTGCTTTATTTGACAGGTACCCGACCAGACATCATGCATGCAGTCGGAATAGTTGGGAGATTTCAGGAAAATCCAAAGGAGACTCATCTTCAGGCAGTGAAGAGAATCTTCAAATATCTTCAAGGGACACAAAATTATGGATT
This sequence comes from Pinus tabuliformis, assembly GCA_031772625.1. Taxonomy (NCBI): domain Eukaryota; kingdom Viridiplantae; phylum Streptophyta; class Pinopsida; order Pinales; family Pinaceae; genus Pinus; species Pinus tabuliformis. The sequence continues at coordinate 271,204,473 of CM062813.1, forward strand.
ATGGTATCCTAGAGATACAGATCTCACACTTCATGCTTATACAGATGCATATTGGGCCGGAAGCGTGGATGACAGGAAGAGCACAAGTGGTGGTGCATTCTTTATGGGCTCCATATTAGTATCTTGGTTCAGCAAGAAACAGAGTTCGATTGCCTTATCTACAGCTGAAGCAGAATATGTGGCTGCGACATCTTGTTGCACACAACTTCTTTGGATGATGCAGACCTTGCAGGATTTTCAAATCACTTGCACTTCACCAGTCTCTATCTTATGTGATAATACAAGTGCAATCAGCATTTCAAAGAATCCAGTCATGCACTCAAAGACCAAGCACATACTAATCAAGTACCATTTTCTTCGAGAACAAGTGCTTGAGCAGAAGGTCAAGTTGGAGTATGTTCCTTCTAAGGAACAAGTTGCTGATATTCTCACAAAACCACTGCCCAGGGAAACTTTTGAATATCTCAGACAAAAGCTGGGAGTAGTTGATGCTTCATCCTGCTGTTGAAGCTTGTCTGTTCTACAGAAAATTTTGTATACGCAAGTTACGTAAGGGATATCCGCGTATATACACTGATTTATGCTGGGAAAGTCGCGTGTATGGTGTACGCGTGTTGCAGAAAGCATATCCGCGTGCATACGCTGTTTTCTGCAGGAGAAGTCGCGTATATGGAGTTCTGAACAACAAGGGCAGACTCCGGTCGGAGAAGGTCTGAGATGGGTATGCCAGAATTCTTCAGGCACAGGTTCAGGGGGAGCAGATGAAAGTCTCATAAAGCATTGTTGGCATTTAGATGCTTTTGGTTCTAGTACACCACTGTTGTTGGTTTCAGGAGAAGGAGCTCAGAAGGAAATCTTGGTTGCTGATCTAAAAGATGTGTATCAGATGCTTCTTGTGACTTTCATAAGTCTTGGTCTAGATTTGTTGTCTCTATGTCATGTATCTCTTCTGTGATATCTCTTTTATGGTGTCAAGGTCATGTAACGGCCTATGTTGGTTTCCCCACTATGCCTGGGATGAATGATGTAATATAATTGGTTGTTTCTGATGTATCCCCTCTTGGTTGGGAGTATGGATGTATGTATTGAGTCTTTTGGTAATAGGAAGGTCCCTTATGGTGTATAAGTCTTGGTTCCTTTGAAGAACATATTTTGCAGATCTTGCCTACAGTCAGAGGAAGCATGTTTCAGCACAGCCAAGCAAAGATATCAGCATGTACTCAGGGGGAGCACAACCCTTTGCCCTTGATGACAAAGGGGGAGAGTGATTTGATTTGGTGTTGTTGCCATCAAGTCCAAAGGGGGAGATTGTTGGCATTATGAGACAAGTGTTGTCCTTGATGGCAAATCACACTGATAACAAATCATAGTGCAGAAGGATAGCAACAAGGAATTGATGATCAGTCTACAAGTATGAAGAAAAATATATACACGCTGGTTCACTATATACCAAATCGCGTATAAAAGTAGGTTCACTATATACCAAGTCACGTATACGCAGGTTTGCTATATACCAAGTCGCGTGTACACGCTGGTTGGCTTCAGTAAAAGCGCGTGTATGTGGAAAACTTATCTTTGGTCCACGGCGGTTATTCCTTGGAAGTTGTGCCTATGGTTTTGGACCTTGGTGTCTCGACGGACGTGTTGATCCCTAGTTTTTGAAGATGATGGTATTGGATTTCTATGGTTTTGGCTCTTGGTATTGAACAAGGCCTAAGGCTATATAAGGAGAAGGAAATCATTAGGCAAGTGTATCTGAAAAAGTCTTGAATATCATCTGAAGTATTAGATCCAGTATGCAGGTTATTGGTTGATGAGGTATTGCTTGATCTGAGCTAAGGAGAGATCTCACCGGTTGATGGAGAACTAGATCTAAGGAGAGATCGGGATCAAATGGTTTGAAATGAACTATCTTTATATGGTTGATTATGCGTATTTCTAGATCTGCATATTGACGCAATGTTATGTTCTGGGTATAACTGAAATCTGGTACAGCTGCAAGTTATGAAAAATTATTTTTAGATCTGTACGTAGGTTGTCTTCGGTAAAATCGTGTGTATACGTGGGTTGCCTTCATTATAGTAGCGTATATCTTTTGGAGCTTGATTTTTGGGTTGCAGCTGGATCTGACTGTTATTGCAGAGTTCTGTAGTCTGCTCTGTGTTCTGGTGACTGGGTTTGACAGGGTTTCAGTGGTTCAGTGATTCAAAGATTGATGATGCTTGTATTGGTTGTTTTATGATTTGTGAATGAATCATGATGTTGTGCTTCAGGAGTATCCAGTCTGAAAATTGATGAAAAGTGGTACCTGAAGGAAAGAAGATTGTAGGCCAGCACCTACGTACTAGTATCTTAGCTAGTACAAGAGCAAAGGGGGTTGGAGCTCCCTTCCAAGGAAGTTTGGAGAACGAGAGAAGGTTGAAGCCTTCTGCAGGTTGTAGCCTACGTACTGGTATAAGGCTGCACCAGTACAAAAGATTGTAAACTGAAGTTCTTATTAAAGAAAGATAGAGACGACTTGCAGCAGGTGGTTTTCACCCACATTGGGTTTCCACCTTATATCCTGGTGTTCATGTGTGTGGCTTTTGTGTGATGATCTGTTCTATTATACTGTTTACTCTTAATATGGTGAATAATGACCTGATGCAATTAACTGAAGATAAACTAACTGAATTATAAGTTTTCTGGTTATACGCTGTTTTCTTTAGACACAGTAGCGTGTACACGCTGGTTCACTTAACTGAAGTAGCGTATATGTTTCTGAGCATTGAAAAAGTTTTATTGATCTGATAATACTGATTCACCCCCCCCCCTCTCAGTATTATTTCCAACAGATGAAAGCGAAGAGGTGCATTTCGCTATCATGGGAAGGCCAAAGGTAATTTTAACCTCCACAAATTTAAATGATTTGCCTGAAGAAATTCAATCTGTGTTAAATAGTTACATGGATATCATTGTGGATGAATTGCCGAATGAATTACCATCGATTAGAAGTATAAGTCACCATATTGACTTAATACCAGGAGCAAGTCTACCTAATAAAGCTGCATATAGATTAAATCCTCAGGAAAATGCAGAAGTTGCAAGACAGGTTCAAGAGCTGATGGACAAGGGGCTGATTCGAGAAAGTCTGAGTCCGTGTGCTGTGCCCACGGTGCTTAGTCCGAAAAAGGGAGGAGAATGGCGCATGTGCACCGATTCCAGAGCTATCAACAAGATAACAGTCAGGTATAGATTTCCTTTGCCTAGGATGGATGATTTAATGGATTGTTTAAGTGGATCCAGGTACTTTACTAAGATAGATCTGAAAAGCGGGTATCATCAGATCAGAATTCGAGAAGGCGATGAGTGGAAAACATCTTTCAAAACCAACAGTGGATTGTATGAGTGGTTAGTGATGCCTTTTGGGCTCACTAATGCGCCCAGCACATTCATGAGACTAATGAACGAGGTTCTGAAAGAATATATCGATAAATTTGTTGTTGTTTACCTTGATGATATTCTAGTTTTCAGCAAAAGTAAAGTGGAGCATTTGGAACACTTGAAGTTAGTTTTGAAAACTCTGCAGAAAGAGAAACTACTAATCAATCTGAAGAAATGTAGTTTCATGAAAGAGGAGCTGGTATATTTGGGATTTTTGATTTCTAGAGACGGTTTGAAAATGGATCCAGAGAAGGTACAAGCAATCAGAAACTGGCCTACTCCCAGGAGTGTATTCGAGGTAAGAAGTTTCCATGGACTTGCTAGTTTCTACCGAAAATTTATAAAGGGATTTAGTCAAGTTTGTGCACCAATCCTTGAGACAATCAAGGAGGTCAATCAGCAATTTCGATGGATAGAAGCAGCTGATAGGAATTTTAATTTGTTGAAAAGAAAGATAACAGAAAAGCCTATTCTAGCCTTATCAAATTTCGAGAAAGTCTTTCAAGTGGAAACCGATGCAAGTGGAGAAGCAGTTGGTGCGGTGCTAAGCCAAGAGCAAAGGCCGATAGCATATTTCAGCGAGAAGTTAAATGATGCAAAGAAAAAATATTCTTCTTATGATAAAAAATTTTATGCTATTGTGCAGGCATTGAAAAAGTGGAGGCATTACTTGCTACCGAAGGAGTTCATCTTATATTCAGACAACCATGCTTTGCAGTTTATTAATAATCAGCCAAAGCTAAATCAGAAGCACGCCAAGTGGGTGGAATTTCTGCAAAGTTTCACTTTTGTAATAAAGCATAAAAGTGGTAAGTCTAACAAAGTGGCGGATGCATTGAGCAGAGTAAGTTTTCTTTTGCAAGAATTTAAAGTGGGTGTTGTAGGTTTTTATGAAATGATAGAAATGTACAAGGATGATGAGGATTTTAAAGACATCTACACAACAGTGCAGAATCCAGTGAGCCATAACAGAAGTCAATGGATGGATTACCTTATTCAAGGAGGCTTGTTATTTAAAAGCAACAAATTATGCATTCCTAAATGTTCCATGAGAGATAACATCATTAAAGAGAAGCACAGTGGAGGATTTTCTGGTCATTTTGGACAAGAAAAAACTTTCGCTCAGGTGAATGCTTTTTATTATTGGCCTAAAATGAAAACTGATGTTAAAAAGTTTGTTGAGAAATGCAGGGTATGTCAGTATGCCAAAGGAAGGAGTCAAAATACTGGTCTATATCAGCCATTGCCCATACCAGATCGACCATGGGATGCAGTGAGTATGGACTTTGTTCTGGGTTTACCAAAAACTCAGAGAGGAAACGATTCTATTTATGTTGTTGTAGACAGATTTTCTAAAATGGCTCATTTTATTGCTTGTAAGAAGACTAATGATGCCACACACATAGCAAATTTATTCTTTTCAGAGATTGTAAGATTGCATGGTTTGCCTGTAAGTATTGTATCAGATCGAGACACTAAATTTGTAGGGCATTTCTGGAGGACACTTTGGAAGAAACTGGGAACTAAGCTCAGTTTTAGTTCAGCTTACCATCCTCAGACGGATGGACAAACTGAAGTTGTAAACAGAAGCTTGGGGAATATATTAAGAAGTTTGGTACATCAGAATCCCAAACAGTGGGATTTGGCATTAGCTCAAGCTGAATTTTCTTACAATGACACACCAAACCGAAGCACTGGAATGAGTCCATTTCAGATTGTCTTTGGAATGCATCCGAGAGGAGTATATGAGCTAAGAGACTTGGGGAAACAAGAAGCCAGAAGTGCAAGTGCTGAAGATTTTGTTGAACAAATGCAGAAGCTACAGGAAGAGGTTAAAGGCAAACTACAGGACAACAGCAAGAGATACAAGCAGAGAGCAGATTTGAGAAGGAGAGAAAAAGAGTTTCAGGTAGGAGATTTGGTCATGGCATATTTGAGGAAAGAGAGATTTCCTACAAAAACTTACAATAAGCTGAAACTGAAGAAGATAGGACCCTGTAAAATCAAAAGGAAATTTTCAGCCAATGCATATGAGATTGAGTTGCCGGAAGGGATCGGAATATCTTCCATTTTTAATATTGCAGACTTGTATCCATTCAGAGAGGCAGAAACAGAGTTGCAGACTGAAGCTACAGATGATGAAGTTCAAACTGTGGATTGGGAAGAACAGGTACCAAAAACATTCAAGAAAGAAGTTGAAGCTATTTTAGATCAAAGGATATCCAAGAAAACTCGAGGACAAACATATTTTCAATATCTTGTCAAGTGGAAAGAGCAGCCAATGGAAGATTCCAGTTGGTTGACAACAACTGAATTGCGGAAATACGACATAAATTCTGAAAATTTAAAGAACCAATCTTTTCTTCTCCGGGAGTCTGATGCAGGAGCATCGGAACTGACCAGCAATGTGGAAAATTGTCCACATGTTGTGGTCTGACAGGGTGAATTTTATTACTGTTTGTTCAATCTCAGTTTTACTGAGGAGGTCGATTCTTCATATAGTTTGTTATTTTAGTGATAAATGCAACTGTTTTATTGAGATTTTCTCTAATAATAGGAGATTATGTTAGCTGTTTGTTAGAGTAATTAGTGGAGGAAATACATAAAAAATGTAATAAGCAAAGAGATTGGGGGAGGTAGAGTAGGTGTGGTGTGAATGTTTGTATGGGCGAAAAGCTCTGATTAATAAATAAGACTGTGTTTTGAAGAAAACTGGAGATCGTTCTTTGTGAAAGTCATCAAAGAAAATCTCTGTTTTTATTATTGCTGCTTATGAATAAAAAATAGTGTTTGAGCCCAATGTGTGATGGGTAATCGGTGTTATAAATGTAATAGATTTGGTTCGTGGTATGCAGATTAATACGTTGACAGTTCTCTGGATTAGTTCGAACTGTGGTTTCAATTTAATATCTGTGATATGTGTTAAATCTTGTGAGTGGAATCTTCCCACAGAGGATAATCAAAAACAGACTGCGCAGATTTTGGGACAACGCCGGATTTTGGAAATTGTGATTCCTACAATCTCGCCTCAAAATCCTGGATGTGGTCGATTGCCAGTTGTGATTCGAACTGCTGTTAGAACAAGAGAGATCTGTGGTAACGAAACAGATTGGATAAGCAATCCCAGCAGTTGCGTAATGAAGAACAGAAAACGCCAATTTATTTTGCCAGATCGAAAAACAAGTGGTTGATTTCGGTGGACAGGGGATCTGATTGAAGAAAAGCGTTTGCAGAGTTTCTTCGAAGTGAATTGAGCATAGAAGTTTTGATACATCGCGTTCAAGGCCAGCAAAATGAAAACGTATAGCTACAGAAATTCTACAGGTTGCATTAAATTCCATGTCACGATAACTTTTCTGGGCATAGATATGTGGTATTAGAGCGTTTTAACGCAGATAAACAAAAAAAAAGATTGGTATTATTTACGTTGTGGCAAATGCAAATAGATTGTATCGATTGATTCAATCGATACATGGTCGTTTTATTTGTTAATTGTAACTAATGCAACGCAGATAGTGAGCAAATGTTTGCCTGGTATTTGATATATGATATAAAAAATAATTATATGGCTGCGCCCTGTATGAAATAAGAAACAAATCCAGTTTCTATATTTAAATCTGAACAGAGTTTCTATTTTGGTGGTTCGGCATTTTAGAAGTCAATAAGATTGATTTGTATGTATACTGAAGTCTGTTGCTTGTAGAACAAGTGGAGTGAGCTCAGAGTTTCAGGTACATTAGGTTAAACGAAGTCGATGAAGGTCAACATCAAATCGTAACCCTAAAAAAGAGAAAATTGAAGAAGAAAATCTATAATAGAATGAAACAGAGGTATTAGAATACTTGTTTAAGGATGATACCTCGTTCTCTTAGTACCTTGAAAAATTTAAGCAGAAAAATGAAAAACAAAGTCTTAGAAGAAAGAAAGCCAAGTCAAGCTCTAAGCTACCTGAAGAAAGTAAGAAATAGGAGAAGGCAAAATTAGAGGTTAGCAAAGCAAAAATTCAAGATGTTGAAGGGTTGGGAGTAAAATTGAGAATAAGCAGGAGTATTTCAAAACTTTCAAATACATAGTCTCCAGAAATGATTGATCTTAAGAAGAACGGTATAGAACACCACCTCACACAGTGAGCTCGACAAGAAAAACTCCAGACGTTAACCCAATCCAACGGGAAATTTATGATTATGTAGAATCTCTGGAACAAAGAGCACAACAGAAGGAAAATCTCTCTCACTATCAAAAGAATGAAATTGGTGAAACTTCCTTGACAGAAAAAACTCCAATACAAGAATGCAAAGTTGAAGATTCTTTGAAATAGGACATATATGAACTAGAGGTTCCTAATAAACACTTGACATGGGAAAGGGAAGAATAAAAATAACAGAATGAGATATTAAGAACTCAGAATGCTAACATACTTCTACATCTATGCCATTGGTATAAGAAAAATAAGAAACTCAAGGCTAATAACAAGTTTCTTAAGAATAGAATTAGGGTTCTGCGGAGTAAAATTATGATGAAGACCAAGGGCCACCTTCAACATTAGGAAGAGAAAGGAAAGCACTAGTTTGGATGTGCTTGCACAGGCTTCAGAATCATACATTGAAGAAGAAAAGAAGAACCAATTTTGAATTTTTGGTGCATGACGACATGAAATACCTTTGGTGTGGGGGAATGTTGAAGCCTGAAATTGTTTTCTTTTTCACTACCCTTTTTCCATCTCCTTCACCTTTTTGTCACCATTTTTTGTAGCAGTCTCAGCTTACTCAAGGTGAATTCATCTTAAAAAAAGGTATTTATCATCCATGTTTAGAGTCTATGTTTATTTATGAATTATAATGAAGAAATTCCTACAATAACAGAATCATGAACATTCCATAGCTAATGTTGAATTTTGCAGTGATATTCATGGTTAGATAGGTTACAATGCATTAGTAAAAGGAAGAAGAGTATATGAAGATGGAAATATTTCACCACATGGATGACCACCAATCGACATGACTAGGAAGGATGTAAGGATAAAGAGATATAAGAGTCAAACTCTAAGTATGATGATGCAGCGGTCAAGTGAAGGAAATAGGAGATTAAAATGACATGAGGCGAGCATGCAAAAGACTTATTCAATCATGAGGATATGATCCAAGAAGAATCCCTCATGATTTTCTCTTTCGGTAGCAAATCATGATGAGATAAAGTCTTGGTTTAAATCTATTTCCTAGATGGAAAAGTAGTTTCATTTTGTATCGACATAAAACTCATGAAGTTTTTTAATGAAAACCTGTATAATAGCCATAAGGTGAGACCCAAAACTCAGTTTGATTATTAAGTTTATTGTGGTTTATTTCCATAATTTGTGATACTTTGTTCCAATTAAATACACTTCTCTATTTTCAATGTGTGAATAAGAAATCATCTGACCGATAGCAGACTTATGCTCACGGGAGGGCCCCATGTTGAGTTGTAAGGATATCTAGTTTTGTTTATATTTATATTTATATTTTCTCATAGCATGATAGTATTTTTAAGTTTATTCTCTCTCAGAATAGTTGAATTTAATCATTTATTATTCTAGTTCCACAGTGCTCATAAAAGAAAAAATTACCAAAAATATTTAACTTTCATAAGCATTTCCTTTCAAGTTTCATTACTCAATTAACTTCATAAATGGAAAGAGATTTTTTTTTTTGGAGTTAATCACGCACATCAGTAAGCATTTAGAGTTACAAGTTCTCATTTGATTTTTATTCATGTCAATAGTTTCTTTCTACAATCGTAGTCTCTTTTCTTTCTGCAATTAGTTTTCTTATGCAATTAGTGTAGAATTTCCTTTTCTGCAGAATAGTGTTGTAGTGTTTTCAATTCTACAAATAATCATTTTCCTACAATTTAGTATTAGCATCTCCTTTTATGCAAGTAGAAGTTAGTTTTGAATTCCACAATTAAAATAGATTTCCAATTCTGCAAGCAATAGATTTTAATTCAGTTAAAGTAATTTGTTTTGATGTAACTTTAAATAGAAAGAACTTATGGGTTTTTACTCTCTAAATCTCATACAAACATTTTTCCATACTTAGGATAATTTCATACTTAGAATAATTTAGTCCATAGATAGAACTACTAGCATATATAGTGCACATACATCTCACAAGTACATGAACCTTGGCTGACAATTAATGAAGTAATTTAAGAATAATTAAATTACCCAACAATGGGCACATGACTACCATGTGTCAGTTGTATGGTAAGCTAACATGGCATAAATAATAAATATTTTGAAGGCTATAATTATTTTCCTAAAACATCATCATGAGATTAAATTTATATCAACAAAAATTTATTGACGAGCTAAAACTAAGATTGGCCTCAAAAAATAGGTTTGAGATGGTTAAACAAATAGAAATTATGATAACCCCACTTCCTTAAGGTGACCAAGGAAGTTGGATATGTATATCCTATACACTAAAAAATTCCTAGAGGGAACTAAGTTTGTTAAACATGAAGACAAATAGTATGTTAATTAACCTTTAATTTCATGAAAACTTCTCAAATAAAACAATATTCATTGTGCATATTGTTCTAATGAGTAGCTACTCTTGGGGTGAGTAGTTTTCTATGTTAAAATTTATTTCTAAAATAAAAAAATATAACTCATTATTAAATAGAAAAACATAAAATTCATATTAATAAATACCCTCATCACTAATATATTAATCAACCTTCAATACGAAAACTCATTCAATAAACACCCTAGCACTATTGGGTCACCATGTTGAAGTGGGTTTGAAAATGAGAGAATATAACTACTTCATATCACCAAGAACTATCACCACAATGTGTGAGTGTGCTCAATTATGAATTGTTAGCTTCGTGATTCAAATAGATAAGATATACTAACACAACATGATCTAGTGATATATGTATTAATGCCAATAATAATACAATAGAAAATGTTTTAGTGTTATGATTTTAACAATGGTACAACGTAATTTGTATGTAAATTTAAATTATATAGTGAAAAACAATTTCATCATTAATTATATAGTGTTAGGCGGACTAATCCCTCTTGTGGACTAATCCCTCTTGCAGACAAGTAGGATCTCCCTTGACCTCATCGAAATATTATAACAAAAAAGAAAGAACCGCTACCTTTCCCTATATTACGATTGATTGAAACAAACAATATGAGAGAGGTCACATACCGTTTAATCGAAATTCTTGAAGTCTCTTTCAGTTCCTTTGACCACTCACTTCTCCTTGTTGCTTTAGAGACCATTCCAACTCTTCCCATAACTTCTCCATGATGTCGTTAACGAGATATATGTAGACATAAACAAACAAAGGATCAAAGCATCCAGTAAATAGCATAAAATATAAATGAATTAATTAACTCAACATATATAGTAAATTGAATAAAAAAGAAATCATAACCTATGTGGGTGATCAAGAAATCCCACAAATGACATCAATAAAGAAATTATTGAGAAATAACAATTTCTTTTATATTAATAAAATGGAGAATAGACTTACAACCTTAAAGCATTGATGTTGCAAGCCTCTTCTCACAATCTCCAACCCTCTCCTTGATGAATAGCCTCCTAGCCTTATGTTTGCACCATAATCCTACCTACAATAGTCCTTCTCAATCCTCAAGCCTGTGCTAGCTTTATAGGCCAAAAGGAGGAAGTTTGGGATCAATTTCCCAAAGGGTGAGATCCGCATATGGTGGGATAGGGGTTCCACAAAGAGAGGGAAGCAGCTCCATGATGGAAGGGATCAGGGTTGAATAAGCATCCATTCGAATCTTGTTAGTTGGGAAATATTCGACTAACAACGCTTCTAGACTTTACTTTTTATTTTTACATGTGTTAAGTCATGTGTGAGGGCCATAGTGTAAGACAAAGCAAACTTATGCACAATTTCTAATGGATTCTTCTGTGTATGTGCATAAATTTACTAGGGAATTGCATAGGAAGCCAAAAATGGGTTTTTGAGCCTTGGGATCTAGGAATTTCATTCTCTTTGGGATAGTTTGGATTTTATCCTTGCAAGGGGATGATTTGGAACACATTGATGGATAGGCAAAGATCCAAACCGATGGTCATTTTGCTAATGTGACAAAATGGCGTGTAACAAATTTTCCCTTAAATTGCAAAGTCAGAATAGATGTTTGATGATTGAAGCACTTTATCATGCCAAGGTTTGGGTTAGAGACTACAGTTAGAGACTTGAAACAATCAATCAAATGTTACAATGCAATAATCATCGTTGAGGTAGGCATTCCCATACTTAGAACATAAATGTCTCAAAGAATCAGTACAGAAATACATCTGAAGATCCATGTCAATAGACAACATAGTATGGACACAACCATCAATGGATCTATGTTTACAATCATGAATATTTAATAACTCCACGCAACCTAGATGGATGAAACTAGATCCAGGGTCTTGATCTCCATCTCTCAATTCGTAGTATGAATATATCCATGTGAGTGAATGTCTCAAAGTCGAACATGGTAGAAACCACTTGATTACTGGTCAATGATGTAAATCATTAACAAGTGTGAGAGAGACCGCCAATAATGGCAATGGTTCTCAAGGTACTTCTAATACAATCTATGAAGTGTGAATATATGTACTGATGTCGAGCACTCATATAATCATTCGATCGAAGGTCAATGATGACAACCTGTCGTTGAAAGGCGAGAAACCAACCATTAAAGCATGCAGGCTCCAAGGTACTGAATATTTATAGATCGACTTCCTAGATAGTGAGCTGAAGTCGATAGGAAGCAACCCTTTGCATGAGATACCACGACACGAAACTCATGTCAAGTTTTTGAAGAACAACAGTTTAGAGTAATTCAGGACTGACTCAGGGATGGTCGACGTGATTGAAGACTATGAATAGAAAAGAAATTTTGACTGAGGTTGGACTTCTCTTGAACATATCATTGTCATGACATTATGACTTGGCAAAATTTGACTAAAAAAATAATACCCGAACCAACTGAAGACTTTCAATGAGGTATTTTCAACTGAGAGACATGGATTTCCCAACCCAAACAAAAAAAATGAGGGAGCGTCATGTTCAAGAGTGACATACTGCCTTTTACAAATAAAAAACAAAGGTTCTTTCCCACTTTTCCCCTACCATTACTAGCAAGTACCACTTTATTTTTGACAAGCTTGAGAGGATAACATATGCTTGTCTTGTAAGCTCATCCTTCGGATGAGTCCTTCGAAGTATTTTTAATGAACCCTACGAAGGAGTGTTTTGATCTCGTTATGCCTAACGATTCCTATAATGTTTAAATTTTATGTGTCTAATGAAGGGGTAACTCGACGTTGTTTTCATGTTTAAAGAGTTTGAAAAGATACAAAAGAAAACTTGTTCAGTTCTTTCAACGTAAATTTTAACGAGCCCAGAGAAAGTAAAGCTCGGTTTTTTTCAGTTTTAGGGAGTCAGGAGAAAAACATAAGTAAACTCCACAGTGTCCTTTTTCATAAGTTTAGTCTCTCAAGCCCAAAAAAGGGTAAATTAATGCAGGAGATAACTCTATTGATCATGATTATTCAACATATAATTTTATCATAAATAGTATAATTTAGTTCATAAAAGGGGTGAACTTATATTGAATAGATGATTTTTCATTCACTTTTATGAGTTTGAATAGTCAAGTACTCGATGATATTTTCATGTTTAGGAAGTCTGAAAAGGCTGTAAAAATAACTTCTAGATTTCGCTTTTTCGTAAGTTTTTAACGAGTTTGAAAAAGTGATAAAAATGTGCTCGTTGTCACCGATGTTCAATTTAATTAACAAGAAGGAAAAGACGTAAATAACTTGGCATTTTGATATGTTTTACGAGCATGAAAATAATAACCAAAATGGACTCAAATTAGGTTTCATTTTTACACAAGCTTGAAACATAGGAAAAAATATGCTTGAGAGGGTTTCATTTTTACACAATCTTGAAACGACAAGAAACTGTTATTGAAATAAATTTGCATGCCCCTAGCATAATGACTAAATTCTAGGCTTAGCATGCACCTCGAAGCTTCATTTAATTCACCTTAGTAGCCTATTGGTTACTAATAGGCAGATGAAATGAAGGTTCATTTACGAGATCGGGTGAAATACTCGACTTAATTAGGGGAAGATTTGTTTCATTTTTAATGAGATTGACACAAGAAAATAACTATGCTCATGGGTATTGTTTCATTTGTTAACGAGGTTGACAAAGTAAAAGAAATATCCTCATGGGAATTTGTTTCATTTTTTAATGAGGTTGACACAGTAAAATAACCATCCTCATGGGTTGTTTCATGTTTATGTGAGCTTGAAACAAAAATAACTATGCTCGTAAGAACCTGTTTAATTTTTTAATGAGGTTGACATAGTAAAAGAATTATCCTCTAATAGGAACCTATTTCATTTTCCAATGAGGTTGACACAGTAAAAGAACTATCCTCATCATTGACCTAGATCATGGCTGTCATTTGGAAGAAACATATGCCAAGGGATACTTCCTGACCATGGCTTCTAAGAGATCTTCATCAGAAGGAAGAATAGCTCTTTGGAAAGAAGACATGTGAAGAGAATCAAAAGGGTTAAGAAAATCCATTTCAAATTCCCCCATAGGGTTCCCTATGTCAATTATCAAATCTAATTCATTAGAAGTCCAATAAACAGTGAGAGGCTCTCTTGCATCAGTAACTAAAAACATAGGAGTAGTTGCCACATAATTAACCCATGGTGTGGTAGGTACCACTTTGATATAAGGAATATTCAAGGATGTCATATGGTTGGTAATCGAATCAACTAATCAAAGTTGGTCAATAGTCACAATGTTTCCATTGTGAGGAAAGGACATAATGCGAAAGAGTGTCGACACAACAGCTTTCATGGCGTCGACATAGTCTCGACCAGGGAGAAAATTGAAATCCAAGGGGCTTGGACTACCATAAGATCAATACTGATAGTTTTACCTTTAATAGTAATGGTAATTTAGGAAGGATCCCTAATGGTTCACTAATGGTTATGTTAAAATCTAAAATATTCTATGTAACATGTGCAAGTTGAGGGGAACCCAAAGCTTTCTAAGAGAATGAGGATAAAATATTGTCAAAAGCACCTTCATCTACATTTGTGTGGTGCACATTCTTACCATATTCTTTCACAATTATTTGGAAATGGGTGGAAGAATGAATGTGAGGCTCTGTTAATCTACACCAATCAAAGGAAATAGCCTCATTACTTGGAGGGGGTTCAATGGAAATAGGTGAAATGCCCCCATGTGTAGAAGAATCTGAAGTAACAAGAACAACTTGAGCAGTATTATTTTCACTCTCTGAAGGGAGAGTGGGATCGAACGAACATGGGATCAATTCGACCACTTTATCAACCAATGGTTCATTAGCCTTAGTGATATGTGTTTCACACTCCAATGGAATAGTGGTATTGATTGTACTTGGAACTATATCAATCACTTCATCAACTGATGGTAGGTTGGGAGAATGTTTACGGTAACTAGTTGGAATTTGTTGTTGTGGAACAGTAAGTTTTTCCAACAATTTTGAGACTTCGTCCATATAAGGTAAAAGGTGACTATGATGAATCCCTTTGCACAACTTACAAGGAAACCTAACTTTACCATTTTTCTAGGGAATCTCACAATCGCTAGTTGATGGATCGACATTAAGTTGATAATAAGTTTTTGACCATACTTCCATGACCTTAGGAATACCAGGACAATAAATAAAGAAGTGGTCACCCTTACAAATCTTGCAAGGGTATCTGGGCTTGTGATGCATATTGGAAGTTTCCTCAACATTACGATTACCTATAGCCATAGTTGGTTGGTTGACATCTTTCTTTTCTTTCTTCTTCATCTTCTTCTTCCCTTTCTTCTTCTTCTTAGTCACTTGGTTACTAGTATCAAGGCTTTTACCAAGCAAAGAAGAAGAAGGAGAAGATGACATGTTGGGTGAAGACGGTAAAGAGTCAACATGAGGTTGGTGATGTTGAGATTAAAAACTTGGTTGAGGTGGAATGGTTTGGTTATTTTGGATCAAAGAAGTTGAAAACAACCACACTGGTAAACCTATCGTGAATCCAGAAGTGAAAACATAGCCATATAAGGAGGACCGACATTTGAAAAATCAGGGAGAGAATCAGGTTTCTTGTTGGGGGTTCTTTATCAGTAAATTTTGGCATTGATTCCATTAGATTCAAATTAGATAAATTTACTATCAATATTAACAATTGAAAATCACAATCCACACCTAAGGTCTGTAAAAAGTAAAAAAAACAAGCAAATAACATGCGCTAGTAAATCTAAGGAATCAAACCATGCAAACAAGATTTTCACAATGAAATCACTAGTTAGTGGTGAAATTCAATGTCATAGGGATCAATGTGAAAAGTGGCTAAAGATAGAGCAGTTGGAACCAGTTACACTGACAACCTACTTAATGTACATGATCTAGTGCAAGTAATCTTCACTTGTGCCACCTCGAGTGAAGGGTACCCTCCGAAAAGTTCTAAGTGAGTCTATCCAATGTCTATTCTAGGTACAACAAAGACTTACCCTCCACCTTCACCTTGGGTATAGTTGTAAGATTATCGTCTCTAAGGTTACCACGTAAAAAATTTAACCTACGGGGACAGTCACAGATCAAGCGTAAATGCAAGGGTAGATTAACAAGTGAATCTGAGGTTTACTTCCAAATGACTCCCAAGTACCTTTTGGAACTATTTTTAATACGTGTAAATCACTCTACTGTAACCAATGAAATGGGGTTGATCACTCCACTGGGTCCAATATGATCTCAGGTTTAACTCCTTTGTAAGGGGAGCTTCCTAGAGCCAAATTTTAGTAAATGGATTTACTCCCTATCACAAGATACTAATGTTTGTTTGTATCTTTGGAAAGTTAACTCGGTTCCCTATTCCAAAGCCCTAAAATCTGATCTAAATTAGGTGGAAAAGAGCCCTAAAATAATAAAAATTTCTAGATTGATTTTATTAACACAATTTTTAAGAGTTTGTTGACGGTGCTAGACCCACCAACATTCAGGGGATCTCCCCGGTATGAAGTCCCAACTAGACCTCAAATCATTTGGTGTAGGAGTCCCATCGGGTATGATGGCCTGGTTTCCATTATCTTAAATGTTTTCCTTAGCTCTTACTTGTCGGCACGAGAGAGTGCTCTACTTTGTCTTTGAGGTTCACATGCCTGGTGAATGATAGTGTTACTTGTGTCAAGGTTCTTTCACATGAGAGAGGAAAGATGAAAGTGAGTCTCTAGTCGATGGGGAAGAAATCCAAACTTCTTCAGAGACACACAACACAACAGGACATGCATAGCTTCCAGAGGATCAGTCCACACGGATGCGACAGTCACAACACACATGGGAATATAGCACGTACAACACCCAACGGAGTAGTCCACATGAGTGCTCCAGTCGTTATAACTGTAGGAATTTACAGGGTAAGTTCCTCAGATAGAACACCAAAGGACACCGCTCACAAACAGATCACAGATCAATACACCAGTATTATTGTCGTGGTTAAAACCCTCAAAGAGGGAAATAGTCCACGGCTTGAGCCAACGCAGCCACTTTAGGAAATTTATTAATAAAAGAATGAAAATTTACATAAACTTCTCTCATGAATGGTTAACCTACAAATGACTCTCCATGCTCTTTAAATAGAGATCATGGACCAATCGGGTGTTAAGCCAAGGATCAAGTGTCGGTAATACCGAGGAGAGAATGAACTATCGGATCACTACATATCGTGACTATCTAATTGTAAGTTACAAAAGTACATAGTAAAGAAACACACTTTACTTAACTCTACACTAGACCAAGTTATACTTAACTATTTCCTATGTGTCGGAATATCCTAACATCCCCCCCTTAAGAACAACTTGGGATAGGATTGAAGGATGTACAAATATGATACAATAGGAGAAGGAAGGAGGCATTAGAGCCTATCCCCCCTTAGTGACAACTTCCTGAACTCCAACCTATTGACGCCTCTAAAATCGTAGCACCAACATTGGGGGATAACCACCTGGTCTGGACCTTAGTGAAGTTCCTTATCCATTTGGTATGGTGGCTCCGACTGGATAATATGGGACCAGTTTCCCAATAAAGTATGATTTTATGAATGGGTGTTTTAAATGTATAAAAGATGATAGGTGGCTTAACCTATAAGCTCTAAAATATACATATATATCTATATAACCCAGGTGATCTCATAATAATGCGATTCTTGATGATTCCTAGCAGACAAATAATAATATAGATTATTTACTTATCTACAAAAAGATGCATTTAAATAATGATTACTTTGTTTAAGAAATTAAACAAAGTAATGTGAAAACATATCGCATAACATACTAATATTTATCGCTGACATATGTATACAATATAACAATTCTAGATCATTCAGAAGTGAAATAATATAGAGTTGTTTGAAACATGTGAATACATCAACAATAAGAAATCAATGGAATGCTAATTACATGAACAAGAAACATGAACAGTGATAGAAGTACCAAATGCATTTGAGTCTCATTATGCAAGTAACACTCTGGTTCAATCTTCTTATTTGGAAACTCCAAGGAGATACAAAAATGCAAGTCTTTATGAAGTTCTTTCACAACAAGTCTGAACCTTGATCCACGGCTTATAAAAAAAAAAAATTAAGAAGTGCATAAGTGTAAACTTCTCAAGTCTAGTTTTATACAAATTAAGGACCCTTTCTAAAATGACATGAAAGGGTCTTTATAGTAAACTTAAAACAAACTGTCCATAAAAATTGTTGAGAGTTGTTGGAACTGCCTTCATCAAAATATGGGATTTGAATTTCAAAAATAGAATTGCGATAAGCTTTGAAGAGATTCATCGCATCTAGGCTTTCTCTTGCATCTTCAACTGACAAATTGAGAGCATGGTTTGGATTTCTAGAGGATGACTCATCCTGGAGTGTAATTGTCTTGCGTATGTGGCATCTGAGAGCTCGGGCATCATGCGATCAATGGCATCAAGAAGGCACTTGATAGTCATCTGTTGGTTGTGTGGCTTGACCAAAAAGGATCAATGCGCATCCCATGTTAATACCTTGTACTCCGTTAAGTTGTTCCTCCTTGGTGTCCAAATCCTGCTTCCATTGCTTCTCTAAAACTTTCGCCTTTGGAATTTTTCCTAGGGTACAATCGGAAATTAAATTGGCACCTTATAAGTTATCATTCACCAACTCAATAACATTATTCATTATAGCCCTGGCCCTGGAGATAGCTCTTTCTGCTTTTATCGAGTGTGTTTCCCATTCTGCAAACAATATCTCTTTATTAGACTCTTCAATTTTAGGTAGTTTAGCAGCTCTTCCATCTTCTGTGCTTTGCCGGGAGAGATAATTTGTGACTTTATCATATGCATCTTCAAATTCTAGCCTGGTATTAACTGCTTGGTCGATCATTAATGTTGTTATGATGCATAATGGATCAATAAGAGATATTTTCTGACAGACTAGATTCAACTATTGAGATAAAGCCTTATTTTCCTCTAAGGCTTCCTTTTTAAATTCTTCAACCTAAGGATAATCTTTGAATTGTCCCAAAGAGAATTGTAACTGTGTGATTTGGTATTCTTTAGATTTAATCTCTTTTTGATGCATCAATTTAAGCTGCTCGAGCTCTTGAGACAACTGTTATTGTCTTTGAATGGCCTGCTAGTCAATTTTCTGCTTTTCCATATTCAGTTGTTCTTCAAGCTGCTCATTCTTCTCTTTCTCTACTATTAACTGTTCCTTAAGCCAATTGATCTTTTGCTGCTCCACTACCAACTATTCTTCAAGATGATTAATCTTTTGATCCTTTTCTTTGATCAATTGATTCATTTCAATTTCCTTATCAATTGTAGCAGCTGTGTATGCACCTGCAAATTGAGATAACTTAGTCAAATCCTCAGAACGACTGACCTCTGAATCTTTCCATATGACATTCATAAATTCATATTGAGGAGCTATGGATGATGTTTGATCTATTTTCCTCTTTTTCCTCTGCCTCTTGACTATAGCCCTATGTTTTGGGCTGTAAAACACATCCAAGGGTGTAATCTCCTCAATATTCAATGTAATCTCCCCTGAAGAATTTTCAGGCATTATTTATGTCTCTTTTCTAGTTGTTTCTTTGTTGGGTGTCTCTTCAATCATAATATTAGGAATAATCGGCTGTGGTGTTTCAGGAGGTGCGGATGTGATAATGTTTTGAGGATCATTCTGACTTTTAATATGTTGATCAAATTGCTCCCATTCTTTAATCAATATGGGATCAATGTGAACATCAGTGTTTAGTTGTTTACTAGCCTTATCACTTGCCTCAACTTCTCCAAAAACCTTTTCAATTACCTTCTCTCTGTTGTGTTCTACTTGATAAATGATTTGTGTAGTACTTAACAAATCCAGAGGTATTGTTAGTAACCTCTGTGTCCTATATTCAATGAATTTGTCCATTTTCTCAGCACTCAATTTGAATTTTTCCAAATGAATTACTGTTGAGAATAATTATGCTGAAGCAAATAAGTCATCAAACTCATCTTCCTCATGCAAGAATTTATTAACTTTCATCTGAGTGGTGAAATTGAAAGCAACCTTCTTTGGGTCATATTGTCTTTTAGGAATAACGACTAGACTTAGATCCTTTGTCTTGGTTGCTTCTTTCTCAGTATGTTTAAAATTATGTAATGAGTAAGTGTCACAACGAAGAGGAAAGGCAGGCCACAACTGTTTCTTGGAGTCTTTAAGATTTCTAGAAATCCATTTTTCTACTATCTGGTAGGCTACCTCCTTGGCCAAAAGCTTATCTGGAATGTAAAGTGGAAGGACATGAGGATCTGTAATACTGCCAAAAACCCTAACATAGGTAAATGTCTCTTCCCCTAACCAACTGCCAATTGAGGTTAAATCAATTCTAACCTCATCAGACAACCGAGGAGTAGGTTTATTAAAGATAGCTTGATGGACGAGTAAAATGAAACCATGGAAAATCTTGTATAAATTATTCTTGTATTCAGACTTCCATAAGTATTTATGGTAAATATGAATGGGGGTTGGGTCCTGAACAATCCATTTCCAACCTAGTATGGGAAAGTCAGAATTAAAACAAATTGTGTCAACTATGTAAGCACTCATATGGAATGGGGGCACAACTCGGGTAGTGACAAATATGTTCTTTCTATAATCCAGTATTTGACTAGCCATTTTGTCTGATAGGATAGTTGCCTAGTCCATGACAAAGGAGTTTATCACTGCTTCTATCAATGGAACCATCTCAATAGAAAATCTAGCAGAATTGGGGCTTCCAAAGAGTCTACACATCATAGCAGCAGCATAACAATATGGAGATGCCAAGGAGTCCACGAAATACATACCATATGACTCATGTTTGTGCTTGTTAGGAAAGTGTCTCCATTTCTTGATAGGGTTTGATTCAATGTCATTCTCCTTGGCGAAATCTTCCAGGAATGTTTTGTTGTAGTGTTGTTGGGGATCTGGCAGGTGATACATTCTCTTAACATCTTCAAAATTGAAGGATCCAAACATCCTTCCATCAGCTGTGAAGAAATCTCTGTCCATTAATTCAATTCTGTCGATTACCCATCTTACCATATCATTATATGGTAAAATATTTGCACGGGCTGCTATTCGATGGAGGAAAGAACTGGCTAAATCATTGAGCGTGTTTTCTGATTTATCAGTTCCATCAGTTGTTGCTTCTTCCTCTATATACTTCGAATCTTCATTTTCAAGGAAAGTATATATGCCTTCCCATGAGGTCTTACCAAAGCCTAGACAGGTGGTATCTGAGATTAACACCAATTTTCCTTGTCCTTCTTCCACTGTAAGGGGAGCCTTTGCCTTTTGAGTTCTCTTAGACATCTTAACTACCTGCATGATTCTGGATTTACACTGCAAAATGAGAAAGAGGAACGTGATAGGTGAAAAACTTTGAGAGGAGCCAATACAACTAATTATAGACTAAAATCAGTTATGTGCATCAAAATATTTCATATAGTACATAGTCACAAAGGATGAAATCCTTATAGGATTGTAACCATAACTACCTCAAAATGCATTACCGTATCCTCATAACGTGAACTTTAATTCCGAATTAATATATGTTGCATCGCAAGTTTTCCAATGGTCCTTTTAGAATAGGTGTCACAACTCTGTGATTTTGCGATTAGCGATTGTATTATTTTAATACATGTAGAGCCATCGCATATCGCAAATCAGGAGTTACAAGTGCTATGTCCGAAAGAATTCCTTGTATTGTTGTGATTGCGATGAGTGATGAGCTGGAACTTAGAGTTGGCAGGTTGGTTTCAAACTTGGCAAATCATGTTTTTCCTTTGCAAATCATGTTTTTCTTTATAATTGATTTAAGATTATATTGTGAGTGCTCATAGTATATGTTACTTGTTTCTATTGGGAGCACAGTTTGCGATATGCAATCGCGATAGTTACATCACATAGCAAAGTTTCAACGGAGTCGTTTCAACATTTTCCTATGGATTGGTGCAATGCGATATGCGATAGCCTTATCACATCACAAGATTTCAATAGATTCATTTCAACGTTTTCCTATGGATTAGCGCAATGCAATATGCGATAGCCTTATCGCATCGCAAGGTTTCAACAGAGTGCCTTAACTTATTCCTTAGAATTATCGATATGCGAAATGCGATAATTATATCACATCGCATGTTTATAAATGGCTTTTTTTTTCAATTTAAAACTTTGAGATGAGGCATTTGCGATGACTTTGATTGCATCGCAACTTTTCAAATGGATGTTCATTGGTCTTAAGCAATTGCGATCTGCAATGAGCAGTTCCAAACACTCATAAAGCAACTTTTATATGAAAAGTGTGGAAAATCTATTTTTACTCAAAAGGTTTTATTACTTTTTTATATCCTAAAGGGGGCCTATTTCTTATTTAGCATATTTATACTAAGATTAAAAATTTGAAATGGGCAGGTTGTTGTACAGCACAAAACAACCATAAATCGAAGTTTAGTAAACTTCGCCTCTGTGAGAGCCTTTGTAAAGATGTCTGCGACTTGATCATCTGTTGAACAATATTGTACTTCAATAACATGGTCATGAATGAGCTTTTTTATGAAGTGCATGTGCAGTTCAATGTGTTTGTTGCGTTGATGTTGGACTGGATCTTTGCTTAGTTGAATGGCACGTTTATTATCACACCAAAGTGTAGTCGAATGTTGTTGTTGAAAGCCAAACTTTGACAGGATCTGATGAAGCCACAGGGCTTCCTTACTAACTTCTACAGCACCACGATACTCTTCTTCTGCTGAAGAAAGAGAAATGGCACTTTGTTTTTCGCAAGCCCATGTAATAGGTCCTGAACCAAGAGTGACCACATAACCTACAGTAGATTTTCGATCATCAAGGTCACCAACCCAATCAGAATCAGTGAAACCAACCAATAAAGGAGATGCTTTTGCACTATAATGAATCCCAAACTAAACTGTACCTCAAACATAACAAAGTATTATTTTATCTGCTTTCCAATTACTTTCATGTGGGTTTTTCATAAACCAAGCAATCCGGCCAACAACAAAGGAAAGGTCAGGACGAGTATGGGTCAGATACAAAAGTTTTCCTACAAGTTGATGGTATAAGGTAGCATCAACTTTAGGGGAAGTAAAAGTGACTGAAAGTTTGGCTCCAGACTGAAAGGGAAAAGGGGTTGGCTTATAGTCTTCCATGTGAAAATGGTGTAGAAGATCACAAGCATACTTGGACTGGGAAATGGAAATACCTTCCTTGGATTGCAAGACTTGAAGACCAAGAAAATAATGCAAGTGTCCTAAGTCTGTCATTTCAAACTTCTTTTTAAGGCTGGACTTCACATGGTTTATAAGGTTTGGATCACTACCGGTAAGGATAAGGTCATCAACATAAAGAACAAGAATGATAAGAGACTTGCCCACTTTCTTGGTGTAGACAGTATTGTCAGAATGACACCTAGAAAAGCTAGTTTCTAAAAGAAAGCTATCCATTTTGGCATACCAAGCTCGAGGGGCTTGCTTGAGACCACAAAGGGATTTCTTAAGCTGACATACAAGGCTGGATTATGTTTGTATAAATCCAATAAGTTGTTCCATATAGATTTCTTAATGCAAATCCCCATGCAAGAAGGCAGATTTAACATCCATCTGATGTACTTCCCATTTGAAAGAGGAAGCAAGGGAAAGAACAAGGTGATAGAGTTCATTTTAGCAACAGGGGAGAAGGTTTTATTATAGTCAATGCCTTCAACTTGTGAAAAACCCTTAGCAACAAGACGAGCTTTATGTTTATCAACTTTTCCATCTGGTCCGTACTTGGTTTGTAAACCCATTTGCATCTAACAAGTTTTCGTCCCTTTGGAAGAGGAACAAGATCCCATGTATCATTTGCCAATAATGAACGATATTCATCGTTCATAGCTACGTCCCAATCTTGATGGCTTGAAGCTTCTGCAAAGGTGTCAGGATCATAATTCGCTGAAGCTTGTGCCAGTAAAGAAGAGTTGCTATCGAATTGAGAACATGTACGTCGTTGATCTGTAGGATCAACGGAAAGAGTGCCTGCTGCATCCTGAGTAGCATAGACCCATTTTGGAAGCTGAGGAGCTAAAGGAGGATCCTGAGAAGGTGGGGGAGGATTTTCATCCTCGCTGTCATCATCTGAAGAAGAAATATTTTCAGAAGTAGAAGGGATAGAGAGAGGTGGCACATCTGCCGAACTAGGCTCATAGGTTGATATATTTTTAGCAAACTTTACATCTCTTCTAATGATAACATTTTTGGACTTAAGTGGAATAAGTCTATATCCTTTGACATCTTTAGAATATCCAACAAAAATACATTTTTCACTCTTAGGTTCTAAAGCTTTATGTTTCTCATCTGGAATATGGGCCCATGCTTCACTTCTAAAAACATGAAAGTGACTTACATCTGGTTTAATTGAGCTCCATGCTTCTTCTGGAGTGATATTCTTTAAAACCTTAGTAGGAGTGCAATTTACTATGTAATTTGCACAGTTAATTGCTTCTATCCAAAGATTGAGACTAAGTCCTTTAGATTGAAGCATATAATTAGCCATTTCCTTTAAGGTGCGATTCTTCCTTTCTGCTACACCATTTTATTGTGGAGTATATGGAACAATATGTTGCATTTGAATTCCATTCTCAGTGCAAAAGTTGATGAATTTGTTGTTAACATATTCTCCACCATTATCAAATCTTAGCTTAAGAATTTAATGTCGAGATTGTTTTTCAACAAAGGCCTTAAAGGCCAAGAACATGTTAAATACTTCAATCTTGAGTTTTAAGAAGTATACCCAAGTGCATCTGGAGAAATCATCAATGAAAGTTAAGAAATAATTATAGCCAGAGAATGAAACAACTAGAAGTGGACCACATAAATCATTATGCACAAGCTGTAAAGGGGTTGAGGCATGCCAAGAGGCACGTTTTTCAAAACTATCCCAATGATGTTTTCTGAGTACACATCCGGAACAAACACCATCTCTGCATGATACCATTAGAAGACTTGTCACCATATTTTCTTTACGTAGATTCTGAAGGGAGTGATAGTTTAAGTGACCAAATCGCTCATGCCAAAGTTTGCTCACTTCATCATTATGAGCAACAAATACTGATGGAATATTTGATGACCCAAAGTTGTTAAACTTATACAACCTTGTAGAATCATCAGCAATGCTACAGCTAAAATCTATCTAGGATCTCTTAGGTCCTTAATTAGAACATCGTGAGGTGAAAATTCAATGATTTTACCTTCACCTGAATGAGTTATCTGATACAGATAGAAGGTTGCAGGATAATATTAGAATACATAATACATCATTAAATTGACCATTGTCTAGATAAATAGTTCTAATCCCTAAAACACTAAGAGATCTACCATCACCAACATATATAATTTTGGTGTTACAATCATTTAAAGAATAAAACATGGCTTTGTTTTTGGCCATGCAATAAGAAGCTCCAGAATCAATGAGCCACTCATGAGAATGAGAAGAAGAAGATACATTTAGTGCATAACCAGAATGAGATGCTTAACAACCACATGCAGAAAGTGCTATTCCTAAAGATGAAGTTGAAGTAGAAGAGTGCTCCGAATGGATGTTATGCTTCTTCATTATTTCTTCAAAGGCTTCCATCTTTTTAAAGCATTTGGATTCTAAGTGGCCATCTCGATTACAAAAGTGGCAATGTCTATTAGTCTTCTTCCCTTTGTTTTTATTTTCCTTATCATTTTGTTGAAATGATTTTTCATTTTGAGGCTGAAATTGCTCAGGACCCTTGTTTGGTTTAGGACCATTCTTTTTAGGATATTGTTTCTTAGGATTCTTTGAATTTAGTTGCTGCTGGGCAACTAAGGCTTTCGAAGAGTTTCCAAGATTAAGAAGACCAAGATTTAAGAGCTCTTATTGTTCTCTTATTAAAGAATCACAAAAGGAATCAAAAGAGGGGGGCTTGTAATCTTGTCCTTGAGAAATAAAGGCTTCTCTAGTAGAATGGAAGGTGGAAACAAACATAGAGTATGCTGGTCCCAACTTAGTAAGAATGGAATAGATAAGGCTATCATCTTCTTTCTTAACTTTAACACCTTTCAAGATAAATTTAAGGGTCTTGAACTTGGAAAAAAATCTTCAATGGAAGAAAAATTATTGGGGTACAATGTAAGCAACTCATTTTCGAGTTGATAGACTCTAATTTCATTTTTAATTCCAAAAATTTTAGTGAGCTGTTTCATTGCTTCATTAGGAGTATCAAGTTCTGCGATATGGAATCTAAGGTCTAGAGAAATAGACATCCCTATCAACCCATGTGCCTGATCTTGCCTATTTTCCCATTTGGCTGCCTTATCTTCATCTTGAGGTTTGGTTTCTTGGCCTGAGACTATTTTGTAAAGACCTTTACTTCTAAGTAAATCCACAATGTAGGACCACCATTGAAAGTAATTGGTACTGTCAAGAATAACTTGGCATGGAATTTCAATTTTAAGAGAAACTGAAGCTGTAGATACTGAAACTAAGTGTTCCAATGGAAAAATATCGAAAAATTAGGCTGGTTCAAAAAAAACAGCTTTGAAAACGGCTTCTAGATGAAGATATTATGACTTTTTGAAGAAAAGTTGTTGAAGATGCCGACAAAGTGCATGAATGTGCGGAAATGAATGATAATGTTATATTTAAAAAAAAAAACTTCTCCCTTTCCAAGCTTAATCTAATTAGCTCACTTTAAAAAAATTATGTGACTCACTTTTATAAATAAGTGAAAGTCACTTTTACAATGGTACTTTATGAGTTACGCACTAAATTGTAACTTAAATAAAAGATAAATAGACCTTAGAATTATAAGTGATTCACTTTTTATAATGGGTGAGAACACTTTTACATAAAGTAACTTTAAAACATAACCTACATGTGCCTTTTTGAAAAAGTAACTCAACAAAAGGAAAGACTTGAACTCAAGACCTCTATTCTCATAAAGTAACTTTGCACCAAGTGAGCTAGTTTAAAAGGTTAATAATTTTTGGAAAAGAATAAGGGTCTCTCTCTTTTTTTTTAATCACTGAAGCTTTGGGGTGTGTGCTTACTTGAAAAATCTCTTTTTTGCCTAAAAAAAAAACCACAAAACCCAACGCGGACATACAAAAAAAACAAACCTTACGGTTTGAAGTTAGCTCTAACCAGCAAATAAATATTTTCCTCAATGTTTCTGATTTTTCGAGATCACACTAAGGCGCGGAGGAAAAGAGCATACGCATGAGAAAAATCCTTCCTTTCTATTTCTGATTTACCCAGATCGCACAGAGTCGCGGGGTAAAGAGCATACGCAGAAATGAAAGGTATAGATCCAGTAATAAAAAACAAAGAGATAAATAAACCGAAATAAACAGAGACAAAATAACTAAAAACTGCAAATAAACATTGTATACCTCCAGATCTTAAAAATGACATAGCTAGGGCTACCAGAAACCTTTTCGTGTGAAATGAAAGGGGTTCCTCACTGGAAAAGATGCTCATAACACAATAGACCAGTCCTCTCAGCCCGAAAGCAGTCAGAAACAATAGATCTAGGAAATGACAGTCGGATGCAGTTCCGCCGGCTTCAAATTTGGATCACCAACGGATGCAGCCCTCAAATAGCTCTGATACCATGTAGGAATTTACATGGTAAGTTCCTCAGATAGAACATCAAAGGACACTACTCACACAAACAGTTCACAGATCAATACACTAGTATCCTTGATGTAGTTAAAACCCTCAAAGAGGGTAATAGTCCACGACCTGAGCCAACGCGACCACTTCAGAAAACTTAATAATAAAAGAATGAAAATTTACATAAGGTTCTCTCATCAACGGTTAACCTACAAATGACCCTCCATGCTATTTAAATAGAGATTATGGACCAATTGGGTGTTAAGCCGCGGATCAAGTGTCGATAATACCGAGGAGAGAATGAACCGTCAGATCACTACATATCGTGACCGTCGAATTTTAAGTTACAAAAGTACATAGTAAAGAAACACACTTTACCTAACTCTACACTAGACCAAGTTACACTTAACTATTTCCTATGTGTCAGAATATCCTAACAATAACAAGTTTATGTGAAAGGTTATGTCTGATGTCCATGGAGGTAATAAACATGGGCAGGAGAGCATTAAAAACTTATACAACACATTTTCATAATTATCTGTATTAGAGAAAATGAATGAGTTCAATTTTTTAACACAGGTTAAAGCAACATGTCTTACAAGTGTTCAAGATTAATAATAAAAACGGTTACAACACGTGTGAAAACGTGTTGGCCTGTGATCAGGCTTCTAAATTAACCAAAAGTTCCAAGACACATCGGTACACCATACATCACTAACCTCGTGAAAGGGGCATTGGAGCCATTGTTCACTCCTCAAAGAAAAGACTGTAGACTCTCAAGGCTATGTGGGAGGAGTCAAGGTGGAAAGTCCTTTGCATGTAAAAATGAGGGGGTTTTTATAGCTAAGGGTGAAACTAGCCCTTGTGACTGTTCGACTTCCCTCATGGTTGTTTGACTTATTTGACTCTTCAGCTTTACATGACTCTTTGTGTAACATGTGGGGTTCTTGGACTTCCACGTTACATTACCTTTATTTACACAGTATGGCCCACAATAGTGATGTGGTCGACATGACTCATGACACGACTTGACATGACAGTGTTGGTATGTTCACGTTGCTACTGGTATGCATTTTGAGCTGCAGTACTGTTGAGTGATGGGTGTGCTCTTGGTGTATCACAGCTTCACCTCTACATGGCAAGGTGTGTGGGGTCTCCTATGGCCTTGGTGTTTACTTGATTTTGCATGTGCACATTGTTCCTTTGCTTGTATTTCATCATGCTTGACATGTTCGTTTGTTCAAGAAAAATTCTCCTCGCATGCATCATTAGTTCATCCATTCGTGAACACATATCCTTACATGTACTCTCCTTGTTCATCCCATCCATCGTCGCGTTATGTCTTATCCATATACCTGTATCTGCAATCAGTCATGATGAGATGACATCAAATCCACAAACCTCCTAGTCTACCATGACGCATTGTTATTCGCTCTCAGATGCAGGTGACCAGGAGAGAGGAAAAGGCTATGAAACTATGCATTGCAAGTTTCAAGCTAGGATGCAGGCTCCGGGCACTGCTGGTGAAAATTTTGCAGAAGTCACTAGGAGACTGAGATGGGCAATCTTGATTAGCAGTGACTATCTGCAGGATCTGGATCGGTTGGAGGGCAGATCTACACAATTTCTGAAGGGAGGCAGTATGGGTAGCTGAGGGGCTTGGCAGAAAAAACTGTGTAATACCTGGAGGGAGCTGGTTGTGTGCTTCAAGAGGTTTGGTAGAAAAATCTATGCAATTCCTGGAGGGAGCTGGCAGCGGGCTGCGGGATGGCTTAGCAACAAAAACTGCACAATTCCTAGAGGGAGCTGGCAGTGGTGTTGCTTGAGACAAAAACTGTACAATTGTTGGGAGGTTGGCCTACTAAACACCTATGCACAATTTATGAGCTGAGAGGATGTTGGGCAGCTGAGGGGCTTGCTCATGAAATTTTCGCAGTTTTCTGGGTGACCATCCGGCCGACTGGCTGGGCGGCTGGCTGGGAAAACTACACAAGGTTTTGAGGGAGATAGGGACGAGCATTTGGTGTGCATCCAGCCTGTCTGCGCAGTTTCCTCAGTCAGCGGAGTGGACAAGGTTTGCAGCTTTTGCGCAATTTTTGAGGGGAGTGAATCCCGGGTTACTACCCAGTCACAAATCTTTGGTTGACCAGCAGGAGGGTTGATTGATCATCTTGTGGGCAGCGTAGATTGAAATGGCTTATTATACACTTTCGCGTTGTCTTGGGTGAAATTCGGTTGAGTCAATTGTAGGGTGGAGGTCCGATTGTTAAAGGGTGATCCAGTCGTCAGAACTTCAACAAAATGACTAAGTGTGTGAGCGAGTGAATTTGTGCATATGTGACCTTGCAAACACACACTCAACATGACTTGATGAAAATATGCCTCAAACCATCAAGACAACATATGCTTAACATGACTGACCGATGGTACGAGTGACAAGCATGACACTTGTGATAGATCATTGAATGACCACGACGACGCTTGTGTGATAGTGCATACAACTTCGTGTGTGAGTGCGACGGATGTTTACATAGCGAATACAACATGTACACATGAAGCGAGGACCTTGTGCATGACCAGAACATGGCTACAAGCATGGCATTGAGACCAACATGCAAAAAAGAGGTTCGTTGAACAGTCAAGCAAGGAGGGTGCAAATACTCACACGAGCCCACGGGTGAGCTTGAGTGCTTGCAAACATCAATTAAAAATCCAAGGGAGGCTCTAAAATTGGATGCAGGCCAAAATTTTGGAGGGTGTTGTAGCCACTACAACACTTGAACATTGGCTCCAACACCCCTTTCACTGGGTTAGTGATGTATGGTGTACCGATGTGTCTTGCAAATTTCACTTAATTCAGAAGCTTGATCATAGGCCAACACATTTTCACACATGTGTTGTAACTGTTTGTAAGATTAATCTTGAACACTTGTAATACATGTTGCTTTAACTTGTGTTAAACAATTGAACTCATTCATTTGCTCTAATACATATAATTATGAAAATGTGTTGTATAAGTTGTTAATGTTGTCTTACCTGTGTTGTTTACCTCCCCGGAAATCAGATAGAACCTTTCACATAAACTTGTTATAACGACTGTCACACTTGCGCAGGCTTCTCTGC
This sequence comes from Pinus tabuliformis, assembly GCA_031772625.1. Taxonomy (NCBI): domain Eukaryota; kingdom Viridiplantae; phylum Streptophyta; class Pinopsida; order Pinales; family Pinaceae; genus Pinus; species Pinus tabuliformis. Next base: position 271,235,291 of record CM062813.1, read on the forward strand.
TAGGTGTTGTACGTGCTATCTTCCTCTGTGTTTTGTGACTATTACATCTGTGTGGACTGTTCCTCCAGAAGCTGTGCATGTATTTTTGTGTTGTGCGTCTCTTATAGAGTTGGGATTTTTTCCCCATCGACTAGAGACTCACTTCAATCTTTCCTCTCTACTGTGAAATAACCTTGACACAATTAACACTATCATTCACTGGGTACGCGAACCTTGAATACAAAGCAGACCACTCTCGCATGCTGACAAGCAAGAGCTAAGGCAAACATTTAAGATAATGGCAACCGGGACATCACATCGGATGGGACTCCTACACCAAATGGTGTGAGGTCTAGTTGGGACTTCATACTGGGTAGATCCCCTGAAAATTGGTGGGTCCAACAACGTCAACATTTATGGTGCTAGAAGGAGGTCTGAATGTCCTTTCACCCTCACTCATCAATCATTTGGTCAAGGCAGTAACTCGTGCTCCCTCTCACCTACGTGTGACTTTGAAGTTGGCTACTCCTCACCTCCCAAGACTGAACAAGAAATTTTATATCAACACCTTCGCTCCATTCGTCCCATCACCTGTAAGTTTGAAAAAGTGGTCAGACTGATCCTAGGAATACAACATCTTCCATACACATCAAGAAAGCCAAAAACCACTCCCACAGGGGTTGTTGTATCATTGGTGGAAGAAGTTGTTCTTGCCATACTTGAAGGTCTGGAAGAAGCTATTGAGAATGGAGAGGAACCTTTGGTCTTCCAACAGGGAGAATGAGACACCCTTGTGATCTTGGGCTTAGACTCTGGTATAGGAGGGGGAGGGGAAGGTAGCTGAGGAGGTGGAGACAAACCAACAAACTCAGAGCCGGAATCGTTAGATTCTGAAGAAGAGGAGAAGGATGAACAACAAGAAGACATGGCTGATGAAAATATGGAATGGTTGATTGAGGGACCATTGGCTCTCCTAGGTGCTTTGCACAAGATGTCGAAGCGGTCATAGAGAATGATCACAAAGTTTGACCCTAACAACACAGTGAAGGCAGAAGATCACTTAGACAATTTATACCTATAATTGGAGACCCTTGAGGTACGATACGATGATGTTGCATGTAGATTGTTCCCATGTACCTTGGATGGTTGTGTAGCAGCATGGTATCATAGCCTTCCTGTCAACTCCATACACAATTGGGGTATGTTCAAACGTATTTTTCTGGAAAAGTTTGCTGATGACGAGACCCCAGCCATGTTACTCAAAGAATTGGGAAGCCTGAAGATGGAGGGGAAATAAAAGGTAAAAGATTTCAATCCAATATTTCTTCGCATATTGAATAAGTTTGCAGTGGACAAAAAACCTCATGACTCCATCATTGTCGATTACTACACATCTGCACTGCTGAACAACATTGCATAGTTCATCAAACAAGCTACGAAACCAACATTATTAGAAAACTGTGATGAGGCAATTGTCGTTGAAAAGGTCCTACGCACGATTAGAGTCATCAAAGATGATGAACCAACAATGGACTCTAGAGGTGCGAGCAGGAAGCCACAGGTTGTGGCAAGCAAGGGTAAGGACATGGAAACACGTGATAATGAAACCCTTACTCGTCTTGTCAACAACTTGACAACAGAAGTGTTTGAGCTCAAGCAACGAACCATTGGCACATTTTCGAGCAGCTGACCGCCTAGACAAAGACAAGGAAGCATGTCATCAGGTAGCAATCGCATCCAGACTAAAATTGTGTAGAGCTTAGTGTTCCAGTTCGAACAATGCATGAAAAATGAATTTTGTTCATTTCATGAAAATGATCACTCGAAAGGGTCTTGTTCGTACTGGAAGTGATTTGCAGGCTCAATATGAAATTGCACACTGGACGTAGCAAGCAGTGCATAGGGACAGTCGTGAGATACAGACAATGACGAAGATGTTGCGCCTGATGATGCATCAAGCTATGGGAATGTTGTAAACATGTATCAGTGCTCGCAAGCAGCGTAGAAGACAAACGCCGAGAAGCAAACCCAAAAGAAAAATGATCGTTACAATATTAGAAGTAAAGGGGCTCCCCTACACTTAGGGAAGTGAAACAAAATATTGAACTACAGAGGAAGGTTGATCCATCAACTGTCTATAAGCATAAAATGCAAAGCAAGGCTGAGAATATAGCGGCAGACAAGAGTACATCCATGAGCAACAAACTACAGACCACTTCATCGGACAACACGAATACCAGTCTTACCCCGGACATCTCGGTGAGTCTATTCGCTCTGGATTACAACATTGTGGAAGACATGAAGAAAACTCACGCAAACATCAGTTTGTTCGAGTTGGCTAAGATCCAGATTTAGCAGTACATTCTACTGCGTGCACTGGGGAAGACATCAACGGATAGCACAACCTCTACCAGCAAGGGAGAAAGCACACCTCCCAGATCACTTTCAACTATGCGGATGGAAGAAGAAAATCTTTTTCCCTCCATTCTTTCTTTCATTCGAAATCTTCAACTATAATGTTCACAAATGTTTGGTTGATTCTGGCATGAAATCCAATGTCATGCCTCTCTCTATTTCCAAAAGGATCAATGCGCAGTTAAGCAAGACATCCACGCAAATCATCCAACTTGATAGAACATATGTACCAGCCATTGGTGAACTTCGGGATGTGATCATTCAACTATCTCATGATGGTCGAGTTTACTAGTGCATAAACATTGTTCTTGTGGACATACCAGAAGAGTATGGCTCACTTCTCAGCAGAGACTGGTCTAGCAAGCTAAACGGATACTTTACTATAGAATGGTCGTACATGTGGCTTCCGTACAAGGGAAAAAAATCAAATATACATGTTATCTGAGAGATAAATGAAGCACAATTTCACTCCCATCAATGGCGAAAATGAATCATTGGCCTGCGCAGAACTCATGTTCGGCAACTGCCTCTTGGAAACAATGTTGGGGTGTTATCCCACATGGCAGCTTCATCCCCACCAGACACATAGTTGGGTCTCCTTCCCTTCCCAAGTGATGTAAATGAAACATGTACAGTATTATCAATAGTAGTAGTGATAGAAGTAGCAGTAGTGCAAATGTGTCGAACGGTCTGAGTACAGACAAGTTGTGGACTATGTACCTCGACGGATCAAAGGCACACGATGGCTCAAGAGTCGGGTGTCTCTTGATTAACCAAAACAATAGGAAACATTTAATTTTGATCCTCTTGGAGTTTGAGTGCACGAACAAAATTGTTGAATATGAATCACTCGTGTTGGGCTTGTAAAAATCCATTAGCTACAACGTGGTCACCCTCAGAGTGGTAGGTGATTCGGAAATAGTGGTACAGAAGGTACATAACACCATTCAATGTTTATCACCTCATCTCAAACTTTACCAGCAAGAGGTATGGTGAATGATCTCTAACTTCCAAGCATTCAATATCACTGTTGTACCAAGAATGTGTAATGCAGATGTCAATGCCTTGGCAAATACAGCTTCTAGAATGTCACCATTTAGGGATATATTTACTGTTGAAATTTTGTATAGACCGTCTATCTAGGATAACATAACTAATTTACGCGTGTTTGATGATGATCAACAGATACTGCATTTCATGGCCAACATTGATACCTTCAAGGATGCATTGGTAGACGAAGACGAGCATAAGAGGTCTTTGCAAGCCGAGGCGGATATCAAGAAAGGCCACCTCATCCCCAAAGGTGTGGTATCGTTAGAAAAACTCTATGACTTGCAAGAATGCTTTCAGGGGCCAAGGAATAACAAAACCCACAACTATACCATGATGCACATACTGATTAACTTGGGAACATAACAAGATCTGAAGTTCATCAATCTCAATATGTGTTTCATGCAGTAGGAGAAGCAAGCCTTTGTCCGCTTGTTCAAACAGTACTGGGATTTGTTCGCATGGACATATGATGATCTGAAAACTTACGACACACGAATAATCCCACACCATTCCAATCAAAGAATGGGTCAATCCATATCAGCAGAAGTTGAGGAAAGTACATCCATCACTTGAACTCCTCATACAGAAAGAGAAAACCAAGTTGTTAGATGCATGGATCATATATAGAGTTCGTCATTCTACTTGGGTTTCAAACTTGTTTCCTTTAGGTAAGAAGTCCGAGGAAATCTGCTTGTGTGTTGATTTTTGGAACTTGAACCGCGCCTCGGACAAAGACAACTACCCCGTGTTGTCTATGGAGCACATTTTTCAAACAGTATCTGGGGCACAAATGTTTCCTTTACTTGTCAGGTTTTTAGGATATAATCAGGTTCTGGTAGTGGAACCCGATAGACTCAAAACTACCTTCCATACCAAGTCGGGTACGTTTGCATATAGACGAATTCCATTCAGGATCGTGAATGCAGGCGTGACTTTTCATCGCGCCATGGACATTTCCTTCCACGGACTCATCGGACAGAGCATAGTGGTGTACCTTGATGATGTGACTATGTTTTCAAGAAAATGGGAAGACCACATATGCCATCTAAAGAAAATTTTTGAGCAATGTTGGAAATACGAGATTTCCTTGAATCCCAAAAGAGCATATTTACAGTGTCTGAGGGTAACCTCGTTAGACACATCATTTCCAAGAGCGGGATGAAGGTTGATCTAGACTGGGTCTGAACTATCACACTGATCCCTTACCTAAACAAGAAAATGATGCAGTCCTTCTTGGGAAAGATAAAATTCCTTCGGAAGTTCATCTCGGATTATGTGCGGATAGTCAAACCAATGCAAGACATTATTAAGAAGGATGCAGTCTACAGCTGGGGCAAGAGGAAAAAGTATGCATTCACCCATATCAAGCAGGGTATTATAGAAGTGTCTGCACTCTACAACCTAGACTTCAACAAAGACTTCATGTTATACACCTTCGCCTCTGATAATTCGCTCGCTGCAGTACTCACTCAGAAGGATGACTTGAATGACAAATCTCCCATCTCCTTCATGAGCGCAAGCATGTAGGGACCCGAACTCAACTACCCCGCCATCAAAAAACAAACATATGCAGTATGCAAGGTAGTGAAATACTTTAGACCCTACTAGTTGAAAAACCATTGCATGGTCTATGTGCCTCACCCAACACTCCGCTCATTTCTCGTACAACAAGAGTTGGCTGAACGACGTGCAAAATGGATGACAGATTTGCAAGAGTATGATCTTGACATCAAGCCAGTTCACACTGTCAAGGGTCATGGTCTCTACAGACTCGCAGCTGAGGCAGTACACAGACAGGAGGAAGAAGAAGAGCTCGTCGGTTGGGAGTAGGAAATTGCAATGTATGATGTAGTGCGAGCACCACCCACTATAAATGGAAACTCTAGGTACGTAGTTTTGTGTCATTACCTTGATAAGGGCGCCATAACCTCTCACTTTTCCATCAAAAAAAAGAGGGCACTGCACCTCAAAGCTTTAGCTTATCAGTTGGTGCACGAAGTGCTTTACAAAAAGTACAACGACAAAATCTTTCTCAGGTGCCTGGAGGCACATGAATCAAAGAAGATTTGCAAGATCTGCATGACGGACCAGTCGAAGGTCCCTTCGTGAGGAATACCATTGTGCACAAAGTTATGCATGTCGGTTTCTACTGGCCCACATTATTCAAGGATGCACACGCTTATTCCCGCAAGTGCCCAGTTTGTCAGTGATGCGCTGGCAGAACGCGAAGGTCATCAGCCCCACTACACCCTATTGTAGTGACTGAACAATTCCAACAATGGGGCCTGGACATCATCGGGGAAATTTTCCCACATTTGTCGAAACAACACCGCTACATTCTGACAACAACTAATTGCTTTACATGGTGGATAGAAGCAGTTCCGCTCAAGCAAGTGAACGACCAGGAGGTCATCAGCTTCCTCCAACAAAACATCATTTCACGCTTTGGTGTTCTAGTATCACTTGTATTTGAAAATGAAACTTACTTTTCATCTTTGAAGCTTTATGATTTTGCATTGCAAAATGGTATTATGCTGAAACATTCATCTAACTACTACCCGCAGGGAAACGGTCTCATAGAATCCACGAACAAAAACCTTATCTGTATAATCAAAAAGATTGTTTACTCTGAGCGGTGTAACTGGCACTCTGCCTTGACAAATGCTTTATGGGCTGACCACATAACACCCAAACCCTCTCTGAATAACTCACCATACTTCTTGGTCTATGGTAAAGAAGCCATCCTACCACCCAACATCTACTTTCCTACGCTTCAGTTGTCTCAAGAATCCCAAGGCAAGCCTTGCATGCTAGTTCAACGTAGGATGGATACGCTCCACAAACTACAAGAAGAAAGGATGAAAGAAAAAGAAAAAATTACAGTCCACCACTACCGTATCAAGGGATGGTTCGACAAGAAGTCTGCAGGGAAGGCTAACTTCAATGTTGGTGACTTAGTCTTGAAATGGGATAAACCCCATGAAGACAAAGCCAAGCATACGAAGTTCTAGTCCTTGTGGATTGGTTCATACATAGTCCATGAGAAGCTTGGACCACACATATACCATTTTCAATCACTTGACAAGAGGATTGACAACCTTCTTGTCAACTACTAAGATCTCAAGCACTATTTTCAATAGGTCGGGTCATGCCCCACGGCATGCACATAGTCTGCTTACTGCTTGTTTTTTTTGCTTTGTTTTCTTTGCTTATTATTTTTTCTTCATTTGTTTGGTTTTCTTAGTATCCTTCTATTTTTGGTTTTGTAAATAATTGCTTCCTTTTACAAATTTCTAGCTTTTGATTGAGAATGTGGTTGAGATCTAAAGAGTCTTGTGACACTGCAGGACTTGGCTAGTCTTGTGTTTGCCTTCTCTGTGCTTAGTTATAACCTTCAGCTAATGAAGTCTTTACAGAAAATACAAGCCGTCTACAAGGGAAGCTTGGGTCCAACCATGAACCTATGTCCACATTAGGAAACCCCATGCCTATACTTAGTTTCTGCTCTGTGTGATCAAGCTCATCCAACTAGTAGAAACGGAGAAGGGGAAAATCTAAATGAGAAAACCTATGTCAGAGGTCTTACATGCTTCTCTGAAGGAACAACCAATTCTACTCTCAATAAGTTGGGATCCCTCTTCCACCCCAAAAATAAATAGGTGCCTATGCATAGTCCTATTTAAAAATTACAAAGGCGAAAGAAGAGAAAGGCTTCCTCTGCAGAGAGGTGAAGCATGCAACTCCACCGGGGTAATGACTAGCAGTGGAGCAATGCATGTGTTCCTGCATGACTCTGTCGGGGTACTATCTAGGCTTGCTGGTAGCAGAGAAACACCAGAGATGAAAACTTATACTCTGAGAATTTTTAACTCACGAGACAAACTACCCTTCCCGATTTCAAAACATTGTGATCAAGCTGAAACTTTTGTTGTGTTTGATTGAGTTGGCAAAAGGTGAACCATGTATGTCCATGGGGTTGTTGAAAATGGCAACAAGAAATGCTAAAAATAGCATTGCTATAAATAGCAGTTCAGGTACTAGTGTTGGACATAGCAACAAGGAAAGAAAAATGGAAGTGATAAAAATAGCATTTCTATAAATAGCATTCAGGATAGATTCCAATTTTAGTGAGTCCCTGAACTAAAATTGAGAAGTAAAATTTGAATTTGATCTTAGCAGCTATTTGTAAAATAATTAATTAATTCATCTTGAGTTAATTAGTTGGAGAAAATCAAACATGAAGTATATGTGAAGACATGCAACAGTTTCTCCATTGATTAAGGAATTTATCCCTTAGTTAAGGAGATGAGGATGAGTTGTACTTTGAGTTGTAATTAGTTAGCTCATTTAACTCAGTTAAGTCCAGTTAGATTAGTTCCAACAATTTGTGGAATTAATTCTGAGTTCAGTTAGTCAATGCATGCAAGCATGCAACTAGTGTACTTCAGATAACTGAATATTCTCTCATAAATAAATCATGCATGTCAGTTCAGTCAGAGACCCAGTTGAGATTAGAGGAAGGGACAGTGTACTATCAGTTGGAGGATTTTTCCTATATAGGAAACTCATCCATGCAGAAGGAACTATCTCCTTCAGGTTTGTGCAGTTATTTCTGAGCCAAGTGAGCAGTGTGAGGTGGGAATTCACACAAGTGGAAGCATTGGACCCCAGAAAAACTGCGCAAGGAAGTAGGAGGCTTGGAGGGAAGAGGAGAAGGTTGTGAGACCATTTGATTGTCTATGAGTAGTATTGTTTGATTGCAGAGAGAGCAAGATAGCTTGAGAGCTGATTCTTTTTGTAACTTGAACAAGATTTCCACTTGTATGATAATACAGAGATTGGGGTTTTATGCTAAGGCTTTCTCCGGGTTATTTCTTCTATGTTATGTGTGATTGATTTCTCATTCTCAGTTATATGTGTTCTCTTGATCTTGCTCAATTCGATTAAGCTTCCGCAAAGTGTTGTAGAAGTATATCTTGTATTGTGTTTTATTATATTGCATAATCTGTTGATCTACAGTGGGAATTTCTACATGGTATCGGAGCAAAGGTGATCAAAGTGAAGAACAATATACAAGAAGGGAGAAGTTCGAAGTTTGAGGTTCCTAAATATAGAAATCGAGTTCTTATCACATCTCAATTTCACCAATGGCGTTTAGCGGTTTAAGACTTAAGCATGCCCTTGATGGAAGCTCAAATTATATAGCCTCGAAGGATCACATGGAAGAAGTATTAGAGGATAACGTTCTAAAGGACTTCATTGATCAAGAAGTCCCCAAGCTGACTGATGCTACTCAATTGGCGGAATGGAAGAAATGTGTGGCTAGAGCAAGGAGAATCCTTCTGGAGGGAGTTCGAGACCACATAGTCTCAAGCCTCCATGGGAAGGATACCCCGTTTTTGATGTGGAAAACATTGAAAGATCTATATCAGAATAGCAACAATCAGAGGAAGCTGGCATTGAAAGACAAGCTTCGGAAAATCAAGTGTGAAAAGGGGGACATGATCTCTACATATCTGAACAAGCTCACCACCTACAGGGACGAGCTTGGAAGTGTAGGGATCATGATCGCTGGTGATGACATGGTGAGTCTTGCACTCCTCGGTCTTCCTATGAGCTGGCATAGCTACCAAGACTCGGTTAATGGAAGAGAAAAATTGCCAGATTGGGAATGACTTTGGTCAAATCTGATGCAGGAGGAGATAAGAAAAAGCACTAGAGATGGATCCTCATTAAAGCAAGATGATGAGGAAAATCTTGCCTTATTGAGTAAGACAAAGAAAGGGAAGGAGAAAGATTCTAATCCCAAATCGAGTTCTTCCTATGGTGGGAAGAAGTTTGACAAATTGAAAGTGCGGTGCTTTCGTTATCATGAGGTGGGCCATTTTGCTGCAAATTGTCCACAGAAGAAATCCAAGATGGGATCCAAGGAAGGATCTGAAGGTGAGGCATTGGCCTCACAATTCGAGTTGGATTTCACTCTTCACATGCATGGTTTCATCCATGGTGGGATGTGGTTGGTTTCTTGACAGTGGAGCTTCTTTCCACATGACCGGAAATGAGATTTTGTTCAGTACCTTGGAGGATAAATATCTCCAGATACTCATAGTGATGGGTAATGATGAAAAGTATAGTGTCTCAGGTGTAGGCATGGTTGTTTTTCAGAGGGAGCATGGAGCTCACATTACCTTGACCAATGTCAAGTATGTACCAGGACTAAGGAAAAATTTGGTGTCGATCGTAATTCTGGAAGACAAAGGCTATGATGTAGTCTTTAGTAAGGGAAAGGTTTTCCTTCGACAAATCACCACTAGACAGGTGAAGCAGATCGTCTCACGAGTTAAGAACCTGTATGCTCTTGAGGTTCAAGATGCATGCAAAGCCTTGAGGAGCAAGGTAATTTTTGGAGACTTGGTGGTTGAGAGGGAGACTACATTACCTCTCAACATGAAGTGCTGAAAGAAGTCTCAGACAATTATGGAGGAGCCACAATTGGTGAAGCAGCTTTAGGAGGTTGTGGAGCAACCACAACTAGAGAAGCCGAGAGGAGATTGAGTAGAGACATCTACTCATGTAGAGACCTCTAGTGGGGGGAAATTTCAAGCCAAGTGGGTAGAGGGATCACATGCATCCATACCTCTAAGTAGGAGGTGGGGCGATGTGGAGTGACAGTCCCAAGAAGGATGGAATAGGGGCAGGATCATTGAGGTACCCAACCTCTTTGATTAGACCTTGCTACAGGAGCCCCGACGAGGAGTAGTAGGATTGGCTGAGTGGGTAGAGACAGATGCAGATGGAGCAGCAGAGAGAGCTACAGTGCAGGAATCCCAAGACAGTGCAAAGCTAGCAGGCTACAACAATGCGAGAGGCACAGGAGTGTTGCACCAGTGCAGGATGGCACAGAGAGGTGTGCAACGGTGTGAGATGCATGGAGTGTTGTAGCAGCTCAGAGGTCACAGAGGGAGCACTTGTCAACGGTAGAGGAAGCTTCAACATCAGAGGGTGTTTCTAGCCCAATAGGGAGGTCAGTTGGGATATTTTTTGTTTCTAGAGTTGCTGGAGCAACAACACTTGGGAGAAGTGTTGCATGCAGAACATTCCAAAGGTTCAGGATTGGGTTCAAGTTGAATGCCTTTCTTGTTGAGAGGGAGTGTTGAAAATGGCAACAAGAAATGCTAAAAATAGCATTGCTATAAATATCAGTTCAGATACCAGTGTTGGACATAGCAATAAGGAATGAAAAATGGAAGTGATAAAAATAGCATTGCTATAAATAGCATTTCAGGATAGATTCCAATTTTAGTTAGTCCCTGAACTAAAATTGAGAAGTAAAATTCGAATTTGATCTTAGTAGCTATTTGTAAAATAATTAATTAATTCATCTTGAGTTAATTAGTTGGAGAAAATCAAACATGAAGTCTATGTGAAGACATGCAACAGTTTCTCCATTGATTGAGGAATTTATCCCTTAGTTAAGGAGATAAGGATGAGTTGTACTTTGAGTTGTAATTAGTTAGCTCAGTTAACTGAGTTAAGTCCAGTTAGATTAGTTCCAACAATTTGTGGAATTAATTCTAAGTTCAATTAGTCAATGCATGCATGCATGCAACTAGTGTATTTCAGATAGCTGAATATTCTCTCATAAATAACTCATGCATGTAAGTTTAGTCAGAGACCCAGTTGAGATCAGAAGAAGGGACAATGTACTATTAGTTGGAGGATTTTTCCTATATAGGAAACTCATCCATGTAAAAGGAATTATCTCCTTCAGGTTTGTGCAGTTATTTCTGAGCCAAGTGAGCAGTGTGAGGTGGGAATTCACACAAATGGAAGCACTGGACCCCAGGAAAAGTTGCGCAAGGAAATAGGAGGCTTGGAGGGAAGAGGAGAAAGTTGTGAGAGCCTTTAACTGTCTATAAGTAGTATTGTTTGATTGCAGAGAGAGCAGGATAGCTTAAGAGTTGATTCTTTTTGTAACTTGAACAAGATTTCCACTTGTATGATAATACAGAGATTAGGGTTTTAGGCTGAGGATTTCCCCGGGTTATTTCTTCTGTGTTATGTGTGATTGATTTCTGTTTCTTAGTTATATATGTTCTCTTGATCTTTCTCAATTCGATTAAGCTTCCGCAAAGTGTTGTAGAAGTAGATCTTGTATTGTGTTTTAGTATATTACATAATCTGTTGATCTACGGTGGGAATTTCTACAGGGGTAAGTGGGGAAGACGAAGTAACCTGCACAACGATTCAATAATCCCTAAACGACTAAGCCCCTGTGATGTTGAGGAACCAAAATAGAGAAGTTGGAATTCTACTAGTGTGTCACAAAGTGTTGTAGAGGCTGCAACACCCTCCAAAATTTTGGCCTGCATCCAATTTTGGAGCCTCCCTTGGATTTTTAATTGATGTTTGCAAGCACTCAGGCTCACCTGTGGGCTTGTGTGAGCCTTTACAACCTCCTTGCTTGACCGTTCAATGGACTAATTTTTTGCATGTTGGTCTCAATGCCACGCTTGCAGCCATGTTATGGTCATGCACAAGGTCCTCGCTTCATGTGTACATGTTGTATTCACAATGTGAACATCTGTCACACTCGCACAAGAAGTTGTAAGCACTACCATGCAACCGTTGTCGCAGTAATTCAACGATCTATCACAAGCGTTGCATTTGTCACTTGCACCATCGAACATTCATGTTGAGCATATGTTATCTTGATGGTCTGAGGCATCTTGTCATCAAGTCATGTTGAGTGTGTGCTTTCAAGGTCGCATATGCACAAATTCACTCCCTCACACCCTTAGTCATTTTGCTGAATTTATGACGAATGGATCACCCTCTAACAGTTGGACCTCCACCCTATAATTGACTCAATCGATTGTCACCCAAAACAAAACAGAAGTGTCCAAAAAGCCATTTTAATCTGTGATGCCCGCAAGCTGGTCGACCAACCCTCTTGCCGGTCAACTAGAGAGTTTGACAGGGCAGTAACCTCGACACTCACTCCCCTCAAAAATTGCACAGAAGCTGTAGGCCTTGCTCGCTCCGCTGATTGAGGAAACTGCGCAAACAGGGTGGACAGACACCAAATTCCCATCCCTGAATCCCTCAAAAAAATTTGTAGTTTTCCCAACAAGCCACCTAGTCAGCCGGCAGGCTGCTTACCCAAAAAAATGCACAGATTTCATGAGCAAGCCCCTATGATGTCCAGCATCTCGCTCAGCTCAGAAATTGCACAGAGGTGTTCAACAGGTCATCCTCCCAGCAATTACGTAGTTTTTTCTCTAGCAACCCTACAGCCCACTTCTAGCTCCCTCCAGGAATTGCGCAGTTTTTGCTACCAAGCCATCCCGCAACCCATTGCCATCTCCCTCCAAGAATTGCACATTTTTTGCTGCCAAGCCTCCTAAAGCCCACAACCATCTCCCTCTAGGAATTGCGCAGTTTTTCTACCAAGCCCCTCAGCTGCCCGCACTGCCTCCCTCTAGAAATTATGTAGATCTACCCTCCAGCCGAACCAGATCCCGTGGACAGTCACTGCTGATCTGGATTGCCCATCTCAGTCTCCCAGTGACTTCTATGCAATTTTCACTAGTAGTGCCCAGAGCCCACATCCCAGCTTGAAACTTGCCTTGCACAGTTTCATAGTCTTGTCCTCTCTCTCAGTCACCTACATCCAAAAGCGAATAACAATGGATCGTGGTAGATTATGAGGTTTATGGATTTGATGTTGTCTCGTCATGAGTGATTGCAGATACAGGTATATGGATAATACATGATGCAATGATGGATGGGATGAACAAGGATAGTACATGCAAGGATATGTGTTCACGAATAGACGAACGAACAATGCATGCGAGGAAAAATTTTCGGGTGCGTAAGCACACTCGACTGTCCAGGACCCTTTAGGGGGCTCGACTGATAAGGACCTTTAGGTGCTCGACCATAAGGGAGAGGAGAGGAGAGGGTTTACCAGGACCTTACCTGAGCTAGATAAGGAAGGTCGTGGGTTCAGATCCCGCTGTTCCGAAAGAGAATTGGAAATAGTCACATGCGTTATCGTACAAAGAATATATGTAAATTTTCGCTTATTTCGCTTACGATGGGAAGAATCGGAACAGCGTTGAGCTCTAAGCTAAATGGGATCCTTACAAGGGAATATGGCGATAGCTGCTACTAAGAATCGTAAGCACTTGGTCTATCTCTAAGGGAAGGGCTAGTTATTGGGTAACTAGAATGTGTGGAACATGAACGGATGAACATGTCAAGCATGCCAAAGTACAAGAAAATGAGCAACGTGTACATGTAACATCAAGCAAACACCAATGCCATCAGAGACCCCGCACACCTTTCCATGCGGAGGTGAAGCTATGCTACATGAATAGCACACCCATCACTCAGCAGCATTGCAGCTCAACATGCACACTAGCAGCAGCATGAACATACTAGCACTATCATGTTGAGTCATGTCATGAGTCATGTCGACCACATCACTATTGTGGGCCATGCTGTGTAAATCAATGTAATGTAACATGGAAGTCCAAGAGACCCACATGTCATATGAAGATTCATGTAAAGCTGAAGAGTCAAATAAGTCAAACAGTCATGAGGGAAGTCGAATAGTCACAAGAGCCAGTTTCACCCTTGGCTATAAATACCCACTCATTTGTACATGCAAAGGACTTTTCAGTGTGGCTCGAATGCCCCTTTCATGAGGTTAGTTATTCATGGTGTACCAATGTGTCTTGGAAATTTCACTTAATTCAGAAGCCTAAACACAAGCCAACACATTTTCATACATGTGTTGTAACTGTTTGTAAGATTGATCTTGAACACTTGTAATACATGTTGCTTTAACCTGTGTTAAACAATTGAACTCATTCATTTTCTCTAATACATATAATTATGAAAATGTGTTGTATAAGTTGTTAATGATGTCCTTCCCGTGTTGGTTACCCCCCCGGATATCAGACAAAACCTTTTGCATAAACTTGTTATAATGACCGTCGCACACGCGTGGGCTACTCCGTTGGGTGTTGTACATGTTATCTTCCCATGTGTGTTGTGACTGCCGCATCCATGTGGACTGCTCCTCTACAAGTTGTGCATGTCATGTTGTGTTATGTGTCTCTGACATAGTTGGGATTTTTTCCCCATCGACTAGAGACTAACTTACATCTTTCCTCTCTGTTTTGAAAGAACCTTGACACAAGTAACACTATCATTCACCAGGCATGCGAACCTCGAAAAAAAGAAGAGCACTCTCTCGTGCTGACAAGTAAGAGCTAAGGGAAACATCTAAGATAATGGAAACCGGGCCATCATACCGAATGGGACTCCTACACCCAGCGGTGTGAGGTCTAGTTGGGACTTGATACCAGGAATATCCCATGAATGTTGGTGGGTCTAGCACCGTCAATAGAGTTGTTATTTACTCACGGGGTAAATGGACGTAAAAAGGATGGTGTTATGAGTTGACTCAAAACTTTAATGCAATCGAACATGATATTGTGATCTTTTCTTTTCAACGAATTATAGCTAAAGTAAGGAGAGAGTTTCTTCTTTAAAATATTAACTCCATAATGCACCACTTCTAACTTTCTAATTCAATTCAAAGCCCTAAGTGCCAAACCACGCAATATAATCTATGCACAATTCTCTTGAAAACTATGAAAATGTAATCTATGCACAATTTAAGTTCATGTTATGAAAAAGAGAATTCTATCTATGAAAATGTAATATATGCAAGATAATTATTCAAAACAAACACAAGATGATTGCAAATCAGCGAAAGAGCAATAAAACTATTTTCCTTCACCAATATAACTAAAGAACCAATTGAGTGTAAGTAAAGGAAATTGGGTGAAATTCCAAATATCAAAAGTAATGATACTCAAAGGTGATTAACACTCTAAGTAATGACCAAAGGAAATCAAATTAATAATTTCTCAAAAAGAAAATTCAAAACAACCAATCAACTTGACAGAGACTTACTAAAGGTGTAAACAAGTGTAATTAAACAGGAAAAATCAAAATTTCTCGACTTGATGAAGAGAAAACTGACATTTTCAAAAATTCTAGGTATGTGCATAGGAAATAGAACAATCCAGTGGGCATACGCATTATTTCAAAGGGAAAAATATGCATATATATGATCTGTGCCTAAATATAAAGTGCGCACACGGGTAAAAAATTTAGAAAAAAATAAAAACAAGTCAAATAAATCACAAAATCCATATTCTCAACATTTCCAAACACTCATAAAGGGCTTCAACAGAAGGATCAAAGGTAAAAGAAAATATAATGATGGAGAGTGAGATGTTCCCTAGTATAGTCACCAATTTTTTAGGCAGACTAATCCCTCTTACAGACAAGACTGATCTCCCTAGACCTTAGAGAAATCTAGTAACAAATAAGAAAAAATTGTTACCATTCCTTAGATTACAATTGAATGAAACAAGCAATATAAGAGAGGTCACTTACTATTTAATCGAAATTCCTTATGAAGTCCCTTTCAATTCCTTCTACCACTCGCTTCTCCTTGATGCTTTAGACACCATTCTAGTGCTTCCCACAGCTTCTCCATGATGTCGTGAAGGATTTCTGCATAGAGAGAAACACACAAAGGATCAAAGAATCTAATATATAGCATAAAAGATAAATGAACTAATTAACTAAACATATATTGTAAATTGAATAAAAAATCAATCATAACCTATGTGGGTGATCAAGCAATCCCACAAATGATATCAACAAAGACATAATTGAGAAAGAAAAATTGCTTTTATATTAATAAAATGGAGAACATAATTGCAACCTTAAATCCTTGATGTTGCAAGCCTCTTCTCACAATCTCCAACCATCTCCTTGGATGAATAGCCTCCTAGCCTTATTACTACAACATAATCCTACCTTCAATAGTCCTTCTCAATCCTCAGCCTTGTGTTAGCTTTATAGTCCAAAAGGAAGAAGTTTGGGATCCATTTCCCAAGGGATGAGATCCACATATGGTGGGATAGGGGTTCCACAAAGAGAGGGAAGTAGCTCCATGATGAATGGGATCAAGGTTGAATAGGCATCCATTCAAAGCTTGTTAGTTGGGAAATATTTGACTAACAAAACTTCTAGACTTTACTTTTTACTTTTACATGTGTTAAGTCATGTGCACAAGTGATAGTGTAAGAAAGAGCGCACTTATGCACAGTTTCTAATGGACTTGTTGACGGTGCTGGACCCGCCAACATGTCAAGGGGATCTCCCAGACTGTTTGGTGTAGGAGTCCTAGTAGTGGTTCGTATGGTAATGCCTTGACTGTAATTTCGCGCAAAGGCAAGTAAGATAACTCTGTCAGTAGCAAGGGTGTGACCGCTGCAGTGAGTCAAGGAAGGTGCATGAGAGGTTCCAACACATGAGTTGAGATGAGTGTGCCCCTTGGCAACCTATAACAATACTCGGATGGGAAGGGAACACACAAGCGAAGATGCATTACAACGCTAGAAAGCAAGTCAGCTGGCAATCCAAAGTGATGGTTAAACCAACAGCACATCTACAACAAGATTCATAAAATTGCATACAAAACAGTTTATACACAACTATGTAAGTTAAATAACATACATGTCTACAACAACCGAAACAGTCCAACTACAATAACAACATATGCATGAAAATGTGTTGGCTCTAATTATATAAATAAGTGTAAGTTCCAGTCATACAATACATCCATGTAAACCTGCTACCCCCAATAGTGGAACGTTACAACCACATCCGCCTACTCCTCCAAAGAGATGAACTAGCTCTATGCAGTGGAGAAGCCAAGGCGTGTTTCAATATTGTCCAAGCTCTCTCCAAGATAGTCTTATCGGAAGCTTGGCTGACCAAAAGCCTCTACAATGAGTTATGAGGTTATATTTATAGCAAAGGGTGGGGTGACACTTGACATTCCCCTTTGTGACAGTTCATCTACCCTCATGACTCTTCACCTACTCTATGACTGTTACATCCAACTATTTGTAGGTTTGAACCCTGTACAGAAATTACTTGCATACGAATTCTAAAACATAGAAAATAAACAATGTGAGAGTATAACACATAAAACACATATACACAGAGATTTTCCCCTGGATCCCAAAACCGAGACTACCAGCTTGATTTTTCATTATGTTCCTTTCAATGTTACAATACATATTTATACATGCCAAAGCATCCAATACCATGGACGGAAAACCATCGCATCCAAAACCATAGGTAGGTTCGCCCAACCTAATATAGGGTCCAAAAAAAATTTCTCGAGGCGCTGCCCCAGACCCCATAGAGGGGGGCTACCCACCCCCCTCAAACCCCCCTATGACCCCCCCCCCACTACGCAATCAACATAATGAAGGGGGGGGGTCCACCCCCCCTCTAACCCCCTGGTTCACTATGTAGGTTAGTCGTGGAAAGAATATAACACAACCCAACATTCTCCCACTTGTTGTTTTCTTTCCATAGGGGGCCACATGAGAGCTTAGTCATTTTTACAGCCCTGAAACGTCCATTGTTTCTCTACACCAAGAGAACTTCTCAGAGCTCACAAATTTTGCAATGCATCTGCAATATTCTTCAAAGTGTCCACCTTTACCAGTAACACCTTTTTTTATTCTATCATATCCCTCACAAAGTGATACTGAACATCAATGTACTATGTCTTTGAATGATAAGCAGGGTTCTTTGCCAAGAAAATTGCACTTTGGCTGTCACAGTCTATCCTTATAGCTCCCTGTACTAACCCATACTTGAACACAATATCTGCAACCAAACTACTTCCTTGCTTGCATGAGTGGCTGCCATGTATTCTGCCTCTGTAGTTGATAGTGCCACTACATATTGTTCCTTACTCATCCAACTGAATACACCTCCAAATAGGTTAAACACATACCCACTTGTAGATCTTCTCTGATCCAAATATTCAGCCTAGTCTGCATCAACAAAGCCATGGATATCCAAAACTCTGTCCAATCCTGGTCTTCCTTGGTAGCACAAACCATAATCTCTAGTGCCACGCAAATACCTGAAAACCCGCTTTACTGCTATCTAATGCTCCTTCCCTGGTTTTGACATAAACCTGCTCAATACTCCCACTACATGTGCAATTCCTAGTCTAGTATAGAGCATTGCATACATCAGGCTATCGACTGCACTTGCATATGGAACACGGGACATATCCTCTTCCTCTTCTTATGTCTTGGGACACTGTTCAATAGATAACTTTACACCTACAGGAATAGGAACCTTCACCGGTTTACTATCCTGCATATCAAACGTCTGCAATATTGTCTCGACATACTTCCTCTAGTTTAACCAGAGCTTCCTCTTTACCTGATCTCTTTTAATTTCCATGCCCAAAATATAGTTTACAGCACCAATATCTTTCATGTCAAATTTGGAGGACAATTGGGTCTTCAAATCGTGGATAATTTCTTTGTCATTTCCAACCAGTAACATATCATCCACATACAATACCAAATAAATAACACGGTCACCAATTAATTTAAAATATGCATAGTGATCTGCTTTGCTTCTAGTGAAGCCAAGTCCCCATATAAATGTATCAAATTTCTGATACCACATCCTTGGTGACTGTTTTAACCCATACAGAGACTTCTTTAACTTGCATACCAGTTTTTTCTTACCCTTCACTGCAAATCCTTTAGGTCGCTTCATGTAGATCTCCTCTTCCAGATCCCCGTGAAGAAATGTTGTCTTCACATCCATCTGTTCTACCTCAAAATCAAAAGCAGCAGCAACAGATAAAAGTAATCTAATAGAATTTACCTTGGAAATAGGAGAAAAAATATCACCAAAATCAATTCCTAGCACCTAGGAATAACCTTTTTCTACCAACTGAGCTTTGTATTTCTCCACCTTTCCTTATGCATTTGTCTTCTTCTTGAACTCCCATTTGCTGCCAATGGGCTTCCTTCAGCTGGCAACTCCACCAGATCCCAATCCTCATTTTTGTGCAAAGATGCCATTTCATCAACCATGGCCTCTTTCCATAGTTTTCCATCCTCTGAATCTATTTCTTCCTTCACAGTTCTGGGATCATCATCAGTAATAGATAAAGCAATATTTGAACAGAAAGTAGATGGACTATACCTTTCTGGCTGCCTTCTTTCTCGAATTGATCTTCTCACACCCAGAGTTTGTGGCTCTTCATCTTCTGATTACTCCTCTGTTGTAGAGTATGATTCTTCCTCCTTTAGCTCAAACTCTATCTTCTCAAGTTCCTTTGGTTGGACTTCATGTTTAATAACATCTTCACCTATCTGAACACCACATCTCTGTTGTACACAACCTTCCTTGTTGTTGGGTTCCAAAGATGATAACCCTTTAAACCATCCTTATACCTAATAAATATGCACTTTTCAGATTTACTATCCAACTTGGTTCGTTTCTCCTTTGGAACATGTACATATGCATCACATCCAAATACCCTCAGATGTGAAAGAGAGGGTTTCTTACTAGTCCATACCTCTTATGGAGTTTTATCCTCCAACGCTGATGAAGGTGACCTATTAAATAGGTAACATGCTATCTCCACCGCCTCTGCCCAGAATTCTTGTCCTAACCCGATGCCACTGAGCATGCTTCTTGCCATTTCCATCAACGTCTTGTTCATTCTTTCTGCAACTCCATTTTTCTAAGGTGTATATGGAGTAGTCTTCTGTCGTGCTATACCACACTTCTTACAGAATTCTTCAAATTCCTCACTACAAAACTCTCCACTATTATCTGTCCTCAGCACCTTTATCTTCTTCTCTATCTGGTTTTCCACTAGAGCCTTAAATTCTTTAAACCTCTCAAAGACTTCAGATTTCTTCTTAAGTTAATATATCCATGTATTCCTTGAGAAGTCATCTATAAATGATACATAGTGCACAGACTTACCCAGTGATGGAACCTTCACAAGTCCAAACACATCATTGTGCACAAGCTCTAATATTTGTTTTGCTCTCTTACCACCAGAGGGGAAACTCACCCGATTCTGCTTCCCATATACACAATTTTCACAGAAATCAAAATCCAGAGAGCTATTACTCATACCTTCTACCATAGCTTTACCATGAAGTATTCGAAGGCCCTTCTCTCCCTTATGTCCAAGCCTTTGATGCCATAGCATGGTCTTCTCTCTAGAGACCACTATATTTTCTGCTCCACTTTCAGGAACCATAGAACTGTTGCACCCATCAACAACAGTGCTACCTTGAAGCTTGTATAGAGTTCCAGTCCGAACTCCCCGCATCAATACCAGTGCTCCTCGAACCATCTTGTAGGTATCCTTTTCGAACACTGTTTTTACACCTGCATCATCCAACTTGCTTATAGAAATCAGATTTCGGACTAATTCAGGAATATGCAGAACACCCAGAAGTGTTCTAACCCTTCCACCTTGCAACTTCAACTTTACTTTTCCACAACCAATGATTTTATCCTTCCTATCATCCCCTAAGAAGACATCACCACCATTGTATTTATCATACTCGCAGAACCACTCTCTATGGGGAGTGAAGTGAAAAGATGCACCTGAGTTAATCAACCATGCCTCATGATCTACATGTGTACTTGAAGAAGCCAAGTACACATCCCCACCTTCATCTGTGGTGGTTTTCGCCTTTGCAGAAGGAGCATCATCAGATCCTTTTCCTTTATCAGGAGCTTTAGATTTACAGTCCCTTTTGTAGTGCCCTTCCTTTTTGCATTTCCAGCACACCACATTTACAGGTTTTCCTAGAGATTTAGATCTCCCTCTAGATTTAGATCTCCCACTCAATGACTTATTTTTGTTTCTATTCTGGGACCGTCCTCGTACAAACAAGTCATCACCATTCTAGCTCTCCATATTTTTCCATCTCATCTCCTCCTTCAACAAGGATGAAACTATTTCATCAAACTGCAAAGTAGTTGCATTGCTACCTATTGCAATAACCAAACTATCCCACGAATCTGGTAGAGAACACAACAAACTAATGCACTTATCTTCATTTGAAATTTTAATATCAACAGATGCTAACTGACTTACAACAGTATTAAATGCGTTCATATGCTATGTCACTGAGTCTCCATCTTTCATCCTCAGGTTATATAGTTTTTTCCGCAGGAACAGTTTATTCACCAGAGACTTAGATTGGTACAAAAGTCCCTAACTTGTCCCAAAAAGCCTTTGTCATAGCTTCCCTTGACACATTCAACAATACTAAATCTGAGGCACACAATCGTACTGTGCTCTTTTCCTTCCGATCCAACTTCTTCCATTCTTCATCGGACACTCCCGTTGGTTTAGTACCCAAATCTACCGCAATCCACTAATCTTTATCCACCAAAAGATCCTCCAACTTGAGTTTCCACAGCTCAAAACTCTGACCATTAAATTTCTCGATCTCTATCTTTCCACTGCTCGCCATCTTCTTTCACCACTAGAATCGATCTCGCAGATCTCCCATTGAACAGGGTCTACCACAGGCTCGAGTGAAACCCCTCAGCAACAAAGGCGTCCCCTTGAAGCCAAAACAGCTCTGATACCAAATGTAGGTTTGAACCCCGTACATAAATTACCTACATACGAATTCTAAAACACAGAAAATAAACAATGCGAGAGCATAACACATAAAACACATATACACAGATATTTTCCCCTGGATCCCAAAACCGGGACTACCAGCTTGATTTTTCATTATGTTCCTTTCAATGTTATAATACATATTTATACATGTCGAAGCATCCAATACCATGGACCGAAAACCATCGCGTCCAAAACCATGGACTGAAAACCATAGGTAGGTTCGCCCAACATAATATAGGGTCCAAAAAAGCATTTCCTGGGGCGCTGCCACGGACCCCGTAGAGGGGGACTACCGGCCCTCCTCAAACCCCACTATGACCCCCCCACTGCACAATCAGCGCAACGAAGGGGGGGCTCCGCGCCCCCTCTAACCCCCTCGTTCACTACGTAGGTTAGTCATGGAAAGAATATAACACAACCCAACACTATTGACACTTGAACTTCCACTTGACATGACGCTACATTACAATGCACATGTGCTCATGTGAGACGAAATAGCTTGAGAAATCCATGCAAGACATCACTGACACTCGGTTCGTTTTGGTGAGACCAACTCTTTAGCATGCTTGTGATGGTGAAGGTGGTGAGCTGATACCAAGCTTGGTCATCTGTGATGGTGTGCATGCACCCCATGGTGACATCTTGCCGAAGCGAACTCTTGCCTTTGTTGCAACCAGTGCATTGATTCGGCTCCTTCATCTAACTTTTCTGCTAGCATGTGCAAGGTCTTCTTGGGTATGGCCGAACCGGAAACACACCAATGCATAGTTTTCATGCTAATCTTGAAGTGTGTGCTGGTGGTCATGCGCATCAACTTGCCAAAGTACATGTTAATCTCTAATTGGACTTACTTCTTGTCTTCGCGTTGGTGAGTGTGCTGGATGGGTTGGATTGCATGCGTGTGCACAATGACATGAATCCCTTGCATGTGATAAACAACACTTCTCACCATGTCTGCTTCGTGTCAGCTGCTAGGATAGATTTATAACTTGTACGGGTGCAGTTTCATCCATGAGTGCATGTTGCACCCACTGATGTTCCTATTCCTACTACAACTCATTTCTCTATCTATGCAGCTTCATGTTCTTCCTTGAGTTGCTACTTCAGGACATGCAACTCCTTCCTTGTTCCATTCTCTATCTTCACACGATTTTCATGTCATGTCGTCACCTTATAGCCTGAGTCTCCAAAGTTTCCTTCATCATCTGTGGATCTGCTTAAGCTCGCAACTTTGTTCTGCCTTTGTGTTGCCAACAACCTTCCTCTTGCATTCCTTGCATTAGTTGCATTTGGTATGTTTCCTTCAGCTACTGTTCATGAAGTTGCTCGTTGTGATGTTGTTGTTGTCATATCTTGATGTCCTCATCTACGAACAACTTGATATCTTCATGAGTAGGCAAGCTCATAGACATTTAATCGACTGCATCTCCATGTGTGCTTTGAACGATGTCTTCGACTCTTCTCTCTTGGAAACCATTGTACCTACACTGTTGAGAGGCAGATGAACACCTGTTATACCTAGAGACATGGAAACACTCATGGGAATCAATATGTCAGTAAAAAACCAAAATGAACTTGAGAACTGACTTGCAGCATACCTATGTGACTCATCATGAAGTTTGCGTAATTTTGGCCAAGAGATCGGGAGACTGACTGCCAAGACTACGCAAGGCATAGTCTAGACTACTGGGAGACTGACTGACTATTGGAACTACAAAATGCACAGTCCATTCTAGCTGTTGACTATTTGAACAATGCACAATCTCAGCTGGCAATGGTTGCAGGCTAAGTGATTGCATTACGCAATTTTCTGGGCCAGCAGTCACTGTCCCTAAGAAATGTGCAAAATAGTCCTGAAGGACAGTCACTGGGGAGAAATGCACATTTTTGGAGAGGAAGACAGAGCCTTCCTTCCCTGGGTGAAGGCAGAGTCCAGGGCAAGGTTGCCTAGACTCGTCGATAGGAAATTGAACGGAAATGTGAGTGCAAATGCATGGTGATACTGAGAGTAATCATAAGTGAATGATCATGCATGAAAACAGTGAATGACATATTCAGAAAATGGAACAACATGCATGTAGGAGAGGCAAGTCGCCGAATCAACAACTGTTCGTGAAAAACAGTTTCATGCATGCGACAATAGTGAGATGTCAACGAAAATTGAAATAGTGCTAGAACAAGCTAGTATACATGTAAATGAAAACAAGAATTCAAAGAAATCAAGCAAACAGTACTCATACAAGCAAAAAGATAAAAAGCGACAGAAATGCAACACGTGGCATGTAAAGCGGGCTTACCCAAAACAGCGGGGCTGAATGTGCCGACTGCTCCTAGATGTGATGTGGGATGTCAGAGATGCAAGGTTGATGTGAGGAATGATCTCTGCAGCATCCAATTTATGAGTTTTGATAACATCGAGGTTGTGACGTGCATGCCACAAATCTAGGGAAAGCGAGTGGGAGGTTTCTGAAATGATCCTTGAATGTAACCTCCAACTGCAAAACATAGAGCCCTGAAACAAGGGATTCCTTTGCATGTTGCCTTGGGAGAAGCATCCCATGCATGCAATTCTGTTTTGCTCAGTCCCAAAGGGAACTGGTCAACTTAGTTGCACATGCAAGAGGTTGTTCGACTGCTGGGAGAACATGTGCATTTCTGGCTAGGAGCTGGGCTGGATGCCTAGGAAATTTGCACAAATTATGGGCAGAGTAGTTGACTACTTCCCAGATTTGTGCAAATTTTGGGCTGAGCAACCCTACTAGGGAAAATTGCGTAATTTTCACTGTCAGTGTTGACTGCCAGAATTGTGCAATTATGGAGCCCAACAGGCTGCCAGTCATAATTGCATAATTTCTGGAGGGACGACTAGTTTCCCTCCAGAATTGTTAAATTTCTTGGGGAAGCTTCTAAGCCTGTATCTGGACGAAGTCTGGGTGATCAGCCTGTGAGGGGAATGCATTGAGCTGTGATCGACAGGTTGCCTTTGTGCAAGCAAAACACCAAATCTTGTGAACTTGACGAAGCAAGATGAGCTGCTGTGAAAAGTTGGTAGGGAGGCTCCAAAACGAAGCTAAGGAAAAATTTTGGAGGGTGGTTGTAGCTGCTACAACATGACTCTTATGCGTATGCACAGAAATTGACTAGGAAATTGTGCAGGAAGCCAAAAATGGGTTTTTGAGCCATGGGATCTAGGAATTTCATTCTCTTTGGGATAATTTGGATTCTAGCCTTGCAAGGGGATGCTTTGGAACACATTGATGGATAGCGAAAGATCCAAACCGATGGTCATTTTCCTAATGTGACAAAATGATGTGTAACATGTAGTGAATAAGTGTGTTGATTTTAATGATGATACAGTACAAAACAAATCAATAATATTGATTTAAGAAATGATTTGGTGAAGGTGAATATATCTATACTAGTATGTTAAAGGTGATGGTGGGATATATTACATATTTAAAAAAATGGGAACAACGAATTTGGAATAAAATGAAAAAAATATAAGAAAACTAATGCCAAAAACTATGACAAGTTGAATGAATGTTGTTAAATAATATAGCCTCAAACATGAAAAAGTAAATTTTAATAGAATAATTATTTGTAGAATAAATATAAATACAATATATCGTTACAACAATAAGTTTTGAAGTCATTTACAATAATATACTTGTTAATAACTCATCATATCACTTGTAGGAATTGAATCCTTTTAAGCATTCTGTTAACCAGGCAATCCCTTCTACGGATAGAAGCGATCCCTCTAGCCCAATGTGTGGGTCTAGTAACAACCGTGAAAAAAAAATCAAAATTCCCTTCCCTAAATCAAAATGACAAATGAGAAAGGGATATGGCATGCCTCTCTCCTATGCGCTCAACCTTCGATGATGATCTCGATCCCTTATCTCCCAGGCTCACTCCTCGCTATTCCTTGCATCTGAATACCTACAAGAGAGATCAAAAGACAACATATAGATCATGGACCAATCGGGTGTTAAGTCACGGATCAAGTGTTGGTAATACCGAGGATAGAATGAACCGTTGGATCACTACATATCGTGACCATCGGATTGTAAGTTACAAAAGTACATAGTAAAGAAACACACTTTACCTAACTCTACACTAGACCAAGTTATACTTAACTATTTCCTATGTGTTGGAATATCCTAACATCCCCCCTTAAGAAAAAATTAGGATAGGATTGAAGGATGTACAAATATGACACAATAGGAGAAGGAAGGAGGCATTAGAGCCTATCCCCCCTTAGTGACAACTTCCTGAACTCCAACCATAAATCGAAGTTTAGTAAAATTCGCCTTTGTGAGAGCCTTTGTAAAGATGTTTGCAACTTGATCATCTATTGAACAATATTGCACTTCAAGAACATGGTCATGAATGAGCTTTCTGATGAAGTGCATGTGCAATTCAATGTGTTTGTTGCGCTGATGTTGGACTGGATCTTTGCATAGTTGAATGGCACTTTGATTATCACACTAAAGTGTAGTCGGATGTTGTTGCTGAAAGCCAAACTCTGATAGGATCTGACAAATCCATAGGGCTTCCTTACTAGCCTCTATGGCACCACGATACTCTACTTCTACTGAAGAAAGATAAATGGCACTTTGTTTCTTGCAAGCCCATTTAATAGTTCCTGAACCAAGAGTGAACACATAACCTGCAGTAGACTTCCGATCATCAGGGACACTTAGCCCAATCAGAATCAGTGAAACCAACCAATAGAAGAGATGCTTCTGCACTGTAATGAATCCCAAACTGAACTGTACCTCGAACATAATGAAGTATTCTTTTAGCTGCTTTCCAATGAATTTCATGTGGGTTTTGCATAAACTGAGCAATAAGGCCAACAACAGAGGAAAGGTTAGGACGAGTATGGGTCAGATACAAAAATTTTCCTACAAGTTGAAGGTATAAGGTAGCATCAACTTCAGGGAAAGTACAAGTGACTGAAATTTTGGCTCCAGACTAAAAGGGAGAAGGGGTCGGCTTACAGTCTTCCATGTGAAAATGGCATAGAATATCACAGGCATACTTGGATTTGGAAAGGGAAATACCTTCCTTGGATTGCAAGACTTGAAGACTAAGAAAATAATGCAAGTTTCATAAGTCTGTAATTTCAAACTTCTTTTTAAGGTTGGACTTCACATGGTTTATAAGGTTGGGATCACTACGAGTAAGAATAAGATCATCAACATACAGAACAAGAATGATAAGTGACTTGCCCACTTTCTTGGTGCAGACAATATTGTCATAATGACACCTAGAAAAAGCCAGTTTCTAAAAGAAAGCTATCCATTTTGGCATACCAAGCCCTAGGGGCTTGCTTGAGACGATAAAGGGATTTCTTAAGCTGACATACAAGACTGGAGTCTATTTGTATAAAGTCAGTAGGTTGTTCCATATAGATTTCTTCATGCAAGTCTCCATGCAAGAAGGCAGATTTAACATCCATCTGATGGACTTCCCATTTGAAAGAGGCAACAAGGGAAAGAACAAGGCGGATAGAGTTTATTTTGGCAACAGGGGAGAAGGTTTCAGTATAGTCAATGCCTTTAACTTGTGAAAAACCCTTAGCAACAAGACGAGCTTTATGTTTATCAACTTTTCCATCTGATCCATACTTGGTTCTGTAAACCCATTTGCATCTAAAAATTTTTCGTCCCTTTGGAAGAGGAACAAGATCCCATGTATCATTTGCCAACAATGAATGATATTCTTCATTCATAGCTGTGTCCCAATCTGGATGGCTTGAAGCTTCTGCAAAGGTGTCGGGATCATAATTCATTGAAGCTTGAGCTAGTAAATAAAAGGCTCTATCGAACTGAGAACGTGTACGTCGCTGATTTGCAAGATCACCGACAAGAGAACCTGCTACATCTCGAGTAGCACAGACCCATTTTGGAAGCTGAGGAGCTGAAGGAGGATCTTGAGAGGGTGGGGGAGGATTTTCATCCTCACTGTCATCATCTGAAGAAGAAGTATTTTTAGAAGTAGAAGGGATAGAGAGAGGTGTCACATTCGTCGAGCTAGGCTTGTAGGTTAATATATTTTCAACAAACTTTACATCTCTTCTAATGATAACATTTTTGGACTTAAGTGGAATAAGTCTATATCCTTTGACATCTTCAGAATATCCAACAAAAATACATTTTTCACTCTTAGGTTCTAAAGCTTTGCGTTTCTCATCTAGAATATGGGCCCATGCTTCACTTCCAAAAACAAGAAAGTGACTTACATTTGGTTTAATTGAGCTCCATGCTTCTTCTAGAGTGATATTCTTTAAAACCTTAGTAGGAGTGTGATTTACTATGTAATTTTCACAGTTAATTGCTTCTGCCCAAAAATTAAGACTAAGTCCTTTATATTGAAGCATATAATTAGCCATTTCCTTTAAGGTTTGATTCTTCCTTTCAGCTACACCATTTTCTAGTGGAGTATATGGAATAGTATGTTGGATTTGAATTCCATTCTTAGTGCAAAAGTTGATGAATTTATTGTTAACATATTCTCCCCATTATCAGATCTTAGCTTAAAAATTTAATGTCCAAATTGTTTTTCAACAAAGGCCTTAAAGGCCAAGAACATGTTAAATTCTTCACTCTTGAGTTTTAAGAAGTATACCCAAGTGCGTCTGGAGAAATCATCAATGAAAGTTAAGAAATACGTGTAGCCAGAGAATGAAACAACTAGAAGTGGACCACATAAATAATTATGCGCAAGCTATAAAAGGGCTGAGGCATGCCAAGAGGCACGTTTTTCAAAACTATCCCGATGATGTTTACTGAGTACACATCCGGAACAAACACCATCTCTACAAGATACCATTGGAAGACCTATCACCATATTTTCTTTACATAGATTCTGAAGGGAGCGATAGTTTAAGTGACCAAATCGCTCATGCCAAAGTTTGCTCACTTCATCATTATGAGCAACAAATACTGAGGGAAGATTTGATGACCCAAAGTTGTTAAACTTATACAACCTTGTAGAATCATCAGCAACGCTAGTAGCTAAAATCTATCTAGGATCTCTTAGGTCCTTAATTACAACATCGTGAGGTGAAAATTCAACGATTTAACCTTCACATGAATGAATTATCTGATAAACAGATAGAAGGTTGCAGGATAATCTTGGAACACATAATACATCATTAAATTGACCATTGTCTAGATGAACAGTTCCAATTCCTGCAACACTGAGAGATCTATCATCACCAACATATATATTTTTGGTGTTACAATCATTTAAAGAAGAAAACATGGCTTTGTTTTTGGCCATGTGATAAGAAGCTCCAGAATCAATGAGCCACTCATTAGAATGAGAAGAAGAGGATACATTTAGTGCATAACCAGACCGAGATGCTTGACAACCACATGCAGGAAGTGTTATTCCTGAAGATGAAGTTGAAGTAGAAGATTGCTCCGAATGGATGTTATGCTTCTTCATTGTTGCTTCCAAGGCTTCCATCTTTTTAAAGCATTTAGATTCTAAGTGGCCATCTTGATTACAAAAGTGGCAATGTCTATTAGTCTTCTTCCCTTTGTTTTTATTTTCCTTATCATTTTTTTGAAATGATTTTTCATTTTGAGGCTGAAATTGCTTAGGACCCTTGTTTGGTTTAGGACCATTCTTTTTAGGATACTGCTTCTTAGATTCTTTGAATTTAGTTGCTGCTGGGTGACTAAGGCTTTCTTAGAAGATTTTCCAAGATTAAGAAGGCCAAGATATAATAGATTTTCTTGTTTTCTTATTAAAGAATCACAAAAGGAATCAAAAGAGGGGGGCTTGTAGTCTTGTCCTTGAGAACTAAAGGCTTCTCTAGTAGAATGGAAGGTGGAAACAAACACAAAGTATGCTGGTCCCAACTTAGTAAGAATGGAATAGATAAGGCTATCATCTTATTTCTTAACCTTAACACCTTCCAAGAGAAGTCTAAGGGTCTTGAACTTGGATAAAAAATATTCAATGGAAGAAAAATTATTGGGGTCCAATGTAAGCAACTCATTTTCAAGTTGATAGGCTCTGATTTCATTTTTAATTCCAAAAATTTTAGTGAGTTCTTTCATTACTTCATTAGGAGTATCAAGTTCTGCAATATGGAATCTAAGATCTGGAGAAATAGACATCCCTATCAACCCACATGCTTGATCTTACCTATTTTACCATTTGGTTGCCTTATCTTCATCTTGAGGTTTGGTTTCTTGGTCTGAGGCTATTCTGTAAAGACCTTTACTCCTAAGTAAATCCACAATGTTGGACCACCATTAGAAGTAGTTGGTGTTGTCAAGAATAACTTGGCATGGAATTTCCATTTTAACAGAAACTGAAGCTGTAGATGTTGAAACTAAGTGTTCCAATGGAAATATCTCTAAAAATTAGGCTGGTTAAAAAAAAAACAGCTCTGGAAACGACTTCCAGATGAAGAAGTTATGACTTTTTGAAGAAAATTTGTTGAAGATGCGGACGAAGTGCGTGAATGTGCGGAAATGAATGATAATTTTATATTAAAAAAACTTTTCCCTTTCCAAACTTAATCTAATTAGCTCACTTTAAAAAAAATTATGTGACTCACATTTATAAATAAGTGAAAGTATCTTTTACAATGGTACTTTATGAGTTACCCACTAAATTGTAACTTAAACAAAAGACAAAGAGACTTTAGAATTATAAATGACTCACTTTTTATAATGGGTGAGAACACTTTTACATAAAGTAACTTTAAAACATAAGTTACATGTGCCTTTTTGAAAAAGTAACTCAACAAAAGGAAAGACTTGAACTCAAGACCTCTATTCTCATAAAGTAACTTTGCACCAAGTGAGCTAGTTTAAAAGGTTAGTAATTTGTGGAAAAGAATAAGGATTTTTTTTTATTTTTTTTAGTCACTGAAGCTTTGGGATGCGTGTTTACTTGAATAGTTAGCTCTAGCTGACAACTAAATGTTTTCTTCAATGTTTCTAATTTTCTGAGATCACACTAAGGCACGGTGGAAAAGAGCATACGCATGAGAAAAATCCTTCCTTTCTGTTTCTGATTTACCCATATTGCGCAGAGTTGCGGGGCAAAGAGCATACGCAGAAATTAAAGGTATAGATCCAGTAATAAAAAATAAAGAGATAAATAAACTGAAATAAACAGAGACAAAATAACTAAAAACTGCAAATAAACAATGTATACCTCCAGATCTTAAAAATGACGTAGCTAGGGCTACCGGAAACCTTTTCGCATGAAACGAAAGGGGTTCCTCACTAGAACAGATGCTCCTAACACAATAGTCAAGTCCTCTTAGCCCGAAAGTAGTCAGAAACAGTAGATCTACGAAATGACAGTCGGATGCAGTTCTACCGGCTTCAGATTTGGATCACTAACGGATGCAGCCCTCAAATAGCTCTGATACCATGTAGGAATTTACAGGGTAAGTTCCTCAGATAGAACACCAAAGGACATCACTCACAAATAGATCACAGATCAATACACTAGTATTCTTGACGTGGTTAAAACCCTCAAAGAGGGAAACAGTCCACGACCTAAGCCAATGCGGCCACTTCAGGCAATTTATTAATAAAAGAATGAAAAATTACATAAGTTTCTCTCATGAACGGTTAACCTACAAATGACCCTCCATGCTCTTTAAATAGAGATCATGGACCAATCGAGTGTTAAGCAACGGATCAAGTGTCAGAAATACCGAGGAGAGAATAAACCATCGGATCACTACATATCATGACCATCAGATTATAAGTTACAAAAGTACATAGTAAAGAAACACACTTTACCTAACTTTACTCTAGACCAAGTTATACTTAACTATTTCCTATGTGTCGGAATATCCTAACAATAACAAGTTTATGTGAAAGGTTATGTCTGATGTCCATGGAGGTAACCAACATGGGTAGGACAACATTAACAACTTATATAACACATTTTCATAGTTATATCTATTGGAGAAAATGAATGAGTTCAATTGTTTAACACAGGTTAAAGCAACATGTATTACAAGTGTTCAAGATTACTATTGAAAAAGGTTACAACACAAGTGTGAAAACGTGTTGGCCTGTGATCAGGCTTCTAAATTAACCAAAAGTTCCAAGACACATCAGTACACCATACATCACTAACCTCGTGAAAGGGGCGTTGGAGCCATTGTTCCCTCCTCAAAGAAAATACTACAGACTCTCAAGGCTATGTGGGAGGAGTCAAGGTGAAAAGTCCTTTGCATGTAAAAATGAGGGGGTATTTATAGCCAAGGGTGAAACTGGCCCTTCTGACTATTCGACTTCCCTCATAGTTATTTGACCTATTTGACTCTTCAGCTTTACATGACTCTTTGTGTAACATGTGGGTCTCTTGGACTTCCATGTTACATTACATTGATTTACATAGTATGGCCCATAGTAGTGATGTGGCCGACATAACTCATGACACGACTTGACATGATAGTGCTAGTATGTTCATGGTGCTGTTGGTATGCATGTCGAGCTGCAGTGCTGCTGAGTGATGGGTGTGCTCTTGGTGTATCACAGCTTCACCTCTACATGGCAAGGTGTTTGGGGTCTCCTATGGCCTTGGTGATTATTTGATGTTGCATGTGCACATTGCTCCTTTGCTTATACTTCGTCATGCTTGACATGTTCGTCTGTTCGAGAAAAAATCTCTTCACATGCATCATTCGTTCATCCATTCATGAACACATATCCTTGCATGTACTCTCCTTGTTCATCCCATCCATCGTCACGTTATGTCTTATCCATATACCTGTATCTACAATCATTCATGATGAGACAACATCAAATCCAAAAACCTCCTAGTCTACCATGATGCATTGTTATTCGCTTTCGGATGTAGATGACCAGGAGAGAGGAAAAGGCTATGAAACTACACAATGCAAGTTTCAAGCTGGGATGCGGGCACTGCTGGTGAAAATTTCGCAGAATTCACTAGGAGACTAAGATGGGCAATCTAGATCAGCAGTGACTTTCCACGGGATCTGGCTCCATTGGAGGGTAGATCTGCGCAATTTCTAGAGCGAGGCAGTGTGGGCAGCTGAGGGGCTTGGCAACAAAAACTGTGTAATTCCTGGAGGGAGCTGGTTGCATGCTTCAGGAGCCTTGGTAGAAAAAGCTACGCAATTCTTGGAGGGAGCTAGCAGTAAGCTGCGGGATGGCTTGGCAACAAAAACTGCATAATTTCTAGAGGGAGCTAGTAGCGAGGTTAATTGAGACAAAATATGTGCAATTGCTAGGAGGTTGGCCTACTTAACACCTCTGCATAGTTTATGAGCTGAGCGGGATGCTGGGTAGCTGAGGGGCTTGCTCATGAAATTTGTGCAGTTTTCTGGGTAAGCATCCAGCCGGCTGACTGGGTTGTTGGCTAGGAAAACTACACAATGTTTTGAGGGAGATAGGGATGGGAATTTGGTGTCTATCTGGCCTATCTACACAGTTTCCTCAGTGAGCGGAGTGGACAAGGTTTGCAACTTCTACGCAATTTTTGAGGGGAGTGAATCCCAGGGTTACTTCTCGGTCACAACTCTTCGGTTGACCAGCAGGAGGGTTGGTTGATCATCTTGCAGGCAGCGCAGATTGAAATGGCTTATTGGACACTTCTGCATTGTTCTGGGTGAAAGTTAGTTGATTCAATTGTAGGGTGGAGGTCCAACTATTAGAGGGTGATCCAATCATCAGAACTTCATCAAAATGATTAAGTGTGTGAGCGAGTGAATTTTTGCATATGTGACCTTGCAAACATATACTCAACATGACTTGACGAAAAGATGCCTCAAACCATCAAGACAACATATGCTCAACATGATTGACCGACGGTGCGAGCGACAAGCGTAACACTTGTGATAGATCATTGAATGACCACGAAGACGCTTGTGCGATAGTGAATACAACTTCGTGTGTGAGTGCGACGGATGTTCACATAGCGAATACAACATGTACAGATGACACAAGGACCTTGTGCATGACCAGAACATGGCTGCAAGCATGGAATTGAGACCACCATGCAAAAAGGAGGTCCGTTGAACGGTCAAGCAAGGAGAGCGCAAAGACTCACACGAGCCCACGGGTGAGCCTGAATGCTTGAAAAAATCAATTAGAAATCCAAGGGAGGCTCTAAAATTGGATGCAGGCCAAAATTTTGGAGGGTGTTGCAGCCGCTACAACACTTGAACAATGGCTCCAACACCCCTTTCACGGGGTTAGTAATGTATGGTGTACCGATGTGTCTTGGAACTTTCGCTTAATTCAGAAGCTTGATCATAGGCCAACACATTTTCACACATGTGTTGTAACTGTTTGTAAGATTAATCTTGAACACTTGTAATACATGTTGCTTTGACCTGTGTTAAACAATTGAACTCATTCATTTGCTCTAATACATATAATTATGAAAATGTGTTGTATAAGTTGCTAATGTTATCCTGCCTATGTTGTTTACCTCCCTGGACATTAGATAGAACCTTTCACATAAACTTGTTATAACGACCGTCGCACTCGCGCGGGTTGCTCCACTGGGTGTTGTACGTGCTATCTCCCTGTGTGTGTTGTGACTATCAAATCTGTGTGGATTGTTCCTTGAGAAGTCGTGCATATCTTTTTGTGTTGTGTTTCTCTTATAGAGTTTGGATTTTTTCCCCATCGACTAGAGACTCACTTCCATCTTTCCTCTCTGTTGTGAAATAAACTTGACACAAGTAACACTATCATTCACTGGGTACGCGAACCTCGAATACAAAGTAGACCACTCTCTCATGCTGACAAGCAAGAGCTAAGGCAAACATTTAAGATAATGGAAACCGGGACATCACACAGGATGGGACTCCTACACCAAATGGTGTGAGTTCTAGTTGGGACTTCATACCGAGGAGATCCCTTGAATGTTGGCAGGTCCAACAATGTCAACATTTATGGTGCTAGAAGGAGGTTCGCCATTTTTTTATAGCTGAATGTCCTTTCACCCCCACTCATCAATCATTTGGTCAAGGAAGTAACTCACGCTCCCTCTCACCTACGTGTGACTCTGAAGTTGGCTACTCCTCACCTCCCAGAACTGAACAAGAAATTTTTTATCAACACCTTCGCTCCGTCAGTCCCATCACCCGTAAGTTCGCAAAAGTGGTCAGACTAATCCTAGGAATACAACATCTTCCATAAGCATCAAGAAAGCCAAAAACCACTCCCACAGGGGTTGTTGTATCATCGGTGGAAGAAGTTGTTCTTGCTACACTTGAAGGTCTCGAAGAAGCTCTTGAGAATGGAGAGGAACTTTTGGTCTTCCAACAGGGAGAATGAGACACCCTCGTGATCTTGTGCTTAGAATCCGATATAGGAGGGGGAGGGGAAGGCAGCTGAGGAGGCGAAGAAAAAATTAGAGTCGGAACCTTTATATTCTGAAGAAGAGGAGGAGGACAAACAACAAGAAGACATGGTTGACCAAAATCTAGAATGGTTGACTAAGGGACCATTGGCTCTCCTAGGTACTTTGCACAAGATGCCAAAGCGATCAGAGAGAATGATCACAAATTTTGACCCTGATAGCACAGTAAAGGCAGAAGATCACTTAGACAATTTATACCTACAATTGGAGACCCTTGAGGTACGATATGATGACGTTGCATGTAGATTGTTCCCATGTACCTTGGATGGCTGCAAAGCAGCATGGTATCACAGCCTTCCTTTCAACTCCATACACAATTGGGGTATGCTCAAACGTATTTTTCTAGAAAATTTTACTGATGACGAGACCCCAGCCATCTTACTCAAAGAATTGGGAAGCCTGAAGATGGAGGGGAAAGAAAAGGTAAAATATTTCAATCCGAGATTTCTTCGCATATTGAATAATTTTGCAGTGGACACAAAACCTCATGACTCCATCACTATTGATTACTACACGTCTGCATTGTTGAACAACATTGCACAGTTCGTCAAATGAGCTACGAAACCAACACTATTAGAAAACTATGAAGAGGCAATCGTCATTGAAAAGGACCTACGCATGATTGGAGTCATCAAGGATGATGAACCAACAAAGGACTCTAGAGATGTGAGCAGGAAGCCACAGGCTGCAGAAAGCAAGGGTAAGTATAGGGAAACAAGTGATAACGAAACCCTTACTCGTCTTGTCAATAAATTGACAATAGAATTGTTTGAGCTCAAGAAACGAACCATTGGCACATCTACGAGTAGCCAACCGCCCAGACAAAGACAAGGAAGCATGTCATCGGGCAGCAATCACCTCCCGACTAAAATTGTGTAGAGCTCAACGTTCTAGCTCGAACAATGCATGAACAACGAATTATGTTCATTTCATGAAGATGATCACTTGGAAGGGTCTTGTTCGTACTGGAAGCGATTTATAGGCTCATTATGAAATCGCGCACTGGACGTAGCAAGCAACGCACAGGGACAGTCATGAGATACAGACTATGACGAATATGTTGTGCCTGATGATGCTTCAAGCTCTCGGAATGTGGTAAACATGTATCAGTGCTCGCAAGAAGCGTAGAAGACAAACACAGAGAAGCAACCCCAAAATAAAAATGATCGTTACAATCTTAGAAGTAAAGGGGCCCCCCCTACACTTGGGGAAGTGAAACAAAAGCTTGAACTATGGAGGAAGGTTGATCCATCAACCGTCCATAGGCATGAAACGCAAAGCAAGACTGAGAATACAACGGTAGACAAGAGTACGTCCATGAGTAGAAAATTGTAGGCCACTCTGTCAGACAACACAAATACTAGTCTTACACCAGACATCTCGGTGAGTCTATTCGCTCTGGACTACAACATTGTGGAAGACATGAAGAAAACTCACGCAAACATCAGTTTGTTCGAGTTGTCTAAGATCCAGAGTTAGTGGGACATTCTGCTGCGCACACTGGGGTAGAAATCAACAGACAGCTCAACCTCTACCAGCAAGGGAGAAAGAACACCTTCCAAATCACTTTCAACTGTGCTAAACACACTTTGGATGGAAGAAGAAAACTTTTTTCCTCCATTCCTTCTTTCATTCGAAATCTTCAACTATAATGTTCACAAATATTTGGTTGATTCTGGTGCGACAGCCAACGCCATGCCTCTCTCTATTTCCAAAAGGATCAATGTGTAGTCGAGCAAGACATCCATGCAAATCATCCAACTTAATCGAATATATGTACCAGCCATTGGTGAACTTCGGGATGTGATCATTCGACTATCTCATGATGGTCGAGTCTACTAATGCATAAACATTGTTCTTGTGGACATACCAAAATAGTATGGCTTACTTCTCAGTAGAGACTGGTCCAGCAAGCTGAATGGATACTTTGCTATAGAATGGTCGTACATGTGGCTTTCGTACAAGGGAAAAAGCAATCAAATATAGGTGTTATCTAAGAGATATATGAAGCACAATGTCACTCCCATCAATGGCGAAAATGAATCGTTGGCCTTTGTAGAAGTCATGTTTGGCCAATGCCTCTTGGAAACAATGTTGGGGTGTTATCCCGCATGGCAGCTTCAACCCCACTAGACACACAGTTGGGTCTCCTTCCCTTCCCAAGTGATGTAAATGAAACATGTACAGTAGTAGTAGTAGCAGTAGTGCAAATGTGTCAAACGGTCTGTGTATAGATGAGTTGTGGACTATGTACTTCGACAGCTCAAATGAATAGGATGGCTCAAGAGTTGGGTGTCTCTTGATTGACCCAAACAATAGGAAACATTTAATTTCGATCCGCTTGGAGTTTGAGTGCATGAACAAAATTTTTGAATATGAACCACTCATGTTGGGCTTGCAAAAATCCATTAGCCTCAATGTGGTCGCGCTCAAAGTGGTAGGTCATTCAGAAATAGTGGTACAGAAGGTACGTAGCACCATTCAATGCTTATCACCTCATCTCAAAAGTTACTAGCAAGAGGTATGGTGAACGATCTCTAACTTCCAAGCATTCAATATCATTGTTGTACCAAGAATGTGTAATGCAGATGTCAATGCCTTGGCAAATCCAACTTCTAGAATGTCACCACCTAGGGATAGATTTATTATTGAAATTTTGTATAGACCATATATCTAGGATAACATAACAAATTTACGCGTGTTTGATGATGATCAACAGATACTGCATTTCATGGCCAACATTGATACCTTCAAGGATGCAATGATAGATGAATATGAGCATAAGAGATCTTTGCAAGCTGGGGCAGATATCAAGAAAGGCCACCTCATCCCCAAAGGTGTGGTATTGTTGGAAAAACTCTATGACTTGTAAGAATTCTTTCAGGGGCCAAGGAATAGAAAAACCCACAACTCTACCATGATGCACGAACTGATTAACTTGGGAACATAACAAGATCTGAAGTTTGTCAATCTCGGTATGTGTTTCATGCAGCAAGAGTGACAAGCCTTTATCCACTTGTTCAAATAGTACTGGGATTTGTTCACATGGACATATGATGATCTGAAAACTTACGACACGCGAATAATCCAACACATCATTCCGATCAAAGAATGGGTCAATCCATATCAGCAGAAGTTGAGGAAAGTACATCCATCACTTGAACCCCTCATACAGAAAGAGAAAACCAAGTTGTTGGATGCACGGATCATATATAGAGTTCGTCATTCTACTTGGGTTTCAAGCTTTGTTCCTTTACGTAAGAAGTCTAGGGAAATCCGCTTGTGTGTTGATTTCCAGAACTTGAACTGCGCCTTAGATAAAGACAACTACCTCGTGTTGTCTATGGAGCACATTTTTCAAATAGTATTTGGGGCACAAATGTTTCCTTTACATGTCAGGTTTTCAGGATATAATTAGGTTCTGGTAGTGGAACCCGATAGACTCAAAACTACCTTTTGTACCAAGTAGGGTATGTTTTCATATAGACAAATTCCATTTGGGCTCGTGAATGTAGGCGCGACTTTTCATCGCGCCATGGACATTTCCTTCCACAGACTCATCGAATAGAGCATAGTGGTGTACCTTGATGATGCGACTGTGTTTTCAAGAAAATGGGAAGACCGCATATGCCATTTGAAGAAAATTTTTGAGCAATGTTGGAAATACGGGATTTCCTTGAATCCCAAAAAGGGCATATTTACAGTGTCTGAGGGTAACCTCCTTAGACACATCGTTTCCAAGAGTGGGACCAAGGTTGATCCAGACTGGGTCCGAACTATCACACAGATCCCTTACCTAACCAACAAGAAAACGATGCAGTCCTTCTTGGGAAAGACAAAATTCCTCTGGAAGTTCATCTTGGATTATGCGTGGATAGTCAAACCAATGCAAGACACTATAAAGAAGGATGCAGTCTACAGCTAGGGCAAGAGGAAAAAGTACGCATTCACCCGTATCAAGCAGGCTATTGTAGAAGTGTCTGCACTCTACAGCCCAGACTTCAACAAATACTTCATCTTATACACCTTCGCCTCTGATAATTCGCTTGCTGCAGTACTCACTCAAAAGGATGAGTTGAATGACAAATCTCCCATCTCCTTCATGAGCACAAGCATGCAGGGACCCGAACTCAACTACCCTTGCATCGACAAACAAGAATATGTAGTATGCAAGGCAGTGAAATACTTTAGACCCTACTTGTTGAAAAACCATTGCATAGTCTATGTGCCTCACCCAGCACTCTACTCATTACTCATACAACAAGAGCTGGGTGAATGACGTGTGAAATGTATGACAAAATTGCAAGAGTATGATCTTGACATCAAGCCAGTTCACACTGTCAAGGGTCATGATCTCTACAAACTCGTAGCTGAGGTAGTACACAGACAGGAGGAAGAAGAAGAGCTCATCGATTGGGAGTAGGAAATTGCAATGTATGATGTAGTGCAAGCACCACCCACTATAAATGGAAACTCTGGTTACGTAGATGTGTGCCAATACCTTGATAAGGGCACCATACCCTCTCACTTTTCCATCAGAAAAAAGAGGGAACTGCACCTCAAAGCTTTAGCTTATCAGTTGGTGCATGAAGTGCTTTACAGAAAGCACAACAACGAAATCTTTCTCAGGTGCCTGGAGGCACATGAATCAAAGAATATTTTGCAAGATCTACATGATGGACCAGTCGAGGGTCACTTCGCGGGAAATACCACTGTGCACAAAGTTATGTGTGTCAGTTTCTATTGGCCCACATTATTCAAGGATGCACAAGCTTATTCCCGCAAGTGCCCAGTTTGTCAGCGATGCGCTGGCAGAACACGAAGGTCATCGGTGCCACTGCACCCTATTGTAGTGACTGAACCATTCCAACAATGGGGCCTGGACATCATCAGGGAAATTTTCCCACATTTTTCGAAACAGCACTGCTACATTCTAATAGCAACTAATTACTTTGTGCGGTGGATAGAAGCAGTTATGCTCAAGCAAGTGAACGACCAGGAGGTCATCAGCTTCCTCCAACAAAACATCAGTTCACGCTTTGGTGTTCTAGTATCACTTGTATTTGAAAATTCAACTTACTTTTCATCTTTGAAGCTTGATGATTTTGCATTGCAAAATGGTATTATGCTAAAACATTCATCTAACTACTACCCACAGGGAAATGGTCTCATAGAATCCACGAACAAAAACCTTATCTGTATAATAAAAAATTGTTCACTCTGAGCGGCGTAACTGGCACTCTGCCTTGATGAATGCTTTATGGGTTGACCGCGTAACACCCAAACCCTCTCTTAATAACTCACCATACTTCTTAGTCTATGGTAAAGAATCCATCCTACAACCCAACATCTACTTTCCTACTCTTTAGTTGTCACAAGAATCCCAAGGCAAGCCTTGCATGCTAGTTAAGTGTAGGACGGATACGCTCCACAAACTGCAGGAATAAAGGATGAAATCAAAAGACAAAATTACACTCCACCAAAACCATATCAATAGATGGTTCGACAAGAAGTCTGTAGGGAAAGCTAACTTCAATTTTGGTGACTTAGTCTTGAAATGGGATAAACCCCATGAAGACAAAGGCAAGCATACGAAGTTCCAATCCTTGTGGATTGGTTCATACATAGTCCATGAGAAGCTTAGCCCACACATATACCATTTGCAATCACTTGACGAGAGGATTGACAATCTTCCTGTTAACGACCAAGATCTCAAGCACTATTTTAAATAGGTCGGGTCATGCCCCACGCCATGTACATAGTCTTCTTACTGCTTGTTGTTTTTGCTTTGTTTTATTTACTTATTATTTTTTCTTCATTGTTTGGTTTTCTTATTATCCTTCTATTTTTGTTTTTGTAAATAATTGCTTCCCTTTACAAAGTTTTGGCTTTTGAATGAGAATGTGGTTGAGATCTAAAGAGTCTTGTGACACTGCAGCACTTGGCCAATCTTGTGTCTGCCTTCTCTGTGCTTGGTTATAACCTTTGGCTGATGAAGTCTTTACAGAAAATATGATTCATCTGCAAGGGAAGCTTGGTTCCAACGATGAACCTGTGTCCACACTAGGAAACCCCATGCCTATACTCAGTTTTCTGCTCTATGTGATCAAGCTCATCCAACTAGTAGAAACGGAGAAGGGGAAAATCTAAATGAGAAAACCTATGTCAAAGGTCTTACATGCTTCTCTGAAGGAACAACCTGTTCTGCTTTCAGTAAGTCGGGATCCCTTTTCCGCCCCAAAACTAAATGAGTGTCTATGCACAATCCTATTTAAAAAGTACAAAGGTGAAAGAAGAGAAAGGCTTCCTCTGTAGAGAGGTGAAGCATGCAACTCCACCAGGGCAATGACTAGGCTCACTAGTAGTGGAGCAATGCATGTGTTCTTGTGTGACTCCGTCGGGGTACTATCTAGGCTTGTTGGCAGCAGAGAAACACCAGAGATGAAAACTTATACTCTGAGAATTTTTAGTTCACGAGCCAAACTACCCTTCCCAATTTCAAAACATTGTGATCAAGCTGAAACTTTTGTTGTGTTTGACTGAGTTGGCAAAAGGTGAACCATGTATGTCCACGGGGTTGTTGAAAATGGCAACAAGAAATGCTAAAAATAACATTGCTATAAATATCAATTCAGGTACCAGTGTTGGACATAGCAACAAGGAATGAAAAATGGAAGTGCTAAAAATAACATTGCTATAAATAGAATTTCGCGATAGATTCCAATTTTAGTTAGTCCCTGAACTAAAATTAAGAAGTAAAATTCAAATTTGATCTTAGCAGCTATTTGTAAAATAATTAATTAATTCATCTTGAGTTAATTAGTTGGAGAAAATAAAACATGAAGTCTATGTGAAGACATGCAACAATTTCTCCATTGATTGAGGAATTTATCCCTTAGTTAATGAGATGAGGATGAGTTGTAATTAGTTAGCTCAGTTAACTGAGTTAAGTCCAGTTAGATTAGTTCCAACAGTTTGTGGAATTAATTGTGAGTTCAGTTATTCAATGCATACATGCATGCAACTAGTGTACTTCAGATAACTGAATATTCTCTCATAAATAACTCATGCATGTCAGTTCAATCAGAGACCCAGTTGAGATCAGAGGAAGGGACAATGTACTATTAGTTGGAGGATTTTTCCTATATAGGAAACTCATCCATGCAGAAGGAATTATCTCCTTCAGGTTTGTGCAGTTATTTCTGAGCCAAGTGAGTAGTGTGAGGTGGGAATTCACACAAGTGGAAGCACTGGACCCCATGAAAAACTGCACAAGGA
Organism: Pinus tabuliformis; assembly: GCA_031772625.1. Taxonomy (NCBI): domain Eukaryota; kingdom Viridiplantae; phylum Streptophyta; class Pinopsida; order Pinales; family Pinaceae; genus Pinus; species Pinus tabuliformis. Next base: position 271,278,009 of record CM062813.1, read on the forward strand.
AATAGGAGGCTTGGAGTGCAAAGGAGAAGGTTGTGAGAGCCTTTGACTGTCTATGAGCAGTATTGTTTGATTGCAAAGAGAGCTGGATAGCTTGAGAGCTGATTCTTTTTGTAACTTGAACAAGATTTCCAGTTGTGTGATAATACAAAGATTGGGGTTTTAGACTGAGGCTTTCCCCGGGTTATTTATTCTGTGTTATGTGTGATTGATTTCTCATTCTCAATTATATGTGTTCTCTTGATCTTGCTCAATTCGATTAAGCTTCTACAAAGTGTTGTAGAAGTAGATCTTGTATTGTGCTTTAGTATATTGCATAATCTGCTGATCTACAGTGGGAATTTCTACATGGTATCAAAGCAAAGGTGATCAAAGCGAAGAAAAGTATACAAGAAGGGAGAAGTTTGAAGTTTGAGGTTCCTGAATATACAAATCGAGTTCTTATCACATCTCAATTTCACTAATGGCATTCAACAGTTTAAGACTCGAGTATGCCCTTGATGGAAGCTCGAATTATATAGCCTGGAAGGATCGCATGGAAGTAGTATTAGAGGATAACGGTCTAAAGGACTTCATTGATCAAGAAGTCCCCATGCCGACTGATGCTACTCAATTGTCAAAATGGAAGAAATGTGTGGCTAGAGCAAGGAGAATCCTTCTAGAGGGAGTTCGAGACCACATAGTCTCGAGTCTACAGGGGAAGGAGACCCCATTTTCGATGTGGAAAACATTGAAATATCTATATTAGAATAGCAGTGATCAAAGGAAGCTGGTGCTGAAAGACAAGCTTCGGAAAATCAAGTGTGAAAAGTGTGACACAATCTCTACATATCTGAACAAGCTCACCACCTGTAGGGATGAGCTTGGAAGTGTAGGGATCATGACCGCTGATTATGACATGGTGAGCCTTGCACTCCTCGGTCTTCCTAAGAGCTAGCATATCTGCCAAGACTCGGTTAATGGAAGAGAAAAACTGCTAGATTGGGGATGACTTTGGTCAGATTTGATGCAAGAGGAGATAAGAAGAAGCACCAGAGATGGATCCTCATCAAAGCAAGATGATGAGGAAAATTTTTCCTTAGCGAGTAAGGTAAAGAAAGGGAAGGAGAAGGATTCTCATCCCAAATCGAGTTCTTCCTATGGTGGGAAGAAGTTTGACAAATTGAAAGTGCGATGTTTTCGTTGTCATGAGGTGGGCCATTTTTCTACAAACTGTCCACTGAAGAAATCCAAGATGGGATCCAAGGAAGGATCTGAAGGTGAGGCATTGGCCTCACAGTTTGAGTTGGATTTCACACTCTTCACATGCATGGTTTCATCCATGGTGGGATGTGGTTGGTTTCTTGACAGTGGAGCTTCTTTCCACATAACCGGTGACAAGAGTTTGTTCAATACCTTGGAGGAAAAAGATCTCCAGATACTCATAGTGATGGGTAATGATGAAAATTATAGTGTCTCAGGTATAGGCATGGTTGTTTTTCAAAGGGAGCATGGAGTTCGCATTAACTTGACCGATGTCAAGTATGTACCAGGACTAAGGAAAAATTTGGTGTTGATCACAATGCTGGAAGACAAAGGCTATGATGTAGTCTTCAATAAGGGAAACGTTTTCCTTCGACACATCACCACTAGACAGGTGAAGCAGATCGGTTCATGAGTCAAGAACTTGTATGCTCTTGAGGTTCAAGATGCATGCAAAGCCTTGAGGATCAAGGCAACTGTTGGCGACTTGGTGGTTGAGAGGGAGAGTACATTACCTCTCAATATGCAGCACCAAAAGAAGTCTCAGACTATTGTGGAGGAGCCACAATTGGTGAAGCAGCTTCAGGAGGTTGTGGAGCAGCCACAACTAGAGAAGCCGAGAGGAGATCGAGTAGAGACATCTACTCATGCAGAGACCTCTAGTAGGGGCAAATTTCGAGCCAAGTGGGCAGAGGGATCACATGCATCCATACCTCCAGGTAGGAGGTGGGGCGATGTGGAGTGACAGTCCCAAGAAGGTTGGAATAGGGGCAGGATCATTGAGGTACCCAACCTCTTTGATTAGACCTTGCTACGAGAGCCCCAATGAGGAGTAGTAGGACTAGCTGAGTGGGTAGAGACAGATGCAGATGGAGCAGTAGAGAGAGCTACAGTGAAGAGCTAGCGGGCTGCAACAATGCGAGAGGCACAGGAGTGTTGCACCAGTGTAGGATGGCACAAAGAGGTGTGCAATGGTGTAAGATTCATGGAGTGTTCAGCAGCTCAGAGGTCACAGAGGGAGAACTTGTCAATGACAGAGGAAGCTTCAGCATCAGAGGGTGTTTCTAGCCCAACAGGGAGGTGAATTGGGAGATTTTTTTGTTTCTAGAGTTGTTGGACCAACAACACTTGGGAGAAGTGTTGCATGCAGTAAATTCCAAAGGTTTAAGATCGTGTTCGAGTTGAATGCCTTTCTTGTTGAGAGAGAGTGTTGAAAATGGCAACAAGAAATGCTAAAAATAACATTGCTATAAATAGCAGTTCAGGTACTAGTGTTGGACATAGAAACAAGGAATGAAAAATGGAAGTGCTAAAAATAACATTGCTATAAATCGCATTTCGGGATAGATTCCAATTTTAGTTAGTCCCTGAACTAAAATTGAGAAGTAAAATTCGAATTTGATCTTAGCAATTGTTTGTAAAATAATTAATTAATTCATCTTGAGTTAATTAGTTGGAGAAAATCAAACATGAAGTCTATGTGAAGACATGCAACAGTTTCTCCATTGATTGAGGAATTTATCCCTTAGTTAAAGAGATGAGGATGAGTTGTACTTTGCGTTGTAATTAGTTAGCTAAGTTAACTAAGTTAAGTCCATTTAGATTAGTTCCAATAGTTTGTGGAATTAATTGTGAGTTCAGTTAGTCAATGCATGCATGCATGCAACTAGTGTACTTCAGATAACTGAATATTCTCTCATAAATAACTCATGCATGTCAATTCAATCAGAGACCTAGTTGAGATCAGAGGAAGGGACGATGTACTATCAGTTGGAGGATTTTTCCTATATATGAAACTCATCCATGCAGAAGGAATTATCTCCAGGTTTGTGTAGTTATTTCTGAGCCAAGCGAGCATTGTGAGGTGGGAATTCACACAATTGGAAGCACTGGACCCGAGGAAAAACTGCGCAAGGAAATAGGAGGCTTGGAGGGCAGAGGAGAAGGTTGTGAGAGCCTTTAACTGTCTATGAGCAGTATTGTTTGATTGCAGAGAGAGGAGGATAGCTTGAGAGTTGATTCTTTTTGTAACTTGAACAAGATTTCCACTTGTATGGTAATACAGAGATTGGGGTTTTAGGCTGAGGTTTTCCCCAGGTTATTTATTTTTTGTTATGTGTGATTGATTTCTCATTCTCAGTTATATGTTTTCTCTTAATCTTGCTCAATATGATTAAGCTTCCGCAAAGTGTTGTAGAAGTAGATCTTTTATTGTGTTTTAGTATATTGCATAATCTGTTGATCTACAGTGGGAATTTCTACAGGGGTAAGTGGGAAAGACGAAGTAACCTGCACAACAATTCAATACTCCCTGAAATACTAAGCCCCTGTGATGTCGAGGAACCAAAATAGAGAAGCTGGAATTCTACCAGTGTGTTGCAAAGTGTTGTAGAGGTTGCAACACCCTCCAAAATTTTGGCCTGCATCCAATTTTGGAGCCTCCCTTGGATTTTTTATTGACGTTTGCGAGCACTCAGGCTCACCTGTGGGCTCGTGTGAGCCTTTACAACGTCCTTGCTTGACCATTCAACGGACTGCATTTTTGCATGTTGGTCTCAATGCCATGCTTGCAACCATGTTATGGTCATGCACAAGTTCCTCGCTGCATGTGTACATGTTGTATTCGCTATGTGAACATCCGTCACACTCGTACATGAAGTTGTATGCACTATCTCACAAGCATCGTTGCAATCATTCAATGATCTCTCACAAGCGTTGAGCTTGTCACTCGCACCATCAAACATTCATGTTGAGCATATGTTGTCTTGATGGTTTGAGGCATCTTGTCGTTAATTCATGTTGAGTGTGTGCTTTCAAGGTCGCATATGCACAAATTCACTCCCTCACACCCTTAGTCATTTTGCTGAAGTTATGATGAACATATCACCCTCTAACAGTCGGACCTCCACCCTACAATTGACTCAACCGACTGTCACCTAAAACAGCGCAAAAATGACCAACAAGCCATTTTAATCTGCAATGCCCGCAAGCTAGTCAACCAACCCTCTTGCTGGTCAACTGGAGAGTTTGACAGGGCAGTAACCCAACACTCACTCCCCTTAAAAATTGCACAGGGCCATCATACCAGATGGGACTCCTACACCAAATGATGTGAGGTCTAGTTGGGACTTGATACCAAGAACATCCTGTGAATGTTGGCAGGTCTAGCACCGTCAACAGAGTTGTTATTTACTCACGGGGTAAATGGACGTAAAAAGGATGGTGTTATGACCTGACTCAAAACTTTAATGCAATTGAACATGATATTGTGATCTTTTCTTTTCAATGAATTCTAGCTAAAGTAAGGAGAGAGTTTCTTCTTTAAAATATTAACTCCATAATGCACCACTTCTAACTTTCTAATTCAATTCAAAGCCCTAAGTGCCAAACCATGCAATGTAATCTATGCACAATTTTCTTGAAAACTATGTGTTAGTGTCAGTCTTTCCAACCTTCCTCCAGTGATCAAATATGCTCTTACAAAGTGGTCTCAAAGTGTCCAGGTCAAATTTTGTCATTTCAAAGAGTTTTCAAGCAAAATTTGGTCACTAGGCATTAGGTCTAGGGTTTGCTTTCATTCCTTCTAAAGTTGTCCAAATGTCGGTCCATGTCATCATTAAGCTGAGTTTAGCATCATTCATAGGGTTTTCATTATCATCTCAGTGTCTAATAAGTCATTTTACATCTTGTCCATGCTTCAGTTGCGCCTAGGTAAGGTCATTTCCCTCTCCTAGGGTTTTGAAAGCTAATTTCTCTTGGACGGCCAAATCATTAGCAAAACTTGTATCCTGATGTTCGTAAACCTTCCCCTATCCTTAAAGTACCCTATCAAATGCTTCCCATCATTGAGATCCCCCAAATTCCTCATTTTCGCACAAACCCTAGTTTCTAGCTACAACCTGGCAATTTTCTAGGTTTGGCCTGTGTTTTGCCCTTTTGGACCCCTTCCCCTCACTTGATCTCTACGATTCCACTTTCCATTGCTTCCTAACATCCCTCCCTACTCCAAAAAATTTCCTCAAGAATTTACAAGCCCCTTATCCCCTTCATTTCGCTTCATTTCAACAAAATTCCTTGTTTCACATATCAGGATAAGTTTTACTCAAAGGATGTTTCAGAGAATTAAAAGATGAATTTTGTAAAACTGAGAGAGGTTTTTGTCCACAACATGTCAAAGAAGAAAAACCTCCTTCACTTTTTTCATAGGTATCATGGTTTGAGAGAAATGTCAAGAATACCGTTGCCTCAGGAGAATCAAAGACACCTCTGAAGTGACCTTGGGAAAATCAAGTTTTCTCCTAGCTTGGTTGGCCAAATTATTTTCTTGATGGGTAAAATGATAACTAGACACAACGATATTTCTAATGAGCTATCATGAGCTCAATTTGGGGTTGAGGAAGGCATTCAAATGTTGACTGGAACATCACTCTTCCTTGAGGCAGCCCCATTTGGCACTTTTTGACTAGTCTTGGGAGATTTGACTTTTGACAAGGAAAATGAACTCCAAATTGAAAAATTCTAGTTGGGTTGGAAAGTAGACTCAAATACCTTTCCAACAAGCTATCCTGAACCCAATTCCGACACTGGGAAGGCCTCCAAAAGCTTCCTGTAAAAGCGGGCGACCTGTTGGGTGCGCGCGACCTGTCAGGGGGGTCTTACGAGTTGAGAAAATACACTGGCGCGACCTGTTGGGCGCGCGCAACCTGTTGGGTGCGCGCGACCTGTTGGGAAATCATCCACAAAAAATTGCTTATAAACTGCAAATTGACCCCAAATCTCTTCAAGGTTACGGTTCAATGCTCATTTGGAGAGGCTGCTGGCCAAGGCCAACAAAGATAAGGACCTGCTCCGGAATATGAAAAACCACTATTGGGCCCAAATGCACGTATGCAAGGCAAGAATGAAGGTGCTCCAAAGACGGTTGGCCAAGGCACAAAAACGAAGGAAAACACCTGATCCCCTCTGCATCTTGGCTGAGGCTTCTTTGAAGGAGAATGGTTTTAAATAACTCACTTCCAGCACAAATTCTAAAAAAATTTGAGCATTTTTGGTCACTTGTGAATTTTTGGGCAAAAAACAGGTTTTCCTCCCCAACAGGTCACGCGCCGCGCGCGACCTATTCGATGGGAAACTACATTTCGGGAAAACTCAGCATTTTTAGATTTTTCATGCAAAGATACACCTGCTCAGCAATTACCAAGAGATTTCATCAAGTTTTGAGCCTCCAGAAGGTCAAAAAACATGCAAAAATGACTTTTTTCCACCTTTTTGACACACAGGAAGCAGTCTTGGGAGATTGCAATTTTGGAGGGGCAAATGGCCACCAAATTCATAAATTCCACTTGGGTTGGAAAGTAGACATCTAGACCTTTCCAAAAAGCCCACTTTTGCCTCATTTGGACACCTGGACGCACCTCAAAAGCATCTCCAAAGTAGCACGACCTGTTCAGGATTAGGGCGCGACCAGTTGGGCAGTTTTCACAGGAATTCATCTACAGCTCAGGAATTCGCCCAGCTTTGACCAGTTTTGACTTGTGATGGGATTTTTCACCCTCTTTGATGTAATTAATGTATTTTAATGTTGACATGACACTTATTTACCTATTCTAGAAGATTCATTCATGAAATAGCAAACATTTAATGAATGAATTGGTTTCCTAGCTTATAGAGGCAAGTTGTTTTGACTGCCTAGATTTTAGTGCTCAGTTTAGAATTGGTTGAAACAACTCCTAGAAGGATGAGCTCAACCCCTAGAGGCAAGGAAAGGTGTTAGCTTGCCTATATTATGTATTTTCTTAGTAATTTTCAGAGGTTGGAGAGGTTGGACTCTTGAGGGAGAAAGCTCTATTGTATTACTCATTGTATCTCTGCAATTTTGGCTAAGGAAGAAAGACCAGGGTTTTGCAGTCCTTTTTGGGATTCCTGTGGTTACATGTATTGATGGTGTGTTTCTCTTTGTACTTGTAAGTTTTTTATGTGATTCATATTCTTACTTTTCCTTCTGCAAATTAGGCAAATGAAGTGTTAAAGTAGAATTCATGATTGTCATGCTCTGCTTTTAAGTTTGCTTAATATCAATGTTTTCATCTGTTTAAGGAGAACTCAAGGTGTTTAATTTCTCTCCTTAGCTCCTCACCAGTCATTCTTGCCCATATGACTCTTTCAAAGGCATCAATATAGTCTCCTACCTTGCCCCAAAGAACCCCCTGCAAAATCTGTGTCCAATCCCTGCACCCAAAATTGCCTTTCCCCAACTTTCCACCAAAATCCTAAAAATCGCAAACCAAACCTTTTTATCAGTTTACTAGCCTAAAATCAGTGTTCTTTATTGGTTATCTCTGCCTCGTTGAAGATCTTTGCTGATATAGACTGGAGAGAGCCCTCTCCTGCCCCGTAGGGCTAGCTACGAGGCTAAGTGGTTTGATGTTGCCCTGAAGTTTACCTTTCTCAGCCTGAGGTGAAATTTCAAGTGCTAACATATTGGCGACCATACTGGGGAGAAAAAATTGTTTGTTGATTGATGTGTTGGTTTCATAAGTCTTAGACGGAGCCTGAAGTTATGCCAGGTAGCCTTCGAAACGCTTTTGCTTTGCATAAGCGGAAGTAGATAAACGCTGCTTCAGTCCATCTCCGTGAGCTTGTGAATACATCACTTCATTTGCATTTCACCCCAGTACATGTATCAAGTTCAGATCTGATTGTTGATGGTGGACAACGATCAGACACTTGGAAGGCTGAAATCATTCACTTGGTGACTCTAAATCATTTTCGAGATCAGATCCAAAGAATCCATTGGAGGATGATCCCGACCAGCAGAAACATGAAAGGACAACATGGACAGATCAGGTATTCAAGTTGAAATTTCATCCAAGACATTTTGTTCTTTGTTCTAAATTATTTCTTCTCTTTTCCCAAGAATGTCAAGAAGGCTTTGCAAAGTATACTATGCTTGAGAAAAGATCCTCGGCCTGCAGCTGATTCTTTCCCTTTGAAGATTGTGAATACCAACGATTTGCATGCCTTTAAGCTTGATCAGGATCCTTTTTCCGAATTTTGTGATGACCATCTTCAAATTGATGAGTCTCAAGCAACCAAGACTAATTCTATACCTGCTGTACATACTCCTACACCTTGTAAAGTTCCAGATCGGTATAAACCTCTTGTTTTACCCTCTGTTCTCCATGCTTTCCCCAAAAACTATGATCTATACTTGCCGAGGTTTGATGGTTAAAGTAAGAATGTCAACGCTGAGCAACATGTGCAGAATTTTGAGAATTTTCTAGATCTTTTTGAAGTTGATGAAGAAGATGTTAGTATTAGGATTTTTGCTCTTTCTTTGCAAGCTAAAGTGAAGAGTTGGTTCAAAGCCCTGCCTGATGCGAGCATCTCAGATTTCCAGCAGTTCGTCAAAGTTTTTCTCAACAGGTGGATGATCGGACAAAACCTTTTCTTGATTGTAGAAGAGTATAACCAGCTGAAAAGATTGCCAGGGGAGACAGTACAACAGTTTTCGGCCAGATTTAACCAAGTTTATTATTCGATGCCAGTTGATATAAGACCTTCTCCTAGATCTGCTCTCTTGCATTATCCGGGTGCCTTTGATCCGGAGATGGAATTTTAGCTGAGAGAAAGGGATATTGCAACACTTCACGAGATGCAAAATAGTGCAGTAAATGTAGAGGCGCATCTACTGATCCGACGGGCAAGGTTGAAAGAAGAAGAGATGAAAAACATAGATCCGGAGAACTCAACATCTCTAGAGGTAAAGCTTGACGTTTTGGTAAGTGCAGTGGAAAAGATGATGGACAAGATCAACACAAGGAATGATTATGATGTTCATGGCGCGCTGATTGAAGAAGAACAAGTTGCTGATCCGAAACATTTTGTTTCTTATCCTAGTTGTCATAGATCTGATAATGATTGTTTTGTAGATCACCTTGGCGAAGAAAAACCTGTTGATATGACCTGCATGCTTGATGATATGTTTTATACCGATGATTTGCCTCAGTTTGATCAGTATGATGATGATTATGTTCTCCAAACAAAAGCTAATCTTACAGACAAATCAGCAGCTAGTTTGTGGGAGGAAAAAGTTCATTTTCAGCAGCTTGAATACAATATTCAGCCATCACATATCAGCTATGACATTGATGAGGAAAGTGTAGCAAAGTTTGAAGTAAGTGAAGGATCTTTGCATTTTTTTTTTGATTCGTTTCAGTTCATCAGAGATAACTACCATGCAATCAGAAATCAAATGTCAACAAGTCTTGATTTGAAGCATCTTGAGAGCAATGAAAATTTTGTTCAAGACTTCTCATATTCAGATTTGCAATCCCCGAAATCCATTGATTGCCAAGTTGCATCCGAAGACTTGGAAGTGGACACACATGATTTAATGATTCAAGGCGACCCCGTACCATTCTTTTTCGAATCATTTCAGTTTTTGAAGGGTAGATTGCATAGTAAATCTTCAAATGAAAAGCCTATAACAAATCAGCAATTTCTCAGTGTTAATGTTGAAAATGAGACAGATAACAAAATTCTTGAGCAGCCTGTAGCATCAGATTTGTAGCCACCAAATGAAATTGAAGGGAAGATTATAGATGAAGCTGTGGCAGACAAAGTACATAATTTGATGATGCAGGAAGATTCTATACCCTTTTGTTTCGAAGCATTTCAGTTTATAAGGCAGAATCTTTGTAAAATCTCTCAAGAAAAAGATGAACAGCTAGAAGGATGTCATGTATTTTCAATGGATACATTACAACAGTCTTTTCAAGTTTTTCATGATCCAATAGCTGATGTTTTGGATGAGGTTTGCAGTCAAAGTATTTCTCCATTGACTACATGTGAGCTTGAAACATGTGCTGATATGAATTTGATCCGGCAGCCGGTTTCTTTGTCATTTTCAGTAGAGGTCTCGTCACAAGGCTCAGATCAAAGTTTTCATTCATGGTATGAAGGAAAGAGAAGTAATCCATTAGATGAGCTAAGTTCCAGTGTGCATGAACTTCAAGATCCTTATGCAGTGTTTTTGGAGGCGGATAGAGAATTCATATCATTCAACGGATCTGTTTCCAAGTTATCATGGGAGTTGCCTTTCAATAGTTCTCTTTTAAGTGAGCACTTGCAGAAAATTCGAACAGCAGATGGAATACTTACTTGGTTGCATTGGTTGTTTCATTTCACTTGATCAGGTGATGAATGAAACTGTTAGAGTAGGTTTTGATGAATAAGCTCACCTTTGAGCATCATTTCCAGTTTGTTGGTTGTGTTTAAGTATTGAGTCAGTTTTTAGTTGAGTGAGAGTCAATTTGTGTTGTCAAGTCATCAGTTTTCAGTCATGCATTTTAGTTTGAGTTTTTGACTCCATTGCCCAATGGATGAAGGCACTGTCTAGCTCTTCCAGAGATCTGTCGTTCTTGGCACCTCCAAGGAGCTACCATCCCCATTGTAGCTAATGTTAGTGTTAGTCTTTCCAGCCTTCCTCCAGTGATCAAATATGCTCTTACAAAGTGGTCTCAGAGTGTCCAGGTCAAATTTTGTCATTTCAAAGAGTTTTCAAGCAAAATTTGGTCACTAGGCATTAGGTCTAGGGTTTGCTTTCACTCCTTCTAAAGTTGTCCAAATTTCGGTCCATGTCATCATTCAGCTGAGTTTAGCATCATTCATAGGGTTTTCATTATCATCTCAGTGTCTAATAAGTCATTTTACATCTTGTCCATGCTTCAATTGCGCCTAGGTAAGGTCATTTCCCTCTCCTAGGGTTTTGAAAGCTAATTTCTCTTGGACGGCCAAATCATTAGCAAAACTTGTATCCTGATGTTCGTACACCTTCCCCTAAACTTAAAGTACCCTATCAAATGCTTTCCATCACTGAGATCCCCCAAATTCCTCATTTTCACACAAACCCTAGTTTCTAGCTACAACCTGGCAATTTTCTAGGTTTGGCCTGTGTTTTGCCCTTTTGGACCCCTTCCCCTCACTCGATCTCCACGATTCCACTTTCCCCTGCTTCTTAACATCCCTCCCTACTCCCAAAAATTTCCTCAAGAATTTACAAGCCCCTTATCCCCTTCATTTTGCTTCATTTCAACAAAATTCTTTGTTTCACATATCGGGATAAGTTTTACTCAAAGGATGATTCAGAGAAATAAAAGATGAATTTTGGAAAACTGAGAGAGGTTTTTGTCCACAACATGTCAAAGAAGAAAAAAATCCTTCAATTTTTTCACAGGTGTCATGGTTTGAGAGAAATGTCAAGAATACCGTTGCCTCAGGAGAATCAAAGACACTTCTGAAGTGACCTTGGGAAAATCAAGGTTTCTCCTAGCTTGGTTGGCCAAATGATTTTCTTGATGGGTAAAATGATAACTAGACACAAATATATTTCCAATGAGCTATCATGAGCTCAATTTGGGGTTTAGTAAGGCATTCAAAAGTTGACTGCAACAGCACTCTTCCTTGAGGCAGCCTCATTTGGCACTTTTTGACCAGTCTTGGGAGATTTGATTTTTGACAGGGAAAATGAACTCCAAATTGAAAAATTCTAGTTGGGTTGGAAAGTAGACTCAAATAACTTTCCAACGAGCTATCCTGCACCCAATTCTGACACTGGGAAGGCCTCCAAAAGCCTCCTGCAAAAGCACGCGACCTGTTGGGTGCGCGCGACCTGTCAGGGGGGTCTTACCAGTTGAGAAAATACACTAGCGTGACCTGTTGGGCGCGCGCGACCTGTTGGGAAATCATCCAAAAAAATTGCTTATAAACTGAAAATTGACCCCAAATATCTTCAAGGTTACAGGTCAATGCTCATTTGGAGAGGCTGCTGGCCAAGGCCAACAAAGATAAGGACCTGCTCCGGAATATGAAAAACCACTATTGGGCCCAAATGCACGTATGCAAGGCAAGAATGAAGGTGCTCCAAAGACGGCTGGCCAAGGCACAAAAACGAAGGAAAACACCCGATCCCCTCAACATCTTGGCTGAGGCTTCTTTGAAGGAGCATGGTGTTAAATAACTCACTTCCAGCACAAATTCTAAAAAAATTTGAGCATTTTTGGTCACTTATGAATTTTTGGGCAAAAAACAGGTTTTCCTCCCTAACAGGTCGCGCGCTGCGCGCGACCTATTCGATGGGCAACTCCATTTCAGAAAAAATCAGCATTTTTGGATTTTTCATGCAAAGATACACCCGCTCAGCAATTACCAAGAGATTTCATCAAGTTTTGAGCCTCCAGAAGGTCAAAAAACATGCAAAAAATGACTTTCTGCCACCTTTTTGACACACAGGAAGCAGTCTTGGGAGATTGCAATTTTGGGGGGCAAATGGCCACCAAATTCCGAAATTCCACTTGGGTTGGAAAGTAGACATCCATACCTTTCCAACAAGCCCACTTTTGCCTCATTTGGACACCTGGACGTGCCTCAAAAGCAGCTCCAAAGTAGTGCGACCTGTTCAGGATTAGGGCGCGACCTGTTGGGCAGTTTTTACAGGAATTCATCTACAGCTCAGGAATTCGCCCAACTTTGACCAGTTTTGACTTGTGAAGGGATTTTTCACCCTCTTTGATGTAATTAATGTATTTTCATGTTGACATGACACTTATTTACCTATTCTAGAAGATTCATTCATGAAATAGCAAACATTTAATGAATGAATTGGTTTCCTAGCTTATAGAGGCAAGTTGTTTTGACTGCCTAGATTTTAGTGCTCAGTTTAGAATTAGTTGAAACATATCCTAGAAGGATGAGATCGACCCCTAGAGGCAAGGAAAGGTGTTAGCTTTCCTATATTATGTATTTTCTTAGTCATTTTCAGAGGTTGGAGAGGTTGGACTCTTGAGGGAGAAAGCTCTATTGTATTACTCATTGTATCTCTGCAATTTTGGCTAAGGAAGAAAGACCAGGGTTTTGCAGTCCTTTTTGGGATTCCTGTGGTTACATGTATTGATGGTGTGTTTTTATTTGTACTTGTAAGTTTGTTATGTGATTCATATTCTTACTTTTCCTTCTGCAAATTAGGCAAATGAAGTGTTAAAGTAGAATTCATGATTGTCATGCTCTGCTTTTAAGTTTGCTTAATATCAATGTTTTCATCTGTTTAAGGAGAACTCAAGGTGTTTACTTGCTCTCCTTAGCTCCTCACCAGTCATTCTTGCCCATCTGACTCTTTCAAAGGCATCAATACAGTCTCCTACCTTTCCCCAAAGAACCCCCTGCAAAAGCTGTGTCCAATCCCCGCACCCAAAATTGCCTTTCCCCAACTTTCCACCAAAACCCTAAAAGTCGCAAACCAAACCTTTTTATCAGTTTACTAGCCTAAAATCAGTGTTCTTTATTGGTTATCTCTGCCTCGTTGAAGATCTTTGCCGAGATAGACCGGAGAGAGCCCTCTCCTGCCCCGTAGGGCTAGCTACGAGGCTAAGTGGTTTGATGTTGCCCTGAAGTTTACCTTTCTCAGCCTGAGGTGAAATTTCAAGCGCTAACCCTATGAAAATGTAATCTATGCACAATTTAAGTTCATGTTATGAAAAAGAGAATTATAACTATGAAAATGTAATATGCAAGAGAATTCTTCAAAGAAACACAAGATGATTGCAAATCAACGAAAGAGCAATAAAACTATTTTCCATCACCAATATAACTAAAGAGCCAATCGAGTGTAATTAAAGGAAATTGGGTGAAAATTCTAAAGATCAAAAGTCATGACACTCAAAGGTGATTAACACTCTGAGTAATGACCAAAGGAAATCAAATTAATAATTTCTCAAAAAGAAAATTCAAAACAACCAATCAACTTGACAGAGACTTACTAAAGGTGTAAACAAGTGTAATTAAAGAGGAAAAATAAAAATTTCTCGACTTGATGAAGAGAAAACTGAAATTTTTAAAAATTCCAGGTATGTGCATAGGTAATAGAAAAATCCAGTGGGCATACGCATTATTTCAAAGGGAAAATATGTAGATATATGCTATGTGCCTAAATATAAAGTGCGAACAGTGGAAATTTTTTAGAAAAAATAAAAACAAGTCAAATAAATCACAAAATCCATATTCTCAACATTTCCAAACACTCATAGAGGGCTTCAATAGAAGGATCAAAGGTAAAAAAAAATATAATGAATGATGGAGAGTGAGATGTTCCCTAGTATAGTCAGCTATTTGTTAGGTAGACTAATCCCTCTTACAGACAAGACTGATCTCCCTAGACCTTAGAGAAATCTAGTAACAAATAAGAAAAAATTGTTACCATTCCTTAAATTACAATTGAATGAAACAAGCAATATGAGAGGATCACTTACTATTTAATCGAAATTCCTTATGAAGCCCCTTTCAATTCCTTCTACCACTCGCTTCTCCTTGATGCTTTAGACACCATTCTAGCGCTTCCCACAGCTTCTCCATGATGTCGTGATGGATTTATGCATAGAGAGAAACACACAAAGCATCAAGGCATCTAATATATAACATAAAAGATAAATTAACTAATTAACTAAACATATATCGTAAATTGAATAAAAAATCAATCATAACCTATGTGGGTGATCAAGAAATCCCACAAATGATATCAACAAAGACATAATTGAGAAAGAACAATTGCTTTTATATTAATAAAATGGAGAACATAATTGCAACCTGATGAACCCCGAATTGGGTAACTTATTGGGCTCATTTTGCCTAATTTTTCTTGCTCAATCCACCATTTCTCATAGATTATGCATGTTTTTTGAGTATGTTTATGTTATTTGAATGAATAAGGGTGGTCACTTTACCAAGGAAGCTAATATGTGGCTATTTCAGGTTTTTAGACAAATTTTGGAGCAAAGCCAAGCAATTATGAGCCAGGTGACAACCAAGCATGAGGGAGCAAGGGTGAGGATTCATAGGGAGGTTGTCTCTTGCATTAAATGGCCCTTCCCTGAAATCTCACCCTCAACTCGAAGCTTAGTAGGCCACCCAAAACGAATCCTAAAGGCAGCAGAGCAGCTTTGTGAGGAGTGACTGTTTACTGGCAGTTTGAACAGTCGAGTCCCTTGAGTTAAGGAGGGCTGCTAGGACCCTCATAGTGCATAAATAGGGAGGCCTCAGCCTTCGTAGTTTACTTTTGGAACTGTTGGGTTTTGCACTATAGTGCTATCATTATCTCATCTCGTTTTTGTAGCTATTGCTGTATAACTTTCTTGTGACATGATTATTTTTGGGTAATGAAAAATAGCTTTATTTGGCATCAGCTCTGAGTCCTTTATAGGAGCCTGTAGCTCTTAGGGTTGGGCCCAACCCAAGTTCCAAGGCTTCCTTATGTACTGTTATTTGCTTTTTATGTCTTTACAAAATAATTTCTGTTAAATAGATTAAAATCTTGTTGATTATCTAGGTCACTGTTGATGATTAGAAAGAATTTTGATGTTTAGATTGAGTTGATAGGTTATTAACAGGGACAAGCTTCAGAAAAAGGCCATCAAAGACCTCTGATTTCACCTCTCCCTCAGTGGGATCAGGAGCTAGGATCAAGGTGACCTTGCTGCCACCAAAAAACACTGTCTTTGCTTCACCATGCAACCATTAGTGTTCGATTTTTATTTGCAGAAGTTGGTTACATGTTCAGATTCTTGATTGCTTCGTTGCATAGTTAGTATACATGGTTTCATTGCAAATAAACTTATGTTCATTCTCTTTACTGTTAGCTAGATCAAATTAGGTTAACGTAACTAGGTCTCTGATTTTCCAAGTCTTCGTTGGTTTAGTTGGAGAAACAACTTGCAGAGCACCCGTACCATTTCTCTATTTTCTCATACTCCATCAACCCCATCTACTCCATCCCCTAATATGGATTCTTGCCTCACGTTTTCCACATTTGCTCACATAACCCTAATTTTTGTGCAACATCTCTTCACTCTTCCTTGAACAAATCCAGCTATCTTCATCTCTCCTCTGCTCCATCCACCAAGTCTTGGACCTCCATGCACCCTTGTCCTACCTCCATACTCACTCCTTCACCTTTCTCTCTCCATCCATTCTCCAAAATCCCATTTCTGAGCATCCTGTAGAAAATTATAGGCATCCTATAGAAATTCCAGAACATCCTGTAGAACCCCTGCAGACTTCCTGTAGAAGCTCACGAATGAGGCTTCTTGATAGCCAAACTCTGTGAAACTCTCTAGAAGGGTGTTAGGGACCCCTTGGGCCCTCTATGAACCTTCCCGACCTCCTCCAAGCATTTCCTCTCGCCAATCCACCTCTGCAAAGTCAAAAACAGTTAAATCGCATGCATGATAATTCCGACAACTTATTCAAAAATACAAAAAGATTTTTTTTTTTCAGATTTTATTGTAGAAGTAGCTTAGACACATGAATTTTACCTTCCTAGAAGTTAATGGCATCTCTTTCAGTAGCTTGCATCCTCTTTCTTGCATCAATAGGGCTAGCTGGTAAAATTAGGGTTTGCTAGGGTTTACGTTTCCTTTTAGCTTTCCAGTTTCTTTCTGCAAGTAGATCAACCTTCTTTGAGTTAGCTTTCATCCATCAGTTAAAAAGCTTCTTCTCAGATCTCATAGAAGTTGGCTTAAGCTCCTAGCGGACTTGTGCCAGCTGACCAAGTGACAGCTGCGGAAAGAGCTAGTACTTGTGCATACAACACCATCGCTTCCAAGTTTGTTACGAACTACCGGGTTGATAAAAGTAAAGAAGGGAGTCCCAGGAGTTGCAGCATTATTGCTGCAATACTGGAGCCCACCATTCTTTTTGGTGCCGTTGCCGGGGAAGCGTTAGAGTATTTGTGATTGTTGCTTTTCTTCTATTTTTCTACTCCAACCTTCTGCTAAGTAGTTTATTTCAGTTCCATTCTGCAAAAGTAAATTAGACATTTCCTGCTTTCATAGATTAGCCTTTCAATTCCGCAATTTCAATTCTACAAGCATAGAATAGCATTTCAATTTTGCAATTTGATTTCAGCAAAATAGATTATTCCTTTCCTGCTTTCATTTCAATTCCGCATTTTCATTTCCGCAAGATAGATTTTAGTTAGTTGCCATTCCATCTATTTCAGTTTTGCAGGTACAAGCAGAAAAAAGAAAAAGCAACCAAAAATATTTTCATGCCTCGTAGGAACAGAGATAATACCGGAAAATTCCTACCCAACACCCCCACCACTTCACTGAGTCACCCTTCTCTCTTCTTTGGTGGCAGTGACCCAGAAGAACCTATAGGTGAACCTCCTAAGATATACGAAGATCCTATAATAGAAGAAGAGCAAGAAAACATTCCTTTTGAGACCATGGCTAAAAACAGAAATGGTAGAGAAGATGATGAGAGAATAGAAGGTACCTTCCCCATCCGAGAGACCAACAGGGACATGAAGATGAAAAACATAAGTCCCTCAGCCTTACCTCATTTCCATGGATTGACCACTGAAGACCCTGATACCTTCCTATTTGAGTTTGTTGTCCTTTGTCGAACTTATGACTATGCAGAAGATGAGAAAAAGTTGAAACTCTTTCCCTCTACCCTCAAGGATGCAGCATTACGCTGGTTCATGGGGTTACCTAGAAACAGTATCACAACTTGGGCTCAGATGCAGCAAGCCTTTAACAACAAATACCGGGACTACTGTAGGTCAAAGGAAACAAAGGGAGAAATATTTCAGATGACCATGGGAAATGATGAGTCTTTAGAAGACTACAAGGAAAGGTTCCAACTCAGCTATAAATGGGCCAGGTGCACACTTGACCCTGAATCTCTAAAGCTGGTTCTACTCCGAGGAGTCCTTGAAGACCTTCTAGATACCCTTCACATGCTAGCTGGAGGAGACATCTACCAACTACCTTATGAGGACATAAAGACTGTGTTTAGAAACCATTCTAGGGTAGACCGGAAAAGAGGTAAGGGTAATCCACTTTCAGCTAGTACCACCTTCTCCAAACATGAGTTTTCTAATCAGATGGAAGACCTCAAAAGTGAGATGAGACAGACCATTGCCATGCAACTTGATACTTTCTGAATCTAATAAAAGAAAGAGGAAGTTGAGAGGGCTTTGGCCATTTTTTGTCCCAGATGTATGAAGAAGCACCCTAAGAACGAGTGTCCATCGCTCTCAGTAGAGGTATGTTTCGTTTGTGAGGAAAACCACCCCACAAACTAATGCCCAACCTTACCCGGATTTAAAGCCATGTACCAAGGGACTGAGGCAACCACTGAACCTCTCTACTTCATCAACCAAAGGAGGCCGCATGGGCCTAGACCTTACCAGCAGGGGATGCAAGGGATATCCCAAGCTTATTATAGCCCAAACCAATCTGCTCACATACCTTCTTGGGGTCCCCCTGCTCATCCTTCCTGGTCCACACCTCCTTCGTGGTCTTATCCATCTCAATACCATACTCAACCCACTTCTCATTCGCTTCACTTGCATGTCTAGCCACAACCTCAGTGGAATGCACCTCAACCGGGGTGGAGGCCCCAATGCAACTCTCCTCCCACCATTTTGCCTCCACCACCAGCTCAGCCACAACCATTACCTCCTACTCCTCCAAGACAACCCGAGATGCCTACTTAACTGAACCCGAACCTCAACAACCGACAGGCCCAACAGGTATACACTGGGGAGACAACATGCCCTACCTATGCTGTGGAGATCCAGGAGATCAACCTACGATTTGGGAAGACCCTTCTAGATCGCCAACCTCCTCCCCCAAAGGACGAGGAAGAGAAATAGGAAAGTGAACCCAAAGCCATTCCACACTTTCCTGAGCGACTAACAGTAACCACGCAACCAAACCCAGAGGAGATTGAACTTCTGGGAGAAATTAAACAGTTGTGTGTGAAAATACCACTTCTCTAGGCCATAAAAGATATACCAATATACAACAAATTTATTAAGGAGAAGTGTTTCAGGCACCCAGGCAGGCGAAAGAGAGATGCCTCGACTATCAATGTCATAGGAAAACTGTCTGATCTAATGTTGGGGCAAGTCATATGTCCAAAGTATTTGGACCCTGGGAGTCCTGTAGTTGATGTCCACATCAATGGCACCATAATCCCCCATACCTTCATTGATCTAGGGGTTGCCATTAATGTGATGACCAGGGACACAATGCTTAAACTCAACCTTCAGAGTTCCTTAAGGAAGACCTCGACAGTGCTGCAGTTAGCAGATCGCTCCACCGTGACTCCCAAAGGGATTGTGGAAGATGTCTTGGTCTCTGTTGACTCTTGGGAGTATCGTGCAGACTTCTTGGTACTTCAGCCAAAGGCAAAGCTCACTGGATACCCGCTCATCTTGGGAAGGCCTTGGTTAGCCACTGCAGATGCTTACATCAGTTGTCGAGCTGGAAGCATGACCATCAAGAATGGGCCTATGTCCAAGCAGCTAGTCCTATACCCTCCTGCCCAACCTCTGCTAGAACATGACTTACCACTCTGGTTGGAAGAGGGAGATGAGGATGAGGTCTACTTTGCACCATTGTGCATGATAGAAACCACTAGGGGAGCCCCTCGAACTGAGGATGATTTGATTGAGAATTTGATTCGAAATCCACCTCCCAGTGCACTGTCCTTAGAGGAATTGGTGGAAGATACCTAAGCCAGCACTTTAGTGGACCTCTGTGTGACTGATCCGACCTCTACCAGAGTTAAGAATGTGGATTTTGACCCCGAAAGAACTTTAAAGATCAGCTCCTCCCTATCTCCCTCCTAGGAGAAGGAGCTGTGTAGCTTACTGAACAATCATCTGGATGCTTTCGCTTGGAACTATAAGGAGATTAAAGGAGTCCACCCTTCGATCTGTACCCATCACATTTACATTAAAGAAGATTGTAAACCAGTCAGGCAGCCTCAGAGGATAATGACTCCAGCCCTTAAATACATAGTCAAAGAAGAATTGCAAAAATTGTTGGATGCAGGATTCATCTACCCCATCTCTGATAGTGAGTGGGTCTCACCTCTAGTTCTTGTGCCCAAGAAGAACGGGAAGTGGAGAATCTGTGTAGATTATCGAGAACTTAACAAAGCCACCAAGAAAGACCATTTCCCTTGGCCTTTCATAGATCAAGTGTTGGATGGACTGGCAGGGAAGAAGTTCTTCTCTTTCCTAGATGGGTTCAGCGGTTATAATCAGATCCAAATCAGCCCGGAGGACCAAGATAAGACCACCTTCACTTGTCCATAGGGTACCTTTGCCTACCGAGTCCTTCCCTTTGGGCTATGCAACGCTCCTGCCACTTTCCAGAGAGTAGTATTGAGCATATTCTCCGAGTTGGTCCACGATTCGGTAGAAATCTATATGGATGACTTTACTCCTTATGGGTCCAACTTCCAAGAAGCATTGACTAATCTGGGAAAAGTTCTAACCAAGTGCATTGAGATGAACCTTTCCCTCAGTCCCGAAAAATGTGAATTCCTCATGACTGAAGGGACTGTGCTAGGTCATACCATTTCTTGGCAAGGATTACAGGTGGATCCTAACAAGATTGCTATCATCCAGAAGGTCCCACCTCCTCAAAAGGTGAGATATGTTCGGAGTTTCCTAGGCTTAGCAGGATATTATAGAAGATTCATTAAATATTTCGGTAAGCTATCCTCGCCATTGTTTGGCCTCTTAGGGAAAGATGTTGAGTTCAAATGGACTGACGACTGTCAAGGGGCTCTGGAAGAGTTGAAAGATAGGCTGGTGTCTGCCTCGATCTCGAGAGGTCCAAACTGGGCCCTACCTTTCCACATCCACATTGATGACTCGAACAAAGCCATAGGGGCAAAATTAGGACAAGCTGAGGAGAAACTACCATATGCCATATACTTCATCAGCAAAAACATGTCCAAGGCAAAAATGACCTATACTGTAACCGAGAAAGAGTTCCTAGCTGTAGTCCATTCCCTAAACAAGTTCAGACACTACATCACTGGTTATCAAACATTTGTACACATTGATCATGCTGAGATTAGATATTTAATGAATAAGCCTGATGTCAATGCTCATATCATTAGACGGTTACTTTTGTTGCAGCAATTTGATTTGACTATTGTCGACAAGCCAGGTAAGGAAAATGTTGTTGCTGACTTCTTGTCTAGATTGGATTTGCCTGCAGGTGAAGAAGGGACAGTGGATGACCAGATGCTAGATGAACACCTGTTTGCTATCTCAATACTCTCTCCATGGTTTGCTGATATAGCAAATTACTTGGTCTTAGCATAGTTCCCTCCGCATCTATCCTCAAAGGAGAAGAGAAAAATTGTAAGGAAGAGTGCCCCATTCACTTGGATCAGGGGCAACCTATTTAAACTTGGCCCAGATCAGATCTTGAGGCGTTGTGTTAGGGAGGAGGAAGTCTTTGACATCCTCCTAACCTGTCATGACAGACCTTGTGGAGGCCACTTTGCAACAAGAAGGACTGCCTTTAAAATTCTACAGGCAGACTACTATTGGCCTACTCTTCATCAAGATGTCAAAAGATACATCAGCCAGTGTGAACGATGTCAGAGGATGGGGAAACTGACTCCAAGGGATGAAATGCCTCTCCAACCTCAAGTGACCTTCGAGCCATTTGAGAAGTGGGGCGTGGATTTTGTGGGTCCTATCAACTCTCCTTCAAAGCAAAGGTCTTACATCATTGTGTGCACCGACTATCTGACAAAGTGGGCAGAAACAAAGGCAATCAAAGCAGCGACAGAAGAAAATGTGGCTGAGTTTTTAAGGGAAAATATCTTCTACAAGTTTGGCTACCCAAGAGAGTTAGTCACCGATCAAGGAAGCCAGTTCACCTCCAACCTAATTGAAGAATTTCTCTCTCATCACAAGATCAAGCACAGGACTTCCACCCCATATCATCCTCAAGCAAATGGGCAGGTGGAAGTCACTAATAGTGCATTGGAAGGGATTTTGACTAAGATGGTGAGCAACAACAGAAAGCATTGGGCAGATAACCTGGTTGAGGCCACCTGGGCCTACAACACCACTTGGAAGACTACAATAGGTTTCACACCTTATGAGCTGGTCTACAGGAAGAAAGCCTTACTTTCCATAGAGTTTGAGTACAATACATTGAGGGTGGCAGCTCAACTGGACTTAGATCTCAGCCATGCTCAACGTGAAAGATTACTGCAGCTGAATGGATTAGATGAACAGCAAATGCAGGCCCTCCTCCACTCAGAAGTAGTTCAACTCCAGAAGAAGATATGGCATGACCGGCACCTTAATGAAAAGCAATTCCATCCAGGAGATTGGGCGCTGTTGTATGACTCAAGATACAAGGATTTCAAAGGAAAGCTGAGGAAAACATGGTTAGGATCATATATAGTGGAGAAATGCAATGACAATGGTTCAGTCCTTATCAGGACCATTAATGAAGAAGCCATCCCCATGCTTGTCAATGGGCATTGATTGAAAATCTACAGGAAACCCCTTTCGAGGTAGGATTTCATTGAAACTTTGGAAAAATCAGTGCTGGTAGTGGAGCAGGGCTCTGTCTCTATTTCGCCCACACCGTGAGCATCAAAAAAAAAAAGGGGGAATAAAAAGATCCCTGGGTGAAAACCTCTCTGAGGCACCCAGGACAGACAGTGAGGGTGAAAACCTCATGGAGGCACCCCAGCTATCTCTTAGAAAATAAAGAAATGGAATAAAAAAGATCCTTGGGTGAAAACCTCTCTGAGGTGCCCAAGGTAGATAGTGGGGGTGAAAACCTCATGGAGGCGCCCCTGCTGTCTCTTAAAAAAAAAAAAGGAAAAGAAAAAAAGAAAGAAAAAAGAAGAAAGAAACAGGTCTAATCTATGTAAAATTATTACAGGTTGCAGGGAATACATTGCAGATAAAGAAGGTCGCTCAAAACGAGCACAGGGGTCCGTACCAGGCTACAAGACATCCTTATAGATAGTCCCTCCATAGCCACTCACTTTTCCCAGGGTTTGATCACATTTGGGTCGAGATTCCACCTCCTACAGGAAGTTATGGGCTTTCTACAGGAAGTTTTGGGGCTTTCTACAGGAAGTTCTGCATTTCTACAGGAAACATATTGTAGAGTCTTCAGGCAGGCCAAATTCGATTTTGGAAGGGGATTTGAAGCATGGACTCTGTTGGCTAGGCCTGCAACCACCCCTCTCTTCCATATATCACTTGTTTCATCTCTTTCCACTGCCAATACACCCACCTGGTTATGTATTCCTGCACAGTCATAAAAAGAGCCTTGTTTTCATCAAATTGATTTTTTTTTCCGAGTGACAAATCAAGCACACAAAGGCTCGCACACTCTACCTGTCAAAGCTCCATCAGGACTCTTCATCAGTGAATAGAACCGTGCTCGTTTAAGCCTGCATCCTAGGAGGAGAAGCAGCTACAGGATATCCTACAGGAATCTTGTAGCAGCTGATTTGTCTGGAGCACATACTCTGAAGTCAGTAGCAACTGAAATCGACACAGGGGACATGTAAAAAAGCTCCGCTTGGACGTGAACACATCCTCGACAGCTGAAATCAGATAGAACCTGTGCATGCAGCGTTTACAACCAGAGTATCGGGTCCCAAAGCCATGCATACAGCATCAACCAATGAAAGAAGGAGTTCCAGCACCTGTGCACGAAGCAGCAGCGAGAAAAGCTGTCGTTCCAAGTCCTGAAGCCTGCAGAACACATCCACGACCACACAAGTAAGTGTCTAACCTTATTCGTCAAATTGCATAGACTATATTCTGAAAACTGCATGTCTGTGAAATGGTTCGGATTGAACGAATTCGGTGGCCAGTCAACTGGCCACCCACAGTTAGTCGAATGGCTTCGTGGGATCTGAACGAGCTCGGTTACGTTCGAATTCGCCAAAGAGATGTGCAGCCGACACGTGGGAAGTGTCCAGTCGGGGAGAATCGGCGGGATTGGCAGTGGTGGCGGCGGTTAATGGCAGAGGAAAGGTAATGGCGGTCAGAGACATGCAGAGGAATGATGGTCGTGACGTTGGCTAACGGATCGGCCTGGCCACCTCACCCCCTTGCCATGAATTGCACCGTAATTCAAAAATGCTCGGCCAAAGAACTCACGTTAACCGCTATCATTTACACTTGCAACCATTCTCAGCGAAGTACGCGTCCTCCTTCTCTGCAGTCTGTTAGCCCGAGCTTCTCGGCCTGTTTCAAAATTCTCCCATGTCCCAGGCTCATTCAGAAGCGCCGTAACATCCTCTAGAAGCCGGCAAAGTGTTCTACAGGAAGGAGCTCTACAGGAAACACGGCATAGCCTCCCGGAGCAGAGAAACCTGGAATTTCTGCGTCGAAATTGGAGTTTCGAAGAGAGGTAGGCTCGAAAACACCATTCCCATGCACGGTATATGTCAAAAACATGGTGAATTGAGTTGTCTTGAATTGGAGGGTTAGAGACAAGTCTACCTGTGAGTCAAAATAACAGCTTACTTGTGGTTGCATGAAATTTCTTCGTTGGTTTTGCGTCCAAGTTTTTTTCCACGGTTCCTAAAAAATTCCTCCTGTAGAAAAGTTAAAGAACTGTCAGGACTAACCTGTGTAAGAAAAATGTGAATTTTACATGGTTATATGTATGCTGGGAGGTGGAAATTGAGCTCTGCACTTTGTCTGGGGAAACCAAAGTCTTCCTTCTGTACACAGACAATGGAGTTCTTTTAGAAACCAGGGAACTGGTGCAAGGTTAAAACGTAAACACCTGAGGGACACTGTCTTCAAGTTCAAGGGAGGAAACCATAAACAGAATTCCCCTTACTGATCAGAGCACAAACCAAAATAGAGCACTCTAACCATGCCAGGAGAGTTTATCAGAAAGGAACCCTCAGATTCTAGAAAATTGCGTGAAACTCCCGAGGTGGTGAACAACTTCACCCGTGCCAATTGGATGACCTTTTGTGACAAAATTCAAGGTCATGACGATGAGGTAACAGAAGAGTTCTTAATGTCCCTGCAGCCTAAATCAAAGACACTGGCCACTGTGAATTTCAGAGGGTTGACCCTAAAGCTTACCCCACAACTCATTAGTCGGGTTACTGATCTTCCATTAGGGATACCCTGGAGCAACGAGGAGAGGGCATTGGGCCAAAAAGCCAAGAAAGAATTCTTCCTACCAGAGGAACAGTTTGCAGAAGACAAGAATGGGGTCCAGAGAGCTAGCCTACATCCTTTTTGGAGTGAGGTCAGTCTTCAGATCATGAAATACATTACCTGTGAGGGGCGGTTCAGTATTGTCTACGGTTATCACTTCTGGTTGCTAAGTGAACTCAGACATGGGATGGATTTACCCCTAGAACAGAAGTTAAGCATCCCCTATTTCCTCCTACAATCATTAATTGAGTGTGGCACAAAATTGAAGGAAGGGACACCGGATCAGCTAGCCCATCATGGAATTATCAAGCTTCTAGTGGAAGATGCCCTCCATACCTACAATGTCCCTCTCTCCTGGGAGATTTTCCGCAACATGTCCAAGGATGATGATATTCGAATTCTGGCCGAGGAACTCACTTCATCCAGCAGTGAAGAAAGGGAGCACATTGAGGCAGAAGAGAAAGCCAGGGGTAAGGAAACACAGGACATACCACCACAAAAAGAACAAGAAGAGAAACAAGGGAAAGGCCAAGCTGCTGAGCCCAAAACTGTGGGTGGAACAAAGGCACAAACACCAAGGGAGAAATGATTATAGAGCAAGGCAGAGAGGACTGAAAAAGTCCAAACAAGTGAGGACACAACCAAGGAAACCACACCAAAATTAAAAAGGAAGACACCCCCAGCCAAGCAGACCAAAATAGTGAAGACAGTTTCTATAGGAAGCCAGAAAACAGTTTCTACAGGAAGCCAGAAAACAGTCGACACAGGACTTTCTACAGGAAGCATGGAGACAGGGAAACAAAAGGAAAAATCGCCTGAGATTTTAGCCAGGGAGGCAGCAGCTGTGCTGGCTACCCTAAGCACATCTCCAAAGCAAAAAGGGAAGCGAAAGAGGGAGCCTTCCATGTATTTTAAGGCAAGAAGGAGCATGCGGATAAAAATTGGCAGACCCCAGCCACCGTCAAAAGAGCCAATCACGATTTTAGACACCCCAGCTACACAAAAGGAGAGGTTTCCCTCAAATGCATCCATCACCTATGAACGGGGAAGCCCAAAGACATCTACCTGGAGAGAAAGAATGAAAATTATGGACACAAAGGCCTCTCTACAGGATGCTGAGATTGTTCTATAGGAAACACTGGCTAGGCTAAAGGAGATCGAAGAAATGGAAGGAGAGGCAGCTAAATCACCACAGGAGGAAGAAAAGGTGAAGAACATTGTGGAACCTAGCCCCCAGCCCAGCTTGGTCTCCTACTATAACTTCTTAGAGGCCGGAAAGATCATTCCCCAAAAATTCACAGTGCCACTTTTCCTTGCACTAGAAGAAGAGAGAGTGAGGACCCACACTTGGATGAAGATCGCTAAGTCCAAGGGTGTGGCAGATATAGGTCCCCTGGAGGAACAACTCAAAGAGGCGAGAAGGGAATTGACTATGGTACGACATGTGGAGAGCTGCCAGTGGGCCAAGCTACAGGAAGAAAATGAACTGCTTAAACAGCAGCTACAACTACAGGGACAGAAAAAGGAAGACAAGCCTCACATCTTGGGAGAACAATAGCAACATGAGGAGCCCACAATAGAAAAAGAAACCCCTGATGAACAGCAGAGAAGGGAAGGGATACAGGCTGAAATTGAAACACTAACTAGACAGCTACAGGAGAAGGACTTGCAAGCAGTCCAGGAGATACAGTCTCTAAAACAACATATACAAGAAAAGGAGGCCCAACTAGCCTGCATGGCCAGCTGGGCGATGGAAGCTCTGTAGTGTAGGCAACCTGCCAAATCATACACCCTATTCCTTAAGGATCAGTGGTTACAGTTTCATATTAACACCTTGGCCCAAAGGGGCATCACTTCATTTCAAAATTATCATCAATTTGTAGCTTTATGTGGCAATAGTTCATCAGAGGATAGGGCCAAATTATCAGAGTTTTATTTGCACAACTTAGCGCTTCCAAACATGAATGCATGGGATCCAAACACTATGATAGGAGATGTCCAACTTATGGCCATGGCCTCTTGGATGAATCATGAGGAAAAGAGAGTAGCAGAGGTCCGCAGTATCATAGGTAGAGAACTCAGTGAGCCACTAATGATCAGAGCAGAGCCGAATGACCCCTCAGCAGTGATAAGCGCCCACCAGCACTTGGCCAACAGCCCTCAGGATTTACCAGAATACATTAAGCAACAGGCTCAAGCTATTTCCCACTTTGAGGACATGGAGAGACTGTTGGGGAATAACTGCCTTCATGCCTGCACAAGGCGGTGGAACACACTGCCTCATAGCTTGAAGATAAGGGAATACCACTCTCCCACCAGGATGAGGGAGGCCTTGGCAAGGGTACCTCTCTACAAACAGTTGATGCAAAATTTGCATGCCAATTGGATCGGCCTGAAATTCAATCCTCCCTTACTTTTGGGATTGCTAGAAGGAGTTAAGGAAGAGGAGGAAAATAGACAGTGGGGGGAAGTGGAAAGGAAAGTAGGATTTCATGACTGGGAGGAAGATATCACCGTGAAGGCCTGGGACATGAGGGAGGCGGTCAAAGCTATAAAGGATGATGAGCTGGACTAGTTACTCAGAGGATGAGCAACCCATTTAGCAGGGGGGTGATAATGAGCCCCAAATTGGGTAACTTATTAGGCTCATTTTGCCTAATTGTTCTTGATCAATCCACCATTTCTCATAGATTGTGCATGTTTTTTGAGTATGTTTATGTTATTTGAACGAATAAGGGTGGTCACTTTACCAAGGAGGCTAATACATGGTTATTTCAGGTTTTTGGACAAATGTTGGAGCAAAGCCAAGCAATTATGAGCCAGGTGAAAACCAAGCATGAGGGATCAAGGGTGAGGATTCGTAGGGAGGTTGTCTCTTGCATTAAATGGCCCTTCCTCGAAATCTCCACCCTCAACTTGGAGCTCAGCAGGCCACCAAAACGAATCCTAAAGGCAACCGAGCAGCTTTGTGAAGAGTGACTGTTTACTGGCAGTTTGAACAGGCGAGTCCCTTGAGTTAAGGAGGGCTGCTAGGACCCTCGTAGTGCACAAATAGGGAGGCCTCAGCCTTCGTAGTTTACTTTTGGAACTGTTGGGTTTTGCACTATAGTGCTATCATTATCTCATCTCGTTTTTGTAGCTACTGCTGTATAACTTTCTTGTGACATGATTATTTTTGGGTAATGAAAAGCAGCTCTATTTGGAATCAACTCTGAGTCCTTTATAGGAGCCTGTAGCTCTTGGGGTTGGGCCCAACCCAAGTGCCAAGGCTTCCTTATGTATTGTTATTTTCTTTTTATGTCTTTGCAAAATAATTTCTGTTAAGTAGATTAAAATCTTGTTGATTATATAGGTCACTGTTGATGATTAGAAAGACTTTTGATGTTCAGATTGAGTTGATAGGTTATTAATAGGGACAAGCTTCAGAAAAAGGCCATCAAACACCTATGATTTCACCTCTCCCTCAGTGGGATCAGGAGCTGGGATCAAGGTGACCTTGCTGCCACCAAAAAACACTATCTTTGCTTCGCCATGCAACCATTAGTGTTCGATTTTTATTTGCAGAAGTTGGTTACATGTTCAGATTCTTGATTGCTTCGTTGCATTGTTATTATACATGGTTTCATTGCAAATAAACTTCTGTTCATTCTCTTTATTGTTTGCTAGATCAAATTAGGTTAACGTAACTAGGTCTATGATTTTCGAAGTCTTCGTTGGTTCAGTTGAAGAAACAACTTGCAGAGCACCCATACCATTTCTCTATCTGCACATACTCCATCAACCCCATCAGCTCCATCCCCTAACATGGATTCTTTCCTCACGTTTGCCACATTTGCTCACATAACCCTAATTTTTGTGCAACATTGCTTCACTCATCCTTGAATAAATCCAGCGATCTTCATCTCTCCTCTACTCCATCCACCAAGTCCTGGACCTCCATGCACCCTTATCCTACCTCCATACTCACTCCTTCACTTTTCTCTCTCCATCCATTCTCCAAAATCTCATTTCTGAGCATCCTGTAGAAATCTACAGGCATCCTGTAGAAATTCCAGAACATCCTGTAGAACCCCTGCAGACTTCCTGTAGAAAATCACGAATGAGGCTTCTTGATAGCCAAACTCTGTGAAACTCCCTATAAGGGTGTTAGGGACCCCTTAGGCCCTCTCTAAACCTTCCTGACCTCCTCCAATCATTTCCTCTCGCCATTCCACCTCTGCACAGTCAAAAACAGTTAAATCGCATGCATGATAATTCTGACAACTTATTCAAAAATACAAAAAGATGTTTTTTTTTTCAGATGTTACTGTAGAAGTAGCTTAGAAACATGCATTTTAACTTCCTAGAAGTCAATGGAATCTCTTTCAGTAGATTTCATCCTCTTTCTTGCATCAGTAAGGCTAGCTGGTAAAATTAGGGTTTGCTAGGGTTTACGTTTCCTTTCAGCTTTCCAGTTTCTTTCTACAAGTAGATCAACCTTCTTTGAGTTAGCTTTCGCCCATCAGTTAAAAAGATTCTTCTCAGAGCTCATAGAAGTTGGCTTAAGCTCCTAACAGACTTATGCCAGCTGACAAGTGGCAGCTGCAGCAAGAGCTAGTACTTGTGCATATAGCATCGTCGCTTCCAAGTTTGTTACGAACTACCGGGTTGATAAAAGTGAAGAAGGGAGTCCCAGGAGTTGCAGAATTATTGCTACAATACTAGAGCCCACCACAACCTTAAATCCTTGATGTTACAAGCCTCTTCTCACAATCTCCAAGCCTCTCCTTGGTTGAATAGCCTCCTAGCCTTATTACTACAACATAATCCTACCTCCAATAGTCCTTCTCAGTCCTCAACCTTGTGTTAGCTTTATAGTCCAAAAGGAGGAAGTTGGGATCCATTTCCCAAGGGATGAGATCCACATATGTTGGGATAGGGGTTCCACAAAGAGATGGAAGTAGCTCCATGATGAAAGGGATCAAGGCTGAATAGGCATCCATTCAAAGCTTGTTAGTTGGGAAATATTTGACTAACAAAACTTCTAGACTTTACTTTTTAGTTTTACATGCGTTAAGTCATGTGTGCAGGTGATAGTGTAAGATAGAGCGCACTTATTCATAGTTTCTAATGGACTTGTTGACGGTGCTGGACCCACCAACATGTCAAGGCAAACTCCCCAGTAAGAAGTCCCAATTAGACCTTAGACTGTTTGGTGTAGGAGCCCTAGTAGTGGGTCGTATGGTAATTCCTTGACTATGATTTCACGCAGAGGAAAGAAAGATAACTCTATCAATAGCAAGGATGTGACCACTGCAGTGAGTCAAGGAAGGTGCATGAGAGGTTCTAACACATGTGAGTTGAGATGAGTGCGCCCCTTGGAAACCTGTAACAGTATTCGGATGGGAAGGGAACACATGAGCGAAAATGCATTACAAAGCTGGAAAGCAAGTCAGCTAGAAATCCAAATTTATGGTTAAACCAACAACACATATGCAACAAGATTCATACAATTGCATACAAGATAGTTTATACACAACTATGTAAGTTAAATAACATACATTCTACAACAACCGAAATAGTCCAACTACAATAACAACATATGCATGAAAACGTGTTGGCTCTAATTATATAAATAAGTGTAAGTTCTAGTCATACAATACATCCATGTAAACCCGCTAGCCCCAATAGTGGAACGTTACAGCCACATCCACCTCCTCCTCCAAAGAGATGAACTAGCTTTGTGCAATGGAGAAGCCAAGGTGTGTTACAATACTATCCAAGCTCTCTCCAAGATAGTCTTATCGGAAGCTTGGCTAACCAAAAGACTCTACAATGAGTTATGAGGTTATATTTATAGCAAAGGCTGGGGTGACCCTTGAAATTCCCCTTTGTGACAGTTCATCTACCCTCATGATTCTTCACCTACTCTATGACTGTTACATCCAACTATTGACACTTGAACTTCCACTAGACACGACGCTACATTATAATGCACTTGTGCTCATGTGAGATGAAATGGCTTGAGCAAGCCATGCAAGACATCACTGACACTCGGTTCATTTTGGTGAGACCAACTCTTTGGCATGCTTGTGATGGTGAAGGTGGTGAGCTAATACCAAGCTTGGTCGTCCGTGATGGTGTGCATGCACCCCATGGTGACATCTTGCCAAAGCAAACTCTTGCCTTCATTGCAACCGGTGCATTGATTCGACTCCTTCATCCAACTCATCTGCTAGCATGCGCAAGGTCTTCTCGGGTGCAGCTGAACTGAAAACACACCGATGCATAGTGTTCATGCTAATCTTCAAGTGTGTGCTGGTGGTCATGCACATCAACTTGCCAAATTACATGTTAAGCTCTAGTTGGACTTGCTTCTTGTCTTCGCGTTGGTGAGTGTGCTAAATGGGTTGGATCACATGCATGCACACAATGATATGAATCCCTTGCATGTGATAAACAACATTGCTCACCATGTCTGCTCTGTGCCAGCTGCTGGGATAGATTTATAAGTTGTACGAGCACAGTTTCATCTGTGAGTGTATGTTGCACCCATTGATGTTCTTGTTCCTGCTGCAACTCATTTCTCTGTCTATGTAGCTTCATGTTCTTCCTTGAGTTGCTGCTTCAGGACATGCAACTCCTTCTTTATTCCATTCTCTGTCTTTGCACGATCTTCATGTCGTGTCGTCATCTCATAGCCTAAGTCTCTAAAGTTTCCTTCATCATCTATGGATTTGCTTGAGCTCGCAACTTTGTTCCGCCTTTGTGTTGTCAACAACCTTCCTCTTGCATTCGTTGCATTCGGTATGTTGCCTTCAGCTATTGTTCATGATTTTTCTCGTTGTGATGTTGCTATTGTCATATCTTGATGTCCTCGTCTACGAACAACTTGATATCTTCATGAGTAGGCAAGCTCATAAACATTTAATTGACTACATCTCCAAGTGTGCTTTGAACGATGTCTTCAACTCTTCTCTCTTGGAAACCATTGTACCTACACTTTTGAGAGGCAAATGAACACCTGCTATACCTAGAGACATGGAAACACTCATGGGAATCAATCCGTCAGTCAAAAACCAAAATGAACTTGAGAACTGACTTGCAACATACCTGTGTGACTCATCATGAAGGTTGAGTAATTTCGTCCGGGAGGTCGAGAGACTGACGACCAAGACTACGCAAGGCACAATCTGGGCTACTGGGAGGCTGACTGACTATTGGAACTGCAAAAAGCACAGTCCATTCTAGTTGCTGACTGTTGGAGTTGCGCAAAGCACAATCTCAGCTAGCAATGGTTGCAGGCTCAGTGATTGCATTGCATAATTTTTTGGGCCAGCAGTCACTGTCCCTTAGAAATTCACAAAATAGTCCTGTAGGACAATCATTAGGCAGAAATGCACATTTCTGGAGAGGAAGATAGAGCCTTCCTTCCTCAGATTGCGAAATGTTGTCTCAGTGAAGGAAAAGTCCGGGCCAAGGTTGCGCAAACTCGCCGACAGGAAACTGAACGTGAATGTGAGTGAAAATGCATGGTGATACTGAGTGTAATCATAAGTGAATGATCATGCATGAAAATGGTGAATGACAGATTCAGAAAACGAAACAACATGCATGTAGGTGAGGCGAGTCACTGAATCAGCGACCGTTCGTGAAAAACAATTTTATGCATGCGACAATAGTGAGATGTCAATGAAAACTGAAAAAGTGCTAGGAAAAGCTAGTATACATGTACAAAACAACAAGCGTTCAAAGAAATAAAGCAAACACTACTCATACAAGCGAAAACACAAAAAGTGACAGAAATGTAACACAAGGCATGGAAAGCGGGCTTACCCAAAAACAATTGAGCTGAATGTGCCGACTGCTCCTAGATGTGATGTGGGATGTCAAATATGCAAGGTTGATGTGAGGAATGATCTCTAAAGCGTCTGATTGATGAGCTTTGATAACATCGAGGTTGTGACATGCATGCCACAAATCTAGGGAAAGCGACACTTGGTGGAAGGTTTCTGAAATGATTCTTGAATGTAACCTCCAACTACTAAACATAGATCCCTGAAACAAGCGATGCCTTTGCATGCTGCCTTGTGAGAAGCATACCATGCATGCAAGTCTGTTTTGCTCGGTCCCAAAGGGAACCGGTCAACTTAGTTGCAAATGCAAGAGGTTGTTCGCCTGTTGGCAGAAAATGTGCATTTCTGGCTGGGAGCTGGGCTGGATGCCCAAGAGATTTGGTCAATTTATGGGCAGAGCAATTGACTGCTTCCCAAATTTGTGCAAATTTTGGGCTAAGCATCCCTACTGGGGAAAATTGCGTAATTTTCACTGTGAGTGTTGACTGCCCGAATTGCGCAATTATGGAGCCCAGTAGGCTACCAGTCATGATTGCACAATTTCTGGAGGGAAGGCTGGTTTCCCACCAGAATTGTGAAATTTCTCGGGGAGCTTCTAAGCCTGCAGCTGGACGAAGTCTGGGTGATCCGCCTATGAGGGGAATGCATCGAGCTGTGATCGATAGGTTGCCTTTGTGCAAGAAAGGCACTGAAGCTTGTGAACCTGACGAAGCAAGACAAGCTGCTGTGAAAAGTTGGTAGGGAGGCTCCAAAATGAAGCTAAGGCAAAATTTTGGAGGGTGGTTGTAGTTGCTATAACAAGACTCTTCTGCGTATGCACAGAAATTGACTAGGAAATTGTGCAGGAAGCCAAAAATGGGTTTTTAAGCCTTGGGATCTAGGAATTTCATTCTCTTTGGGATAGTTTGGATTCTAGCCTTGCAAGGGGATGCTTTGGAATACATTGTTGGATAGCGAAAGATCCAAACCGATGGTCATTTTCCTAATGCGACAAATTGATGTGTAACATGTAGTGAATAAGTGTGTTGATTTTAATGATGATATAGTACAAAACAAATCAATAACATTGATTTAAGAAATGATTTGGTGAAGGTGAATATATCTATACTAGTATGTTAAAGGTGATGGTGGGATATATTACATATTTAAAAAAAATGGGAACAACGAATTTGGAATAAATGGAAAGAAATATAAGAAAACTAATGCCAAAAACTACGACCAGTT
Organism: Pinus tabuliformis; assembly: GCA_031772625.1. Taxonomy (NCBI): domain Eukaryota; kingdom Viridiplantae; phylum Streptophyta; class Pinopsida; order Pinales; family Pinaceae; genus Pinus; species Pinus tabuliformis. The sequence continues at coordinate 271,312,347 of CM062813.1, forward strand.
GAATGAATGTTGTTAAATAATATAGCCTCAAACATGAAAAAGTAATTTTTAATAGAATAATTATTTGTAGAATAAATATAAATACAATATATCATTACAACAATAAGTTTTGAAGCCATTTACAATAATATACTTGTTGATAACTCATCATATCACTTGTAGGAATTGAATCCTTTTATGCATTCTATTAACCATGCAATCCCTTCTATAGATAGAAGTGATCCCTCTAGCCCAATGTGTGGGTCTAGTAACAACCGTGAAAAAACAAGAAAAATTCCCTTCCCTAAATCAAAATGACAAATGAGAAAGGGATATGGCATACCTCTCTCCTATGCGCTCGACCTTTGATGATGATCTCGATCCCTTAGCTCCCAGGCTCGCTCCTCGCTATTCCTTGCGTCCGAATACCTACAAGAGAGATCAAAAGACAACAACAAGAGATATCATAGCATATGCATTCCAATGTAAATTATACAACAAATCACAAAATCTTGTACTAAGAAAACTATCATAGACAAGCTTATGGGAAGTAAAACATGATTTGTATTAGTGATTAAATCAAAGAGGGAAGCATACAACTAGTTCCTTGATGTTGAAGGCCTCCTTCTGGATGGTTCCAAGTCCAAGCCAAACTTAAAAATATCTCCTTTCCTCTCTCACCAAAATGGTAGCATCTAAGCACAATTGAGTAGAAGAATGGAAACTAGTAATGACCAACCATTTGGGAATGGAGGGGATTTGATTTATAGGAAGGGAGAGGGATTTAGGGATCCACAAAAGAGGGAGGAAGGTCCACATCTCAAGGGGAAGGCCCTTAAAGGTAGGATCAAGAGCTCCAAATGAGAGAGCTCGACCATATCTCTACCCAACAACATCCAACTTGTTGTTTCTCGAAGTTTCTAGCATACGAAGCTTCTCCTCCATTTTGAGAAAACCTGCTAGAAGAGGTTCAACATGATTTTTCATATCAAAACCCGTGCTAGCAATGCTAGGTAAAAGAACTGTAGACTGCCGTCATCATGGGAAAGTAGTGGAGCAAAGAGCATTGGTCCTGAAATTTAGGGTTTCATTCAACCTCCCCCATAATTGTCTCAAGGAAGTTTTTCTTCCATTCTTCGGGGATGTTTCAGTATGTGCTCCATGATGAGTACACTTCACAGTTGTCAATATTTTGGTACTTCGGGATGTGGAACAAGAAGTGAACAGGAGGTGGGACAAAATACTGTGTAACAGATGCCCCCTAAAGCATTAAGGAAGAACAGGGAGTGATGGGTGAAATTCTTTACAAGTCAAGGCAAGGACCAGAAAAACATTGTCAAGGGACCTGCAAATCAAGAATATACATATACATATCTGACATCTCTGATATAAACATGCTTGATAATACATGAATAGGCATCTAATAATACATGAAATCCATATGAATAGAAGGGATCATGTGCATGAATCTGCGGTATGGATGCAACCATCCAAACAAAAAAGATCATGTGTACAATCATGAATAACTCGCAACTCCACGCAACCTAGGATTTATTAGATGGAACCCAAGGTCTTGAGCTCTGTCCCGACCTGATCAATGTACGAATTCTAGCATGCAAATGGATGTTTCGAAGCCGAACATGACATAAAACCACTTGACTTCTAGTCATTGATGTAAACCATTAATAGACATGAAAGAAACCACCAATAATGACAATGGCTCTCAAGGTACAATCAATACAATCCACGAATGTGAATAATGAAGCTGAATTCAAACACCCATAGAATCATTCAATTGAAGGCTAATGAAGTAAACCTACCGTTGAATACGAAGAACTTGCGATTGACGCATCCAAACTCCAAGGTACTGGAAGGGAGTTTCTAGATCATCTTCCTGCATAATGTGTGGAAGTCAATAGGAAGTGATCCGTCGAAGGAGGGCCATAATGTATCCCACATCATCGACACAAAACAAAGGGTATCGTAGAGTAGGTAAGTGTGATTCAGGACTTTGGCAGAAATTTCAGGCAATGTATAAGCAATAAAAACTATAGATAGGACTTCTCTTGAACATATCGGTGACACAACTTCGTAGTTTGGCAGCATTTGACTCAACATGGGATCAAAGGTCATGACGATGAAGTAGTATAATCATATGAGAGTAAAAATGTATTTCCCAAACCCAGGAAGGCAAGTGACAAAGCGAGGATATCCCAAACCTGACACAAGCAACAGATAAGTGTCATGTTCAAGAGCGACATGTTGCCTTTATACAAAATACAAGAGATATTCACTTTCATTTTTCCCCCACTATTTCTAGTGAGTACCCCATTATTTTTTATCGCAAGCTTGAAGGGGATGGGATATGCTTTCCATATAAGTTCATCCTTCAAATGAATCCATCCTAGTAATTTTAACGAGTACTAGGAAGGAGAAACTTGTTCTCGTCATGATGACAAGTCCTACGTCGTTTAATTTTTTCGAGTCTGATGGAGGTGAAACTTGGCATATTTCTCATGTTTAAAGAGTTTGAAAAAGAGGCGAAAAAGAAAATTCCAAAGGCCCCTTTTTGTAAATCGTCTCTTGTCTGAAAAGGTACAAAATAATATCCAACAGAACCTCTTAGCCATGTTCGACTAAAGTATTCCTTTTTCATACAATAGTCCATCTCAATCCGAAAAAGGGTTAAACTTATACTGAGTAGACTTCATTTCATTTACTTTAAGAATTTTGAAATGACAAGTACTTGGTGATATTTTCATGTTTCGAGAGTTAGAAAAGAGCTTAAAGATGACTCCAGGGGGTCTCTTTTTCGTTTATTTTTTACGAGTCCAAAAATTTGATAAAATAAAACTCATTGAATTAGTAAAAAATAATCATTGTCGCCATGTTCCATGACCTGCCACTACACAAGTGAAACACACATTACCAATATCAAGGAAAAATATTAAAATATAAGTGCATTATTCCCTAATTTGGTAAACATCTCATTTAAAAACTTATAAAATCTCAAAAAAATAAATCATTTTCACCATTTTACTATTTTGCAAATCAAAGAGAATTTTTACCCTATTTTGCCTTAATCTTTAGGTGGAGAGTACGATCAATCCCAGACACCATTCGTCAAGTCGTTCACTGCAGATAAGAGATCTGTCTCTTCCCTTCAATTTGGTTTTGTTTTTATGTATTTTCATCCATAGACTAGGCTTCATGGAGGGCTTAGAAAAAAATTATGTCGAGGGAAACCAACGTAGGTTTTACCCATCGAACCTGCATTTCTCACCTTGCGGCCAACTTTGGCAGCGTGGTAGAAGCACGGAAAAATATATAGACAGCTGTGCGGGCATAGAGTTGCGAATTTTTTGGAAAATCCTCCACATTTAATGCTTTATTTCTGGATTTTCTTCCATAAAAACTCATGGATGTTTTATAGGTTAGTAAAAAAAATGGCAATCAAATGGAAAGAAAGAGGACATGAAGCCAAAGACCATTAAGCACCTCATGACCCAAATTGCATTGTTGCCCTTCGAGACTGTGGGTTGCTAAAATTCTTCTGAATTCCTCAGATTAGGAGCCAGGTAGAGTTACTGCAACATTTGATTAGTTTGTGGGATGTGTATCACCAACTATTCATGATTGGGGACCAAGTACTCCAAATAGATGTCAATAGCTTAGCTACCAAACAAAGCTTCTCAAGATTTCTAAAGTTCTATATAATCATGAGTACAACAACATCATTTAAAGGAGAGGACCAGTTAAAATACACAAACTCCTTCAGATTTTTGTTTGCTGCAACAATGGTTGCTAATGAATAATCAGGACATGCTTGTTGATCCCCGTATGTATGAATAGATAGAGCAATCAAAGTTTATAACCCTGACAACTCTCTTAGGTTCCCCTTTAGGAACTTCAAAGACAATATCTGGAGATGTAGGCAGTGGGTAGCTAGAGACCTGAGGGCTGAGGTGATATCGATGGAAAAAACGTCCTCCGAAAGAAAAAGCCCACATTTCCCTAAAAATAACTATGCTCCTCCTAGAAATATATGCATCCTATTCTTCCCTTGAATCCAGGGGCATCCTAGTTCCTTAATCACCCTGGCAACCAAAACATGACGCGGAGGAGTAGTTTCAAACATCACAATGCACTCTAAATTGAATAGAATGCAATTCTATTGTTTCTCAAGTCTCGACAAAGAACAAAATTTTCTTGCTTTATGGGAAATATGGTCCATTACAGCCATGAAGAGTCTCCTCCTCTTCTTGAATTTCTTGAATTACAGCAAGACAAGAAACAACTGTTGTGGCAAGGGTTTACCTTTCCACGTGCTATCTACAATTGATGACGCTAAGTCCAAACTGTTCAGAGGGATGGAAGATTGGTTGTTTACTCATAGGTCACCTGTGAGCCTCATTGCCTGCAATAGAAGACGCGAAGTCAAAATTGTTCGACAATGACGGGTTAGGTTTTAATAACTCCTTTTTAAACTACTTTTGCATGATACAACGACTAAGTACATTCCAATCGTCTAACATATAATCTAACGAGACATGGCAATGACAAGTGGAAAAGAGGGAAGTTCATTTCAGAGGGAACACCTTACGACATAATTATTACAAATTTTGGATTACATTAACATTCCCTTTCACTACTCTTGGTGCCACAATGTTGATCATGTGATGTTAGACTATGAAATATCCTTCTAGAAGCATTTCAAAATGAAGGAGAGCCTGATTACTATTTTTGTGGTTTAGGAACTTCATACTAAGGCTAATACAAAGACTTCATATAATAGGTCTACACAAAAATATATAAGATTATATCTAAGATCAAATGGATCACACTCTTTTTGGTTTAGTGCAAAGGAATCTGGAAGTTATGTTTGACAATTTTCCATGCCTTTGATAATGGAATCTTAATGATGGGAGGTATTGTAACAGTTGCAAAATCTATTGGAAGGTGACCTAATCGGGTTCAAGGATTAGAGTACTTTTCCAACTACTAAATATATGAGGATTACATTAGATACGATATTTGTGTAAGTTAAAACAATATCATATCCCTTCACCTATTTATAATGGTGAGATGTAAGTTTCCAATGAGTGTTTATTTTTTTTTTACTCAAATTGTGTCTTAATCTAGAAGGGATATGCCAATCTATATGTCAAGGGATATTTTGGAGGAATATTCTTCTTTGGTCAAGACCATTATAAATCAAGTCCTGGTCTCTCTCATTCCATGGGTACTTGTCGATCTTAGGTTTTGGGCATTTCCACTTAATATTTGGGTAGAATTCCCTATCTATTAAGATATAGAATTCCTTCCCTAGGGATGGACATTGTGGGGTAACAAGGCCTTAATAAACAAAGGGGTAGTAGTGCATCAAATTCCATGTGGAATTCGAAGTTTCAAAACACATTGGTAGGTTTCTAGTTCATCTCTTGAATCTTCTTAATAATTGATATGGTTTAGTCGTGGATGAGGAAGATTTAGTGCTTGGGTCAATTCCCCATATTTTTAGAATTGGGTAAATGGGAGCACAAGTTTGGTACCCTTCAGGTATAAATTTGCATGCTCTAAAGGGGGATAATTTCAAACCTTCATCTAAGATAATTAGTGGCATTTTCACCCATATTTGAATCTCCCTACCAAAATTAAATTTTCTAATTCACTTCATGAGTTAAAGGAGATTGTTTTACCATGATCAAAGGATAAAAAATTGAGTAGGGATCGAGACATTACAAGCATCAAATAGGTGTTAGAAACCTATTATAACAATCACAATGGGAACACTCAATATCAAGATGTCATTGGAAAGTGTCGATCCTTAGAGATTCACATAGCCAAATTATTACTTGATTAGGAGGAGTTGAGGGTCAAAACATGAGCCTTGTGGATCAAACCAAGGGAACAAAATATGAAAAATTTCCAAAAAACCCCTAATCATATAATGAAAATCAACACCATATGGAAAATGGAAGACAATAATGGAAGCAAGGTAAGTGGATTCTTAGACTTAGTATCCATGGGGGGTAAACATTTCAGGAATATTTCTAAGTTTAACTAGGTTAGAATTAGGGGCATACTTAAAATTATTTATTACCTTCCAAAGCCCATTGAGGAAGAGGAAAATGAAGTCCTACTGTTCTATCTGGAGTGATGAACAATTTCCAATCATTAGTTCCTTCAAGAGGGATAAGAGCCTAGGTCCTAACAATTGGGTGACTAATTTTTTGAGATCTTTGGTGATGACTTACTCTAGGTGGTGGTGGAAGTTTGTTGTTGTGGAAAAATGCCTAACAACTTCAATGTCACCTTAATACCATTATATCTTAATTGTATTAGCCTATCTACTTTAGATCTATCTCGTTCTACAACTACTTATAAAAAATCATAACAAATATTATTGCATATATGCTCAAATTTTTTCTACTGAGAGATATTTAACAAGAACAATTTGGCTTCCCCAAGGGAAGGCTTATTCATGAATCAATCAGATCAGCTTAAGAGGGTATGCATTTTTTTAAAGCATCTAGACTACCATCTACAATAATAAAGTTTAACCATTCAATAACATATTAGCAAGATTACCGGTTTAATCATAGACTTCTTCTTACTCATGTTGGTTTTAAATTACCTCTAGTTAATTGGATTATGCTTTGTATCACTTTATATTTTCTCATTTTCCACGAAGGTTTTAACCTTGTACATAAATTATCTGCAAAAAAATTCTAAAAAAAACAGAAAGTATACAAGCATGAGAATATAAAATATATACAAAGATTTTTCTCCTCGAACTAAAAATAGGGAAAACCAGATAGATTTTTCATTATATTCCTTTCAATGTTACAAATAATTATATACATTCCAAAGCATTCATAAACCCCCAATCCATAAACTTTGAATTAGACATAAATGTATTTCCTTTGACCAATTCTACAAAATGCCATGGTAAAAACCATCATGCATAAAACCACACATAAAAACCATGTGAAAAACCATGGGTGGGTTTACTACCACCCTGAGCCCCATGTACGGTGGCTATCGCCCCCCTGCAAACTCCCTAGCATGGGGGGATGCTGCCCCCTTACGACACCTCCTCCACTACACCTTAGGCTAGTCATGCAAAGAATATAACATGTGCCCAACATTATCCCACTTGTTGCTTCCTTTGCACATAGGGGCCCACAAGAGTACACAGTCAATGGTTAGTGTTAACAATTGAAAATTTTGAAAGTATACATTATATTAAACATGATCTATAATAAATATTACAACTTAGGTTGGAACGTCCTTTTGGAACGTAGTAATTGCAAAGCTATGTTGGAAGAAACTTTAATATTATATAAAAGAGATATATCTCACACATTCTGTTATCACTTAAGAATACTAATGCCAAAATTTCTCAATTTAGTTTGATGCATTACACAGGGATTCATACAATTGCAGACAACAACACAGTGGCAATGGTTATTATCAATCCAAGCAACCCATGCGTCACTACTTTTACCCATGATCATTTGGCTAAGATTGCAGAGACAGCTAAAAGTAATTACTCTTGGGAGCATATCAAAGAAATGGATGGTTCCTGATTGGCACAATAGATATTCCTGATTGGTGTTATGTGGAGGCATATGGAAAGAATGGGAAAAATGTTCACACTGAAGCACCTTCAATAGAAAATACCGCCCTTGACCGCATTCTGCCTTGTGTAGATGTGGCAACAGCTGAACAATCTTTAAATCAGAGAAAAATAGTGAACATTTAGTAGACCTTATGAGGAGGATGTTGTCTTCATTTCCAATGATTGGCATACATCTCTTCTTCCTTGTTACTTGAAGATTCTTTCACAAATGCCAAGGTTACATATTGCATACATACCTTGAAGAATGGGGTATATATATATATATATACATATATATATATATACATATATATATATATATATATATATATATATATATATATATATATATATATATATATATATATATATATATATATATTCAGTTTGAAAAGCTTCAAGGCACATGAAAAGAGACATTTGAAGATAGCAAAAGGCTCAAAATGAGAAAAATTTGGTTCAAAGCTATGTTTTTGTAATTACACAGCAGTTTTGTAGCGCGCTACGAAACTGCTGTAGGAGCATATTATGAATTAGTGGACCAATTTTGAGAGACAAAGGGAAATATTTTCAAAGGGGAATCTCTGCAAAAGATCAATTACAAAGTGTCAACATTCAGCAAGGGCAAAACAAGTAGAAGGAGGACATTTTTGTTGAATTCTAAGCTACATGTTATAAAAGTGGAAATTGTTTCATAGCTAGATGATGCTTCAGGCAGCATTAAAGGAGCTATTTGTCTTAATTCAAGTGTGGGATCAGATTTCATGGTTGATTTAATGCATTTCATATGATTAAAGAGACAGCATGATCAGTAGAAGGATTCGAAGATGAGCATAAGAATGAAACTCTAAAAAGGAGGAGTTTTGTTTCCCTGTTTTTACTAGTCAACTTCTAGAAGCGTTTCTGAGCATTTGAAAGCTTATCTCTAAAAAGTGAAAGAGGTTTTCGTTCATAAGATACTGAAATACAAAAACCTCTTCCATTTTCATCAAATCTGTCAGGCCAGGGTAACTCCAACAATTAATGAGCGTAAGACAAAACTGGTTCATTTTATTCATTTAGACAATTGTTATTTATACATATACAAAACGGATCAGTTCATCTTCTAGATGACTATCCAGCTTCACCTCATCCGTTTCGGATTAGGTGTCAACATTCCCCCCCTTAATCTGAAGGGATGTTGGTGAGTCCAAGCATCGTTCTGAATCTTTCAAGCTTTTCTCTTCCAAGCGCTTTGGTGAAGATGTCTGCAATTTGCTCGTTTGTGGAACAATGACGGAGATGGATTGTTTTGGCCTCAACATGATGTCGGATCAGATGATATTTAGTATCGATGTGCTTAGTACGATCACGGAACTTTGGGTTCTTGGCCAACTTTATTGCAGAGGTGTTATCAATCATGAGTGGAGTTGATTGTATTTGTTTTACCTGCAAATCTTCAAGAATTTTCCTGAGCCACACAATTTCTTTCGTTGCTTCAGCTGCTGCCACATATTCTTCTTCTGTTGTGGAATCTGCTGGTACTGATTGTTTGCGTGATCTCCAGGAGACAGCTCCCGATCCAAGACTCATAGCATATCCTGAAGTAGATACCCCAGTTTCTTTGTCTCCATCGAAGTCTGAATCAAAGTATCCAATCAAGTTGAAGTCGTCCACCTGTGTATACTTGATTCCAAGGTCTTGAGTTCCCTTCAAGTACCTTAGAACTCTTTTTGCAGCAGACCAATGTCCCTCACAAGGCTTTTGCATAAACCTGGAGAGGATTCCAACAGCAAATGAAATGTCTGGTCTGGTAGTAGTGAGGTAGATGAGACTTCCTACAAGATGTCTATACTTTGTTGCATCCTCAAATTCCTTTCCTTCAATAGATGTGAGCTTCAAGTTTTGTTCCATTGGATTAGAAAGGGGATTGCACTCTGTCATTCCAAATCTGTTTAACAAATCTCCAATGTATTTCTTTTGAGAAAGAAATATGGACTTTGGATGTTGGGTTACTTCAATGCCAAGATAGTAATGAACATAGCCCAAATCAGTCATTTCAAAAATTTTTCCTAATTCTTTCTTTATGGATGCAATATAGCTTTCATTGTTCCCTGTCATTAAAAGATCATCTACATATACCACAAGGTATACAACTGTTTTGCCAACTTTCTTGACAAATAAAGTTGCATCATCAAGATCAAAATGTTTGAAGTTGAGTTTCAGAAGATGCTCAGTTAGTTTTTCATACCAGGCTCGTGGTGCTTGTTTGAGGCCATACAAGGACTTCACAAGTTTGCATACTTTGTGTTCATGTCCTTTCACATCAAATCCTTCAGGCTGGGACATAAAAACATTCTCTTTTAGATCTCCATTCAAGAATGCAGTTTTTACATCCATTTGATGGACTTTCCAACCGTTCTGAGCAGCTAGTGCAAAGAGTGTCCGGATGGTGGCCCATTTTGCTGTGGGAGCAAAAGTTTCCTCATAATCGACCCCTTCCTTCTGTGCAAAACCTTTTGCCACAAGCCTAGCTTTGTGCTTGTCAAGTGAGCCATCAGCTTTGTACTTGTTCTTGTAGACCCACTTGCAGCCAATTGGTTTGGTTCCAAATGGAGGATCAACCAGCTTCCAAGTGCCATTCTTTATGAGGGCATCGTACTCCTTCTGCATCGCTTCTTTCCATTCATCATGAGAAGCAGCTTCTTTGAAGGAAGTTGGTTCAAAATCTGTAGACAAGTTCAATTCATAATCATAAGTAACATCCATATCAACAGGTGAATTAGAGTTATCTACATCACCTCCATCTTGTCGGTTTGTATTTCTGGTTCCTGTTTTTCCAATTTCATCAGGATGAACACTTTCAAGTGTCTTTGTCAGCCATTTTGGGGGACCTTTCTGAGATGGTCCCGGCTGTTTTGTTGATTGAGTTGGGTCTGAATCAAGATTGAGTCTCCCAATTCTATCAATTACATCACTTAAAGCATCATCCGTTGTTGGAGTGTCATGCAGGGGAGATTGTTCTTCAGAAGAAGATTCCACATGTTGATCTAGTATAGGAATCCCCCCTTCAAGATGTGGAATTTGATTATCAAACTCTTGAAATGATTTCGGTTTTGTGAATTTATCCAAGCGATCAAGTTGCCGCTCAACAACACTGTCAGATTTGGATGATTCAAGAAAAATGACATCTCTAGATAAAACAAACTTTTTATTTACTTCATCATAAAGGCAGTATGCTTTAGATGTGTTTGAATACCCCAGGAAGATACACTTACGACTTCTAGCACCAAGTTTGTTTCTGTGTACCTTTGGTATTAAAGCATAACAGGTGGAACCAAATATCCTGAGATGTTTTACCGAAGGAACATGTCCATACCACAATTCATAAGGAGTTTTGTTTCTTATAGCACTATATGGACATCTATTCTTTATATATGCAGCACATAGAACAGCATCAGCCCAAAACATTGTCTTTACATTTTTGAAGAAAAACATGGATCGTACCATATTCAAAATTGTTCTGTTCATTCTTTCAGCTACACCATTCTGTTGAGGATTATAAGGTACAGTTGTTTGATGTTTAATCCCATGTTGGCGAAGATAGTGTTCAAATTCATTTGATGTATATTCTTTTCCATTATCAGTGCGAATAGACCCAATATGAGATTGTGCATCATTTTCAATCCACTTATGAAAATTCTTGAATGTTTGAAAAGCATCAGATTTGTTCTTCAATAAGTAAACCCAACACATTCTGGTTTAATCATCAATAAATGTCATGATATATTTATTTCCATTTGCAGAAGGAACAGGCATTGGACCACATAAATCTGAATGAATAATTTCAAGCTTCCTATGTGCTCTTGAATGTGAATCATGAAAAGACTGTTTGCTATGCTTTCCTAGAATGCAAGCATCACATTGTTTATGTTTTCTAGGAATTGTAGGCAAACCAGCTGTCAGGCCAGGGTAACTCCTCATTGAACGAGAGAAAACACTGATTGATTTTTATTCATTAGCTAACACATTATTTATACATATACAAAACGGATCAGTTCATCTTCTAGATGACTGTCCAGCTTCACCTCATCCGTTTCGGATTAGGTGTCAAAGCACAGGTCGCAAAATTGGTTGTAACTCCTGGTCTGTTCTGTCCTGAACGCCTCTGGCCTGACACTGCCCTCTCATGAGACTGCGCCCTCCGTCCTGACATGGAGACTGCGCCCTCTGTCCGTGGAACTGTACGTTGATGCGTTTCTGCTCAAACCTACCTCATTCCATTCAAACAAAATGGTATACGTTGATGCGTTTCCACTTTTAGGTAAAACCTATCGCTGGTGTCTGCGTTTGTTATGACTGTGTTGAAATTACGCTGTGTCATTGCTCTTCTGAAGTCTGCGCTGTGTTTTTCAAAGAACTGTGGTATCGTTTTTTTTGAAGACTGAGACTGCGTTTTTTTTTTTTGGGAAATACATTGGGAGACTGCGTTTTTTGTAAAGAACTGTGGTTTCGTTAATGTATTGAAGACTGGGACTGCGTATTTTTAGCTGTGGGTATATACATTTAAAAGCTGTGGACTGCGTATTTTTAGCTGTGGGTATATACTTTTTAAATGACTGTGGACTGCGTTGTATTGTATTGAGGCCTGTATTGTATTGTAAAGCTGCGTTTTCTATTGAAACATTGGAGTTAGCGAAGGAACTGGAACCCTCGACTGCTTCTTCTTTCAGAAATGGGGGTATGCATGAAAACTGTGTGATTGAGGACGTTGCCGTTGATGTTGGATGGGTTCGAATCTTGACCACATTCCATGTTTTGCCACTGCCGAATCCCAAGAACTCCTACTCTCTGCTGCTAGGCGCGCCATGGCTATATAACGCGAGGGCGATAATAGAATGTAATAAAGAGAGGGGCACTGTGGTAAAAATATGTGGAGGTAATGAGACCATTACTATTCCTGTAGGGAAGAAGGCCAGTGGTGAGCGGGAGGAGTTATTTGTAACTAGCGTTGAGATAGCAGCGGAACAGTTATGGCTTGACAAATACAAATGGAGCGGAGTTTTAATCTTGGAGCGAAGTTTTAAACAAATACAAATGCCATCTGAAGCGGAGTTTTATTACGCTGTTTTCTTAAACAGTTTATATTTACTTGGAGCAGAGTTTTATTACGCTGTCCTTTTGAACAGTTTTTGCATTAATGATATATATTACGCTGTCCTCTCTTATTTGAGCGCCCTCTCTTTTTTTTTTTCAAAACAGTGATATATGTTGAGCAGTAATATATGTTGAACAGTGATATATATTTGAGCGCCCTCATTTTTTTAAAACATAATATTATGGAAGTAATGGTGATATAAGAAATGCTCATGATATGCTGATGAAATGTTAGAAGAAGAATAAAATGCATAAGGCTATGATATAAGGATTTTTTTACAGAAGTTTTTGGCAGAGATATTTTTTTCAGAAGGATTTTGTTTACAGAAGTTTTTGGCAGAGATATTTTTTTTCAGAAGGATTTTGTTTATAGAAGTTTTTGGCAGAGATATTTTTTTTACAGAATGCATTCAATCATTTCTATGGTCGGAATAGTTCTCACTGGCAAGGAGAACTATTCTGAATGGTCCCGGATGGTAAAACACACCCTTATCTACAATGAGCTGTGGAAAGGAGTGTGTGTCGGAGAAGAAGACAAAGACCCTGTGCAGCCCACATCAGACAAAGAACTCGCCATTTGGGAAAACAAGAACAGAAAAGCCTTTGCATTGATCGCAGCATCTGTAAATGAGGAAGTAAGTCGTCATATTTCATCCTATTCCACTGCCTTTGAAGCTTTACAAAAGCTGAAAGAACTCTATGATACACATTCTGCACTTGAAGTTGTTTAGCTCATGATTAAACTCTTCACTCTTGAACTGAAAAATAATGATCCTCTTACTCTTGCATCTGAAATAAAGTCTATAGTGCATGATATTAAATCCACTAAGGTTGAGCTGGATATCTCTCTTATTGCCTTTCTCAAAGCACTCTATCCTACCTACTCTAACTATCTTGAGTCTTTACAAGCAAATGGAAATCTTAAAGATATAACCTTTGACACTCTTGTGAAAAAGTTTGCTGAAAGAGAGAAAGCCTTTGGAAAGAAAACAGTCCCTGAATCTTCTGAAGAGACTGTTTGCCTTGCTCATAAAGAAAAGAATCCTGCTCAAGATTCTACAAGAGGAAGAGGTGGACGAAGAGGAAGAGGAAGATACTTCAGAGGCAGGGGGGCAGACATCCTCAAGCAGAAAATGCAGATCTGCATTGCATTTGCTGCAAACGAAATGGATCACATGATGCTTCCACATGCAAGCTACCATGGGACAAGGTTGAGCAGAGAAGAAATCAGCAGAAAGGTAAAACTGATGACACAGACAAATGTAAAGCACCTGAATCCGCTCACTATATTGAGGCACAATGTAACATTGGAGTAAATGAAGATTTGTTTAATGCTTCACTTGCTTCTTCGAAAAATGACTGGTTGCTTGATTCAGGAGCAACCTGTCACATGACTCATAGGAAATAATTTTTTGAAGATTTCACTGACAATGTTGATGGAGCAGTATACTTTGCAGATCAGTCAAAAATCAAGCCATCAGGGCTTGGCACAATCAGGCTTAAACTGCCTGGTCTTCCAGACTTTCTTCTGGATCATGTTCTATATCTCCCACAGCTGAAGAGAAACTTGTTGTCCCTGGTCCACATCCGCCAGCAAGGTCACTCCATTCACATGTTTGATGGCAAGCTTGAGGTAAGAAAGGCATCTAACCACTCACTTGTCATGAGGGGTATAGAAGAAGAAAGACTCCTTAAACTGCAAGGAACCTCTGCTCATGCACAACATTTTTCATATGTTTCTCATCATGATGAAAGTACACTTCCATCAAGTTTATTATGGCATGCTAGATTTGGACATTTAAACTATGATAGTCTCCGCTTGTTGAAGAAAAATGGTGTTGCTGGTTTGCCTACAATTCCTAGAAAACATAAACAATGTGATGCTTGCATTCTAGGAAAGCATAGCAAACAGTCTTTTCATGATTCACATTCAAGAGCACATAGGAAGCTTGAACTTATTCATTCAGATTTATGTGGTCCAATGCCTGTTCCTTCTGCAAATGGAAATAAATATATCATGACATTTATTGATGATTACACCAGAATGTGTTGGGTTTACTTATTGAAGAACAAATCTGATGCTTTTCAAACATTCAAGAATTTTCATAAATGGATTGAAAATGATGCACAATCTCATATTGGGTCTATTTGCACTGATAATGGAAAAGAATATACATCAAATGAATTTGAACACTATCTTCGCCAACATGGGATTAAACATCAAACAACTGTGCCTTACAATCCTCAACAGAATGGTGTAGCTGAAAGAATGAACAGAACAATTTTGAATATGGTACGATCCATGCTTTTCTTCAAAAATGTAAAGACAATGTTTTGGGCTGATGCTGTTCTATGTGCTGCATATATAAAGAATAGATGTCCATCTAGTGCTATAAGAAACAAGACTCCTTATGAATTGTGGTATGGACATGTTCCTTCGGTAAAACATCTCAGGATATTTGGTTCCACCTGTTATGCTTTAATACCAAAGGTACATAGAAACAAACTTGGTGCTAGAAGTCGTAAGTGTATCTTCCTGGGGTATTCAAACACATCTAAAGCATACCACCTTTATGATGAAGTAAATAAGAAGTTTGTTTTATCTAGAGATGTCATTTTTCTTGAATCATCCAAATCTGACAGTGTTGTTGAGCGGCAACTTGATCGCTTGGATAGATTCACAAAACCGAAATCATTTCAAGAGTTTGATAATCAGATTCCACATCTTGAAGGGGGGATTCCTATACTAGATCAACATGTGGAATCTTCTTCTGAAGAACAATCTCCCCTGCATGACACTCCAACAACGGATGATGCTTTAAGTGATGTAATTGATAGAATTGGGAGACTCAATCTTGATTCAGACCCAACTCAATCAACAGAACAGCCTGGATCATCTCAGAAAGGTCCCCCAAAGTGGCTGACAAAGACACTTGAAAGTGTTCATCCTGATGAAATTGGAAAAACAGGAACCAGAAATTCAAACCGACAAGATGGAGGTGATGTAGATAACTCTAATTCACCTGTTGATATGGATGTTACTTATGATTGTGAATTGAACTTGTCTACAGATTTTGAACCAACTTCCTTCAAAGAAGCTGCTTCTCATGATGAATGGAAAGAAGCGATGCAGAAGGAGTATGATGCCCTCATAAAGAATGGCACTTGGAAGCTGGTTGATCCTCCATTTGGAACCAAACCAATTGGCTACAAGTGGGTCTACAAGAACAAGTACAAAGCTGATGGCTCACTTGACAAGCACAAAGCTAGGCTTGTGGCAAAAGGTTTTGCACAGAAGGAAGGGGTCAATTATGAGGAAACTTTTGCTCCCACAGCAAAATGGGCCACCATCCGGACACTCTTTGCACTAGCTGCTCAGAACGGTTGGAAAGTCCATCAAATGGATGTAAAAAATGCATTCTTGAATGGAGATCTAAAAGAGAATGTTTTTATGTCCCAGCCTGAAGGATTTTCTGTGAAAGGACATGAACACAAAGTATGCAAACTTGTGAAGTCCTTGTATGGCCTCAAACAAGCACCACGAGCCTGGTATGAAAAACTAACTGAGCATCTTCTGAAACTCAACTTCAAACATTTTGATCTTGATGATGCAACTTTATTTGTCAAGAAATTTGGCAAAATAGTTGTATATCTTGTGGTATATGTAGATGATCTTTTAATGACAGGGAACAATGAAAGCTATATTGCATCCATAAAGAAAGAATTAGGAAATTTTTTTGAAATGACTGATTTGGGCTATGTTCATTACTATCTTGGCATTGAAGTAACCCAACATCCAAAGTCCATATTTCTTTATCAAAAGAAATACATTGGAGATTTGTTAAACAGATTTGGCATGACAGAGTGCAATCCCCTTTCTACTCCAATGGAACAAAACTTGAAGCTCACATCTATTGAAGGAAAGGAATTTGAGGATGCAACAAAGTATAGACAGCTTGTAGGAAGTCTCATCTACCTCACTACTACCAGACCAGACATTTCATTTGCTGTTGGAATCCTCTCCAGGTTTATGCAAAAGCCTTGTGAGGGACATTGGTCTGCTGCAAAAAGAGTTCTAAGGTACTTGAAGGGAACTCAAGACCTTGGAATCAAGTATACACAGGTGGACGACTTCAACTTGATTGGATACTCTGATTCAGACTTCGATGGAGACAAAGAAACTGGGGTATCTACTTCATGATATGCTATGAGTCTTGGATCAGGAGCTGTCTCCTGGAGATCACGCAAACAATCAGTACCAGCAGATTCCACAACAGAAGCAGAATATGTGGCAGCAGCTGAAGCAACGAAAGAAATTGTGTGGCTTAGGAAAATTCTTGAAGATTTGCAGGTAAAACAAATACAATCAACTCCACTCATGATTGATAACACATATGCAATAAAGTTGGCCAAGAACCCAAAGTTCCATGATCGTACTAAGCACATCAATACTAAATATCATCTGATCCGACATCATGTTGAGGCCAAAACAATCCATCTCCGTCATTGTTCCACAAACGAGCAAATTGCAGACATCTTCACCAAAGCGCTTGGAAGAGAAAAGCTTGAAATATTCAGAATGATGCTTGGACTCACCAACATCCCTTCAGATTAAGGGGGGGAATGTTGACACCTAATCCGAAACGGATGAGGTGAAGCTGGACAGTCATCTAGAAGATGAACTGATCCGTTTTGTATATGTATAAATAATGTCTTAGCTAATGAATAAAAATCAATCAGTGTTTTCTCTCGTTCAATGAGGAGTTACCCTGGCCTGACACCAGCAACACCATTTTTCTTCAACAAGCAGAGATTGTCATAGTTCAAATGTCCAAATCTAGCATGCCATAATAAACTTGATGGAAGTGTACCTTCATCATGATGAGAAATATATGAAAAATGTTGTGCATGAGCAGAGGTTCCTTGCAGTTTAAGAAGTCTTTCTTCTTCTATACCCCTCATGACAAGTGAGTGGTCAGATGCCTTTCTTACCTCAAGCTTGCCATCAAACATGTGAATGGAGTGACCTTGTTGGCGGATGTGGACCAGGGACAACAAGTTTCTCTTCAGCTGTGGGAGATATAGAACATGATCCAGAAGAAAGTCTGGAAGACCAGGCAGTTTAAGCCTGATTGTGCCAAGCCCTGATGGCTTGATTTTTGACTGATCTGCAAAGTATACTGCTCCATCAACATTGTCAGTGAAATCTTCAAAGAAATCTCTCCTATGAGTCATATGACAGGTTGCTCCTGAATCAAGCAACCAGTCATTTTTCGAAGAAGCAAGTGAAGCATTAAACAAATCTTCATTTACTCCAATGTTACATTGTGCCTCAATATAGTGAGTGGATTCAGGTGCTTTACCTTTGTCTGTGTCATCAGTTTTACCTTTCTGCTGATTTCTTCTCTGCTCAACCTTGTCCCATGGTAGCTTGCATGTAGAAGCATCATGTGATCCATTTCGTTTGCAGCGAATGCAATGCAGATCTGCCTTTTCTGCTTGAGGATGTCTTCCCCCCCTGCCTCTGAAGTATCTTCCTCTTCCTCTTCGTCCACCTCTTCCTCTTGTAGAATCTTGAGCAGGATGCTTTTCTTTATGAGCAAGGCAAACCGTCTCTTCAGAAGATTCAGGGACTGTTTTCTTTCCAAAGGCTTTCTCTCTTTCAACAAACTTTTTCACAAGAGTGTCAAAGGTTATATCTTTAAGATTTCCATTTGCTTGTAAAGACTCAAGATAGTTAGAGTAGGTAGGATAGAGTGCTTTGAGAAAGGCAATAAGAGAGATATCCAGCTCAACCTTAGTGGATTTAATATCATGCACTATAGACTTTATTTCAGATGCAAGAGTAAGAGGATCATTATTTTTCAGTTCAAGAGTGAAGAGTTTAATCATGAGCTGAACAACTTCAAGTGCAGAATGTGTATCATAGATTTCTTTCAGCTTTTGTAAATCTTCAAAGGCGGTGGAATAGGATGAAATATGACGACTTACTTCCTCATTTACAGATGCTGCGATCAATGCAAAGGCTCTGTTGTTCTTGTTTTCCCAAATGGCGAGTTCTTTGTCTGATGTGGGCTGCACAGGGTCTCTGTCTTCTTCTCCGACACACACACCTTTCCACAGCTCATTGTAGATGAGGGTGTGTTTTACCATCCGAGACCATTCAGAATAGTTCTCCTTGCCAGTGAGAACTATTCCGACCATAGAAATGATTGAATGCATTCTGTAAAAATACTTCTGTTGATAAAAGACTTCTGCTGAAAAAAAAAATCTTATGCCACAACAAGACTTCTGCTACAAATCCCTCTAATGTGTGACAGAGGGCATCAGAATTTTATTGAAATATTATAACACTTTGTGCTTCAATACAGCATAAAACAAACTGTGCAAATGTTCTGTGCAAATGTTCTGACTGATATGACCTTGAATGCTTTTGGAACTGCTTATATAACCCCTTTGAAAACTGCTTACAATACAAAAACTGCTATCATAAATACATATCAACGGCACACATTATACTGCCATTAAAATCATCTCTCTTGTACCTATGTCACTATGAAATATGATCCACATCCGTTCGCTCTGCAAAAAAAATAATGTAGCAGGCCAGCGCAGAAACCAATGCATACCAGCATTGACAATAACTAACATGATCGAACCATCATACATAGTCTTTGATGTTACATACCGTTCAAAAAACATTCAACGCATAATATATCACACATAGTCTTTGATGTTACATATGCGTTAAAAAAAAATTCAACGCATAACATATAACACAACACAATTTCCCTGGATGCGCACCAAATGAGATGGCGGCCTTCAAATGATGTAGGAAAGAGCCAATGCGTTAATCAATCTATACAGGAACTTCAATGGATATTTGATGGCATGTTTGAATGAAATGGCAGCCTTAAAATGATGTAAAATATAAATTTCAATACCGCTTGTTCAGGTCTCACCCCAACGGTTACAGTTTCGAGCACCCGTTTGGTAAGCGATTATACAGTCCTCTTCTGCAATGCGAATCCTTCTCCATTGCAGCCCCTCTCAATCTCGGTCTTCCACAGGTCTTGCAGCAACACTCAATTGAAATTTGAGAAAACGGTGGTGGGTATTTTAGAGACCGCAGACATGGCTGCCATGACCGAATACGGAGTCCGAAAGCTTGAGGCCAGGCAAAGCGTCCCCAAGGAGCGTTAGGATAGGTGAACTATTGTATAATCAAAGCGAAAAGAGAGGACTGTAGATGAAGAGAATGTAGGAATTCTGGAATTCTAATGACTGTAAGCGCCGACGACAGAAACGAAATTCTTCCGCAGAGTAAACCGGCTTGAGTTCATGACTGTTATGGTAATAAGACTCACGGTTTCAAAAGGGATACATTACGCTTTCTTCGCCCTTAGAAGACAAAACAACAGCAGGACCAGGTCAATAGTAACTGGCGTATGGAAAAATGGAATTTCACACAGTCTAGGATGCGCAGAGAATGAAACGTTCAGGCATGGCCAGACATTGATTCTTCTGCGCCAGGCCAGAGGCAGAGCAGCGCAGGACAGACAGGACAGAGGGGCGCAGGACAGAGCAGCACAGTGCTCAGGGCAGGAGTTACAACCTATTTTGGGACCTGTGCTCTGATACCATGTCAGGCCAGGGTAACTCCAGCAATTAATGAGCGTAAGACAAAACTGGTTCATTTTATTCATTTAGACAATTGTTATTTATACATATACAAAACGGATCAGTTCATCTTCTAGATGACTGTCCAGCTTCACCTCATCCGTTTCGGATTAGGTGTCAACAAAATCCATTATGATTTGGGAGAAATGAATGATCAAACTTGCGCTACGAAACTGCTGTAGGTGCAAGTTTTCCATAGGCATATTTCTCTATTTGACACCTGTTTTTCAAAGAAATATTCTGGACGGTAGGAAAGGTGTTTCAAAAAACCAAGAGAGGTTTTTGTTAAGCATGGATTGGTTCACAAAAGCCTCCTTCAGTTTTTCGAAATACATTGTTTATGAGAAGTTATGAGCTCTCAGGTCCCAAGACCTATTTTTCAGCCAGAACAGAGCAAGGGACAGTTTCCTAGTTTCTAGGAACAACAAAAGGATGAGTCATCAAGGGCTAGATGGAAGGTTATGGGCTTCATCAAATTCGGCTTCATGGAGTTTTATGTGTCAAAAGGAGTGTTTAATGCTTAGATAAGGTTGTTGTAATCATGATAAGGAGTTACACTCCTAGTTGTATTAGGTCTCTAGGACTGCTAGTTAGGTGTCATTTGAATTTAATAGTTAGTTTTGAGTGTCATTAGGTGTCAGGTCAGGTAGAATTCGAATTTTCCTCTTCCTAGAAGAGGAATCTAAGCATGTAAAGAGCTCTATATATAGCAGAAAATCTGATGTACAAAGGGTTGGAAAATTTTATGGAAAAGCTTGTATTTGGCCTATGTAAGACTCATTTTCAGTAATACATGCTTGACTTTACTTCTCAGGATTCATGAAGGATTTTTTATGTTCAGAATATGTGATGTTGTCCTTTTCTTAATTCTTACAGTGGTATGGATGTATAATCACTCAGAATTCACTGAATGTGCTCTGACTTCCTGTATACATTTATAAACTGTGTGGTCCCATATGAGTTTATGTTCTGAATGTTTAAATGCTGAATGCCCTGACTTCCATGTAGGGTTGAGTTCATTGTTATATTGAGGTGTTGTTGACTCCATAAGCCCAATGGATAGTTTTGTTTAATGTGTTTCCACCATTCATATTTTTCACAGTTGTTCTATAAGAGTTAGCCATCTTATCTTTAATCAAAATCATTAATCCATCAAGAGAGAGCCCTCTCAGGTTGAGGAGGCTAAGCCTCAGTGTAAAGTAGGTTGAAATAGTTACTTAGAGTCAACCTGACCAACAGCCTATCAGGATCTGATTTTGAGATAACACATTCATCATGTAGTAAAATACCATTATAATCATTTATTATATAAACATGCAAAATTACATTATTCCACATATATTATTTGGATGTAATTCCTCGATATCTCTTCGTATATAATACATGTTAAAGAGCCCCATAAAAAATATGAAAAATATATGATAGTATTATCATTGTAAAGTGGTGAAGCATTTCTGGTGGTGCTCTATGTAAGATTGAATATTTATGGATATAATAAAGACACTATTACCTTCACGTAGATGTTTTCGGAATTTGGGTTTTAGCACATAAATCTGTTTTGTTCTCTCCTGTTTCTTGTATCCTTTCTTTTATTTATTAAATGTTTTATTATGCATAGGATTCTAGATTTTTTTTTGTGTTTTATATAGTTATATATGTCTGCCTATTTTCAATATTCTAAAATAGCATTAGAGTAGGTTACTATTTTCTAACTCCAGTAGTAAATTTTTTCATAACAACATTTTCTTCAATTTGAGCACTTATCATTTTGTATATTTGTTGTTAGATTTGGTATCCATTAAGGCTTCTCTTTAGATTTGGGAATTTTTTAAACAACATTGTTGGGAGCTTTTCAATATTGAGAGGGGGGAGGGGGGTGAATCATTTTTGTACCGATGGGTACTCTTTTACAACTTTTAAGATTTTCTTTACAAATCAATTAATCATCAATCAATTAGCCAACATCACAATAGATTAGTAGCAATTAAATCATGCACAATAAATCATATGAGAAACAAACATAAAAACAGATAAATCATGAGATAAACATCTAAAACTACATCACACATGAGAACACCATATGTTAGGATGAAACCCTTTTGGGATTAAAACCTTTGATTTTTTTGTATGCTTATTATTCTTCTTAATAAATAATTCTTTACATCATGCACTAGCCACCACCAATGTGAAAACCCAAAATTGCGATGCACACAAGCAACCACTCACTCTAGGCCACTTCCTAACGGAAGCCATCACTTCCACAACTATGCAAGCCCCAACATGTTATAGGCCCCAAACTGCTGGGGGCCCCTACCTCGATTAGTTTCTTTGGACACCACAGAAGGAAGCCACCACTTGCCACACTAAAGGCCCCAACCCTCAAACTCTTGTGGACCACATTTCATACATTTTTAGATTGGGCCCACTATTCTTTGCTCAAACACTTGTAGGCACCATTTCATCTCTTTTCATACTAGACCCACTTAATCTTCTATGCTCATAAACAATACGCCAAAACAAAAAAAATCTCTACAATACATCAAGCCACATACCCTATGCTCATACAATCAACAACATCAAACCCTAGTTGATCTCATTAACATTGTCACCATTCACTAGATAACAACATCAAGAGTATAAAACCAAAAATATAATCTGACTCAAAAACATAACAATCATGCTTTCAAGAGTCAACACATCTCACTGACAACCATAAACATATGAGAAAATCACACAAACTACATCATCACCTGCAAAAAAAACTAAGTTAGCTTATTAATCCTTTGTCCATACTCTACCACAGTCTTAATAGATTTGCTTATGTGCACCATACATAAGCTACCAACTCTTCTACATGTTGCCAATGCACTCGACTCAATACACAATCTACCAATTTCACCCATGATCTTTGCTACAATAATGTATGATAATCTCTATGCACACTATAACATTATGCTCTGCTATAGGTTGCACATTCAAATAACTCTTCCTTTCATCACACTAGATAACACTAAATAATCCTCTAACTTCCATTTCTCTAGGTGTAAAATCGCTCCAATGCGATATTCATCACTCTTACAACATCCAACAACAATCCATGGCCACTCTTAATTAGACAACGTTTAAACCTAAAGGAAACACACACCAACTCATTACATATACCTTAGGAAAATTCCATGAGCAAAGCCTCTGGTTTTTTGTTTGTGCCCACAGATCGTGTTATTCACCTACAAGAAATGTCACAGGGATATAAAGCAAGCCAATAATGATTATTATGGGGATATGAAGGAAATATTGTGCAATTTATGCAAGTGTCGTGGGGATGAAGAATCAATCAGAGAAGATGTTGTAATTCTTGGAAAACTCAAATTTCTTCAACCTAGATCTGCAATTACCTGTAACACCACTTCCTTAGACACCTTTGCAACATGTGTGCACTTATAAAACATTTGAACAAATTAGTCACGCCATGTACAAACTCTCCTTAGGAATTGGCATTAATGGCCAATTGGCTAACTCTACGGTTGGCATCAATGCCAACACCATGCTTCCAACAATATCCCCCTTTGGAATTGATGGAAACTTACAAGAAACCCATTTATATGAGTTTGTATGGATTTCATACATGAAACTTTAACCTGAGGTTGTTACAAAGAAAAACTAAAGAAATTTAACCTACAAAGTATACATTTCAATTTATTTTTATTAGAGTTGTTGAGAGAAATTGTCCATTAAAGTCTCCATGGAATTTCGTGGATCATATTGGTATTAAAGCATGTTTTTTGGGAAACTCATGGAAGTTGCTAGGGATGTATGAAATGGTTAAACCAAAGAGTCTATTCATAATAACCTTGATTTGGTAGGAAAAAGTTTTGGATGCTGGAAGCATAGGTCATGGAAATCAACCACAATATGAACCTCCTTTAGCAAACATGTTTATAATCAAACAATATTGACATTCCAACTTAGTTTGAGTGTCATTACCAATTCAAATATGAGTGTGAAGGAGGTGAAGAGCAAGAAGTATGAAGGAGAATTGTTCATGCATAACTCTTTCCTATCCATTAAGGCACAACATCCTTTATTTGATGTTAATAATAAGTTTAGGGGTAAAAATCTAATTTAGGTGAAACTACCTACCTTACACTTCGAGCTCTAGATAGTACAAATCCTTACTATTATTTGGAGTTTTCTTGGTAAGAAATTTCTAATTAATGATAGGTTTTTACTAGTTTATTTTGTGAGATTGCTAGTTGAGGTAGATGTTAGTCGCAATCTTTATGAGTAGTAAATGGATTTGGTAATGGGTGGTTAAGGATATCCTATATTATTGATTATTAGGGCATCCATTTAGATGCACAAAGTGCCATACTTATGGCCACATGGTTAAGGACTATGACAAGGTTTTCTTCAAAATAGTTTGGTGGAAGGACATCTTAGATAACGATTATGGTCGGGAGTGTAATCCTATAGATCTTATAGATCCAAGAGATAGAGATGATGCTAAGGAAGAAGGTTTGGAACTTCATGGCTCAATCAATATCTTGAAGGGAAATGTACAAGAAATATTCATTTGCTCCATAAAATGAGTCTCATTATTATACCTTCACCTATTCTTATTGCTCCATAAAATGAGTCTCATTATTATACCTTCACCTATTCTTAATTCATATAAAATTCACCATTTTTTTATCAAGATGATTATGAAAAGCATGATTACAACATCCTTAAAAAAAAAATCACTTAATCCCATAATCACACCATCCTTACAAAAGGAATCACATGATTAAGTGATAAATGATTGCTACAATATGGGTTAGGAGCGTATCAATATACATTTATTTGATAAAACTTTGAAAAAAAATCATTTTGAAACTTTGAAAAAAAAAATATCATTTTGAAATGCCATTATAAAAGAAAGTCTATGAAAAGAGATTCTTCTAAATTTTCTTGGACTAGAATAAAAAAGAAAAGAAAAATTAGGTTACAATGAATGTATCCAATTAGTAAAAGACAGCATTCCTAGTCATAAACTATTATCTGGCACGAAGAGCGCAAAATGGATTTTATTGACATTCATTGGGCTTCACCCACCAGCATAGTAACAGGGCGTTTCATCCATAAAATTCAATATTACTGCAACTTGCTATCTGAAAAAACATTAACCACGATTTCATAAAGCTTCTCGGAGTGGATGGTCTATAAAATAAGTGATATAACACGTAGATTCGTCGATAAATTTCAATATTACAATAATAACCCCCCAAAACGCACAGAGAGTAAAGAGAATTCGTCATTAAATTCAATTTAAGAACAATACTACCCAAACGAAGATATACTAAAGAGGAAATGAATAAAGAACAAAGTCAAACTGTTCTAATAAATTTAAAAACATAAGAGGAGGATTACAAAACAAAAGCACGATAACGCTTCCATCCCTCTAAAGTTGAACTATCCCACAGAACAATAATCGCAATATCTCCTACATTGAAAACCCAACCTACCAAAAAACCTCTCTAAAACACAAATCCGATTGAAAGTATCTACAAACACATTTATACAAAGCTGATTGAAAACTCCCTACACTGGCTTCAGAATCTTCTTTTATTTTTTCTGCCCTTCTTGCTATTTTTGTTATTTTTATTCTTCTTGGTACCATTGTCAGTTTCCCGATTCTCTCCACACTCAGATTCTCGCGAGTTCTTGCGATCAGCCTCCTCTTCTTGCGCATTGGTGCCATTTTGGTCTTCTTGCTTATTGGTGTTGTTACTTGAGCTGTGACCAGTCACACTAATCACAGTGCTCTTCGTTTCCTGATTCTCTCCACACTCAGTTTCTGGCACATCGTTTTGATCAGTTTCTGCCCCTTCCCGCTTCTTGTTTTTGCTTGTGCTGTGAGTGGTCACATCAATGACAGTGTTCTCTGTCTCCTGATTCTCTACACACTCAGATTCACGAATGCTATTGTGATCACTCACTTCTTCTTGCATATTGTGGTCAGTGCCTTCTTTTCTACTTTCGATGTTGTTACTTGTGCTCTCGCTCCCCTGATTCTCTGTCCATACGTATTCTGCCGCGTTGTTGTGACCTATCTCTTCTTCTTCTTGCTTTTTCTCGTTGTTACTTGAGCTGTTACTGGTGGCACTAATCACAGTGCATTCGGTCTCCTGTTTTTCTTCACAAACAGATTCTATCTTGTTATTGTGATCAGGTTCTTCTTCTTGCCTGTTTGTGTCAGTTTCTTCTTCTTCCTTATTGTGGTTGTCACTGAAGCGGTGACTGGTCACACTAATCACTGTGCTCTCCCTCTCCTCACTCTCTCCACACTCTGATTCTCGCGCGTTGTTGTGATCAATCTCTTCCTCTTGTTGGGTTTTGCAAGAAGTATTTTGTTCTTCCTGATTCAACTTTTTGTTACTGTGAATGGTCGCAGCAATCACAGTTCTCTCGGTCTGTTGATTCTCTCCACAGTGAATTTCTTTAACGTTGCTGTGATCAGTCCCTTCTTCTTGCTTATGGTTATCAGTCTCTTCTTCCTGTATCTTGACACTAGTGATGTGTCCCATAGTATTCTCATCAGTCTTCTCACCCTGTACACCTTTTGATTCTTGCACGTTGTTGCGATTAGTTTCTTCCTCTTCTTGTTTATTGTTGTTGATCTCTTCTTCTTGAGCGTTGCTGTCATCGCTCCAGCTCCTGCAGCTACTCGTAGTGGCCTCCAGTTCATGTTGACCATGCTGTTCTTGCTCAGGAGTATGTGAAGGTGATGGTGACGGTGATGGTGGTCTTCTTATCACTACTTGCGTTCTGTTTGGTCTTGGCAATGTAATTTCGTCGAGCAAAGAGGTCGTGCAAGCATAATTCTTAAATATATCAAGCATTTCTTCGCCCTTCTCTTTTTCAACCTGCAGGTTCGTTCATTGATACTCATCACCGTCATGTTCGTCCATTCACTATCTATATGATCATTTTTAGAGATAGACATGAAATTACGATATAAACAAATGACAAACCATTAACTCACCGGTTGAGCATCTCGACTAAATATAATTGATCGGTTTTCATTCTTTTCAACGATAATATGGACGATTTGTCTGAATGGAACATCTTTTATGATGTGCCATTTCACAGGAAATTTGTCCTTCCACTCCCAAAATTCTGATCTCGCTCCGAAATCTACGGGGCCAACCATTTCAGCCACGCCACAGAAATTGCTGCTTCTGGCCACCTGCACCCACGCACACCCAGATTAGATTAGATATAAGGATATTGTTGCAGAATGAATTCTTGTAAGTACTGGAAATAGCATAAAATTCAAAGGAACACTCACCGAGAATAGTAAAAATATGGGACACTTGGAACTAGAAGCCCTAGATGAACCTCCTTGGACACTTTGCTCGCTGGAGATAGCTTTAGCATAAGCAGCATTTAATTCTTGATTTCCCCTGCGAGTGCTTGTCCACAATCCATGTCTAATACTACTAAGGACGTGCTCCTTGCTGGAAGATTTGATAACAAAAAACTTTGCATTAGCATATTGAGTCACAAATCCTGGGAGGTTGTAGTCATCCCGTAAAACTAAAGGGCCACTCCCACTTTCAGTATGAGACCTTTGGCCTTGCATTATTTCAAATCTCTGTGTTTGCGGTTGTTGAAATTGTCGCTGCTGATAATTAGGGTGACGTTGGGCTTGTGTTGTTGCTGGTTGAAATTGAGCTTGTGGTGTTGCTGGTTGAAATTGATTAGAGCCGGGGTGACCATAATGGCCCTGGTTGTTATTGCCGTTTGTATTTATATTGACAACCAGATTTACGGGTGGAGCCTGTGGTGGTGGGGGAGCGTATATAGAGTAGGGTGCGTGAGGGTATCCTGCATATTCATATCTAGGTAGGTATTGCTCTGGATAACCATAGTGATATCCATAACCATATGGGTATCCATTATTAGGTCCATATCCATATGCGACTCCTTGCTGCTGCGGTGGTTGTGTCACCATCGCCATATTGGTGTTAAATCCATGTCCATATGACACTCCCTGCTGCTGCTGTGGTTGTGTCACCATCGCCATATTGTTGTTTGTACCAATTCCAACGTTGTTGATACTGGGATTTGAACTCGATCCAACATTGTTGTTTGTAATAACACTTCTGGCAGCTTGATCAGTCATTTTAGATATGTTTGTCAATAACCACAAACAGCCTACAGCCTCTTGCTTTCTTCAAAGTTTTCCTTCTCTCAAATCCACTTTCCACCAACTAAGGTTTCTGAAGTTGAGCCTGAATAGTCACAATCATGAGGGTAAGCTCAATCACTGAAGCATATGAAAACCCTTATTCAAAACATTACACCCGTGTATCGGAAAGAGATAGTATTGCTTTAGAAAACCTACACAGTAAGAAAAAAATATTTGAAAGATAAAAATTCACCATACCTTGCAGTGTTATGGATTTAACACAAAATTTTTGCAGTGCCCGCTCTTTACAATAAGATATTCTAAGCCAAATGCGAATTGCTCCGAGCTTCAGTAATTGAAATTGAACACTCCCGGCTCAACGTGTGAAGAATCGTCTACCTGAATTCTCTATTTATATATTATATATTGAAAATAATTATCATGTGTCGGCCTCCCAATGTTAAAACTAAACGCCAAACATTATCGATAAAACAGGGGTGGCATTGTTATCTTTATCCTAATTTTGGTGGTTTCTTATTTTTAAAATTAAAAAGGGGAGTTAATTTTCATTTAAGTTTTGTATGGATTTATTACGTCGAACATTGTGCTTTACATCTACCGAGAACCCCTTATCCTATGAGCCCCAACATATGGTAAGTGGTCCCGCTACACCCTGTTAAATTACCTTTCACTCCTCTCTCCCTCTCTCCCTTGTCACTCCCCTTCTCTACTTATATATCTTTGTTTTTTTCTTCTTCCTTCCCTCTCCCTCCCCATCCAAATCCATCTCTCTCCCCTTCCCTCTCTCCTCTCCCTTCCCTCCTCTCTCTCTTCATTCCTCTATCTCCCTCTCTTTTACACTTCCCTCTCTCTCTCTCTCTCTCTCTGCCCACCTCTCTTTCCCACATCCAACTATCTTCCTCCCTCTCTCATTCTCTCTCCCCCCTCTCTCTCTGCTCTCTCTCTTTCTCTCTCTTTTTAAATATCTTCTCACTTTAAAAGAGGCTTGTCTCTCAAGAAATTTGATCCCTCTTGGCCCTTGATAGATCTAGAGTGAAGATGGATCTAAGCTGGGTTTTATATACACATATACCATATTTAGGCTTGGTCCATCTCATCTCTCCCTCTCTCTCTCCCCCCATCTTTCTATCTACCCTCCAACTCTACCACTATCTTCCTCCCTCTTTCCTTCTCTCTTCCCCCTCTCACCCTCCATCTCTATGTCTCCCTCTCTCTCTTCCCTTTCTCTCCCTTCCTCTCTCTTCTCCTTCTCTTTGTCTTCCCTTCTCTCTCTCTTGTCACTCCCCCTCTCTCTGCCTATATATCTTTGTCTTTTTTCTTCTTCCTTCCCTCTCCCTCCCCATCCAATTCCATCTCTCTCCCCTTCCCTCTCTCCTCTCCCTCCCCTCCTCTCTCTCTTCATTCCTCTATCTCCCTCTCTTTTACACTTCCCACTCTTTCTCTCTCTCTCCCTCTCTCTACTCACCTCTCTTTCCCACTTCCCACATCTCCCTCCCTCTCTCATTCTCTCTCCCTCCTCTATCTGTGCTCTCTCTCTCTCTCTCTCTCTCTTTCCCCCTCCCCCATCCATCTATAGGATGAAGAATTTTCACTCTATGCAATCAATATTATACGTAATGTCTAAATCATTTTACAATTTAATTTTTTATTATGAAATGGGTTATGGTTTTTCGACATGTAGTATTGGTAAGCCATGGTATTGGCCCATGGTATTGTAACAAAACAACTTATTTACAGGTTAATAATATCCATGGTAAAGTAGGGGTGGATATCCAGAAACTTGCTATATTGTAATTTTATTATAAGCATTAAGTTTCTAGTGCTTATTAATAAAATTTAAATATAGTCATGGAATCATTATTAGATATTAGTGTATTTATTTCTTATTCTTAAGATTTGCAAGAAAACCTTCCAAAAATAAAATACTTGAAAATAACTTCTACTCAAGTAAATAACATATCTATTATCAATTAATTCTCACAAATGGATAGGAATAAAATGTAAAAAATATACTTACAAGAGTTACCTCCTACCATTATAGATGTAAGATTATCTTTCTATCAACCATTATTAATTTAAGGAGTTGTCTTTAACATGACCAATGTAACTTATAATTATTTATGAAAATTTTCCCTTGCAAAAACAAAATTACAATATAACAAATTGAATTTTATTATTTTTATTACTTTTAACATTTTATTATTGATTGAAGCAAGATTTAAATTTTTACACTACAACATCTTGGCCATACTTGGTTCTATATTACTTTAACCTTTTATTATTTTTTAATTGAAATTACATATAGATGTTAAAATTATGTCTAATGTCTAAATTATTTTACATTTTAATTTTTTATTATGAAATGGGTTATGGTTTTTCGACATGTAGGATTGGTAAGCCATGGTATTGGCCCATGGTATTGTAACAAAACTTATTTACACGTTAATAATTTCCATTGCAAAGTGGGGGTGGATATCCAGAAACTTGCTATATTGTAAGTTTATTATAAGTATTAAGTTTTTATGCACATAGTAATAAAATTTAAATACAGTGATGGAATCATTATTAGATATTAGTGTATTTATTTCTTATTCTTAAGATTTGCAAGAAAACCATCCAAAATAAAATACTTGAAAATAACTTCTACTCAAGTAAATAACATATCTATTATCAATTAATTCTCACAAATGGATAGGAATAAAATGTAAAAAAATACTTACAAGAGTTACCTCCTACCATTATTAATGTAATATGATCTTTCTATCAACCATTATTAATTTAAGGAGCTGTCTTTAACATGATCATGATCGATGTAACTTATAATTATTTATGGAAATTTTCCAGTGCAAAAACAAAATTACAATATAACAAATTGAATTTTATTATTTTTATTACTTTTAACATTTTATTATTGATTGAAGCAATATTTAAATTTTTACACTACAACATCTCGGCCATACTTGGTTTTATATTACTTTAACCTTTTATTATTTTTTAATTGAAATTACTATAGATGTTAACCTTGGTTTAATTTGCAAAGATCTAGTGCTTCAAGGATTCTTAAAGGTGTTGAATCCATTTACACATTCAAAAGTGCATTTTAAACAAGAAGAAATTATAATCTTACTAAAAATTGTATTGAGACTCCAAACAAAAAGAAATTTTGTCTATTAGTTAGACTACACCTTAAGATATTAAATCTTAAATGTTTGCATGAAATTTTGATGACCTAGTGTAGGGGATCATTAATTCTATTTGGAAAAGTTAATTTCCATTTAGGCTACACAAGTTGCTTAGTCATAGATGGATGACATGGATGAGTTAATCCAATTATTGGACTACTCTAGTGACACCTTAATAGATGTAATGATTTTTTCTTCCTCATACAACCAAATTACCCTATCTCGTATCCACCTTTTAACCTAAAGGCTCTAGTCCATTCCCAACATGTTTTGACAATGTTAATCTCTTTGTAAAGCAGGTGCTTGTGGCAGGTCCTAGTTAGGTGGACATTAAAACCTCTAGTCTTATGTTTGCCACAAATATTAGCGAGATTAGTATTATTCATGATGGTGTTATCAAAACATTTCCAACCTTGCACCAAATAGTTATTGTAGTAAGGGAGGGTCTTTGTATGAAGATATTCTCAAATGTTCACGTGCTCAGAAAGTTTATATACAATAGTATTGGTCTAGTCAAGATTTAGGGTAGGGATTGCAAACATATTACTCTCGTCCCATAATGCAAGAAGAGGAAGGTCGTTAGAGAAAAAGGAGGTGGAGTTTGCTTGGTTGTCGAGGAAGATCTCAGAGTTATTTGTATCTTTGAGTTAGAATGTATGGTTGTGGTGGATCATTTTCTAGGTAGAAGGGTCTCCATCCAAACTCTTAGCTCATGGATTAAAATGGAATTGTTTCCCCTCTCACATTATGGACCACCTTTACATTTCTTGGCACAAGGTGTCTTGGTTTAATATTCCATTCCAACGAGGATGTGTTGAAGGCTCTATTGTTAAGGTGGTATCTTGATAAAAATCTTATATGCCTAAAACCTTCACATCTATTATTTGACACTTGGGAGAGAAATTATTCCAATTTATGCTAGATGGGTGAAATTACTAAATCTCCTAATTAAATTCTAGTCTACTGAGTCTAGCTTGAAGGCTATGAAAATGTTTTGAGTACTTTTCTTATAATGGATGGAAAATTCAAATCGAGTAACTTTAGGATTATTACACAATTTTTGGTGGATATGGACCCAAGATGAAGCATGCGTGAAGCATTTACATTAGTTTATGGAGGTACAAATAATTTACAAATTTCATATTATCTTAACATCCCCTTTCACTATTCCTAGTGCCACAAGGTCAATCATGTTATGCCAAACTATGAGCTATCCTACTAGAAGCATTTTAAGGGGAACCACAACTTCATTTTAGTTTATATGTTTTGCGAATATGATATTAAGGCAAATTCAAAGTCTTAAAAAGACATGTTTACTCTAGAAACAAAGGGATATGGAAGTTATGGTCGAAAATTTTTCCATTCATCTTATCATGGAATCTCAATAATGGGTGGTCCTGAAACCATTGCTAAATTTATTGGATGGTGACTTGGTTACATTCAAGGATGAGAGTAGTTTGTCAATTAATCAAAAGAAGGGGATTACCTTAAATTTGAAATTTGTGTGATATGAATTGGATCATTATATTGATTTCCATCCCTCTTAATGCTTTCAGAGTGGAAAAAGTGGAGGAATCATCTCACGGGACCGTTTTTACCAAAAGGACCCTGTTTGGAAAAACATGGTTTGAAATATTCCATGAGTGTTTTGAGGCATCAAATGACATTTTTCGGGGGTAATTTTTTTTACTTTAGCACCACGCCTTTTCTTCCTATTCTACACATAGAGAACTTTACAACAACACAAGAATCACATCAATCAGAGTCCGTATGTGAAATTTATGTCACTTAGAAGTTGACCTTCTTGTTTTCACCACCATAATTCAAGAGGATGCCACATCAGCCCCCATTATTCATGAAAAAGGTGTTATCCATGTGATTATGATGTAGAATAATATAGAATGTTCTTGATATTGTAACTCTGGTTATGAGTTGAGGTAGTCAAACCTAACCACTAGTAGGCTATTGGGTTGTTTTATAAGCGAGCCACTAGGACAAAAAGGGGCCCATTCTTTCAAGTGCATTTGTTCCATAGCTGAGGAAAAATAACCAAAGAGGGATATGATGTAGAGCACACAAAGAAAATTTGAGCATTGCAGCAGCCCATAGACCATAGGTCATACATTTTTGTACTCACAACCATATTTCCATTTAGAGAAATAGAGTGGAGCAACCTCACCTTCCAACTGGGATTTTCTCCCAAAATGGCTTCCCACATCATATCTTGTGTCAAATGTGTGTGTGAGAGTTTATTTCATTGTTCTCTATTTTCTGCATAATTTTAAATTTTCATGCATACACTATTAGCAATAAATCTACAGATCTAGAAATCTAATTAAACTATAATTGTGTAGAATCTTATATTTTAAACATAATTTTATCAGATCTATTGTGATGAATTTTCTAGTGGAATATCCATGGTATTTTATAAATCATATTAGTATTAGAGTAGGTTTGTTTGGGTGTATTATGAATATTTTCAGGAGATCTAGATCGGGGTGGGCCAAAAGTCATAAAATTGTAATCATGGCTAGTGAATCTTTGAATAAACCTTGTGATCCTACAAAGGAGAGGTCTTCGTGGATGGAAAAACAAGTCGCTGATATAAAGTGTAATGTAAATCTCCTCATGGTCACCCTAAGAGATAAGCTTGGGATATTTGGAGAAGATGATGGTTCAAATGCAAAGGAAAAATCAAAAGTAAAATAAGGAGATCATGAAGAAATAGAGAACCAACCGAAGAAAGAATTTGAGAAATATTAACCCAGTTTGATTCAAATTGCATCATTATATTATTTTTCATCCTTTTAGATGCATTTGGAGTGGGAAAAGTGGAGTAATAAGCTCACGGGACCATTTTTACTAGTGGGACCTAGTTTGCGAAATGGGGTCCAAAACTTTCCGGGAGTGTTTTGAGGCTCAAACAACGTTTTTGGGGGGTAAGTGTCACTTTTCATGCTATTATAAACACTTAAATCTTTCCAACAACGCAATAATCATGTCAATCAGAGTCTATTTGAAAAAGTTATGCCACTCAGAAGTTGACCTTCTTGGTTTCACACCTATAGTTCAGGAGGAAGCCGCGTCAACCCCCATTATTCATGGAAAAAGGGCTAGCCACGTGTTTGTGATGTAAAATAATATAGAATAGTATATTTTGTAACTCTATTTAAGAGTTGGTGTAGTCAAACTTAACCCCTAATTTTGGTATCTTTTAATCTCATGGATTTGCAGGAAAAGGTTGAAAACCACTAAATTTTCACCTTTGTGCCACTATTTTTGGTCACACGCTACGCTTATGGAGTAGTTGTGGAACATTGAGTTTTAACTGGTCTTGGAAAGATTTTTTTCTAATTTAAAGCTTTATTTATATAGAGAACATCCCGAGCTACCAATACCAGTCTTTAGTTCATCTTAAATATGCACCAAATTCATTCAATCAACGTTCAAACTTTCGTTGTGCTTCTATGCCTGCATGCTACGCTTTTGGCTCTATTTTTTGTCATAATTTTCAAAAGAGGTTTATGACAAAATGAATATTAATTTTGTAAAACAAAAGGAATTTTTGTTAAGGACGGACTCAATCACAATAACCTCCTTCAGTTTCTACACAGGTTTCATGGATTGGGATATATTCAAAATTTCTTGGAGGCTTGTTTTGGAAAATCAAACTCTCCAATTTACTTGCTTGTTTTAGCCATTCTTTTGTGGCACATATTCCAAGAAGTTGGGAATGAATTTCATAAAATAGATATATTTATTTCTTAAAAACAACCTTATAGATTAAAACTTCTTCCAGTTTTGTAACAGGTGTTATGGTTAAAGATATATTAGTTCATCTTTGACCCCTATTTTTCACTACGTTTCTGCAATGCACACTGCGCTTCTCTGGAAGAAATTTTGTTTCTCAGTTTCATGGTCATGAGTTGAATTTTCCCGATGTAATTAGTCTTGAGATGATTCTAAATTATTTAATTAATTAGTTTACAGATGGTTAGATTTTATTTACTTGTAATCAATGCTTTTAAAGTCAAACTAATTCAATTAGTGCAAAAAGGGAGTTGGTTTCTAACCTCCCTAGTTTTTGGTATGGTTAGAGATATTGATGTAATTAATTCCTAGGATGAAGGACTTGACTCCTGAGAGGGGGAATGTTATTTCACATCTATATGTAGTCAGAATGAACTCATAGGGTGGGTTGGATACTTGGTAATCATAGTGTGGAGCTAGTGTACACCATTTTACAGTGATATTAAAGACAGTTGCAGCTATAATCTTGGGATTCCTGTGGGATTCTTATTGACAATTTTTCTTCTTAATTTTATCACCAATTTGAATGTTTATTTCCCCTTCCAACCATATGTATGCTTTCATGTGATCATCTCATTAGTTTTTAAGCAGAATTCACAAGTTTTATGCTCCGTTTTGATGAGATCTTCATGTTTGTGTTCCATTTCTTCTGATGAATGAATTCATAGTCATATGCTCATTTTGATCCTTAATTTTTCATCCCTATACCATAATGACAACCCAAATATGTCACTAAACATACCTACCTTGCCTCACTTTCATCCTTGTAATTGATCATTAGAAACCCTGACCTAGTTCCTAGATCTATGACCTTGATCTAGCAAACCCCATTTCAAAACCCTAATGAGATGAATACCTAGCCTAAAACCCTGATTTTATCCATTCATTTCAGTGATAGTGAGGTTTATTTAGAGAGAGTGCTCTCTAATTTGGTAGGGTTAGCTACCAAGTCAAAATTTGGTCTGAGGTTACCTCCTTAGCTTCCTTTCTCAACCTTGGGAAAACTAAGGAGTGCTAACAGAACTAGCATAGTTCAGAAGCAAAGATCAAAGTGGCATGAAAAATTCATCAAAGCTAAAAAGTTCAAGAAAGGTGACTGGGCTCTTCTTTTTTATTCCAAATTCAAATATTTTCAAGGGAAATTTCAAACTCATTGGCTTGGTCCTTATGAGATTGATACTATTTTTTATAATGGAGCAGTCAAAATCAAAACTATTGATGATGAACAAATTACTTTCCTTGTTAACGGTCATAGATTAAGGTTGTATCATAAACCAATAATAAAGGAAGAATTTTTCAAATATTTGCAAGAGAATTCTGAATTCAAGTTGGTCAAGGAAGGAGATTCTTCTCCTCATTCTCTAACTTCATTGTAATTTTTTTCATTAAATAAATAAATAAATAAATATATATATATATATATATATATATATATATATATATATATAAACATGAAAACCAACTATGTTGGCATGTTTATACAGAAAATCTTAACTGAAAACCAAGATTTCTTGGTAGTTTAGATTTTCATAATCCCCTTTTTCTTGTCCCTATTTCTTTCTACCCTTATTTTTCTAATAAATTTTAGGTGGAAAACAACACTTCTAAGGAACAGTCATTTCACTGACCACCAAAAGAAGCAACAATAATAAATAAGTCTTCTCCTCATCAATAAGAAAAATTCAAGAAATGATAAGCAGCAACATAATTTATGTCATTCTACAGCTGATCTTCAATTTTGCAGCCAAGTCTGAATTCTACATCAATATTAGAAAATCCACAACAAAAGAATATCAAGGGAATTCACAAAAGTAAAGGTATGTAGAATGTTGAAATATTTTTCATATAAGAACTTAGGTTTTAATTCATGGATGATTTTATCAAAGAAAAGGTTGAAGACCTTATAAACCACTATTACACTCATTATCATGACTGTTATACCCCACTCCCTCATCGTTACTTTTTCAATCACATAAATATGATCGAAATAAAATACATTCCACTGATCCTATGAAATTGGATATAGGAATCGTGGGTAAATATACAGAAGGAACAACCCCATCATAAAACAAATACTTCATTGGACACCTTATTTCACTATCATTTTACTCTATCTCATTTCCTTCCTCTTCATTTTGAAACCCCTTCCATTCAAACTTTGCACATTATCAGTCTTTCATCATCCTTGTCGAAAGGAACAATTGAGGACCAAAACTTCTTCTCACCATGGGGATTATTTTCCGCTTTGAACAAAACAAAATTAAGTCTTTGCAAGCATATCTGAGACTTAGAGATCATTTTCATCAAGTAGGGTGGCTTCAATTCTTTGAAAAAATCGACGGGCATGAGGCATAGGTTACCAAAGCTTTTTCTCAGGCTTTTGATGGGGTCGAGGTAGAAATTGTAGACAACAAGCTTATTCTAACAAATTCAATCATGGTAGAAGCTAGAGAATTACCTAGAAATGGAGAATTTGTTCAAGAATAGGGAAATCAAGGTGAATGACTAGATACACTTCCTCAGAGAACCAGGTATGGACATATCCATCTTTAAAAAGGGAATTCCAGTTACGACATTGAAAGGAAAATGGAGAAATTTATTGTTGGTTATCCAGAAGTTTTTAACTTGTGAGGATAGATTTGGAACTATGTTTTTCTACCATGCCTAACTTTTGATGCATTTTATTGATGGGAATGAGATCAATTTGCCTTAATTTTTGCTTCAATGTATTAGAAATATGGCATCTAGTATACAGAGAGAGTCTAGATCCATTGATAATTCCCTCTACCATCATGGACTCATAAAAATCCTTATAGAGGCACATTTAGAAGCTAAGGGAGACAATTGGCAAGATTTCTTAGTTCAAAATCATTTTGTAGAAATCCAAGAAGGGGAACAAGCAGTAGGGTTAAACAAAGTCGATGAAGGTCAACATCAAATCCTAACCCTAAAAAAGAGAAAATTGAAGAAGAAAATCTAGAACAGAATGAAACAGAGGTATTAGAATACTTATTTGAGGATGATACCTCATTCTCTTAGTAACTTGAAAAATTTAAGCAGAAAAATGAAAAAAAAAGTCTTAGAAGAAAGAAAGCCAAGTCAAGCTCTAAGCTACCTGAAGAAAGTAAGAAATCGGAGAAGGCAAAATAAGAGGTTAGCAAAGAGAAAAGTCAAGATGTTGAAGGGTTGGGAGTAAAATTGATAATAAGCAGGAGTATTTCAAAACTTTCAAATATACGGTCTCTAGAAATGATTGATCTTAAGAAGAAAGGTATAGAACACCACCTCACACAATGAGCCAGACAAGAAAAAATCCAGACATTAACCCAATCCAACAGGAAATTTATGATTATGTAGAATCTCTGGAACAAAGAACACAACAGAAGGAAAATCTCTCTCACTATCAAAAGAATGAAATTGGCGAAACTTCCTTGACTGAAAAACTCCAGAACAAGAATTCAAAGTTGAAGATTCTTTGAAATAGGACATATATGAACTAGAGGTTCCTAATAAACACCTGATATGGGAAAGGGAAGCATAAAAAGTACAAAATGAGATATTAAGAACTCAAAATGATAACATACTTCTACATCTCTGCCATTGGTATAAGAAAAATAAGAAACCCAAGGCTAATAACAAGTTTCTTAAGAATAGAATTAGGGGTTTGCAGAGTAAAATTATGATGAAGAGACCAAGGGTCACCTTCAACATTAGGAAGAGAAAGGAAAGCACTAGTCTAGATGTGCTTGCACACGCTTCAGAAATCATACATTGAAGAATAAAAGAAGAACCAATTTTGAATTTTTGGTGCATGAGGACATGCAAGACCTTTGGTGTGGGGGGATGTTGAAGACTGAAATTGTTTTCCTTTTCACTACCCTTTTTCCATCTCCTTCACCTCTTTGTCACCATTTTTTGTAGCAGTCTCAGCTTACTCAAGGTGAATTCAACTTATAAAAATGTATTTATCATCCATGTTTAGAATCTATGTTTATTTATGAATTATGATGAAGAAATTCCTACAATAACAGAATCATGAACATTCCATAGCTAATGTTGAATTTTGCAGTGATATTCATGGTTAGACAGGTTACAGTGCATCAGTAAAAGGAAGAGGAGTATGGAAATATTTCACCACGTGGATGACCACCAATCAACATGACTAGGGAGGATATAAGGATAAAGAGATATAAGAGACAAACTGTAAGTATGACAATGCAACGATCAAGTGAAGGAAATAGGAGATTAAAATGACATGAGGTGAGCACGCAGAAGACTTATTCAATCACGAGGATATGATCCAAGAAGAATCCCTCATGATTTTCTCTTTCAGTAGCAAATCATGAGGAGATAAAGCCTTGGTTTAAATCTATTTCCGGATGGAAAAGTAGTTTCATTTTGTATCGACATAAAACTCATGAAGTTTTTAAATGAAAACTTGTATAACAGCCATAAGGTGAGACCCAAAACTCAGTTTGATTATTAAGTTTATTTTGGTTTATTTCCATAATTTGTCATACTTTGTTCCAATTAAATAGACTTCTTTGTTTTCAATGTGTGACTAAGAAATCATCTAACCGATAGCAGACTTATGCTCACGGGAGGGCCCCATGTCGAGTTGTAAGGATATCTAGTTTTGTTTATATTTATATTTTATCATAGCATGATAGTATTTTGAAGTTTATTCTCTCTCAGAATACTTGAATTTAATCATTTATTATTCTAGTTCCAGAGTGCTCATAAAAGAAAAAATTACCAAAAAGATTTAACTTTCATAAGCGTTTCCTTTCAAGTTTCATTACTCAATTAACTTCATAAATGGAAAGAGAAATTTTATTTGGAGTTAATCACGCACATCAGTAAGAATTTAGAGTTACAAGTTCTCAAGTTCTCATTTGATTTTTATTCATGTCAATATTTTATTTCTGCAATCGTAATCTCTTTTCTTTCTGCAATTAATTTTCTTATGCAATTAGTGTAGAATTTCCTTTTCTGAAAAATAGTGTTGTAGTGTTTTCAATTCTACAAATAATCGTTTTCCTACAATTTAGTATTAGCATCTCCTTTTATGCAAGTAGAAGTTAGTTTTGAATTCCGCAATTAAAATAGATTTCCAATTCTGCAAGCAATAGATTTTAATTCAGTTAAAGTAATTGGTTTTGATGTAACTTTAAATAGAGAGAACTTATCTGTGTTTACTCTCTAAATCTCATTCAAACATTTGTCCATACTTAGGATAATTTCATACTTAGAATAATTTAGTCCATAGATAGAACTACTAGCATATATAGTGCACATACATTTCACAAGTACCTGAACCTTGGTTGACAATTAATGAAGTAATTTAAGAACAATTAAATTACCCAACAATGGGCACAGGACTACCATGTGTCAGTTGTATGGTAAGCTAACATGGCATAAATAATAAATATTTTGAAGGCTATAATGTTTTTCCTAAAACATCATCATGAGATTAAATTTATATCAGCAAAAATCTCTTGACGAGCTAAAACTGAGAGTGGCCTCAAAAAAGAGGTTTGAGATGGTTAAAAAATAGAAATTATGATAACCCCACTTCCTTAAGGTTACCAAGGAAGTTGGATATGTATATCCTATACAATAAAAAATTCGTAGAGGGAACTAAGTGTGTTAAATGTGAAGACAAATAGTATGTTAATTAACCTCTAATTTCATGAAAATTCTCAAATAAAACAATATCCATTGTGCATATTGTTCTAATGAGTAGCTACTCTTGGGGTGAGTAGTTTTCTATGCTAAAATTTATTTCTAAAATAAAAATATATAACTCATTATTGAATAAAAAAATATAAAATTCATATTAATAAATACCCTCATCACTAATATATTAATCAAACTTCAATACGAAAATTCATTCAATAAACACCCTAGCACTATTGGGTCACCATGTTGAAGTGGATTTGAAAATGAGAGAATATAACTACTTCATATCACCAAGAACTATCACCACAATGTGTGAGTGTGTTCAATTATGAATTGTTAGCTTCGTGATCCAAATAGATAACATACACTAACACAACATGATCTAGTAATATATGTATTAATGCCAATAATAATACAATATAAAATGTTTTAGTGTTATGATTTTAACAATGGTACAACGTAATTTGTATGTAAATTTAAATTATATAGTGAAAACCAATTTCATCATTAATTATATAGTGTTAGGTGGACTAATCCCTCATGTGGACTAACCCCTCTTACGGACAAGTAGGATCTCCCTTGACCTCATAGAAATATAGTAACAAAAAAGAAAGAACTGCTACCTTTCCCTAGATTACGATTGATTGAAACAAACAATATGAGAGAGGTCACTTACCATTTAATCGAAATGCCTGAAGTCTCTTTCAGTTCCTTCGACCACTCACTTCTCCTTGTTGCTTTAGAGACCATTCCAACTCTTCTCATAACTTCTCTGTGATGTCATTAAGGAGATCTATGTAAACAGAAACAAACAAAGGATCAAAGCATCCAGTAAATAGCATAAAAGATAAATGAGTTAATTAACTCAACATATATTATAAATTGAATCAAAAAGAAATCATAACCTATGTGGGTGATCAAGGAATCCCACAAATGACATCAACAAAGAAATTACTGAGAAATAACAGTTTCTTTTATATTAATAAAATGGAAAATAGACTTACAACCTTAAAGGATTGATGTTGCAAGCCTCTTCTCACAATCTCCAACCCTCTCCTTGATGAATAGCCTCCTAGCCTTATGTTTGTACCATAATCCTACCTACAATAGTCCTTCTCAATCCTCAATTCTATGCTAGCTTTATAGGCCAAAAGGAGGAAGTTTGGGATCCATTTCCCAAAGGGTGAGATCCGCATATGGTGGGATAGGGGTTCCACAAAGAGAGGGAAGTAGCTCCATGATGGAAGGGATCAGGGTTGAATAAGCATCCATTCGAATCTTGTTAGTTGGGAAATATTCGACTAACAATGCTTCTAGACTTTACTTTTTATTTTTACATGTGTTAAGTCCTGTGCGAGGACCATAGTGTAAGATAGAGAAAAGTTATGCACAACTTCTAATGGATTCTTTTGCGTATGTGCATAAATTTACTAGGGAACTGCGCAGGAAGCCAAAAATGGGTTTTTGAGCCTTGGGATCCAGGAATTTCATTCTCTTTGGGATAGTTTGGATTTTATCCTTGCAAGGGGATGATTTGGAACACATTGATGGATAGGCAAAGATCCAAATCGATGGTCATTTGCTAATGTGACAAAATGACAGGTAACAGATTTCCCCTTAAAGTGCAAAGTCAGAATAGATGTTTGATGATTGAAGCACTTTATCATGCCAAGGTTTGGGTTAGAGACTAGAGTCAGAACTTCAAACAATCAATCAAATGTTACAATGCAATAATGATCGGTGAGGTAGGCATTCCCATACTTAGAACATAAATGTCTCAAAGAATCAATACGGAAATACATCTAAAGATCCATGTCGATAGACAACATAGTATGGACACGACCATCAATGGATCTATGTTTACAATCATGAATATTTAATAACTCCACGCAACCTGGATGGATGAAACTAGATCTAGGGTCTTGATCTCTATCTCTCAATCCGTAGTATGAATATATCCATGCAAGTGAATGTCTCAAATTCAAACATGGTAGAAACCACTTGATTATTGGTCAATGATGTAAATCGTTAACAAGTGTGAGAGAAACCACCAATAATGGCAATGGTTCTCAAGGTACTTCGAGTACAATCTATGAAGTGTGGATAAATGTACTGATGTCAAGCACTCATATAATCATCTGATCGAATGTCAATGATGATAACCTGTCGTTGAAAGGCGAGAAACCTACCATTAAAGCATGTAGGCTCCAAGGTACTGAATACTTATAGATTGACTTCCTAGATAGTGAGCTGAAGTTGATAGGAAGCGACCCTTCGCATGAGAGACCATGACACGAAACTCATGTCAAGTTTTTGAAGAACAACAGTTTAGAGTAATTCAGGACTGACTCAGGGATGGTTGATGTGATTGAAGACTATGCATAGAAAAGTAATTTTGACTGAGGTTAGACTTCTCTTGAACATATCCGTGACATGACATTATGACTTGGAAGAATTTGACTAAAAAAATAATACCTGAACCAATTGAAGAATTTTAATGAGGTATGTTCAACTGAGAGACATGGATTTCCCATCCCAAACAAAAAAATTGAGGGAGTGTCATGTTCAAGAGCGACATACTGCCTTTTACAAATAAAAAACAAAGGTTCTTTCCCATTTTTCCCCCACCATTACTAGCAAGTACCACTTTATTTTTGACAAGATTGAGGAGGATAACATATTCTTGTCTTGTAAGCTCATCCTTCGGATGAGTCCTTCGAAGTATTTTTAATGAACCCTAGGAAGCAATGGTTCGATCTCGTTATGCCTAACAATTCCTACACTGTTTAAATTTTATGTGTCCAATGAAGGGGTAACTCGATGTTGTTTTCATGTTTAAAGAGTTTGAAAAGACACAAAAGAAAACTCGTTTAGTTCTTTCAAAGTAAATTTTAACGAGTCAGGAGAAAGTAAAGCTCAGTGTTTTTTAGTTTTAGGGAGTTAAGAGAAAAACATAAGTAAACTCCACAGTGTCCTTTTTCGTAAGTTTAGTCTCTCAAGCCCAAAAAAGTGTAAATTAATGCAGGAGAGAACTCTATTGACCATGATTATTCAACATATAATTTTTTGGTAAATAGTCTAATTTAGTTCGTAAAAGGGGAAACTTATATTGAATAGACGATTGTTCATTCACTTTTATGAGTTCAAATAGTCAAGTACTCGACAATCTTTTCATGTTTAGGAAGTCTAAAAAGGCTGTAAAAAGAACTCCTAGGTTTCCTTTTTTGTAAGTTTTTAACGAGTTTGAAAAAGTGATAAAAATGTACATTGTCACCGACTTTCAATTTAATTAACAAGAA
Source organism: Pinus tabuliformis (assembly GCA_031772625.1). NCBI lineage: Eukaryota > Viridiplantae > Streptophyta > Pinopsida > Pinales > Pinaceae > Pinus > Pinus tabuliformis. The sequence goes on from CM062813.1 coordinate 271,356,933, forward strand.
GGAAAAGACGTAAATAACTTGGCATTTTCATATGTTTCATGAGCATGAAAATAATAACCAAAATAGACTCAAATTAGGTTTCATTTTCACACAAGCTTGAAACATAGGAAAAACTATGCTTGAGAGGGTTTCATTTTTACACAATCTCGAAACGACAAGAAACTATTATTGAAATAAATTTGCATGCCCCTAGCATAATGACTAACTTCTAGGCTTAGCATGCACCTCCAAGCTTCATTTAATTCACCTTAATAGACTATTGGTTACTAATAGGTAGATAAAATGAAGTTTCATTTATGAGATCGGGTGAAATACTCAACTTAATTAGGGGAAGATTTGTTTCATTTTTTAATGAGATTGACACAGGAAAATAACTATGCTCATGGGTACTGTTTCATTTGTTAACAAGGTTGACAAAGTAAAAGAAACATCCTCATGGGAATTTGTTTCATTTTTTAATGAGGTTGACACAGTAAAATAACCATCCTCATGGGTTTTTTCATGTTTATGTGAGCTTGAAACAAAAATAACTATGCTCGTAAGAACCTGTTTCATTTTTTAATGAGGTTGACATAGTAAAAGAATTATCCTCTCATAGGAACCTGTTTCATTTTTCAATGAGGTTGACACAGTAAAATAACTATCCTCATCATTGACCTAGATCATGGCTTCCATTTGAAAGAAACATATGCCAAGGGATACTTCCCGACCATGGCTTCCAAGAGATCTTCATCAGAAGGAAGAATAGCTCTTTGGAAAGAAGACATGTGAAGAGAATCAAAAGGGTTAAGAAAATCCATTTCAAATTCCCCCATAGGGTTCCCTATCTCAATTATTGGATCTAATTCATAAGAAGTCGACCAAACAGTGAGAGGCTCTCTTGCATTAGTAAGTAAAAACATAGGAGCAGTTGCCACATAATTAACCCTTGGTGTGGTAGGTACCACTTCAATATAAGGAATATTCAGGGATGTCAGATGGTTGGTAATCGAATCAACTAATGAAAGTTGGTCAATAGTCACAATGTTTCCATTGTGAGGAAAGGACATAACATGAAAGAGTGTCGACACAATAGCTTTCATGTCGTAGACATAGTCTCGCCCAGGGACAAAATTGAAATCCAAGGGGCTTGGACTACCATAAGATCACTACTGACAATTTTACCTTTCATAGTAATGGTAACTTAGGAAGGATCCCTAATGGTTCACTAATGGTTATGTTAAAATCTAAAATATTCTATTGAACATGTACAAGTTGAGGGGAACCCAAAGCTTTCCAAGCAGATGAGGATAAAATATTGACAAAAGCACCTTCATCTACATTGTGTGGTGCACATTCTTACCATATGCTTTCACAATTATTTGGAAAGGGGTGGAAGAATGAATGCGAGGCTCTGTTAATCTACTCCAATCAAAGGACATAGCCTCATTACTTGGAGGGGGTTCAATGGAAACAGGTGAAATGCCCCCATGTGTAGAAGAATCTGAAGTAATAAGAAGAACCTGAGCAGTATTATTTTCACTCTCTAAAGGGAAAGTGGGATCGACTGAACATGGAATCAATTTGACCACTTTATCAACCAATGGTTAATTAGCCTTAGTGATATGTGTTTCACATTCCAATGGAATAGTGGTATTGATTGTACATGTAACTCTATCAATCACTTCATCAACTGATGATCGGTTGGGAGAAAGTTTACGGTAACTAGTTGGAATTTGTTGTTGTGGAACAACACGTTTTTCCAACAATTTTGAGACTTCATCCATATAAGGTAAAAGGTGACTATGATGAATCACTTTGCATAACCTACAAGGAAACCTAACTTTACCCTTTTTCTAGGGAATCTCACAATCACTAGTTGATGGATCGACATTAAGTTGATAATAAGTTTTTTACCATACTTCAATGACCTTAGGAATACAAGGACAATAAATAAATAAGTGGTCACCCTTACAAATCTTGCAAGGGTATCTAGGCTTGTGATGCATATTGGAAGTTTCCTCAACATTACGATTACCTATAGACATGGTTGGTTGGTTGACATCTTTCTTATCTTTCTTCTTCATCTTCTTCTTCCCTTTCTTCTTCTTCTTAGTCACTTGGTTACTAGTATCAAGGCTTTTACCAAGCAAAGAAGAAGAAGGAGAAGATGACATGTTGGGGGAAGACGGTAAAGAGTCAACATGAGGTTGGTGATGTTGAGATGATGAATTAGGTTGAGATGAAAAACTTGGTTGAGGTGGAATGGTTTGGGTATTTTGGATCAAAGAAGTTGAAAACAACCACACTGGTAAACCTATCGCGAATCCAAAAGTGAAAACATAGCCATATAAAGAGGACCGACATTTGAAAAATTAGGGAGAGAATCAGGTTTCCCGTTAAAAGGGGGTTCTTTGTTAGTAAATTTTGGCATTGATTCCATTAGATTCAAATTAGAGAAATTTACTATCAATATTAACAATTGAAAATCACAATCCACACCTAAGGTCTATAAAAAGTAAAAAACAAGCAAAAAACATGCGCTAGTAAATCTAAGGAATCAAACCATGCAAACAAGATTTTCACAATGAAATCACTAGTTAGTGATGAAATTAAATGTCATAGGGATCAATGTGAAAAGTGGCTAAAGATAGAGTAGTTGGAACCAGTTACACTGACAATCTACTTAATGTACATGGTCTAGTGCAAGTAATCTTCACTTATGCCACCTCGAGTGAAGAGTACCCTCCAAAAAGTTCTAAGTGAGTCTATCCAACATCTATTCTAGGTACCAAAAAGACTTACCCTCCACCTTCACCTTGGGTATAGTTGTAAGATTATGGTCTCTAAGGTTACCACGTAAAACAATTTAACTTGCGGGGATAGTCACAGATCGGGCGTAAATGCAAGGGCAGAGTAACAAGTTAATCTGAGGTTTACTTCCAAATGACTCCCAAGTACCTTTTGGAACTATTTTTAATACGTGTAGATAACTCTACTGTAACCAATGAAATGGGGTCGATCACTCCACTGGGTCCAATATGATCTCAGGTTTAACTCCTTTGTAAGGGGAGCTTCCTAGAGCCAAATTGTAGTAAATGGATTTACTTCCTATAGCAAGATACTAATGTTTGTTTGTATCTTTGGAAAGTTAACTTAGTTCCCTATTCCAAAGCCCTACAATCTAATCTAAAGTAGGTGGAAAAGAGCTCTAAAATAATAAAAAATTCTAGATTGATTTTATTAACGCAATTTTTAAGAGTTTGTTGACAGTGCTAGACTCACCAACATTCACGGGGTCTCCCCAGTATGAAGTCCCAACTAGACCTCAAATCATTTGGTTTAGGAGTCTTATCCGGTATGATGGCTCGGATGCCATTATCTTAAATGTTTTCCTTAGCTCTTACTTGTCAACATGAGAGAGTGCTCTACTTTGTCTTCGAGGTTCGCGTGCCTGGTGAATGATAGTGTTACTTGTGTCAAGGTTCTTTCACAACAGAGATGAAAGATGAAAGTGAGTCTCTAGTCAATGGGAAGAAATCCCAACTTTTTCAAAGACACACAACACAACAGGACATGCATAGCTTCCGGAGGAGCAGTCCACACGGATGCGGCAGTCACAACACACACGGGAAGATAGCACGTACAACACCCAACAGAGTAGCCCACGTGAGTGCAACGGTCGTTATAACTGTAGGAATTTACAGGGTAAGTTCCTTAGAACACCAAAGGAAACTGCTCACAAACAGATCACAGATCAATACACCAGTATTCTTGACGTGGTTAAAACCCTCAAAGAGGGAAACAATCCATGGCTTGAGCCAACGCGGCCACTTCAAGCAATTTATTAATAAAAGAATCAAAATTTACATAAACTTCTCTCATGAACGGTTAACCTACAAATGACCCTCCATGCTCTTTAAATAGAAATCATGTACCAATCGGGTGTTAAGCCAAGGATCAAGTGTCGGTAATACTGAGGAGAGAATGAACTGTTAGATCACTACATATCGTGATCGTCGAATTATAAGTTACAAAATTACATAGTAAAGAAACACACTTTACCTAATTCTACACTAGACCAAGTTATACTTAACTATTTCCTATGTGTCGGAATATCCTAACATCCCCCCCTTAAGAATAACTTGGGATAGGATTGAAGGATGTACAAATATGACACAATAGGAGAAGGAAGGAGGCATTAGAGCCTATCCCGCCTTAGTGACAACTTCCTGAACTCCAACTTGTTGACACCTCTAAAATCGTAGCACCAACATTGGGGGACAACCACCCGGTCCTGACCTTAGTGAAGTTCCTTATCCATTTGGTATGGTCACTCCGATTGGATGTTATGGGACCAGTTTCCCAATAAAGTATGATTTGATGAATGGGTGTTTTAAATGTATAAAAAGATTATAAGTAGTTTAATCTATAAGCTCTAAAATATACATGTATATCTATATAACCTGGGTGATCTCATAATAATGCGATTCTTGATGATTCCTTGCAGACAAATAATAATATAGACTATTTACTTATCTACAAAAAGATGCATTTAAATAATGATTAATTTGTTTAAGAAATTAAACAAAGTAATGTGAGAACATATCGCATAACATACTAATATTTACCGCTGACATATGTATACAATATAACAATTCTAGATCATTCAGAAGTGAAATAATACAGAGTTGTTTAAAACATGTGGATACATCAACAATAAGAAATCGATGGAATGCTAATTACATAAACAAGAAAAATGAACAGTGATAGAAGTACCAAATGCATTTGAGTCTCGTTATGCAAGTAACACTCTGGTTCAATCTTCTTATTCTGGAAACTCCAAGGAGATAAAAAAATGCAAGTCTTTATGAAGCTCTTTCACAACAAGTTTGAACCTTGATCCATGGCTTATAAGAAAAAAAAATAAATGCAGAAGTGAAAACTTCTCAAGTCTAGTTTTATACAAATTGAGGACCCTTTCTAAAATGACATGAAATGGTCTTTATAGTAAACTTAAAACAAATTGTCCATAAAAATTGTTGAGAGTTGTTGGAACTGCCTTCATCAAAATATAGGATTTGAATTTCAAAAATAGAATTGGGATAAGCTTTGAAGAGATTCATCGCATCTAGGCTTTCTCTTGCATCTTCAACCAACAAATTGAGAGCATGGTTTGGATTTCTAGAGGATGACTCATCCTGGAGTGTAATTGTCCTGCTTATGTGGCATCTGAGAGCTTGGGCATCATGCGATCAATGGCATCAACAAGGCACTTGATACTCATCTATTGGTTGTGTGGCTTGACCAAAAAGGACCAATGTGCATCCCATGTTAAGACCTTGTACTCTGTTAAGTTTTTCCTCGTTGGTGTCCAAATCATGCTTCCATTGCTTCTCTAAAACTTTCACCTTTGGAAGTTTTCCTGGGGAATAATCGGAAATTAAATTGGCACCATATAAGTTATCATTCACCAACTCAATAACATTATTCATTATAGCCTTGGCCCTGGAGGTAGATCTTTCTGCTTTTATCAACTATGTTTCCCATTTTACAAACAATATCTCTTTATGAGACTCTTCAATTTTAGGTTGTTTAGCAGCTCTTCCATCTTTTGTGTTTTTCCAGGAGAGATAATTTGTGACTTTATCATCTGCATCTTCAAATTCTAACCTGGTATTAACTGCTTGGTCAATCAGTGATGTTGTTATGATGCATAATGGATCAATAAGAGATATTTTCTGACAGAGTAGATTCAACTATTGAGATAAAGCCTTATTTGCCTCTAAGGCTTCCTTTTTAAATTCTTCAACCTTGGGATAATCTTTGAATTGTCCCAAAGATAATTGTAACTGTGTGATTTGGTCTTCTTTAGATTTAATCTCTTGTTGATGCGTCAATTTAAGTTGCTCAAGCTCTTGAGACAATTGTTGTTGTCTCTGAATGGCCTGCTAGTCAATTTTCTGCTTTTCTAGATTTAATTGTTCTTCAAGCTGCTCATTCTTCTATTTCTCTACTGTTAACTGTTCCTCAAGCCAATTGATCTTTTGCTGCTCTACTGCCAATTGTTCTTCAAGCTAATTAATCTTTTGATCCTTTTCTTTGATCAATTGATTCACTTCAGTTTCCTTATCAATTGTAGCAGCTGTGTATGCACCTGCAAATTGAGATAACTTAGTCAAATCCTCAGAAGGATTGACCTCTGAATCTTTCCATATGACATTCATAAATTCAGATTGAGGAGTTGTGGATGATGTTTGATCTATTTTCCTCTTTTTCCTCTACCTCTTGACTATAGCCCTGTGTTTTGGGCTGTAAAACACATCCAAGGGTGGAATCTCCTCAATATTCAATGTAATCTCCCCTGAAGGATTTTCAGGGATTATTTCTATCTCTTTTCTAGTTGTTTCTTTGTTGGGTGTCTCTTCAATCACAATATCAGGAATAATGGGTTGTTGTGTTTCAGGAGGCACAGATGTGATAATGTTTTGAGGATCATTCTGACTTTTGATCTGTTGATCAAATTGCTCCCATTCTTTAATTAATATGGGATCAATGTGAACATTAGTGTTTAGTTGTTTACTAGCCTTATCACTTGCCTCAACTTCTCCAGAAACCTTTTCAATTACCTGCTCTCCGTTGTGTTCTGCCTATTGAATGAATGGTGTAGTACTTAACAAATCCAGAGGTACTGTCAATAACCTCTGTGTCCTGTATTCAATGAATTTTTCCATTTTCTCAACACTCAATTTGAATTTTTCCATATGAATTATTGTTGAGAATAATTCTGCTAAAGCAAATAAGTCATCAAACTCATCTTCCTCATGTAAGAATTTATTAACTTTCATCTGAGTGGTGAAATTGAAAGCAACCTTCTTTGGGTCATATTGTCTTTTAGGGATAACAGCTAGACTCAAATCCTTTGTCTTGTTTTCTTCTATCTTAGCATGTTTAAAATCATGTAAGGAGTAAGTGTCGTAGCGAAGAGGAAAGGCAGGCCATAACTGTTTCTTGGAGTCTTTAAGATTTCTAAACATCTCTTTTTCTACTATCTAGTAGGCTACCTCCCTGGCCAAAAGCTTATCTGGAATGTAAAGTGGAAGGACATGAGGATCTATAATACTGCCAAAAATCCTAACATAGGTAAATGTATCTTCCCCTAACCAACTGCCTATTGGGGTTAAATCCATGCTAGCCTCGTCAGACAACCGAGGAGCAGGTTTATTAAAGATAGCTTGATGGACAGGTAAAATGAAACCATGGAAAATCCTTTATAAATTATTCTTGTATTCAGACTTCCATTAGTATTTATGGTAAATATGAATGGGGGTTGGGTCCTGAACAATCCATTTCCAACCTAGTATGGGAAAGTTAGAATTAAAGCAAATTGTGTCAACTATGTAAGCACTCATATGGAATGGGGGCACAACTTAGGTAGTGACAAATATGTTCTTTCTATAATCCAGTATTTGACTAGCCATTTTTTCTAATAGGATAGTTTCCCAGTCCATGACAAAGGAGTTTATCGCTACTTCTATCAATGGAACCATCTCAATAGAAAATCTAGTAGAATTGGAGCTTCCAAAGAGTCTACACATCATAGCAGTAGCATAACAATATGGAGATGCCAAGGAGCCCATGAAATACATACCAGATGATTCATGTTTGTGCTTGTTAGGAAAGTGTCTCCATTGCTTGATAGGGTCTGATTCAATGTCATTCTCCTTGGCAAAATCTTCTAGGAATGCTTTGTTGTAGTGTCATTGGGGATCTAGCAGGTGATACATTCTCTTGACATCTTCTAGTTTGAAGGATCCAAACATCCTTCCATCAGTTGTGAAGAAATCTCTATCCGTTATGTTAATTATCTCGATTACCCATCTTACCATATCAATATATGGTAAAATATTTGCACGGGCCACTATTCGATGGAGGAAAGAGCTGACTAAATCATTGAGCATGTTTTCTGATTTATCAGTTCCTTCAGTTGTTGCTTCTTCCTCTATCTCCTTCAAATCTTCATTTTCAAGCAAAGTATATATGCCTTCCCGCGAGGTCTTGCCAAAGCCTAGACAGGTGGTATATGAGATTAACACCAATTTTCCTTGTCCTTCTTCCACTATAAGGGGATCCTTTGCCTTTTGAGTTCTCTTAGACATCTTAACTGCCTGCATGATTCTAGATTTACATTGCAAAATGAGAAAGAGGAGCGTGATAGGTGAAAAACTTTGAGAGGAGCCAATACAACTAATTACAGACTAAAATCAGTTATGTGCATCAAAATATCTCATATAGTACATAGTCACAATGGATGAAATCCTTATAGGATTGTAACCATAACTGCCTCTAAATGCATTACCGTATCCTCATAACGTGAACTTTAATTCTGAATTAATATATGTAACATCGCAAGTTTTCCAATGGTCCTTTTAGAACAGGTGTCACAACTCTATGATTTTGTGATTAGCGATTGTATTATTTTAATATGTGTAGAGCCATCACATATCGCATATCAAGAGTTACAAGCGTTATGTCCGAAAGAATTCCTTGTATTGTTGCAATTGCGATGAGTGATGAGCTGGAACATAGAGTTGGCGGGTTTGTTTCAAACTTGGAAAGTCATGTTTTTCCTTTGCAAATCATGTTTTTATTTATAATTGATTTAAGATTATATCATGAGTGCTCATATTATATGTTACTTGTTTCTATTGGGAGAGCAGTTTGCGATATGCGATCGCGATAGTTACATCACATCGCAAAGATTCAATGGAGTCGTTTCAACATTATCCTATGGATTGGTGCAATGTGATATGCGATAGCCTTATCACATTGCAAGGTTTCAACAAAGTTGTTTCAACGTTTTCCTATGGATTGGCGCAATGGATATGTGATAGCCTTATGGCATCGCAAGGTTTCAACAGAGTGCCTTAACTTATTCCTCAGAATTACCGATATGCAAAATGCGATAGTTATATCACATCGCATGTTTATAAATGGCTTTTTTTCAATTTAAAACTTTTCGATGAGGCATTTGCGATGAATTTGATTGCATCACAACTTTTCAAATGGATGTTCATTGGTCTTAAGTAATTGCAATCTGCGATGAGCAGTTCCAAACACTCATAAAGCAACTTTTATATGAAAAGTATGGAAAATCTATTTTTACTCAAAAGGTTTTATTACTTTTTTATATCCTAAAGGGGACCTATTTCTTATTTAGCATATTTATACTAAGATTAAAAATTTGAAATGGGGGGTTGTTGTACAGCACAAAACAACCATAAATCAAAGTTTAGTAAACTTCGCCTCTGTGAGAGCCTTTGTAAAGATGTCTACAACTTGATCATCTATTGAACAATATTGTACTTCAATAACATGGTCATGAATGAGCTTTTTGATGAAGTGCATGTGCAGTTCAATGTGTTTGTTGCGCTGATGTTGGACTGGATCTTTGCTTAGTTGAATGGCACTTTGATTATCACACCAAAGTGTAGTCGAATGCTGTTGCTGAAAGCCAAACTTTGACAGGATCTGATGAAGCCATAGGGCTTCCTTACTAACTTCTACAGCACCACGATACTCTACTTCTACTGAAGAAAGAGAAATGGCACTTTGTTTATTGCAAGCCCATGTAATAGGTCCTGAATAAAGAGTGACGATATAACCTACAGGAGATTTCCGATCATCAGGGTCACCAGCCCAATGAAAATCAGTGAAACCAACCAATAGAGGAGATGCTTCTGCACTGTAATGAATCCCAAACTAAACTGTACCTCAAACATAACGAAGTATTATTTTAGCTGCTTTCCAATTACTTTCATGTGCGTTTTGCATAAACCAAGCAATAAGGCCAACAACAAAGGAAAGGTCAGGACGAGTATGGGTTAGATACAAAAGTTTTCCTACAAGTTGATGGTATAAGGTAGCATCAACTTTAGGGGAAGTATAAATCACTGGAAGTTTGGCTCCAGACTGAAAGGGAGAAGGGGCTAGCTTACAGTCTTCCATATGAAAATGGCATAGAAGATCACAGGCATACTTGGACTGGGAAATTGAAATACCTTCCTTGGATTGCAAGACTTAAAGATCAGGAAAATAATGCAAGTGTCCTAAGTCTGTCATTTCAAACTTCTTTTTAAGGCTGGAATTCACATGGTTTATAAGGTTGGGATCAATACTAGTAAGGATAATATCATCAACATAAAGAACAAGAATATAAGAGACTTGCCCACTTTCTTGGTGTAGACAGTATTGTCAGAATGACACCTAGAAAAGCTAGTTTCTAAAAGAAAGCTATCCATTTTGGCATACCAAGCTCGAGGGGCTTGCTTGAGACCATAAAGGGATTTCTTAAGCCGATATACAAGGCTGGATTCTATTTGTATAAATCCAGTAGGTTGTTCTATATATATTTCTTCATGCAAGTCCCCATGTAAGAAGGCAGATTTAACATCCATCTGATGTACTTCCCATTTGAAAGAGGTAGCAAGGGAAAGAACAAGGCGATAGAGTTCATTTTAGCAACAGGGGAGAAGGTTTCAATATAGTCAATGCCTTAAACTTGTGAAAAACCTTTAGCAACAAGATGATCTTTATGTTTATCAACTTTTCCATCTGGTCCATACTTGGTTCTGTAAACCCATTTTCATCTAACAAGTTTTTGTCCCTTTGGAAGAGGAACAAGATCCCATGTATCATTTGCCAATAATAAACGATATTCTTCATTCATAGCTACGGCCCAATATGGATGGCTTGAAGCTTCTGCAAAGGTGTCAGGATCATAATTTGCTGAAGCTTGAGCCAGTAAAGAAGAGGTTTTATCGAACTGAGAACATGTACATCGCTGATTTGTAGTATCACAGGCAAAAGCACCTGCTGCATCCCGAGTAGCACAGACCCATTTTGGAAGCTGAGGAGCTGAAGGAGGATCTTGAGAAGGTGGGGGAGGATTTTCATCCCCGTTGTCATCATCTAAAGAAGAAATATTTTCAGAAGTAGAAGGGATAGAGAGAGGTGGCACATCCGCCGAACTAGGCTCGTAGGCCAATATATTTTCAGCAAACTTTACATCTCTTCTAATGATAACATTTTTGGACTTAAGTGGAATAAGTCCATATCCTTTGACATCTTCAGAATAACCAACAAAAATACATTTTTCACTCTTAGGTTCTAAAGCTTTATGTTTCTCATCTGGAATATGGGCCCATGCTTCACTTCCAAAAACATGAAAGTGACTTACATCTGGTTTAATTGAGCTCCATGCTTCTTCTGGAGTGATATTCTTTAAAACCTTAGTAGGAGTGTGATTTACTATGTAATTTGCACAGTTAATTGCTTCTGCCCAAAAATTGAGACTAATTCCTTTAGATAGAAGCATATAATTAGTCATTTCCTTTAAGGTGCGATTCTTCCTTTCAACTACACCATTTTGTTATGGAGTATATAGAACAGTATGTTGCATTTGAATTCCATTCTCAGTGCAAAAGTTGATGAATTTGTTGTTAACATATTCTCCACCATTATCAGATCTTAGCTTAAGAATTTAATGTCCAGTTTGTTTTTCAAAAAAGGCCTTAAAGGCCAAGAACATGTTAAATACTTCACTCTTGAGTTTTAAGAAGTATACCCAAGTGCATCTGGAGAAATCATCAATGAAATTTAAGAAATACATGTAGCCAGAGAATGAAACAACTGGAAGTGGACCACATAAATCATTATGCAAAAGTTGTAAAGGGGTTGAGGCGTGACAAGAGGCATGTTTTTCAAAACTATCCCGATGATGTTTTCCGAGTACACATCTGAAACAAACACCATCTCTGCAAGATACCATTGGAAGACCTGTCACCATATTTTCTTTACATAGATTCTGAAAGGAGCGATAGTTTAAGTGACCAAATCATTCTTGCCAAAGTTTGCTCACTTCATCATTATGAGCAACAAATACTGAGGGAAGATTTGATGACCCAAAGTTGTTAAACTTATACAACCTTGTAGAATCATTAGCAATGCTAGTAGCTAAAATCTGTCTAGGATCTCTTAGGTCCATAATTACAACATCGTGAGGTGAAAATTCAACGATTTTACCTTCACCATGAATGAGTTAACTGATACAGATAGAAGGTTGCAGGATAAGCTTGGAACACATAATACATGATTAAATTGACCATTGTCTAGATAAACAGTTCTATTCCCTACAACACTAAGAGATCTATCATCACCAACATATATATTTTTGGTGTTACAATCATTTAAAGAAGAAAACATGGCTTTGTTTTTTGCCATGCGATAAGAAGCTCCAGAATCAATGAGCCACTCATGAGAATGAGAATAAGAAGATACATTTAGTGCATAACCAGACTGAGATGCTTGACAACCACATGCAGAAAGTGTTATACCTAAAGATGAAGTTGAAGTAGAAGATTGCTTCGAATGGATGTTATGCTTCTTCGTTGCTGCTTCCAAGGCTTCCATATTTTTAAAGCATTTGGATTCTAAGTGGCCATCTCAATTACAAAAGTGGCAATGTCTATCAATCTTCTTCGCTTTGTTTTTATTTGCCTTATCATTTTGTTGAAATGATTTTTCATTTTGAGGCTGAAATTGCTCAGGACCCTTGTTTGGTTTAGGACCATTCCTTTTAGGATACTTCCTCTTAGAATTCTTTGAATTTAGTTACTGTTGGGCGGCTAAGGCTTTCTGTCGGGTCCCTATAATACTAGTGATTACCCCATTACTATTGCAGTTATACCCCTTATTTATACTGTTGTGCCCCTATTACCCCCATATTGTTACTATTGTGCCACATAGAAGCCCACTATTGTTATTGTTGTGCCCTACAATATTATTGTTATGTAGGCTTGGATTGTATTGGGACCACTTAGACTCCTATATATAGAAAGAAGGTATTTTCATTTGTATCATCCAAGAATTGTTCATTTATGTAATGTAAAGGAGGTTGCCCCCTCGAAGAGGCTGAATTCTAAGGCGTTGATCTTTCTTTTCTATCTTTTCTTGAGCTGGTTTCATAACATTTGGTATCAGAGCTTTGGATTCTAGGGTTTCGCTGCTCCAAACAGGTCATCATGGCATTTTTGCTATAACTTTTTTTTGTGACGTTTCAAAAGTCACAAAAAAAACCCATTTGAGAAGAATTGGCGCTGAACCTTGGGTCTGAATTTCAGAGCTGTTCGCGCGATAGTTTCGGCGATATGATCTGAGGAAGTTGGCCTTTTTGCAGACTCCTGAATTACATTCAAAACAGGTGACCTGGGGAAAATATTCATAACTCTCTCTCTAAGGATCGGATTGAAATTTCGTAAAAAGGTACAGAAAGAGGACGGACTGTAGTTTCTTTTTTGTGTTTTTCAGATTCAAAAGGTAAAACAGTGACTCGTGGCACGTCGTACAAGTTCGCTCTACTGAACCAGTCTAAAAGCAAGTCACTGTGGGAGATTTCACATAACTCTTCCTTGGAGAATCCAATTGGGCTCAGACTTGTGGCATTGGAAAGAGGACGCAGAAGGCTACTACAGGTTGCAACTTCAGAATTGGATGATCTGAAATTACAGAGATACATCAGATTCAATATCAGGCTTCTATAAAGTGAAAAAAGGTGTGTAGTTTTTTTTTAATTTTTGTGTAAGCTTGGTTTAACGGAATTCAAAGGGCATAGTAAAGCATTATTATCGGTAACTGATGCCCCGAGGAAAGAAAATGCAAACACCTAGTAAGGAACCTGAAAGCTCTAGCATGACTCATGAAGAAGAGGAAGAAATGCTACATGATATATCAAAATTACAAGAACAAGTGCAACATATGTCACGCTCACAAAAGCTAACAGAAGCTAAGATAAATGGTGTGGAATCTAAGATAAATGGCGTGGAATCTAAGATGAAGGGCATGGAAGCTAATATGGATGATTTGAAGACAGATTTGAAGACAAACATGGCAGATTTGAAGACAGATTTGAAGACAGACATGGCAGATTTGAAGACAGATTTGACAAATTTTCTACAAGAAATACTTACTAATGGTGAAAAGGTAGTAAAGGAAACTCATGATGAGAACAAAAGAAATGTTAATCATGATTCCATAGACTCTAATGTTGGATCGAAGACTCACCATGTTCCAAAAATCGATATGAGGAAGTTTGATGGCAAGGATCCCGCCACATGGATATTACAGATGGAGCAATTCTTCGATCTCAATAATGTGCAAAACACACAAAAGGTACGTATGGCAACTTTATATTTGGAACCAAATCAGTTTGTATGGTATCAATGGCTTTGTTCTCGTAAACAATTTATCACTTGGGCAATTTTTACGGAAGAATTGATAGCACATTATGAGGATACAAAAAGCAACACTTTTTTTAGCCAATTGATAAGTCTCAAACAAAAGGGTTCAATAATGGAGCACATTGAGGAGTTCCAAAAATTGAACATAAGGGTAAAAGATATTCCAGAGGAGCATAGGATTGATGTGTTCATAGGGTCTTTAAAGGATAATATCCAACATGATGTGCGCCTTTGGGAACCTGATTCATTAGAGAAGGCATTCAGGTTAGCAAGAAAAATGGAAAGCAAAATTATGGCAACTAGGAAGCATACCATTCACAACTATAAAGACGTAAGTGTTGCCCATAGTCTTCCACAACCTATAAGGTTGACACCACAACAATTGGAAGAAAAAAGAGCAAAAGGGCTTTGTTACAATTGTGATAGCAAATACACAAAAGGTCATAAGTGTGCTGAGAAGAAATTATTCTACATAGATTGTGAAGAGGAAGAAGAAAAGGAGCAAGAAAGGTCAAAAGAAGAGGATATATTCCAGGAACGAAGCCTAGATGAAGAACAAATAAATCCGACCATATCTTGTAATGCATTGGCGGGAATTACCACTCCTCAAACCATCAAGATAGAAGGACAAATCAAGAAGAAAAAGGTAATAGTGTTGATTGATTCAGGAAGCACCCACAATTTTATTCATTGTAGGGTAGCAAAAGAATTGAATTGCTTCCTATATCCAGCACCAGAGTGTCAAGTGATGATTGCAAATGGAGGAACAATAAATTGCTCTGGAAAGTGCCATAATATCAAGCTATCCATGGGAGAATATGTATTGACTAGCCCAATGCTTTCCATTCCAATGGGAGGTGCTGATGTTGTACTAGGAGTCCAATGGCTACAATCCTTGGGTACAATAGCTTTTAATTTTCAAGAACTTTTCATCAAATTTTCTGCGGAAGGAAAGGAAGTTGAATTAAGGGGTATTGCAGGGAAACCAGGAAAGATAATCAGCTCTAATGGTATGACAAAGCTTCTAAAAAAGGAGCAAAGAGGTGTAATTGCACAATTATGTTCGCTAGATGTTTCCACATTGGAATCATCTATTTCTCCAGATCTCCAAAAAGTCTTGGACAATCATTCCAAGGTATTTGAGACTCCCAAGGTCTCCCACCTATGCGTGATCATGATCATGCTATTCATCTGATTCCAGGAAGTGTTCCTCCAAACATCAGGCCGTACAGATATCCCTATGTCCAAAAAAGTGAAATTGAACGTATGGTTGCAGAAATGCTAGAGGCTGGTATAATTCAACCGAGTCAAAGTTCTTTCTCAGCTCCAGTAGTATTGGTGCACAAGAAGGATGGATCATGGCGCATGTGTCCAGATTATAGGGAGCTCAACAAGCTCACTATTAAAGATAAGTTCCCCATTCCTGTTATTGATGAATTACTGGATGAATTGCATGGATCAATTTACTTCACCAAGTTGGATCTTCGTTCGGGATATCATCAAATCAGAATGAAGATTGAAGACATTCCAAAAACGGCATTTAGAACTCATGAGGGTCATTATGAATTTTTGGTCATGCCTTTTGGCCTTACCAATGCACCTTCAACATTTCAAGGTTTGATGAATTCAATTTTCAAACCATTCCTTAGAAAATTTGTGTTAGTATTTTTTGATGATATACTAATCTACAGCAAGTCTTGGAAGGATCATGTTGAACATGTTGACAGGGTGCTACAACTATTGGAGGAGAAACAATTATATGCAAAAAGATCCAAATGTTTCTTTGGAGTCCAGGAGGTGGAATATTTGGGTCATATTGTATCTCATGAAGGAGTTAAGGTAGACCCTAGCAAAATTAAAGCCATTAAGGAATGGAAAATCCCCACATCCATAAAGCATCTGCGAGGATTTCTTGGGTTGACAGGGTATTATCGCAAGTTTGTTAAGAATTATGGGAGAATAGCAGCACCTCTAACAACATTATTGAAGAAAGATTCATTTTCATGGACTCCGGAAGCAACAAAGGCCTTTGAACATCTTAAAGAGGCAATGTGCCAAGCACCGGTCTTAGCTACACCGGACTTCACAAAAACCTTTATTGTGGAATGTGATGCTTCAGGAAATGGAATTGGTGCTGTTCTAATGCAAGATGAAAGACCCATTGCTTTTGAAAGTCGTCCAATCAAGGGAAAGTTTTTAAGCAAAGCTATTTATGAGAAGGAAATGTTGGCAATACTCCATGCACTTAAGAAATGGCGACCCTACCTAATGGGAAGACACTTCAAGGTAAAAACGGATCATGATAGCCTTAAATACTTTTTAGAACAAAGATTATCCTCTGAAGAGCAACAAAAGTGGGTCACAAAGATGTTGGGTTATGACTTTGAAATCATCTACAAAAAAGGGAAGCAAAATGTGGTGGCAGATGCACTCTCAAGAAAGGATGAGGATGTGGAAGCATTGTTGTGTGCCATTTCTATTATCCAACCAGATTGGATAAACGAAGCAAGGGAGGAATGGAAGAATGACGAAGAAGTGTGGGCACTTATTCGAAAGCTACAACAAGATTCCAGTACTTCTGATACATTTAGCTGGAAAAATGATTCGTTATGGTACAAAGATCGCTTATACCTCTGTAAGAATTCCCAGCTAAAACAAAAGATTCTTATGGAATTGCACACTTCTCCCTTAGGAGGGCACTCAGGATTTTTAAAAACTTACCACAGGGTTAAGAAGGAATTTTTTTGGGATGGCCTTAAATCAGATATTCAAAAGTTTGTGGCAGAATGTTTGGTTTGCCAGCAAAATAAAGTTGAAACAATTAAGACACCGGGTCTATTACAACCTTTATCCATTCCAAGCCAACGTTGGGAGGAGGTTTCAATGGATTTTATCACAGGTTTACCCAAGTCTGAGGGAAAGAGTGTCATCATGGTGGTAGTTGACAGACTTACCAAGTATGCACACTTTTGTGCATTATCACATCCATTTAAAGCCAGTACAGTTTCTACTGCATTTATGGAAACAGTTCAAAAGCTACATGGAAACCCAAAGATTATTGTAAGTGACAGAGATCCCATTTTCACTGGAAATTTTTGGACAGAATTATTTTCTTGTCTTGGTACTCAGTTAGCTCATAGCTCATCTTATCATCCTCAATCTGATGGGCAAACTGAGATAGTAAACAAATGTTTGGAAGGATATCTTCGTTGCTTTGTATCTGATAAACAGACACAATGGGTCAAATGGTTGCCTCTGGCTGAATGGTGGTATAACACTTCCTTCCATACAGCAACAAAAATGACCCCATTTATGGCACTTTATGGGTATCAACCACCATCCATCACATCATATTTAAGAGAAAATTCTAAGGTTCAGGCAGTGGAACATCACATCGAACATCAACAACAAGTCCTCCAACTCTTAAAGGATAACCTCGTGTTGGCACAAAATAGAATGAAACAACAGGCAGATCAACATCGCAGTGAAAGAAGTTTTGATGTAGGTGATTGGGTATTCCTACGGCTACAACCATATAAGCAAATGTCCCTAAAGCAAGCTAAGAAGGATAATAAATTATCACCAAAGTATTATGGTCCATACAAGGTGTTGCAAAAGATTGGTACTATGGCATACAAATTGGAGCTTCCTGCAGCTTCTCGATTGCACCCAGTTTTCCATGTTTCATGTTTAAAGAAGGTTATAGGTGACAAGCTCCCAATTCAAACAATATTGCCAGAACTTGATGAGGAAGGAAAAATTATATTGGAACCGGAAGCAGTCACAGAAACAAGAACTCGACAGCTACGAAATCGATCAATTTCAGAGTATCTTATCAAGTGGAAGAACTTATCCGCTGAAGATTCCACATGGGAGGATGAGAATTTTATGCAGAAGTATCCAGAACTACTCAAGCGTTGAGGACAACACTTTTTTGAAGGAGAGGGGCATGTTGGGTCCCTATAATACTAGTGATTACCCCATTACTATTGTAGTTATACCCCTTATTTATATTGTTGTGCCCCTATTACCCCCATATTGTTACTATTGTGCCACATAGAATCCCACTATTGTTATTGTTGTGCCCTACAATATTATTGTTATGTAGGCTTGGATTGTATTGGGACCACTTAGACTCCTATATATAGAAAGGAGGTATTTTCATTTGTATCATCCAAGAATTGTTCATTTATGTAATGTAAAGGAGGTTGCCCCCTCGAAGAGGCTGAATTCTAAGGCGTTGATCTTTCTTTTCTATATTTTCTTGAGCTGGTTTCATAACACTTTCTTAAAAGAGTTTCCAAGATTAAGAAGACCAAGATATAAGAGATTTTCTTGTTCTCTTATTAAAGAATCACAAAAGGAATCAAAAGAGGGGGGTTGTAATCTTTTCCTTGAGAAATAAAGGCTTCTCTAGTAGAATGGAAGGTGGAAACAAACATAAAGTATGTTGGTCCCAACTTAGTAAGAATGGAATAGATAAGGCTATCATCTTCTTTCTAAACCTTAACACCTTCCAAGAGAAATCTAAGGGTCTTGAACTTGGAAAAAAAAATCAATGGAAGAAAAATTATTGGGGTCCAACGTAAGCAACTCATTTTCGAGTTGATAGGTTCTAATTTCATTTTTAATTCCAAAAATTTTAGTGAGTTGTTTCATTGCTTCATTAGGAGTATCAAGTTCTGCAATATGGAATCTAAGGTCTGGAGAAATAGAAATCCCTATCAACCCACGTGCTTGATCTTGCCTATTTTCCCATTTGGCTACCTTATCTTCATCTCGAGGTTTGGTTTCTTGGCTTAAGGCTATTCTGTAAAGACCATTACTTCTAAGTAAATCCACAATGTAGGACCACCATTGGAAGTAGTTGGTGCTGTCAAGAATAACTTGGCACGGACTTTCCATTTTAACAAAAATTGAAGCTGTAGATGCTGAAACTAAGTGTTCCAATGGAAAGATCTCGAAAAATTAGGCTGGTTAAAAAAAAAATGGCTCTAAAAACGGCTTCCGAATGAAGAAGTTATGACTTTTTGAAGAAAAATTGTTGAAGATGCCGGTGAAGTGCATGAATGTGCGGAAATGAATAATAATTTTATATTTAAAAAAAAAAACTTCTCCCTTTCCAAACTTAATCTAATTAGCTCACTTTAAAAAAATTAAGTGACTCACTTTTATAAATAAGTGAAAGTCACTTTTACAATGGTACTTTATGAGTTACCCACTAAATTGTAACTTAAATAATAGATAAAGAGACTTTAGAATTATAAGTGACTCACTTTTTATAATGGGTGAGAACAATTTTACATAAAGTAACTTTAAAACATAAGCTACATGTGCCTTTTTTAAAAAGTAACTCAACAAAAGGAAGGACTTGAACTCAAGACCTCTATTCTCATAAAGTAACTTTGCACGAAGTGAGCTAGTTTAAAAGGTTAGTAATTCTTGGAAAAGAATAAGGATCTTTTTTTTTTTAATCACTGAAGCTTTGGGGTGTGTGCTTACTTGAAAAATCTCTTTTTTGCCTAAAAAACAAAAACCAAAAAACCCAACACGGAAAAACAAAAAAAAAACAAACCTTACAGTTTGAAGTTAGCTCTAGCCGGCAACTAAACATTTTCCTCAATGTTTCTGATTTTCCAAGATCACACTAAAGGCGTGGCGGAAAAGAGCATATGCATGAGAAAATCCCTTCCTTTCTGTTTCTGATTTACCCAAATCGCACAGAGTCACAGGGCAAAGAGCATACGCAGAAATGAAAGGTATAGATCCGGTAACAAAAAACAAAGAGATAAATAAACTGAAATAAATAGAGACAAAATAACTAAAAACTGCAAATAAATATTGTATACCTCCAGATCTTAAAAATGACATAGCTAGGGCTACTGGAAACCTTTTCGTGTGAAACGAAAGGGGTTCCTCACTGGAACAGATGCTCCTAACATAATAGACCAGTCCTATCAGCTTGAAAGCAGTCAAAAATAGTAGATGTAGGAAATGACAGTCGGATGTAGTTCCACCAGCTTCAGATTTGGATCACTAATGGATGCGGCCCTCAAATAGCTCTGATACCATGTAGGAATTTACAAGGTAAGTTCCTCAGACATAACACTAAAGGACACTACTCACAAACAGATCATAGATCAATACACTAATATTCTTGACGTGGTTAAAACCCTCAAAGAGGGAAACAATCCATGGCCTAAGCCAACGTACCCACTTCAGGAAATTTATTAATAAAAGAATGAAAATTTACATAAGCTTCTATCATGAATGGTTAACCTACAAATGACCCTCCATGCTCTTTAAATAGGGATCATGGACCAATCGGGTGTTAAGCCATAGATCAAGTTTCGATAATACCGAGGAGAGAATGAACTGTCAGATCACTACATATCGTGACCGTTGGATTGTAAGTTACAAAAGTACATAGTAAAGAAACACACTTTACCTAACTCTACACTAGACCAAGTTACACTTAACTATTTCCTATGTGTCAGAATATCCTAACAATAACAAGTTTATGTGAAAGGTTATGTCTGATGTCCACGGAGGTAATCAACATGGGCAGGATAGCATTAACAACTTATACAACATATTTTCATAATTATATATATTAGAGAAAATGAATGAGTTCAATTGTTTAACACAGGTTAAAGCAACATGTATTACAAGTGTTCAAGATTAATATTTAAAACGGTTACAACACATGTGTGAAAACGTGTTGGCCTGTGATCAAGCTTCTAAATTAACCAAAAGTTCCAAGACACATCGGTGCACCATACATCACTAACCTTGTGAAAGGGGAATTGGAGCCATTGTTCACTCCTCAAAGAAAAGACCACAGACTCTCAAGGCTATGTGGGAGGAGTCAAGGTGAAAAGTCCTTTGCATGTAAAAATGAGGGGGATTTTATAGCTAAGGGTGAAACTGGCCTTGTGACTATTCGACTTCCCTCATGGTTGTTTGACTTATTTGACTCTTCAGCTTTACATGACTCTTTGTGTAACATATGGGTCTCTTGGACTTCCACGTTGCATTACATTTATTTACACAGTATGGCCCACAGTAGTGATGTGGTCGACATGACTCATGACACGACTTGACATGACAGTGCTGGTATGTTCATGTTGCTGCTAGTATGCATTTTGAGTTGCAGTGCTGCTGAGTGATGGTTGTGCTCTTGGTGTATCACAGCTTCACCTCTACATGGCAAGGTGTATGGGGTCTCCTATGGCCTTGGTGTTTTCTTGATGTTGCATGTGCATGTTGCTCCTTTGCTTGTACTTCGGCATGCTTGACATGTTCGTCTGTTCAAGAAAAATTCTTCTCGCTTGCATCATTCGTTCATCCATTCATGAACACATATCCTTGCATGTACTCTCCTTGTTCATCCCATCCATCATCGCGTTATGTCTTATCCATATACATGTATCTGCAATCACTCATGACGAGATGACATCAAATCCACAAACCTCCTAGTCTACCATGATGCATTGTTATTCGATTTCGGATGCAGGTGACCAGGAGAGAGGAAAAGGCTATGAAACTATGCAATGCAAGTTTCAAGCTGGGATGCGAGCTCCGGGCACTGCTGGTGAAAATTTCGCAGAAGTCACTAGGAGACTAAGATGGGCAATCTATATCGGTAGTGATTATCTGCGAGATCTGACTCAGTTGGAGGGTAGATCTACGCAATTTCTGGAGGGAGGAAGTGTGGGCAGCTGAGGGGCTTGGCAGAAAAAACTGTGTAATTCCTGGAGGAAGCTGGCTGCATGCTTCAGGAGGCTTGGTAGAAAAAGTTGCGCAATTCCTGGAGGGAGTTGGTAGCGGGTTGCGGGATGGCTTAGCAGTAAAAACTGCACAATTCCTAGAGGGAGCTAGCAGTGAGGTTGCTTGAGACAAAAACTGCGCAATTGTTGGGAGGCTGGCCTATTGAACACCTCTGCACATTTTACGAGTTGAATGGGATGTTGGGCAGCTAAGGGGCTTTCTCATGAAATTTGCACAATTTTCTGGGTGAGCATTCAGCCCGCTGACTGGGTGGCTATCTAAGAAAACTATGCAATGTTTTGAGGGAGACATGGATGGGAATTTGGTGTCTATCAAGCCTGTTTGCGCAGTTTCCTCAATCAGCAGAGTGGGAAAGGTTTGCAGCTTCTGCGCAATTTTTGAGGGGAGTGAATCCCAGGGTTACTTCCCAGTCACAACTCTGCGGTTGACCAACAGGAGGATTGGTTGATCATCTTGTGGGCAGCGTAGATTGAAATGGCTTATTAGACACTTCTGCGTTGTTCTAGGTGAAAGTCGGTTAAGTCAATTGCAGGGTGGAGGTCTGATTGTTAAAGGCTAATCCAGTCCTCAAAACTTCAACAAAATGACTAAGTGTGTGAGTGAGTGAATTTGTGCATACATGACCTTGCAAACACACACTCAACATGACTTGACAAAAAGATGCCTCAAACCATCAAGACAACATATGCTCAACATGACTGATCGACGGTGCGAGCGACAAGCGCAACACTTGTGATAGATCGTTGAACGACCACGACGACGCTTGTGTGATAGTGCATACAACTTCGTGTGTGAGTGTGACGGATGTTCACATAGCGAATACAACATGTACACATGAAGTGAGGACCTTGTGCATGACCAAAACATGGCTACAAGCATGGAATTGAGACCAACATGCAAAAAAGAGGTCCATTGAATGGTCAAGCAAGCAGGGTGCAAAGACTCACATGAGCCCACGGGTGAGCCTGAGTGCTTGCAAACATCAATTAAAAATCCAAGGGAGGCTCTAAAATTGGATGCAGGCCAAAATTTTGGAGAATGTTGTAGCCGCTACAACACTTGAACAATGGCTCCAACACCCCTTTCACGGGGTTAGTGATGTATGGTGTACCGATGTGTCTTGCAACTTTCACTTAATTCAGAAGCTTGATCATAGGCCAGAACATTTTCACACGTGTTGTAACTGTTTGTAACATTAATCTTGAACACTTGTAATACATGTTGCTTTAACCTGTGTTAAACAATTAAACTCATTCGTTTGCTCTAATACATATAATTATGAAAATGTGTTGTATAAGTTGTTAACGTTGTCTTTCCTTTGTTGTTTACCTCCCTGGACATCAGATAGAACCTTTCACATAAACTTGTTATAATGACCATCACACTCATGCGGGCTACTCCGCTAGGTGTTGTACGTGCTATCTTCCTGTGTATGTTGTGACTATCGCATCTGCGTGGACTGTTCCTCCAGAAGTTGTGCATATCTTTTTGTGTTTTGTGTCTCTTATAGAGTTGGGATTTTTTCCCCACTGACTAGAGACTCACTTCCATCTTTCCTCTCTGCTGTGAAATAACCTTGACACAATTAACACTATCATTCACTGCGTATGCGAACCTCGAATACAAAGCATATCACTCTCCCGTGCTAACAAGAAAGAGATAAGGCAAACATTTCAGATAATGGCAACTGGGACATCACAGCGGATGGGACTCCTACACCAAATGGTGTGAGGTCTATTTGGGACTTCATACTGGGGAGATCCCCTGAAAGTTGGCAGGTCCAGCAACGTCAACATTTGTGGTGCTAGAAGGAGGTCCGTCAGTTGTTTATAGTTGAATTTCCTTTCACCCCCACTCATCAATCATTTGGTCAAGGCAGTAACTCGTGCTCCCTCTCACCTACGCGTGACTCTGAAGTTGGATACTCCTCACCTCCCAGGACTAAACAAGAAATTTTTTGTCAACACCTTTGCTCCGTCAGTCCCATCACCCGTACGTTTCCAAAGGTGGTCAGACTGATCCTAGGAATACAACATCTTCCATATGCATCAAGAAAGCCAAAAACCACTCCCACAGGGGTTTTTGTATCATCAGTGGAAGAATTTGTTCTTGCCATGCTTGAAGGTCTGGAAGAAGTTGTTATAAATGGAGAGGAACCTTTGGTCATCCAATAGGGAGAATGAGACACCCTCGTGATCTTGGCCTTAGACTCGGGTATAGGAGGGGGAGTGGAAGGCAGCTGAGGAGGCAGAGACAAACCAACAAACTCAGAGCCGGAATCGTTAGATTCTAAAGAAGAGAAGGAGGATGAACAACAAGAAGACATGGCTTACCAAAATATGGAATGGTTGACTGAGGGACCATTGGCTCTCCTAGGTGCTTTGCACAAGATGCCGAAGCGGTTAGAGAGAATGATCACAAAGTTTGACCCTAACAGCACATTGAAGGCAGAAGATCACTTAGACAATTTGTACCTACAATTGGAGACCCTTGAGGTATGATACGATGATGTTGCATGTAGATTGTTCCCATGTACCTTGGATGGCTACGCAGCAGCGTGGTATCACAGCCTTCCTATCAACTTCATACACAATTGGGGTATGTTCAAACGTATTTTTCTATAAAAATTTGTTGATGACGAGACCCCAGCCATGTTACTCAAAGAATTGAGAAGCCTAAAGATGGAGGGGAAAGAAAAGGTAAAATATTTTAATCCAAGATTTCTTCGCATATTGAATAAGTTTGCAGCAAACACAAAACCTCATGACTCCATCACTATCGATTACTACATGTTTGCACTGCTGAATAACATTGCACAGTTCATCAAACGAGCTGTGAAACCAACACTATTAGAAAACTGCGAAGAGGCAATTATCGTTGAAAAGGACCTATGTGTGATTGGAGTCATCAAGGATGATGAACCAACAAAGGACTCTAGAGGTGCGAGCAGGAAGCCACAGGTTGTGGCAAGCAAGGGTAAGGACAGCGAAACAAGTGATAATGAAACCCTTACTCATCTTGTCAACAATTTGACAACATAAGTGTTTGAGCTCAAGCAACGAACCATTGGCACATCTGCGAGCAGCCGACCGCCTAGACAGAGACAAGGAAGCATGTCATCGAGTAGCAATCGCCTCCCGACTAAAATTGTGTAGAGCTCAGTGTTCCAGCTCAAACAATGCATGAATGATGAATTTTGTTCATTTCATGAAAATGATAACTGGAAAGGGTCTTGTTCGTACTAGAAGTGATTTGCAGGCTCAATATGAAATTGCACACTGGACGTAGCAAGCAGCGCACAGGGATAGTCATGAGATACAGACAATGACGAAGATGTTGCACCTGATGATGCATCAAGCTATGGGAATGTGGTAAACATGTATCAATGCTCGCAAGCCGCGTAGAAGACAAACACCGAGAAGAAACCCCAAAATAAAAATGATCGTTACAATATTAGAAGTAAAAGGGCTCCCCCTACACTTGGGGAAGTGAAACAAAATCTTGAACTACGGAGGAAGGTTGATCAATCAACCGTCCATAAGCATAAAACGCAAAGCAAGACTGAGAATACAGCAGCAGACAAGAGTACGTCCATGAGCAAAAAACTGCTGACCACTCCGTCGAACAACATGAATACTAGTCTTACCCCGGACATCTCGGTGAGTCTATTGCTCTGGATTACAACATTGTGGAAGACATGAAGAAAACTCATGCAAACATCAGTTTGTTTGAATTGGCTAAGATCCAGAGTTAGCGGGACATTATGTTGTGCACACTGGGGAAGAAATCAACGGACAACGCAGCCTCTACCAGCAAGGGAGAAAGCACACCTCCCAGATCACTTTCAACTGTGCTAAATGATGAGCACCAATTTTTGGTAACAAATTGGGCTCATTTGGCCTACTTACCTTGCTCAACCCTTCATCTTCTATCACTTATGCATTCATTTCTTGGTATATTCGTGTTATTTGTAGGAAGAAGGGTAGGCATTATATCTATGTGGCTAATACATGATGATTTCAGGTTTTTTGGCATTAAAGGGAGCAAAGACCACACAGAAGGAGACAAGGAGACAGCAAAGGTGGCATTGCAGGTTTATAGGGAGGTTGTCTACAGCCTTAAATAACCTCCCTCGTGATCTCCACCCTAACTCCGAGCTCCAACAACTCTCCCCACCGAGCTTAAAGGCAGCCAACAGGTTCTATAGGAACAACAGTTTAACTTTTAGCTGGACAGCCGAGCTCCATTAATTGAGGAAGCCAGCTTGATCCTCATCTTATATAAATATTAAGGCCGTAGCCTTTGATAGCAGCTTTTTGAAATTTTGAACTACTATTGCAATTTCTAAGCACGAGCTATAGCTCGGTTTTTGCTCTTTGTAAGCCAGTTTTGGCATGTCATTAGACTCATGATTATTCAATAAAGACATGCAGCTTTTGATCCAATTCTGAGTTTTTAAGGGAGTTATAGCTCTCAGGTTAGGGCCCAACCTGAGAGCAATAGACCTCCTCTTCTTTGTATTGTTACTTGTCTTTCTTTTCAGCACTTTATTCCTCTATTTTGACATGCATTTAGAATTTACAGTCTACTGATTTGATTTCTTTTATGTGATTGAGTAGGATTAGTTTATGGTTCAAGTGCTTTTAGTTGCTTAGATTAGAGTAAGAGGATCATCATTCATTCGAGCTTCAAGAAAAGGCTGATAGTGCACTCACTGCCATCTCTGTTTAGAGATTGGGGGTGTAGACCGTACTAGCCACCAAAAACGCAGTCATACACTTTCATTCAAGCTGCAACACAGTCATTTCAATTGTAGGTCCATCCATGCATTCTGATCTTGAGCAGTACTTCGTCATTCCAACTCCATGCATGGTTTTTCTCTAAAGTTTACATTGTTGTTCATTAATTTAATAACACAGTTAGGATAAGTTGATGAATTCTTGGTTTTGTGCAGATTTGTTTCCTTTACACTGCGTGCATCACTCTGTTATCTTCTTCTTCTTCTCAACCGCGTCTAAAGCCACCTACCCAACCTCTGTTCAGATCGTTTGCCTTCCAACACTTCCACTGTTCACGTAGCTCCATCTTTTTGGACTTTTCATTGCCTCCACCCTTCCATTCTCCAACCAGCTGCACCCACTCTTTCCTCATCTCATATCTCTGTCCCTGAACCATCATAGGCTCCCTCTCCATCCTACCTATCCACCCATACAACTCCTCCACTCTTCCATCACCCAACACTCCAACCACAGAACATCCTGTAGAAGTTAGCAGCCTTCCTGTAGAAATCCCAAGCTTCCTGTAGGATCCCCTGCAGACATCCTGTAGAAACCTGTAACCTCGGTTGCCGAGCACCTGAACGTTGTGGACTTCTATGGAATGATGTTCTGGATCCTCTGGAACCTCTCCTAGCCCTCCTAACCTTTCCCAAGCTTTCTTTCCTTCGAACTACCCCTGCACAGTCAAACCCTAATAAGAAACAAAATCATAATAACTCCAAACCACTTAAGCAAAAATACAAAAACAATGTTCTTTTCAGTAGAAGTAGCTTAGTTTCATGCATCTCATATCACTAGAAGTAATGGCATCATTTCTAGAAGTTTGCACACCCACCATTGGATCATAGAGATTAGACTAGTCAGATTAGGGTTTACTAGGGTTTCCCTGTTTTGTTGGCTTTCAGTTCATTATTGCAAGGTAGGTTAATCTCCTTTGAGGTAGTCTTCGTCCATCATTTAGAAAGCTTCTTCTGAGAGCATATAGAAGTTGGCTTGAGCCCTAGTAGACTTGTGCCAGCTGACCTAGTGACAGCTGCGGCAAGAGCTAGTACTTGTGCATACAGCACCGTCGCTTCCAAGTTTGTTACGAACTACCGGGTTGATAAAATTAGAGATAGGAAGCTCCAAGAGTTGTAGCATTATTGCTACAATACTGGAGCCCACCATCTTTTTGGCGCCATTGCCGGGGAAGCGTCAGAGTATTAGTAATTGTTGCTTTTCTTCTATTTTCTTACTCTTGCCTTCTGCTAAGTAGTTTATTTCATTTCCATTCTGCAAAAGTAGCATAGACATTTCCTGCTTTCATAGATTAGCATTTCCTGCTTTCATAGATTAGCATTTCCTGCTTTCATAGATTAGCATTTCCTGCTTTCATAGATTAGCATTTCATTTCTGCAAGCGTAGATTAGTGTTTCAATTCTGCAAGCGTAGACTAGCATTTCCATTCCTGCAATTTCATTTGAGCAAAGTAGATTAGTTCTTTCCTGCCTTCAGTTTAATTCTGCATCTTTATAGTTAGTTGTAGATCAATCTGTTTCAGTTTTGCAGGTACCACAGAAAAACAAAAGCAATCAAAAAAGTCTTTCCATTTCATGCCTCGTAGGAATCGAGATAAAACAGGCAAATTCTTACCCAACACCCCCACCACATCACTGAGTCACCCTTCTCTCTTCTTCGGTGATAGTGATCCAGAAGAACCTATAGGTGAACCTCCTGAGATATACGAAGATCCTATAGCAAAAGAAGAATTAGAGACCATCCCATCTGAAGCTATGGCTGACAATAGAAGAGAAGATGAGAGAATAGAAGGTGCCTTCCCCATCCGAGAGACCAATGGAGAGATGAAAATGAAGAACATTAGCCCCTCCTCCTTACCTCACTTCCATGGACTGACTACTGAAGATCCTGATACCTTCCTGTTTGAGTTTGTTGTCCTTTGTAGAACCTATGACTATACTGAAGATGAGCAGAAGCCGAAACTCTTCCCTTCCACTCTTAAGGATGTAGCATTACGCTGGTTCATGGGCTTACCTTGGAATAGTATCACCACTTGGGCTCAGATGCAGCAAGTTGTCAATACCAAGTACAGGGATTACTGTAGGTCCAAGGAAACCAAGGGAGAAATCTTTCGGATGACCATGGGAAATGATGAGTCCTTAGAGGATTATGAGGAGAGGTTCCAACTTAGCTATAAGCGGGCCAGGTGCACACTTGACCCTGAATCCCTCAAGTTGGTCCTGCTCCGAGGAGTCCCTGAAGACCTCTTAGATACCCTTCACATGTTAGCTGGGGGGGACATTTACCAACTGCCTTATGAGGACATCAAGACTGTGTTTAGAAACCACTCCAGGGCAGCTCGGAAACGAGGTAGAGGAAACCTCCTCTCAACTGGTGTCCCTTTCTCCAAACATGAGTTTGCAAATCAATTGGAAGATCTTAAGAGTGAGGTGAGACAGACCATTGCCATGCAGCTGGACACATTCAGGATCCAACAAAAGAAGGAAGAAGTTGAGAGAGCCTTGGCTATCTTCTGCCCTAGATGTACCAGGAGACACCCTAAGAACGAATGTCCATTGCATTCAGTTGAAGTGTGTTTCGTTTGTGAGGAGGACCATCCCACAAACCAATGTCCAACCTTACCTGGATTTAAAGCCCTGTACAAAGGGACAGAAGATCCCACTGAACCTCTCTATTACCTCAACCAAAGGAGGCCACAAGGACCTAGAACTTACCAGCAGGGGATGCAAGGGGCACCTCAAGCTTATTACAGCCCCAACCAATCGACTCCTATGCCTTCCTGGGGTCCCCCTGCTCATCCTTCCTGGTCTATGCCTCCTCCATGGTCTTATCCACCTCAGTACCCTACTCAACCCACTACTCATTCTTATCACTCACAGGCCCAGCCACAGCCTCAGTGGAATGCACCTCAGTCGGGGTGGAGGCCCCAATACAACACTCCTCCTGCCATTTTGCCTCCACCACCAGTTCAACCTCAACCATTACCTCCTGCTCCTCCAAGGCAACCTCAAATACCTGCTCAACCGAACCCGAACCCCAACAATAGACAGGCCCAGCAGGTATACACTGGGGAAACATCATGCCCTACTTATGTTGTGGAGATCCAGGAGATCAATCTTCGATCTGGCAAGACTCTTCCAGATCGCCAACCTCCTCCCCCAGAGGATGAGGAAGATAAAAAGGAAAGTGAACCAAAGGCTATTCCATCCTTTCCTGAGAGACTAACAACCACCACACAACCCAACCCAGAGGAGGATGAGCTTCTGGGTGAGCTCAAGCAGTTGTGTGTAAAAATACCACTTCTCCAAGCCATCAAGGATGTGCCAATATACAAAAAACTGGTTAAGGAAAAGTGTTTCAAACACCCAGGCAGGCGAAAGAGAGATGCTTCAACCATCAATGTCTTAGGACAACTGTCTGACCTTATGTTAGGACAAGTCATCTGCCCAAAGTATCTAGATCCTGGGAGTCCTGTAGTAGATGTCCACATCAATGGCATCATCATACCTCACACTTTGATTGATTTGGGGGCTGCCATTAATGTGATGACCAGGGACACCATGCTCAAGCTCAATCTTCAGGGTTCCTTGAGGAAGACCTCGACAGTTCTGCAACTTGCAGATCGCTCCACTGTGACTCCCGAAGGGATTGTGGAGGATGTCTTGGTCTTTGTCGACTCTTGGGAATACCCTGCATATTTTTTGGTTCTGCAACCCAAGGCAAAGCTTACTGGATATCCTCTTATTTTGGGAAGGCCTTGGTTAGCCACTACAGATGCTTACATAAGTTGTCGTGCAGGAAATATGACCATCAAAAATGGTCCTATGTCCAAGCAGCTAGTCCTATATCCTCCTGCCCAACCTTCCTTAGAGCATGACTCACCACTTTGGTTGGAGGAAGGAGATGAGGATGAAGTGTACTCAGCACCTTTGTGCACTCTAGATACCACCAGAAGAGACCCCCCAACCGAGGATGACTTGATTGAGACCTTGATCCAGAATCCACCTTCCACTGCACTATCCTTAGAGAAATTGGTGGAGGATGCCCGAGCCAGCACCCTAGTGGATCTTTGTACGACCAACCCTGTCACTCCCAGAGTCAAGAATGTGGAGTTCGGCCCTGAGAGAACGTTAAAGATCAGCTCCTCCCTATCTCCTTCCCAGGAAAAGGAGCTGTGTAACCTGTTGGCTAGTCACCTAGATGCTTTTGCTTGGAGCTATAAGGAGATGAAAGGAGTCCATCCCTCGGTCTGTACCCATCACATATACATCAAAGAGGGTTGTAAACCGGTTAGGCAGCCTCAGAGGAGAATGAATCCAGCCCTTAAGGACATTGTCAAGGAAGAACTGCAAAAATTGTTGGATGCCGGATTCATTTACCCCATCTCAGATAGTGAATGGGTGTCCCCTCTGGTGTTGGTTCCCAAGAAAAATGGGAAGTGGAGAATCTATGTGGACTACCGAGAACTGAACAAAGCTACCAAGAAAGACCATTTCCCTCTACCTTTCATAGATCAAGTGTTGGATGGACTGGCAGGAAAGAAGTTCTTCTCTTTCCTGGATGGGTTTAGCGGGTACAACCAGATGCAAATCAGCCCGGAAGACCAAGATAAGACCACCTTCACTTGCCCTTGGGGTACCTTTGCCTACCGAGTTCTTCCCTTTGGGCTATGCAATGCTCCTGCTACCTTCCAGAGAGCTATCTTGAGCATCTTCTCGGAGCTGGTCCATGATGCAGTGGAAATCTATATGGATGACTTCACTCCTTATGGGGCCAATTTCCAAGAAGCATTGTCCAATCTGGGAAAAGTCCTAACCAAATGCATTGAGATGAACCTATCCCTTAGTCCTGAAAAATGTGAATTCCTGATGACTGAAGGGACCGTGTTAGGCCATACCATTTCTTGCCAGGGGTTACAGGTGGATCCTAACAAAATTGCTCTCATCAAGAAGGTTCCACCTCCTCAAAAGGTAAGGGATGTTCGGAGTTTCTTAGGATTAGCAGGGTATTACAGGAGATTCATTAAGGACTTCAGCAAGCTAACCTCACCATTGTTTGGCCTGTTGGCAAAAGATGTGGAATTTAAGTGGACTGATGATTGTCAGAGGGCTTTGAAGGAATTAAAGGACAAGTTGGTGTCAGCCCCAATCCTGAGAGGTCCAAACTGGGCCCTACCTTTCCACATCCACACTGATGCCTCGAACAAAGCCATAGGTGCAGCTTTAGGACAAATAGAACAAAAACTTCCATATGCCATTTACTTTGTTAGTAAAAACTTGTCTAAAGCTGAGCTGAATTACACTGTAACTGAGAAAGAGTTTTTGGCTGTGGTCCATGCACTGAACAAGTTCCGACACTATATCACTGGCTATCAAACATTTGTACATACAGACCATGCTGCCATTAGATATTTAATGAATAAACCAGATGTGAATGCTCATATTATTAGATGGTTACTTTTGTTGCAACAGTTTGATTTGACCATTGTTGACAAACCAGGTAAAGAAAATGTTGTTGCTGACTTTTTATCTAGATTGGATTTGTCTGCAGATGAGGATGGAACGGTGGATGACCAGATGCCTGATGAACATCTGTTTTCTATCTCAGCACTCTCTCCATGGTTTGCTGATATAGCAAACTACCTTGTTTCAACACAGTTCCCTCCGCATCTATCTTCAAGAGAGAAGAGCAGAATCATCAGAAAAAGTGCCTCATTTACTTGGATCGGAGGCAATCTGTTCAAGCTTGGCCCCGATCAGATCTTAAGGCGTTGTGTAAGGGAGGAGGAAATCTTTGATGTCCTCCTCACCTGTCATGATGGGCCTTGTGGGGACATTTTGTAGCAAAGAGGACTGCCTTCAAGATCTTGCAGGCAGGCTACTATTGGCCCACACGTCATCAAGATGTCAGAAGATATATCAGCCAATGTGACCAATGCCAAAGAATGGGGAAACCGACTCAAAGGGATGAGATTCCTCTCCAACCTCAAGTGACTCTTGAACCATTTGAGAAGTGGGGCATGGAATTTTTGGGTCCAATCAACCCTCCTTCGAGGCAAAGGTCTTACATCATTGTGTGTACTGACTACCTGACAAAGTGGGCAGAGACTAAAGCAATCAAAGCAGCAACAGAAGAAAAGGTGGCCGAGTTCTTAAGAGAAACATCTTCTACAAGTTTGGCTACCCAAGAGAGATGGTCACTGATCAAGGGAGCCAGTTCACATCCAACTTAGTTGAAGACTTACTAGCTCACCACAAGATCAAGCATAGGACTTCCACCCGCTATCACCCTCAAGCAAATGGGCAGGTGGAAGTCACTAATAGAGCATTAGAAGGGATCTTGACTAAGGTGGTGAGTAGCAGCAGAAAGGACTGGGCAGATCGCCTGGTTGAGGCCACATGGGCTTACAACACCACCTGGAAGACCACCACCGACTTCACACCTTATGAGCTGGTCTATGGGAAGAAAGCTTTGCTGTCCATTGAGTTTAAATACAACACTTTGAGGATGGCAGCTCAGCTGGATCTAGATCTCAGCCATGCACAACAAGAAAGGTTATTGCAGCTGAATGGACTGGATGAGCACCGAATGCAGGCCCTCCTTCACTCAGAAGTGGTTCAACTTCAGAGAAAGGTGTGGCATGACCAACATCTCCATGAGAAGCAATTCCAGCCTGGAGATTGGGCTTTGTTGTATGACTCCAGATACAAATATTTCAAGGGAAAGATGAGAACCAGATGGCTAGGACCATATGCAGTGGAAAAATGTCATGACAGTGGATCTGTGCTTATTCGGACCATTGATGAGGAAGCCATCCCCATGCTTGTCAATGGGCATAGATTGAAGATCTACAGGAAGCCTCTCTCAAGACAAGAGTTCATCAAAACTATGGAGAAATCAGTATTGGTCATAGAGAAGGGTTCTGCCTCTCCTTTGGGCATACCCTGAAAGATCTAAAAAAAAAAAAGAAAAAGAAAAAATAATAATAAAGATCCTTGGGTGAAAACCTCTCTGAGGTGCCCAAGGCAGGTGGTAGGGGTGAAAACCTCATTGAGGCGCCCCTATTGTCTTTCAAAAAAAAAAAAAAAGAGATTGGAAAAACATCCTTGAGTGAAAACCTCTTTGAGGCGCTTAAGGCAGATGTCAAGGGTGAAAACCTCAATGAGGCGCCCCTGTTATCTTTCAAAAAAAAAAAAAAGAGAAAAAAAGAAGAAAAAACAAGGTCAGCAGATTCATAATGTAAAATTGCATGCAGATTGCAGGTGTTCTATGGAGGAGAGGAAGCCTCTCAACTCAGAGCTTAGGATCCTTATCATGCTGTCAGGAGACCTCACCAGCACCTCCTCCAAGAATACTCATTTTCTACAAGGTATGTGCAATTTGATTACAGCTTGAGTCTTCTACAGGAAGACGCAGATTTTCTACAGGAAGATGTAGATTTTCTACAGGAAGGTGCAGACTCTCTACAGGAAACACAACCTTTCTACAGGAAGCTCTGTATTTCTACAGGAAACTTCCTGTAGAAGCCCAGGACGGTCCAGAATCCATGTTATGAGAAGATCTAACGACTAAGGATCGGTTTGGACGCATGCAAGCTATTGTTATCTCCCTTGCACATTGTTGTCACCTCGTCCTGCCATCCTTGTCGATATGCAACGAAGTTACCTGCACCAGCAAAGCAAATTGATGAGTTCTCAGGAAAAGCAAGTTTTAAATGAAAAAAACTCTGAGATCTCATACCATATCCGTCCTAGTCATCCAGAAGCCATGGGAGCGTGATCGGGAGGCCAGATCCTTCATCGTGCAGCATGCACCCAAGGAGGAAGAACTGTTACAAGAAATCCTGTGGGAGTCCTGTAACAGTTAAGCCCGCTAGAGTGTATACTATTCACAGCGCTGGCCATATGCAATGAACGCGGACGCATGCAGCCAAGCATCAACTCCATCGTCGGCAGCCTGTAAACGTGAACCTCCGGGCCTGTGGAAATTCACCAGCAGCAGGTAGATCCATTCATCATCGTCCAAAACCCGAGAAATCGTGTTGCAGCCGCGCAGGTAAGTGTCTCGACCCTTTCTTCCGTCAGATCGCATGAATTTTACTTTGAATTGTTTGCAAAGTGTAAAGTGAATGGGTTGAGTGGCTATATGGCCAGTTGACTGGCCACGTCGACCGGTTAATGGTCCAGTCAGATGTTTGGGTGGCGGCCGTGACCAAAGGAATGATCAGCACACACGTGAGAACAATCCCCGTCGAAAAAAATGGATTTAGCAGAAGAAACGGCGGCGGATCTGCTGGAGGGATGATGCGGTAGTAAGTGAACGCGCAGTCAAATGATGGAATGACGTCATCCAACGGTCCGGCGAGGACAGATCACCCCCACGCCATGGATACCGCCGATTCAAATCTAATCGGCTAGATTGGCCGCATGCATTTATCATTCACCGTTCGAACCTCGAGTACACATTCATATCTCTCTGCAGTTCGAAACTCCAAGCCTTTGGCTATCAAAACGGCTGTGAAGCACCACCGAGAGAGCAGACCAACTGCAGTCTTCCCCAGGAATCACGCGTTGCTCCTACAGGTAAGCTGCTCCTACAGGAAAGTTGTTTCTACAGGAAGGCGGGCTCCTCACGTAAAAAGGTGGAAGATAAAAAGGTAACCCTGAACTCTCCATGCAATTGGTTTTTAAAGGTGGCAGGATCGTCGTCTACAGTCTGGTTGTAGGAAATGGTCGAAATTGTTGTCTGCTGTGCATAGACTGTCGTTCTACAGGATGTCAGTGAATTAAAATGCGTTAAGGTTCTCAGGGATAAGTTTTGGGATTATTTGCATGACGGAAGCGTAATTCTACGCTCTGTCCCAATAAGCTAAACTTATTGCGCATTCGCCACCTCTAGCAACAGTTTTTATCATGCCGGGTGGGTTTATTAGACAGGAACCCACTGATTCATCAAAATTAAGAGAAAACCCGGAGATGGTAGCGCTCTTCACACGGGCACAATGGATATCCTTTTGTGACAAGTTGCAGGGTCATGACGACGAAGTGGCAGAAGAATTTTTACAAGCCTTGAGGCCGAAATCCAAAACACTGGCCACCGTGAACTTCAGGGGCCTAAACCTCAAGCTCACCCCGCAGTATATCAGTCGAATTACTGAACTTCCAATGGGTTTGCCATGGAATAAGGAAGAAAGGAAGTTGACCCAGCAGGCAAAGAAAGAATTCTTTCCACCTGAGGAGGAATTCACGGAGGACAAAAATGGGGTGCGAAGAACCAGCTTTCTGCCACCATGGAATGAAGTTAGCCTGCAAATCATGAAGTATATAACCTGTGAAGGTCGTTTTAGCATCATGTACGCGTATCACTTCAGGTTGCTCACTGAATTGAGACACCATATTGATCTTCCTGTAGAAAATAAACTGAGCATTCCTTATTTCCTGCTACAGTCTCTAATTGAGTGTGCCACAAAGTTAAAAGAAGGCATACCAGATCAGGTAGCCCACCATGGGTTGATCAAACTTCTTGTGGAGGATGCGCTTCATTCATATAAGGTTCCCCTCTCATGGGAATCATTCAGAAATTTGACAAGAGATGGAGACATAAGGATGTTGACTGAAGAAACGGGTTCCTCCAGCAGTGAGGAAGAAGAAGTAGTGGCCGCGGAAAAGAAAGAAACAGGCCAGAAGACCCCGACCACAGTGCAGAAGAAAGAACAAAGGAGGAAGCACGAGAAAAAGGATGCTGAGGAAAAAGGTGACACACCCATTTTGTCAGCAAGAGAGAAAAGGTTGCAGAGCAGAACGGACAAAGCTAAGAAGGTCCACATCAGCACAAGTACCTCATCAGCACCCGCAACCAAACCAAAAAGCAAAACCCATGCAGCAAAGCAAGCCAAGGTGGTGACACCTGTGTCTACAGGAAAGCAGAAATAGGCTTCTACAGGAAGCCCGAAAACAGAAAAAGGGTCTTCTACAGGAAGACCGAAAATTATTGAAAAAGGGGCTTCTACAGGAAGCCCGAAAATTACCAAAACAGGGGCTTCTATAGGAAGCCCGAAATTGGCTAAAACAGGGTCTTCTACAGGAAGCCCTGAAAAGGTGAAACCCAAGGAGAAGAAGGCAGACATTCTAGCAAGGGAGGCAGCAGCTGTACTAGCTGGCCTCAGCACGCCACCTAAGCCAAAAGAAAAGAGAAAGAGGGAGACCCCTCTATACTCCGAAGTTCGAAGAAGTTCGAGAATAAAGACGGGCAAGCCACAGCCCCCATCCAGCAGCCAAGTCACTACAGGGGATGCCCCTACTTCACCCAGTGAGAGGTCCCCCTCGAAGATATCGGTCACCTACGAGAAGGGGAGCCCAAAAGCAACTACTTGGAAAAGAAGGATAGACCAATCGCCTTCAAAAGCCCGGCTCAAGGTCAAGGAAACAGAGAAGAGGGAAGGAGCGGCACCCTCATCGCCACCAAGGGCAGAACAGGCAGAGCCACCAAGAGTAGGGAAGAAAGACCATATTCCAGAGCCTAGTTCTCGGCCAAGGACAAGGAGCTGGGGCAAAATTGCTCAAGGATGAGCAAATATTTTAGCTGGGGGGTGATGATGAGCCCCAATTTTTGGTAACAAATTGGGCTCATTTGGCCTACTTACCTTGCTCAACCCTTCATCTTCTATCACTTATGCATTCATTTCTTGGTATATTCGTGTTATTTGTAGGAAGAAGGGCAGGCATTATATCTATGTGGCTAATACATGATGATTTCAGGTTTTTTGGCATTAAAGGGAGCAAAGACCACGCAGAAGGAGACAAGGAGACAGCAAAGGTGGCATTGCAGGTTTATAGGGAGGTTGTCTACAGCCATAAATAACCTCCCTCGTGATCTCCACCCTAACTCCGAGCTCCAACAGCTCTCCCCACCGAGCTTAAAGGCAGCCAACAGGTTCTACAGGAACAGCAG
The DNA here is from genome assembly GCA_031772625.1 of Pinus tabuliformis. Lineage (NCBI taxonomy): Eukaryota > Viridiplantae > Streptophyta > Pinopsida > Pinales > Pinaceae > Pinus > Pinus tabuliformis. The sequence goes on from CM062813.1 coordinate 271,394,746, forward strand.
TTTACAGCAGTTTAACTTTTAGTTGGACAGTCGAGCTCCATTAATTGAGGAAGCCAGTTTGATCCTCATCTTGTATAAATATTAAGGCCGTAGCCTTTGATAGGAGCTTTTTGAACTTTTGAACTACTGTTTCCATTTCTAAGCACGAGCTACAGCTCGGTTTTTGCTCTTTGTAAGCCAGTTTTGGCATGTCATTAGACTCATGATTATTCAATAAAGACAGGCAGATTTTGATCCAATTCTGAGTTTTTAAGGGAGCTATAGCTCTCAGGTTAGGGCCCAACCTGAGAGCAATAGACCTCCTCTTCTTTGTATTGTTACTTGTCTTTCTTTTCAGCACTTTATTCCTCTGTTTTGACATGCATTTAGAATTTACAGTCTGCTGATTTGATTTCTTTTATGTGATTGAGTAGGATTAGTTTATGGTTCAAGTGCTTTTAGTTGCTTAGATTAGAGTAAGAGGATCATCATTCATTCGAGCTTCAAGAAAAGGCTGATAGTGCACTCACTGCCATCTCTATTTAGAGATTGGGGGTGTAGATCGTACTAGCCACCAAAAACGCAATCATACACTTTCATTCAAGCTGCAACACAGTCATTTCAATTGTAGGTCCATCCATGCATTCTGATCTTGAGCAGTACTTCGTCATTCCAACTCCATGCACGGTTTTTCTCTGAAGTTTACATTGCTGTTCGTTAATTTAATAACACAGTTAGGATAAGTTGATGAATTCTTGGTTTTGTGCAGATTTGTTTCCTTTACACTGCGTGCATCACTCTGTTATCTTCCTCTTCTTCTCAACCGCGTCTAAAGCCACCTACCCAACCTTTGTTCAGATCGTTTGCCTTCCAATGCTTCCACTGTTCATGTAGCTCCATCTTTTTGGACTTTTCATTGCCTCCACCCTTCCATTCTCCAACCAGCTGCACCCACTCTTTCCTCATCTCATATCTCTGTCCCTGAACCATCATAGGCTCCCTCTCCATCCTACCTATCCACCCATACAACTCCTCCACTCTTCCATCACCCAACACTCCAACCACAGAACATCCTGTAGAAGTTAGCAGCCTTCCTGTAGAAATCCCAAGCTTCCTGTAGGATCCCCTGCAGACATCCTGTAGAAACCTGTAACCTCGGTTGCCGAGCACCTGAACGTTGTGGACTTCTATGGAATGATGTTTTGGATCCTCTGGAACCTCTCCTAGCCCTCCTGACCTTTCCCAAGCTTTCTTTCCTTCGAACTACCCCTGCACAGTCAAACCCTAATAAGAAACAAAATCATAATAACTCCAAACCACTTAAGCAAAAATACAAAAACAATGTTCTTTTCAGTAGAAGTAGCTTAGTTTCATGCATCTCATATCACTAGAAGTAATGGCATCATTTCTAGAAGTTTGCACACCCACCATTGCATCATAGAGATTAGACTAGTCAGATTAGGGTTTACTAGGGTTTCCCTGTTTTGTTGGCTTTCAGTTCATTATTGCAAAGTAGGTTAATCTCCTTTGAGGTAGTCTTCGTCCATCATTTAGAAAGCTTCTTCTGAGAGCATATAGAAGTTGGCTTGAGCCCTAGTGGACTTGTGCCAGCTGACCAAGTGACAGCTGCGGCAAGAGCTAGTACTTGTGCATACAACACCGTCGCTTCCAAGTTTGTTACGAACTACCGGGTTGATAAAATTAGAGATAGGAAGCTCCAGGAGTTGTAGCATTATTGCTACAATACTGGAGCCCACCACTAAACACACTCCGAATGGAAGAAGAAAATTTGTTTCCCTCCATTCTTGCTTTCATTCAAAATATTCAACTATAATATTCAAAAAAAATTGGTTGATTCTAGCGTGACAGCCAACACCATGCCTCTCTCTATTTCAAAAAGGATCAATGCGCAGTCGAGCAAGACATCCATGCAAATCATACAAATTGATCAAAAATATGTACCAACCATTGGTGAACTTCAAGATGTGATTATTCAACTATCTCATGATGGTCAAGTTTACTAGTGCATAAACATTGTTCTTGTGGACATACCAGAAGAGTATGGCTTACTTCTCAGCAAAGACTGGTCCAGCAAGATGAATGGATACTTTGCTATGGAATGGTCGTACATGTGGCTTCCGTACAAGGGAAAAAAAATCAAATATAGGTGTTATCTGAGAGATATATGAAGCACAATGTCACTCCCATCAATGGCAAAAATGAATCGTTGGCCTTCGCAGAACTCATGTTCGTCAACTGCCTCTTGGAAACAACGCTGAGGTGTTATTCCACACGACAGCTTCAACCCCACCATACACGCAGTTGGGTCTCCTTCCCTTCCCAAGTGACGTAAATGAAACATGTACAGTAGTAGTAGTAGCAATAGCAATAGCAGTAACAGTAGTGAAAATGTGTCGAATAGTCTGAGTATAGATGAGTTGTGGACTATGTACTTCGACGAATCAAAGGCACAGGATGGCTCAAGAGCCAAGTGTCTCTTGATTAACCAAAACAATAGGAAGCATTTAATTTTGATCCTCCTAGAGTTTGAGTGCATGAAAAAAATTGTTGAATACGAATCACTCATGTTGGGATTGCAAAAATCCATTAGCTGCAACGTGGTCACGCTCAAAGTGGTAGGTGATTCGGAAATAGTGGTACGGAAGGTATGTAACACCATTCAATGTTTATCACCTCATCTCAAATGTTACCAGCAAGAGGTATGGCAAATTATCTCTAACTTCCAAGCATTCAATATCACTGTTGTACCAAGAATGTGTAATGCAGATGTCAATGCCTTTGCAAATCCAACTTCTAGAATGTCACCACTTAGGGATAGATTTACTGTTGAAATTTTGTATAGACTGTCTATCTAGGATAACATAACTAATTTACACGTGTTTGATGATGATCAACAAATACTGTGTTTCAAGGCCAACATTGATACCTTCAAGGATGCAACGATAGATGAAGATGAGCATAAGAGATCTTTGCAAGCTGGGGCGGATATCAAGAAAGGCCACCTCATCCCCAAAGGTGTAGTATCGTTGGAAAAACTCTATGACTTGGAAGAATTCTTTTAGGGGTCAAGGAATAGCAAAACCCACAATTCTACCATGATGCACGAACTGATTAACTTGGGAACATAACAAGATCTGAAGTTCATCAATCTCGGTATGTGTTTCATGCATCAGGAGCGGTAAGCCTTTGTCCGCTTATTCAAACAGTACTGGGATTTGTTCGCGTGGAGATATGATGATCTAAAAACTTACGAAACGTGAATAATCCAACACATCATTCCGATCAAAGAATGGGTCAATCCATATCAACAGAAGTTGAGGAAAGTACATCCATCACTTGAACCCCTCATACAGAAAGAGAAAACCAAGTTTTTGGATGCATGGATCATATATAGAGTTCGTCATTCTACTTGGGTTTCAAACTTGGTTCCTTAAAGTAAGAAGTCGAGGGAAATCTGCTTGGGTGTTGATTTCCAAAACTTGAACTTCGCCTCGAACAAAGACAACTACCCCCTGTTGTCTATGGAGCACATTTTTCAAACATTATTTGGGGCGCAAATGTTTCCTTTACTTCTCAAGATTTCAGGATATAATCAGGTTCTAGTAGTGGAACCTGATAGATTCAAAACTACCTTCCATACCAAGCAGGGTATGTTTTCATATAGACGAATTCCATTCGGGATCGTGAATGGAGGCAGGAATTTTCATCACGCCATGGACATTTTCTTCCATGGACTCATTGAACAAAGCATAGTGGTGTACCTTAATGATGTGACTGTGTTTTCAAGAAAATGGGAAGACCACATACGCCATTTGAAGAAAAAAATTTAGCAATGTTGGAAATACGGGATTTCCTTGAATCCCAAAAAGAGCATATTTACAGTGTCTGAGGGTAACCTCCTTAGAAACATCATTTCCAAGAGCGGGATCAAGTTTGATCCAGACTGGGTCTGAACTATCACATAGATCCCTTACCTAACCAACAAGAAAATGATGCAATCCTTCTTGGTAAAGATAAAATTCCTCCTGAATTTCATCTCGGATTATGCGCGGATAGTCAAACCAATGCAAGACATTATTAAGAAGGATGCAGTCTACAGCTGGGGCAAGAGGAAAAAGCACACATTCACCCATATCAAGCAGGCTATTGCAGAAGTGTCTGCACTCTACAACCCAAACTTCAACAAAGACTCCATGTTATACACCTTCACCTCTGATAATTCGCTCATTACAGTACTCACTCAGAAGGATGAGTTGAACGAAAAATCTCCCATCTCCTTCATGAGTGCAAGCATGCAGGGACCCAAACTCAACTACCCCACCATCGAAAAACAAGAATATGTAGTATGCAAGGTAGTGAAATACTTTAGACCCTACTTGTTGAGAAACCATTGCATAGTCTATGTGCCTCACCCGGCACTCCGCTCATTTTTCATACAACAAGAGTTGGGTGAACGACATGCGAACTGGATGACAGACTTGCAAGAGTATGATCTTAACATCAAGCCAGTTCACACTATCAAGGGTCATGGTCTCTACAGACTCGCATATGAGGTAATACACAGACAGGAGGAAGAAGAAGAGCTCGTCGGTTGGGAGTAGGAAATTGCAATGTATGATGTAGTGCGAGCACCACCCACTATAAATGGAAACTCTGGGTACGTATATGTGTGTCAGTACCTTGATAAGGGCACCATACCCTCTCACTTTTCCATCAGAAAAAAGAGGGCACTGCACCTCAAAGCTTTAGCTTATCAATTGGTGCATGAAGTGCTTTACAGAAAGCACAACAACGAAATCTTTCTCAGGTGCCTAGAGGCACATGAATCAGAGAATATTTTGCAAGATCTACATGACATACCAATCGAGGGTCACTTTGCAGGAAATACCATTATGCACAAAGGTATGCATGTCGGTTTCTACTAGCCCACATTATTCAAGGATGCACACGCTTATTCCCGCAAGTGCCCAGTCTGTCAGCGATGCGCTGGCAAAACGCGAAGGTCATCAGCCCCACTACAACCTATTATAGTGACTAAACCATTCCAACAATGGTGCCTGGACATTATCGGGGAAATTTTCCCACATTTGTCGAAACAACACCGCTACATTCTAACAACAACTAATTGCTTTGCGTAGTGGACAGAAGCAGTTTCGCTCAAGCAAGTGAACGACTAGGAGGTCATCAACTTCCTCCAACAAAACATCATTTCACGCTTTGGTATTCTAGTATCACTTGTATTTGAAAATGCAACTTACTTTTCATCTTTGAAGCTTTATGATTTTGCATTGCAAAATGGTATTATGCTAAAACATTCATCTAACTACTACCTGCAGGGAAATGGTCTCATAGAATCCACGAATGAAAACCTTATCTATATAATTAAAATGTCTATTTACTCTGAGCGGCATAACTGGCACTCTGCCTTGATGAATGCTTTATGGGTTGACCGCGTAACACCCCAACCCTCTCTAAATAACTCATCATACTTCTTGGTCTATGGTAAATAAGTCATCCTACCGCCCAACATCTACTTTCCTACGCTTCAGTTGTCACAAGAATCCCAAGGCAATCCTTGCATGCTAGTTCAGTGTAGGATGGATACACTCCACAAACTGCAGGAAGAAAGGATGAAAGAAAAAAGAAAAAATTACACTCCACAAAAACCGTATCAAGAGATGGTTCAACAAGAAGTCTGTAGGGAAAGCTAACTACAATGTTGGTGACTTAGTCTTGAAATGGGATAAACCCCATGAAGACAAAGGCAAGCATACAAAGTTCCAGTCCTTGTGCATTGGTTCATACAGATTCCATGAGAAGCTTGGCCCACACATATACCATTTTCAATCACTTGACGAGAGGATTGACAACCTTCCTATCAACGACCAAGATCTCAAGCACTATTTTCAATAGGTCGGGTCATGCCCCACGCCATGTACATAGTCTGCTTACTGCTTGTTGTTTTTTCTTTTTTTTCTTTCTTATTATTTTTTCTTCATTTGTTTTGTTTTCTTAGTATCCTTCTATTTTTGGTTTTGTAAATAATTGCTTCCCTTTACAAAGTTTTGGCTTTTGAATGAGAATGTGGTTTAGATCTAAAGAGTCTTGTGACACTGTAGCACTTGGCCAATCTTGTGTCCCCCTTCTCTATGATAGGATATAACTATCGGCTGATGAATTATTTACAGAAAATACGATTCGTCTGCAAGGGAAGCTTGGGTCCAACCATGAACCTATGTCCACACTAGGAAACCCCATGCCTATACTCATTTTTCTACTCTGTGTGATCAAGCTCATCCAACTAGTAGAAATGGAGAAGGGGAAAATCTGAATGAGAAAACCTATGTCAGAGGTCTTACATGCTTTTCTGAAGGAACAACCAATTTTTCTCTCAATAAGTCGGGATTCCTCTTCTGCCCCAAAAATAAATAGGTACCTATGCACAGTCCTATTTAAAAAGTACAAAGGAGAAAGAAGAGAAAGGCTTCCTCTACAGAGAGGTGAAGCATGCAAGTCCACTGGGGTAATGTCTAGGCTCACTAGCAGTGGAGCAATGCATGTGTTCCTGCGTGACTCCGTCGGGGTACTGTCTAGGCTTGCTGGTAGCAGAGAAACACCAGAGATGAAAAATTATACTCTGAGAATTTTTAACTCACAAGGCAAACTACCCTTCCCAATTTCAAAACAGTGAGATCAAGCTGAAACTTTTGTTGTGTTTGACTGAGTTGGCAAAAGGTGAACCATGTATGTCCACGGGGTTGTTGAAAATGGCAACAAGAAATGCTAAAAATAGCATTGCTATAAATAGTAGTTCAGGTACCAGTGTTGGACATAGCAACAAGGAATGAAAAATGAAAGTGATAAAAATAACATTTCTATAAATAGCATTTGGGATAGATTCCAATTTTAGTTAGTCCCTGAACTAAAATTGAGAAGTAAAATTCAAATTTGATCTTAGCAGTTGTTTGTAAAATAATTAATTAATTCATCTTGAGTTAATTAGTTGGAGAAAATCAAACATGAAGTCTATGTGAAGACATGCAACAAGTTCCCCATTGATTAAGGAATTTATCCCTTAGTTAAGGAGATGAGGATGAGTTGTACTTTGAGTTGTAATTAGTTAGCTCAGTTAACTGAGTTAAGTCCAGTTAGATTAGTTCCAATAGTTTGTGGAATTAATTGTGTGTTCAGTTAGTCAATGCATGCAAGCATGCAACTAGTGTACTTCAGATAACTGAATATTCTCTCATAAATAACTCATGCATGTCAGTTCAGTTAGAGACCCAATTGAGATCAGAGCAAGGGACAATGTACTATTAGTATTAGGATTTTTCCTATATAGGAAAAATCCTAATACTAATAGTACATTGGAAACTCATCCATGCAAAAGGAATTATCTCCTTCAGGTTTTTGCAGTTATTTCTGAGCCAAGTGAGCAGTGTGAGGTGGGAATTCACACAAGTGGAAGCACTGGACCCCAAGAAAAACTGTGCAAGGAAATAGGAGGCTTGGAGGGCAGAGGATAAGGTTGTGAGAGCCTTTAACTGTCTATGAGCAGTATTGTTTGATTGCAAAGAGAGAAAGATAGCTTTAGAGCTAATTCTTTTTGTAACTTGAACAAGATTTCCACTTGTATGATAATACAGATATTGGGCTTTTAGGCTGAGGCTTTCCCGGGATTATTTTTTTTGTGTTATGTTTGATTCGTTTATCATTCTCAGTTATATGTGTTCTCTTGATCTTGCTCAATTCGATTAAGTTTCCACAAAGTGTTGTAGAAGTATATGTTGTATTGTGTTTTAGTATATTTCATAATTTGTTGATCTATAGTGGGAATTTCTACATGGTATTGGAGCAAAGGTGATCAAAGCGAAGAACAGTATACAAGAAGGGAGAAGACAGAGACAAACCAACAAACTCAGAGCCGGAATCGTTAGATTCTAAAGAAGAGGAGGAGGACGAACAACAAGAAGACATGGCTGACCAAAATATGGAATGGTTGACTGAGGGACCATTGGCTCTTTTAGATGCTTTGCACAAGATGCCGAAGCGGTCAGAGAGAATGATCACAAAGTTTGACCCTAACAGTACAATGAAGGCAGAAGAACACTTAGACAATTTATACCTACAATTGGAGACCCTTGAGGTATGATACGATGATGTTGCATGTAGATTATTCCCATGTACCTTGGATGGCTACGCAGCAACGTGGTATCACAACCTTCCTATAAACTCCATACACAATTGGGGTATGTTCAAACATATTTTTCTATAAAAATTTGTTGATGACGAGACCCCAACCATGTTACTCAAAGAATTGAGAAGCCTAAAGATGGAGGGGAAAGAAAAGGTAAAAGATTTTAATCCAAGATTTCTTCGCATATTGAATAAGTTTGCAGCAGACAGAAAACCTCGTAACTCCATCACTATCGATTACTACATGTTTGCACTGCCGAACAGCATTGCAAAGTTCATCAAACGAGCTGCGAAACCAACACTATTAGAAAACTGCGAAGAGGCAATTATCGTTGAAAAGGACCTACGCGCGATTGGAGTCATCAAGGATGATGAACCAACAAAGGACTCTAGAGGTGCGAGCAGGAAGCCACAGGTTGTGGCAAGCAAGGGTAAGGACAGGGAAACAAGTGATAACAAAACCCTTACTCATCTTGTCAACAATTTGACAACAGAAGTATTTGAGCTCAAGCAACGAACCATTGGCACATCTGCGAGCAGCCGACCGCCTAGACAGAGACAAGGAAGCATGTCATCGAGTAGAAATCGCCTCCCGACTAAAATTGTGTAGAGCTCAGTGTTCCAGCTCGAACAATGCATGAACGATGAATTTTGTTCATTTCATGAAAATGATAACTGGAAAGGGTCTTGTTCCTACTAGAAGTGATTTGCAGGCTCAATATGAAATTGCGCACTGGACGTAGCAAGTAGCACACAGAGATAGTCATGAGATACAGACAATGACGAAGATGTCGCACCTGATGATGCATCAAGCTATGGGAATGTGGTAAACATGTATCAGTGCTCGCAAGCAGCGTAGAAGACAAACATCGAGAAGAAACCCCAAAATAAAAATGATCGTTACAATATTAGAAGTAAAGGGGCTCCCCCTACACTTGGGGAAGTGAAACAAAATCTTGAACTACAGAGGAAGGTTAATCCATCAACCGTCCATAAGCATAAAATGCAAAGCAAGACTGAGAATACAACGACAGACAAGAGTACGTCCATGAGCAAAAAACTGTTGACCACTCCGTCGAAAAACACGAATACCAGTCTTACCCCGGACATCTCGGTGAGTCTATTGCTCTGGATTACAACATTGTGGAATACATGAATAAAACTCATGAAAACATCAATTTTTTTGAGTTGGCTAACATCTAGAGTTAGTGGGACATTCTGCTGCACACACTGGGGAAGACATCAACAGACAGCGTAGCCTCTACCAGCAAGGGAGAAAGCACACCTCCCAGACCATTTTCAACTATGCTAAACACACTCCAAATGGAAGAAGAAAACTTTTTTCCCTCCATTCCTGCTTTCATTCAAAATATTCAACTATAATATTCACAAATGTTTGGTTGATTCTAGCGTGACAGCCAACACCATGCCTCTCTCTATTTCCAAAATGATCAATGCACAGTGGACCAAGACATCCATGCAAATCATCCAAATTGATCAAACATATGTGCCAACCATTGGTGAACTTCAAGATGTGATCATTCGACTATTTCATGATGGTCGAGTTTACTAGTGCATAAACATTGTTCTTGTGGACATACTAGAAGAGTATGGCTTACTTCTCAGCAGAGACTAGTCCAGCAAGATGAATGGATACTTTGCTATGGAATGGTCGTACATGTGGCTTATGTACAAGGGAAAAAAAATCAAATATAGGTGTTATCTGAGAGATATATGAAGCACAGTGTCACTCCCATCAATGGTGAAAATGAATCGTTGGCCTTCACAGAACTCATGTTCGGCAACAGCCTCTTGGAAACAACGCTAAGGTGTTATTCCACACGGAAGCTTCAACCCCACCATACACACAGTTGGGTCTCCTTCCCTTCCCAAGTGATGTAAATGAAACATGTATAGTAGTAGCAGTAGCAGTAGTGAAAATGTGTCGAGCAGTCTGAGTATAGACGAGTTGTGGACTATGTACTTCGACGGATCAAAGGCACAGGATGGCTCAAGAGCCGAGTGTCTCTTGATTAACCAAAACAATAAGAAACATTTAATTTCAATCCTCCTAGAGTTTGAGTGCACGAAAAAAATTGTTGAATACGAATCACTCATGTTGGGCTTGCAAAAATCCATTAGCTGCAACATGGTCACACTCAAAGTGGTAGGTGATTCGGAAATAGTGGTACGGAAGGTATGTAACACCATTCAATGTTTATCAGCTCATCTCAGATGTTACCAGCAAGAGGTATGGCGAATGATCTCTAACTTCCAAGCATTCAATATCACTGTTGTACCAAGAATGTGTAATGCAGATGTCAATGCCTTTGCAAATCCAACTTCTAGAATGTCACCACTTAGGGATAGATTTACTGTTGAAATTTTGTATAGACCGCCTATCTAGGATAAGATAACTAATTTACACGTGTTTGATGATGATCAACAGATACTGTGTTTCATGGCCAACATTGATACCTTCAAGGATGCAACGATAGATGAAGACGAGCATAAGAGATATTTGCAAGCTGGGGCGGATATCAAGAAAGGCCACCTCATCCCCAAAGGTGTAGTATCATTGGAAAAACTCTATGACTTGCAAGAATTCTTTTAGGGGCCAAGGAATAGCAAAACCCACAATTCTACCATGATGCACGAACTGATTAACTTGGGAACATAACAAGATCTGAAGTTCATCAATCTCGGTATGTGTTTCATGCATCAGGAGCGGTAAGCCTTTGTCTGCTTATTCAAACAGTACTGGGATTTGTTCGCGTGGACATATGATGATCTAAAAACTTACGACACGTGAATAATCCAACACATCATTCCGATTAAAGAATGGGTCAATCCATATCAACAAAAGTTGAGGAAAGTACATCCATCACTTGAACCCTTCATACAGAAAGAGAAAACCAAGTTTTTGGATGCATGGATCATATATAGAGTTCGTCATTCTACTTGGGTTTCAAACTTGGTTCCTTTAAGTAAGAAGTCGAGGGAAATCTGCTTGGGTGTTGATTTCCAAAACTTGAACTTCACCTCGAACAAAGACAACTACCCCCTGTTGTCTATGGAGCACATTTTTCAAACAGTATCTGGGGCACAAATATTTCCTTTACGTATCAAGTTTTCAGGATATAATCAGGTTCTAGTAGTGGAACCTGATGGCTTCAAAACTACCTTCCATACCAAGTAGGGTATGTTTTCATATAGATGAATTCCATTTGGGATCGTGAATGCAGGCACGAATTTTCATCACGCCATGGACATTTCCTTCCATGGACTCATTGAACAAAGCATAGTGGTGTACCTTAATGATGTGACTGTGTTTTCAAGAAAATGGGAAGACCACATATGCCATTTGAAGAAAAAAATTTAGCAATGTTGGAAATACGGGATTTCCTTAAATCCCAGAAAGAGCATATTTACAGTGTCTGAGGGTAACCTCCTTAGACATATCATTTCCAAGAGCGGGATCAAGGTTGATCCAGACTGGGTCTGAACTATTACATAGATCCCTTACCTAACCAACAAGAAAATGATGCAATCCTTCTCGGGAAAGATAAAATTCCTCCTGAATTTCATCTCGGATTATGCGTGGATAGTCAAACCAATGCAAGACATTATTAAGAAGGATGCAGTCTATAGCCAGGGCAAGAGGAAAAAGTACACATTCACCCATATCAAGCAGTCTATTGCAGAAGTGTCTACACTCTACAACCCAAACTTCAACAAAGACTTCATGGTATACACCTTCACCGTTGATAATTCACTCATTACAGTACTCACTCAGAAGGATGAGTTGAACGACAAATCTCCCATCTCCTTCATGAGTGCAAGCATGCAGGGACCCAAACTCAACTACCCCACCATCGAAAAACAAGAATATGTAGTATGCAAGGTAGTGAAACACTTTAGACCCTACTTGTTGAAAAACCATTGCATAGTCTATGTGCCTCACCCAGCACTCCGCTCATTTTTCATACAACAAGAGTTGGGTGAACGATGTGCGAACTGGATGACAGACTTGCAAGAGTATGATCTTGACATCAAGCCAGTTCACACTATCAAGGGTCATGGTCTCTATAGACTCGCAGCTGAGGTAGTACATAGACAGGAGGAAGAAGAAGAGCTCGTCAATTAGGAGTAGGATATTGCAATGCACCTCACCTCACTACACCTCTATCAGAAAAAAGAGGGCACTGCACCTCAAAGCTTTAGCTTATCAGTTGGTGCATGAAGTGCTTTACAGAAAGCACAACAATGGAATCTTTCTCAAGTGCATAGAGGCACATGAATCAGAGAATATTTTGCAAGATCTGCATGAAAGACCAATCGAGGGTCACTTCGTAGGAAATACCATTATGCACAAAGTTATGCATGTCGGTTTCTACTGGCCCACGTTATTCAAGGATGCACACGCTTATACCCGCAAGTGCCCAGTCTGTCAGAGATGCGCTGGCAGAATGCGAAGGTCATCAGCCCCACTAAACCCTATTGTAGTGACTAAACCATTCCAACAATGGTGCCTGGACATCATCGGGGAAATTTTACCACATTTGTCGAAACAACACCACTACATTCTAACAACAACTAATTTCTTTGCGCAGTGGACAAAAGCAGTTTTTCTCAAGCAAGTGAACGACCAGGAGGCCATCAGCTTCCTCCAACAAAACATCATTTCACGCTTTGGTATTCTAGTATCACTTTTATTTGAAAATGCAACTTACTTTTCATCTTTGAAGCTTTATGATTTTTCATTGAAAAATGGTATTATGCTGAAACATTCATCTAACTACTACCCGCAGGGAAGTGGTCTCACAGAATCCACGAACAAAAACCTTATCTGTATAATTAAAATGATTGTTTACTCTGAGTGGCATAACTGGCACTCTGCCTTGATGAATTATTTATGGGTTGACCACCTAACACCCAAACCCTCTCTAAATAACTCATCATACTTCTTAGTCTATGGTAAAGAAGTCATCCTATCACCCAACATCTACTTTCCTACGCTTCAATTGTCACAAGAATCCCAAGGCAATCCTTGCATGCTAGTTCAGCATAGGATGGATACGGTCTACAAACTGAAGGAAGAAAGGATGAAAGAAAAAGGAAAAATTACACTCCACCAAAACCGTATCAAGAGATGGTTCGACAAGAAGTCTGCTGGGAAAGCTAACTACAGTGTTGGTGACTTAGTCTTTAAATGGGATAAACCCCATGAAGACAAAGGCAAGCAGACAAAGTTCCAGTCCTTGTGCATTGGTTCATACATAGTCCATGAGAAGCTTGGCCCACACATATACCATTTTCAATCACTTGACGAGAGGATTGACAACCTTCCTATCAACGATCAAGATCTCAAGCACTATTTTCAATAGGCTGGGTCATGCCCCACGCCATGTACATAGTCTGCTTACTGCTTGTTGTTTTTGATTTTTTTTTCTTTGCTTATTTTTTTTTCTTCATTTTTTTGGTTTTCTTAGTATCCTTCTATTTTTGGTTTTGTAAATAATTGCTTTCCTTTACAAAGTTTTGGCTTTTGAATGAGAATGTGGTTGAGATCTAAAGAGTCTTGTGACACTACATCACTTGGCCAATCTTGTGTCTTCATTCTCTGTGCTAGGTTATAACTTTCGGCTGATGAAGTCTTTACGGAAAATACGATTCCTCTGCAAGGGAAGCTTGGGTCCAACCATGAACCTGTGTCCACACTAGGAAACCCCATGCATATACTCATTTTTCTACTCTGTGTGATCAAGCTCATCCAACTAGTAGAAATGGAGAAGGGGAAAATCTAAATGAGAAAACCTATGTCAGACGTCTTACATGCTTTTCTGAAGGAACAACCAATTTTTCTCTCAATAAGTCGGGATTCCTCTTCTGCCCCAAAAATAAATAGGTACCTATGTACAGTCCTATTTAAAAAGTACAAAGGAGAAAGAAGAGAAAGGCTTCCTCTACAGAGAGGTGAAGCATGCAAGTCCACCAGGGTAATGACTAGGCTCACTAGCAGTGGAGCAATGCATGTGTTCCTATGTGACTCCATTGGGGTACTGTCTAGGCTTGCTGGCAGCAGAGAAACACCAGAGATGAAAACTTATACTCTGGGAATTTTTAACTCACAAGACAAACTACCCTTCCCAATTTCAAAACACTGAGATCAAGCTGAAACTTTTGTTGTGTTTGACTGAGTTGGAAAAAGGTGAACCATGTATGTCCACGGGGTTGTTGAAAATGGCAACAAGAAATGCTCAAAGTAGCATTACTATAAATAGTAGTTCAGGTACCAGTGTTGGACATAGCAACAAGGAATGAAAAATGAAAGTGCTAAAAATATCATTTCTATAAATAACATTCGAGATAGATTCCAATTTTAGTTAGTCCCTGAACTAAAATTAAGAAGTAAAATTCAAATTTGATCTTAGCAGCTATTTGCAAAATAATTAATTAATTCATCTTGAGTTAATTAGTTGGAGAAAATCAAACATGAAGTCTATGTGAAGACATGCAACAAGCTCCCCATTGATTGAGGAATTTATCCCTTAGTTAAGGAGATGAGGATGAGTTGTACTTTGAGTTGTAATTAGTTAGCTCAGTTAACTGAGTTAAGTCCAGTTAGATTAGTTCCAACAGTTTGTGGTATTAATTGTGTTCAGTTAGTCAATGCATGCAAGCATGCAACTAGTGTACTTCAGATAACTGAATATTCTCTCATAAATAACTCATGCATGTCAGTTCAGTCAGAGACCCAATTGAGATCAGAGCAAGGGACAGTGTACTATTAGTTTGAGGATTTTTCCTATATAGGAAACTTATCCATGAATAAGGAACTATCTCCTTCAGGTTTATGCAGTTATTTCTTAGCCAAGTGAGCAGTGTGAGGTGGGAATTCACACAAGTGGAAGCATTGGACCCCAAGAAAAACTGCGCAAGGAAATAGGAGGCTTGGAGGGCAGAGGAGAAGGTTGTGGGAGCCTTTAACTGTCTATGAGCAGTATTGTTTGATTGCAGAGAGAGCGGGATAGCTTTAGAGCTAATTCTTTTTGTAACTTGAACAAGATTTCCACGTGTATGATAATACAGAGATTGGGCTTTTAGGTTGAGGCTTTCCCTGGATTATTTATTTTGTGTTATGTGTGATTCATTTATCATTCTCAGTTATATGTGTTCTCTTGATCTTGCTCAATTCAATTAAGTTTCCACAAAGTGTTGTAGAAGTATATGTTGTATTGTGTTTTAGTATATTGCATAATCTGTTGATCTATAGTGGGAATTTCTACATGGTATTGGAGCAAAGGTGATCAAAGTGAAGAACAATATACAAGAAGGGAGAAGTTTGAAATTTGAGGTTCCTGGATATAAAAATCAAGTTCTTATCACATCTCAATTTCACCAATGGCATTCATTGGTTTAAGACTCGAATATGCCCTTGATGGCAGCTCAAATTATATAGCCTGGAAGGATTGCATGGAAGCAGTATTAGAGGATAATGGTCTAAAGGACTTCATTGATCAAGAAGTCCCCAAGCTGACTGATGCTACTCAATTGGTGGAATGGAAGAAATGTGTGGCTAGAGCAAGGAGAATCCTTCTGGAGGGAATTCGAGACCAGATATTCTCAAGTCTCCGTGGGAAGGAGACCATGTTTTCGATGTGGAAAACATTGAAAGATCTATATCAGAATACCAGTGATCAGAGGAAGCTGGCATTGAAAGAAAAGCTTCAAAAAATCAAGTGTTAAAAGGGCGACACGATCTCTACATATCTGAACAAGCTCACCACCTATAGGGATGAGCTTGGAAGTGTAGGGATCATGACCACTGATGATGACATGGTGATTCTTGCACTCCTCGGTCTTCCTAAGAGCTGGCATAGCTACCAAGACTCAGTTAATGGAAGAGAAATTTTCCAGATTTGGAACAAATTTGGTCGGAATTTATGCAGGAGGAGATAAGAAGAAGCACTAGAGATGGATCCTCATCAAAGCAAGATGATGAGGAAAATATTGCCTTAGCGAGTAAGGCAAAGAAAGGGAAGAAGAAGGATTCTCATCCCAAATCGATTTCTTCCTATGGTGGGAAGAAGTTTGACAAATCGAAAGTGCAATGCTTTCGTTGTCATGAGGTGGGCCATTTTGCTACAAATTGTCCACTGAAGAAATCCAAGGAAGGATTTGAAGGTGACGCATTGGCCTCACAGTTCGAGTTGGATTTCACACTCTTCGCATGCATGGTTTCATCCACGGTGGGATGTGGTTGGTTTCTTGATAGTGGAGCTTCTTTCCACATGACTGGAAACAAGAGTTCATTCAGTGCCTTGGAGGAGAAAGATCTCCAGATACTCATAGCGATGGGTAATGAAGAAAAGTATAGTGTCTCAGGTGTAGGCATGGTTGCTTTTTAGGGGGAGCATGGAGCTCGCATTACCTTGACCAATGTCAAGTATGTAACAGCATTGAGGAAAAATTTTGTGTCGATTGCAATGCTAGAAGACAAAGGCTATGATGTAGTATTCAGTAAGGGAAAGGTTTTCCTTCGACACATCACCACTAGACAGGTGAAGCAGATCGGTTCATGATTCAAGAACCTGTATGCTCTTGAGGTTTAAGATGCATGCAAAGCCTTGAGGAGCAAGGAAATTGTTGGAGACTTGGTGGTTGAGAGGGAGAGTACATTACCTCTCAACATGTAGCGCCAGAAGAAGTCTCAGACAATTGTGGAGGAGCCACAATTGGTGAAGCAGCTTTAGGAGGTTGTGGAGCAACCACAACTAGAGAAGCTGAGAGGAGATCGAGTAGAGACAACTACTCATGCAGAGACCTCCAGTAGGGGTAAATTTCAAGCCAAGTAGGCAAAGGGATCACATGCATCCATACCTCCAGGTAGGAGGTGGGGCAATGTGGAGTGACAATCCCAAGAAGGCTGGAATAGGGGCAGGATCATTGAGGTACCCAACCTCTTTGATTAGACCTTGCTACAGGAGCCCCGACGAGGAGTAGTAAGACTGCCTGAGTGGGTAGAGACAGATGCAGATGGAGTGGCAGAGAGAGCTATAGTGTAGGAATCCCAAGATAGTGCAAGGCTAGTAGGCTGCAACAATGTGAGAGGCACAAGAGTGTTGCACCAGTGCAGGATGGCACAGATAGGTGTGCAACGGTGCAAGATGCAGGGAGTGTTGCGGCAGCTTAGAGGTCACAAAGGGAGCACTTGTCAATGGCAGAGGAAGCTTTAGCATCAGAGGGTGTTTCTAGCCCAATAGGGAGGTCAGTTGGGATATTCTTTTGTTTCTAGAGTTGCTAGAGCAACAACACTTGGGAGAAGTGTTGCATGCAGTACATTCCAAAGGTTCAGGATTGGGTTCAAGCTGATTGCCTTTCTTGTTGAGAGGGAGTGTTGAAAATGGCAACAAGAAATGCTAAAAATAGCATTGCTATAAATAGCAGTTCAGGTACTAGTGTTGGACATAGCAATAAGGAATGAAAAATGGAAGTGCTAAAAATAGCATTAAATAGCATTTCGGGATAGATTCCAATTTTAGTTAGTCCCTGAACTAAAATTGAGAAGTAAAATTCGAATTTGATCTTAGCAACTATTTGTAAAATAATTAATTAATTCATCTTGAGTTAATTAAATGGAGGAAATCAAACATGAAGTCTATGTGAAGACATGCAACAATTTCTCCATTGATTGAGGAATTTATCCCTTAGTTAAGGAGACGAGGATGAGTTGTACGTTGAGTTGTAGTTAGTTAGCTCAGTTAACTAAGTTAAGTCCAGTTAGATTAGTTCCAACAGTTTGTGGAATTAATTGTGAGTTTAGTTAGTCAATGCATGCATGCATGCAACTAGGGTACTTCAAATAACTGAATATTCTCTCATAAATAACTCATGCATGTTAGTTCAGTCAGAGACCCAGTTGAGATCAAAGGAAGGGACAGTGTACTATCAGTTGGAGGATTTTTCCTATATAGGAAACTCATCCATGCAGAAGGAATTATCCCCTTCAGGTTTGTGCAGTTATTTTTGAGCCAAGTGAGCAATGTGAGGTGGGAATTCACACAAGTGGAAGCACTGGACCCTAGGAAAAACTGTGCAAGGAAATAGGAGGCTTGGAGGGCAGAGGAGAAGGTTGTGAGAGCCTTTAACTGTTTATGAGAAGTATTGTTTGATTGCAGAGAGAGCAGGATAGCTTGAGAGATGATTCTTTTTGTAACTTAAACAAGATTTCCACTTGTATGATAATACAGAGATTTGGGTTTTAGGCTGAGGCTTTCCTTGGGTTATTTCTTCTGTGTTATGTGGGATTGACTTTTCATTCTCAGTTATATGTTTTCTCTTGATCTTGCTTAATTTGATTAAGCTTCCACAAAGTGTTGTAGAAGTAGATCTTGTATTGTGTTTTAGTATATTGCATAATTTGTTGATCTACAGTGGGAATTTCTACAGGGGTAAGTGGGAAAGACGAAGTAACCTGCACAACGATTCAATAATCTCTAAAATACTAAGCACCTGTGATGTCGAGGAACCAAAATAGAGAAGCTGGAATTCTACCAGTGTGTCACAAAGTGTTGTAGAGGCTGCATCCAATTTTGGAGTCGTCAAGTCATGTTGAGTGTGTGCTTTCAAGGTCACATATGCACAAATTCACTCCCTCACACCCTTAGTCGTTTAGCTAAAGTTATGACAAATGTATCACCCTCTAACAATCGGACCTCCACCCTGTAATTGACTCAACCGACTGTCACCCAAAACAACATAGAAGTGTCCAACAAGCCATTTTAATCTATGATGCCCGCAAGCTGGTCAACCAACCCTCTTGCTGGTCAATTGGAGAGTTTGATAGGGCAGTAACCCCGACACTCACTCCCCTCAAAAATTGCACAGAAGCTCTAGGCCTTGCCTGCTTCGCTGATTTATGAAACTACACAGACAAGGTGGACAGACACCAAATGCTTGTCCCTAACTCCCTCAAAAAATTTCGTAGTTTTCCCAGCAAGCCACCTAGTTAGCGGACAGGTTGCTTACCCAAAAAAATGCATAGATTTCATGAGCAAGCCCCTATGATTTCTAGCATCTCGCTCAGCTTAGAAATTTCACAGAGGTGTTCAACAGGTCATCCTCCCGGCAATTACGTAGTTTTGTCTCCAACAACCCTGCAGCCCACTGCTAGCTCCCTCCAGGAATTATGCAATTTTTGCTACCAAGCCATCTTGCAACCCATTTCCATCTCCCTCCATGAATTGCACATTTTTTTCTGCCAAGTCTACTGAAGCTCGCAGCCATCTCCCTCCAGGAATTGCATAGTTTTTCTGCCAAGCCCCTTATCTGCCTGCACTACCTCCCTCTAGAAATTACGTAGATCTACCTTCTAGCTGAACTAGATCTTGTGGACAGTCACTGCTGATCCGATTAACCACCTCAATCTCCCAGAGACTTCTATGCAATTTTCACCAGCAGTGCCTAGAGCCCACATCCCAGCTTGAAACTTGCCTTGCGCAGTTTCATAGTCTTGTCCTCTCTCGGTCAACTGCATTTGAAAGTGAATAACAATGGATCGTGGTAGACTATGAGGTTTATGGATTTGATGTCGTCTCGTCATGAGTGATTGCGGATACAGGTATATGGATAATACATGATGCAATGATGGATGGGATGAACAAGGAGAGTACATGCAAGGATATGTGTTCGCGAACGGACGAACGGACAATGCATGCGAGGAGAATTTTTCGCAAACGGATGAACATGTCAAGCATGCAAAAGTACATGAAAATAAGCAACGTGCATATGCAACATCAAGCAAACACCAAGGCCATCAGAGACCCCAAACACCTTTCCATGCGGAGGTGAAGCTGTGATACATGAATAGCACACCCATCACTCAGCAGCACTGCAGCTCGACATGCACACCAGCAACAGCATGAACATACCAGCACTATCCTGTCAAGTCATGTCATGAGTCATGTCGGCCACATCACTATTGTGGGCCATACTGTGTAAATCAATGTAATGTAACGTGGAATTCCAAGAGACCCACATGTCATACGAAGATTCATGTAAAGCTGAAGAGTCAAATAAGTCAAACAATCATGAGGGAAGTCGAATAGTCACAAGGGCCAGTTTCACCCTTGTTTATAAATACCCACTCATTTGTAAATGCAAAGGACTTTCAGAGTGGCTCCAATGCCCCTTTCATGAGGTTAGTGATTTATGGTGTACCGATGTGTCTTGGAACTTTCACTTAATTTAGAAGCCCAATCACAATCCAGCACGTTTTCACACATGTGTTGTAACTGTTTGTAAGATTGATCCTGAACACTTGTAATACATGTTTCTTTAACATGTGTTAAACAATTGAACTCATTCATTTTCTCTAATATATATAATTATGAAAATGTGTTGTATAAGTTGTTAATGATGTCCTTCCCGTGTTGGTTACCTCCCCGGATATCAAACAAAACCTTTCACATAAACTTGTTATAATGACCGTCACACACATGTGGGCTACTTTGTTGGGTGTTGTACGTGCTATCTTCCTGTGTGTGTTGTGATTGCCGCATCCGTGTGGACTGCTCCTCCGGAAGTTGTGCATGTCCCGTTGTGTTATGAGTCTCTGACAGAGTTGGGATTTTTTCCCCATCGACTAGAGACTCACTTCCATCTTTCCTCTGTATTATGAAAGAACCTTGACACAAGTAATGCTATCATTAACTAGGCATGCGAACCTCAAAAAAAAAGCAGAGCACTCTCTCTTGTTGACAAGTAAGAGCTAAGGCAAACATTTAAGATAATGGAAACTGACCCATCATACCGGATGGGACTCCTACACCAAACGGTGTGAGGTCTAGTTGGGACTTGATACCAGGAATATCCCATGAATGTTGGTGGGTCTAGCACCGTCAACAGAGTTGTTATTCACTCACGGGGTAAATGGACGTAAAAAGGATGGTTTTATGACCTGACTCAAAACTTTAATGCAATAGAACATGATATTGTGATCTTTTCTTTTCAATGAATTCTAGCTAAGGTAAGGAAAGAGTTTCTTCTTTAAAATATTAACTCCATAATGCACCACTTCTAACTTTCTAATTCAATTCAAAGCCCTAAGTGCCATACCACACAATATAATCTATGCACAATTTTCTTGAAAACTATAAAAATGTAATCTATGCACAATTTAAGTTCATGTTATGAAAAAGAGAATTCTAACTATGAAAATGTAATATGTGCAAGAAAATTCTTCAAAACAAACACAAGATGATTGCAAATCAGCGAAAGAGCAATACAACTATTTTCCTTCACCAATATAACTAAAGAACCAATTGAGTGTAAGTAAAGGAAATTGGGTGAAAATTCTAAATATCAAAAGTGATGACACTCAAAGGTGATTAACACTTTGAGTAATGACCAAAGGAAATCAAATTAATAATTTCTCAAAAAGAAAATTCAAAACAACCAATCAACTTGACAGAGACTTACTAAAGGTGTAAACAAGTGTATTTAAATAGGAGAAATCAAAATTTCTTGACTTGATGAAAAGAAAACTGAAATTTTCAAAAATTCCATGTATGTGCATAGGCAATAGAACAATCCAGTGGGCATACATATTATTTCAAAGGGAAAAATATGCAGATATATGCTCTGTGCCTAAATATAAAGTGTGCACAGTGGAAAATTTTTAGAAAACAATAAAAACAAGTCAAATAAATCACAAAATCCATATTCTCAACATTTCCAAACACTCATAGAGGGCTTCAATAGAAGGATCAAAGGTAAAAGAAAATATAATGAATGATGGAGAGTGAGATGTTCCCTAGTATAGTCACCAATTTGTTAGGTAGACTAATCCCTCTTACAGACAAGATTGATCTCCCTAGACCTTAGAGAAATCTAGTAACAAATAAGAAAAAAGTGTTACCTTTCCTTAGATTACAATTGAATGAAACAAGCAATATGAGAGAGGTCACTAACTATTTAATCGGAATTCCTTATGAAGTCCCTTACAATTCCTTCTACCACTCACTTCTCCTTGATGCTTTAGACACCATTCTAGCACTTCCCACAGCTTCTCCATGATGTCGTGAAGGATTTATGCATAGAGAGAAACACACAAAGGATCAAAGCATCTAATATATAGCATAAAAGATAAATGAACTAATTAACTAAACATATATTTTAAATTGAATAAAAAAACAATCATAACCTATGTGGGTGATTAAGCAATCCCACAAATGATATCAACAAAGACATAATTGAGAAAGAACAATTGCTTTTATATTAATAAAATGGAGAACATAATTGCAACCTTAAATCCTTGATGTTGCAAGCCTCTTCTCACAATCTCCAACCCTCTCCTTGGATGAATAGCCTCCCAGCCTTATTACTACAATATAATCCTACCTTCAATAGTCCTTCTCAATCCTCAACCTTGTGTTAGCTTTATAGTCCAAAAGGAGGAAGTTTGGGATCCATTTCCCAAGGGACGAGATCCACATATGGTGGGATAGGGGTTCCAAAAAGAGAAGGAAGTAGCTCCATGATGAAAGGGATCAAGGCTGAATAGGCATCCATTCGAAGCTTGTTAGTTGGGAAATATTTGACTAAAAAAACTTCTAGACTTTACTTTTTACTTTTAAATGTGTTAAGTCATGTGCACAAGTGATAGTGTAAGACAAAGCGCATTTATGCACAGTTTCTAATGGACTTGTTGATGGTGCTGGACCCGCCAACATGTCAAGGGGATATCCCCAGTAAGAATTCCCAATTAGACCTTAAACCATTTGGTGTAGGAGTCCTAGTAGTGGGTCATATGGTAATGCCTTGACTGCAATTTCGTACAGAGGCAAGTAAGATAACTCTATCAGTAGCAAGGGTGTGACCACTGCAGTGAGTCAAGGAAGGTGCATGAGAGGTTCTAACACATGTGAGTTGAGATGAGTGCGCCCCTTGTCAACCTGTAAAAATACTCAGATGGGAAGGGAACACACGAGCAAAGATGCATTACAACGCTAGAAATCAAGTCAGTTGGCAATCCAAAGTGATGGTTAAACCAATAGCACATCTGCAACAAGATTCATACAATTGCATACAAAACAGTTTATACACAACTATGTAAGTTAAATAACATACATGTCTACAACAACTGAAAGTCCAACTACAATAACAACATATGCATGAAAATGTGTTGGCTCTAGTTATATAAATAAGTGTAAGTTCCAGTCATACAATACATCCATGTAAACCCGTTAGCCCCAATAGTGGAACGTTACAGCCACATCTGCTTGCTCCTCCAAAGAGATGAAATAGCTCTATGCAGTGGAGAAGCCAAGGCGTGTTACAATATTTTCCAAGCTCCCTCCAAGATAGTCTTATTGGAAGCTTGGCTGACCAAAAGCCTCTACAATGAGTTATGAGGTTATATTTATGGCAAAGGGTGGGGTGACACTTGACATTCCCCTTTGTGACAGTTCATCTACCCTCATGACTCTTCACCTACTCTATGAATGTTACATCCAACTATTTGTAGGTTTGAACCCCGTACAGAAATTACTTACATACAAATTCTAAAACACAGAAAATAAACAATGCGGGAGCATAACACATAAAACACATATACACAGAGATTTTTCGCTAGATCCCAAAACCGGGATTACCAACTTGATTTTTCATTATGTTCCTTTCAATGTTAAAATACATATTGATACATGCTGAAGCATCCAATACCATGGACCGAAAACCATCGCGTCCAAAACCATGGACCGAAAACCATAGGTAGGTTCGCCCAACCTAATATAGGGTCCAAAAAAAAAATTTCGAGGCGCTGCCCCGGACCCCTAGAGAGGGGATACCCGCCCCCCTCAAACCCCCCCTATTGTGCAATCAGTGCAACGAAGGGGGGGCTCCGCCAACACTGATGAAGGTGATCTGTTGACCAAGTAACATGTTGTCTCCACCGTGTCTGCCCAGAATTCTTGTCCTAACCCGGCACCACTAAGCATGCTTCTTGCCCTTTCCATCAATGTCTTGTTCATTCTTTCTACAACTCCATTTTGCTGAGGTGTATATGGAGTAGTCTTCTGTCGTGCTATACCACACTTCTTACAGAATTCTTCAAATTCCTTACTGCAAAACTCTCCACCGTTATTTGTCCTCAACACCTTTATCTTCTTCTCTGTCTGGTTTTCCACCAGAGCCTTAAATTCTTTAAACCTGTCAAAGACTTCAAATTTCTTCTTAAGGAAATATATCCATGTATTCCTTGAGAAGTCATCTATAAATGATACATAGTACACAGACTTACCCAGTGATGGAACCTTCACAGGTCCAAACACATCACTGTGCACAAGCTCTAATATCTATTTCGCCCTCTTACCACCAGAGGGGAAACTCACCCGATTATGCTTCCCATATACACAATTTTCACAGAAATCAAAATCCAGAGAGCTATTACTCATACCTTCTACCATACCTTTACCATGAAGTATTCGAAGGCTATTACTCATACCTTCCAAGCCTTTGATGCCACAGCATGGTCTTCTCTATAGAGACCACTAGATTTTCTACTCCACTTTCAGGAACCAAAGAACTGTTGCACCCATCAACAATAGTGCTACCTTGCAGCTTGTACAGAGTTCCAGTCCGAACTCCCCGCATCAATACCAATGCTCCTCAAACCATCTTGTAGGTATCCTTCTCGAACACTGTTTTTACACCTGCATCATCCAACTTGCTTACAGAAATCAGATTTCTAGCTAATGCAGGAATATGCAGAACACCCGGAAGTGTTATAACCCTTCCACCTTGCAACTTCAAATTTACTTTTTTGTGACCAATGATTCTAGCCTTCCTATCATCCCCTAAGAAGAAATCACCACCATCGTATTTATCTGTTGTGGCCAGCAACACCCCCCCCCCCCCCCCCCCCCCTTGTTCATTTAAGTGTTGTCCAAAATACTAAATGAATGGGGACCCTTAGTTAAATTTTAGGAAAAAAGCAAGAGTTTCCTTTCTTCAAAATAAGGTTACCATCCTAAGCTTAGAAAGGTCTTTTGAATATTTTTAACCTAAGTCTACGATAAGGGAAATATCTTCAAAGCCGCATTGCAAAAAAGATAGGAAATGCCTCCATTTCTCTATAATATCAGTATGCACAAGACTCTCGTGTTAAGCATAATATCGCATCGCAATAAAGTAATACTCATAAGAAAAAACTTCAAGATTTACTGATCTGCGATAACACCGATCGCAAGATCGCATATCGTAGAAATGAGCTGGCAAGATTCGGCAAACATTAAACTTCTGCGACTTGCGATGTTGCGATATTATATTTGCGCAATCTGCGATGGTGCGATTTGCGATGACGCGATCTGCGATGTTACGTAAGCAAATCATAAATCACTTCATCACGAATCCTTCGGGCACGCCATTCAAAGAAAAGCCACTTACTATAATCTGACTCAAGATCATGCGCTTTTAATGATAGTAAAGGAATTAGTTGTCAGCTATTAAATGAAATGAAGACGCGTGCTTTTGTAAAGAATTACTTCATGTAAGGTGGCATATTTGATATATCTGTTGCATTTAAAACTCTCCCATCACCTTTCTTGATCAGTCATTTCCATTTCACTCGTAATCTGTAGGAACGAAGAGCTAAAGACGATTCAAATCCAAACGCAGGAAGAAATGGGAAAGAAAAATAAAGCTCAAGGCTCTGAGGCAAAGGAAAAGACAAAGGAGATGGCGCCTTTGTATACAGACACAGCCTGTAACAGAGACGCAGGGATATCGACATGGGAAAGCATGTACAGACTACTTGAAGAAGAGAATCCTAGAATAATGAAGGTTGCTGCTGTCGCGGGTTCACAACGCTCTTCCGAGGCGTCCTTAGAGGAGCTAGCATGTTCATTTCTTCACCGGATAGCAGCAAGGCCCAAAATTCTACCATATACGGATATGATCAAGTGGATACTTGACAATGGAGAGATGAACAACAAACAATTCAAGGTTCAAGGACATGGGCTCATCAGATCATTCACTGCGCAAGATTTAAATCTTATGTATCATCTTCCTGAACCGCAGGCGACTTACAATGCACAATTCATTAAGAAATTTGTGGCAGAGAACCCAAACCTAGCAGAGACCACCAAAGATTGGTCCAGAAAAGAGGAGTCGCTCAAAAAGGACAAAAACGGTATGTACAGCACTGGTTCCCTCACCTCTCCGTATTGTTTTGCTGCGGCCATGCTTTGTAGATTATTTGGGATGCCGGATATCAATAAGTTTTCGTCTGAATGGCTACCATTAATAGATGCTGCCACAAATGCCGATATTATGGATTGGGCCAAGATCTTTTCTGATAATCTATACATGGCTATTATCAATTACCGGTCTAAAAGATCCTTGTCTCAAAGGATCTATCCTCCTTTTTATCTGTCTGCATATGTTATGGATTCTATTTGTTATGTGTCTAAATTTCCCACTATGGGTTGGAAATGGACTACTCAGGACCCATTACCTATCCATGTTTATCATAAGGTGTTATGGGATTCTCAGTTCGTCCCACACTTCTACCAGATTTGTCACGGGCTTATCTTACCCTTGTATAGAATGATGTATGATGAAGACCCCCCGAGGTGCTCACCCGAGGCACAGATAGATATCATCCCCATCGCAAGATGGTTCGGGGAAGAATGGTTCACCTATATTAGAATGTTTGGAATCACTGTACCTCCTCATGTCCTGCCTCTGTATATCCCCAATAAACTTTTGGCTCGGGAAATTGCATATCAAACCTGTTCAGAAGGCGGCCTAACCAAAGACCTAAAAAACAAAAAGAAGGCCATATGGCCTCAGTTTCCTGTAGCTTGTGGGGCCTTTTCATTGTTCGATGTAGGACACGCTTTCACCGAAGTGAAGAATGTGACGTGTCTACAATTATTTAAATTCCCAGCGAGGCCATTTGAACCAAATGATGTTGCCCAAGGTTTCACAACGAACGTCAAAATAAAAGTATTCGTTGGAAAGAAAGATTTGTTTGATGATTTATTTCAGAGTAGAAGCTCACTCCAGGAAATTTTGCGGGAAACTCAGTCGAAGTTGTCTCCAGATGACCTCCAAAGATTCATGTTATACAGGGAAAGAGACTGTGTAAATGAGAATTTACACAGGGCCAATTTAATCGAAGAGACCACCCCGGGGTACCTACCAAATAAACTACGACTGGAAACAGAATGGAAGCAGAAGGCGCAGGAAAAGGGAAAGGCAATCCAAGCATTAAACAGGTTAAATTGGGAGTGTTACTAGGCATACTTGGTCAAGCCGCATAGTCAATGGATGACTGTGAAATGCATCATAAATGCGGCCGAAAAAGTAGTGCCAGCTCTCATAGATTCTGTTTTCGCAGCCCAGCTCAGTGTAGAAGTCAGCCAGCCGACTCTCCTCAAGCCCATGATGAACACTTGCAGCTTTAAAGACCAAGTTCAGAAGTAGCCTTATTTTAGAATGTTGTTTTTTCTTTAAAATTAGATTAGAAAAAGGACGGTCATTTGAAAACCGCATCCTAAATTTTGTAAATACACTATTATTAGAATTAGGAAGTCGTATTTTATCCCTTCTCATGCATTTAGAGAAGGGTCCAGAAATTTGTCAAAAACTTGTCCTCGGAACATGCACTTTTGCACCCTTAGAGGAGGTTTTGATGAATGGATGGATCGAGATTTATTAATATTTGCATTTGATGTCTGCTACTGATGTTGCACTTTTGTACTCTTAGTAGATGTTAGAACAAGTAGAGATAAATCGTTTTTGCTTGAAGCTTATGAGTAGGATTAGTCATAAATGGTACTTTTATCTCTTGGCCATTTCTGCTTATATTCTTAAAGTGATATACAGTTTTCAGTTGTTTATATGTTACTGCATGAATGTATGAGTTACCATTTGGCACTTTTGTACGGTGGAGCCATTTATTTATGTCTGATATATGAATAACTTATTATGCATTATGTTGTTCACAACTGTTTTGCCTAACTTTTTATGCAAAGTGGTTTATCTTAATTGATTTCTATTCTTATGATATCTGAATGATCTTTATTACTAGTTATTGTTTGAAATCTCTTTAGATCGCATAATAGAAGAAATACACCCTGGGTTAGCGTAGATTAGATGTGTTGTTTCTCATTAGATTACAATAGCATAGAGTTAGTTTAAAAGTTTGAATTAAATTATCTTTAAGTACTCTTAAATCAGCATCATCCAACTCCACACACACATACACCCTTAGATTGGGAAACTGGTCCCATTATCCCCAGTCGGACCCGCTATACCAAACGGATAAGGTGTTGCCAACCAAGGTCCGGACCGGGTGGGTATCCCCCTTGTTGTCGACCCGATTTTCGGGGCTTCAACATATTTGGCGCTAGAAGGAGGGCCTGAACATAGTGTCTGTTGGAATGATTTTCAATTATAACATTTGAATCAGGATGGCTACTCACAAACTTCCCATTTGGAGTTGCATCCATGTTCCTACCTCTTCCAACACTCCACCTGAAGTGGTAAGACTCTTGTCTCAGGTAAAATTCAATGGTAAGAATAATTCTTCTGCTTTTAATCATGCTCTTCAATTTATTCAAAGAGTTTCAAGTTCGGATGTTCAAAGAATTGATGAAGGCGTTTTATGTAGAATTTTTACTCTTACATTCACGGCGGAAGCTAGAAAATGGTGCAGAACCCTCCCAGTTGCATCAATTCACAGCTGGGACCAATTCGTCAAGACTTTCATTTTTGAATTTGATTGTTATGACTATGACCAGGTATATGATGAAATTGATTATCTACAGAAACAAGATGAATCTGTTAGGGATTTTAATATGCGATTTCATCTTAATTGTCTAAAGTATGATTTTGAAAGTGAACTCATGGATGAAGAATCTTCGGATTATGCTGAGCATTCCCTGCCTCCTATGTCTGATCAAGCAAAAATTAGTCCAAGCTTTGTCTCATTTTCTTCTAATGTGAATGAGAATTCCAATTTGAATATACAAATCAGCCATGATGAAGAAAGTCCCCAAAGCCTAGGGGACATGCATGCTCTAATGCAAGAAGACAAAAGCGAGAATGCTAGAGGAAAGCCTGCCTTGGAACCAGGAGATGACTTTGATACAAGGTCAGATAATATCGTTGCAAATCAACAAATGCAGATGCCAAGGTTAGAACAGCAAACTATTTCTCTTTCAAAAAGTATCAGTACACAAAGGTATGATCTAAAGCCCGATGTCTATGATGAATCTGATGAACAAAGATTTTTCCATGATGATATTTTCAAATGCATTGTTCCAGAATCACATTTTTCTCTTTATCCTGATGTTTTTAGTGATGATAATTTTTCCCCTCTCAATATTAAAGATATCTCAAAAAATACAGAGGATTACTCAAATGAGTCATCATTAGGTTTTCAAGATAAAAAGACAGCTATAGAACATCCTTTGATCATTTTCAAACAAGAACCACTTGACCTTCCTTGTCTGAAAATATATGACGAAAAAGAGAAATCTAGGGAAACCTGTAAAATAATTTATGATAGCTACTTTGACAACGATGATGTTGTTGATTTATCCCAAGTAACTCAACAAAGCTCAGATAATGAGAGATATTCTAATTCAGGAATCATATCAGTCAATCCTCATTTCAAAGTAAAAGATCATTTGCATGATTTTACTATCCAAGACAATACCCTGATCTATGATTCATATCATGAGGAAACCCCCATGCCTGTTCACAATCATAACTTGTCTTCTGATTCAAAAGACGGAATTCAAAATTGCTCAGATCCCGTAATTCTGGCCAGTTCTTGTGTAAAACAAGATATTCCAAGTCAATCCCAGTTGTGCTGTAACATTATTTGTACAGATAATCATTTCTTTATTTCTCACTTGCACTCATTTTGTTCAAAATCGGATTGTGTTTTAAATTTTCAGACTTTTGATAGATTACTATGGTATGTTGAGCACCTTATCAAAGAACATCCGAAAGATGTGCTGCCATTTTGGAAAACTAAACTGTGTCAAGGAAGTATAGAAATTTTTTAATTCCAAGATCAATCAATATCAGACTTCCTTAAAAAACTTCTTTGGCATCCAAAACATCATCAACGAAGGAAAGTACCTTTCGAAACTTGTCGGCAATTCGCGCCAATTGATAAATCTCTTTCCAGAAATTTCCATCTATTCTTCATTGATTTGTTTAGTGATTTATATATGGAAACTTCCCGTTTACAAGAAATTGCTAAAAGCTTGACCTTAACGCACAGTAGGTTACAAGCCATTGAAACTAAAAAATCATATTCGCAACCTGGCTTGTCATCTTTCCTATTACGAGATCATCAATCCATAACAGAAATTCATCCTGTTTTTTATGATCCAATAGGTATCCAGTTGGAAAGAAGTTTTCATGAGAAAGAAATTTCAGACAGAATTCCAACTGAAGTTACACATTCTTATTCCACATCCAACATTAACAGTCCAAGAAAAGTTTTGTTCTTAACACTGATGTTTGAAAGTTACATACGTGTAGGAATAAAGATGAAAAGATGGTTCCACTGGAAATATCATTTCACCTAGTTAATTTTCTGTATATAGTTAGAATAGGAGTAGGAGTAATTTAGCTAGGTTATTAGGTTTACTTTTAATAGTTGGTAGGCAAAATAAGAGAAGAGATTATCCCTATTCTGTACATAATCCTAGGGAATGTCTACCTCTCATTTCTTTAAATATTTTTGTTTCCCAATAAAATCTATTGCGGTTAATAGCATTTGACATTTACCAAAGGCACCATTTTTCTATCAGATTTTGAACTTCTGCTTGTGTAAATAGCAAATCTTTTAGAAACTTTAATATTTGAGGACAAGCCGATTCACTGGCCATTGATGGAGGCTGGTATCATCACTGCCCTGAGTGAGCTACCAGACCCGCCCCCTCCAAAATCTCGACATCCTACCCCTCCTCCTCACATCGATCAAAGCATACCTTGGGCCTATTTCGACGGAGCTGCAAACACGCAGAGTTGTGGGGGCGGCATCATTATCCATTTATCTGAGCATCATCTATACAAAATCAAGGCCGGACTGGGAGCCGGAACCAACAACTTCGCAGAACTCATCACACTGCGTCATTTACTCCACTTTGCACTGAGTCACCACTGCACTAGTATCAACATATTCGGGGATTCTCAGATCATCATAAATTGGATCAATGGCACATCCACATGTCACATACACACACTCAACATTATATTGAATGAAGTTCTCGAACTCAAAGCAACATTTAACAATATCACTGTTTCACACATCTACAGGGAACATAACAAAGGCGCTGATAAATTATCCAAGGAGGCAGCGATGATGGACAAAGGCATGTGGGAGATCACCAAGATCCAAGACCAACAGGAACAAAAATTTTACCACCGTCCTTACATAGACCCGGAATATCCAACCACGGGTCATCAAACAGCTTAAAGGAATGTGCTCGTCCATGACAGCAGTATATATATTGTCATTTTTTGTAAATTTTTGTTTTATTTCCAGCTAGATAGATGCCGAAAAGGCACATTGTAAATAGCAACATACAGCATACCCTGCGTGGTAAATACATACAGCAACCCAAACTGATAATTTTTGGGAAAGATCAGATACAACAGAATGACTATGGCATATGCTTCATGCATCTACATATGTAAATTTTCATATTAATGAAATTTACGGATTTTTCCAGTGGAAAAAAAAGCAAATCTTTTAGAAACTTGATCTTTATTATTAATAGATATAGTTAAAAACTTTAAACCAGATACGATACTAGTTTCAACTTCCAAAAAAAAAAAAAACTTGACAAAAGTAATCTTAGTGAAGAAATTGTTTTATATCAGTACAATGAAAGGTATCAATAACAAAATAAAGATTCCCTGTAGAAACAGACATTTCCAAAAAACTCTATTATTGTCGTCCAGAGCTTTCTTAAGGAAAGCGATGATATCCTCCCTGTTAGAGAAAATCGCAGCATTCAGAGAGACAATCCAAGAAACACTATATCTCAAAGAATAAGAGGTCTCATCACGAGCCGGCTTATCATAATCACAAATATTATAACTTTGCTGACTTTGCCAAACTCTGTCCACCAAAACAGGGCAACGACTCAAGATTGTTGAAATCAAAAGACAAGGGGTCTCATCACGAGCCAGCTTGTTCAGCAAAAGTGTAAATCAAGTGAATGACTGTGTCATAATTTGGCTACCAAACCAAGACATTGTTCTTTGGGAATAAAAAAGGAAAAAGTGTCAATCTGGGTTTTTCTTCGAAGGTTGTAGATTGCCTTAAACAGGATAAAGGATCATTACTGGGTAATAGGTAACCCTGTCGAGGCTATGGACGCCTGCTGGCAGCAGAGGCTCTACCTGCGACAAAGGAGCATATTTAAAAAGCTGCTACATAGGGAAGACTTTATTTTATTTTTACAAGACCAAGTAATGGCTGCTGTAAATGCAAGGACAAGCTGAGGATATAAGTAATTAAAACAAAAAGAGGTTGAAACAAAATATCATTGACAGTGTAGAGTATAATGTGCTTTATCTTTTTATAATAAAGTTTAAGTTTTCTGAGAAAATTTTTTGTTTCGGAAGTTTGAAAAACGTCAATAGAAGATCAAAGATAACTGGTTCTCCCAAGTGAATCGCCAATTGTTGTGGCCAGCAACACCCCCCCCCCCCCCCCTTGTTCATTTAAGTGTTGTCCAAAATACTAAATGAATGGGGACCCTTAGTTAAATTTTAGGAAAAAAGCAAGAGTTTCCTTTCTTCAAAATAAGGTTACCATCCTAAGCTTAGAAAGGTCTTTTGAATATTTTTAACCTAAGTCTACGATAAGGGAAATATCTTCAAAGCCGCGTTGCAAAAAAGATAGGAAATGCCTCCATTTCTCTATAATATCAGTATGCGCAAGACTCTCGTGTTAAGCATAATATCGCATCGCAATAAAGTAATACTCATAAGGAAAAACTTCAAGATTTACCGATCTGCGATAACACCGATCGCAAGATCGCATATCGCAGAAATGAGCTGGCAAGATTCGGCAAACATTAAACTTCTGCGACCTACGATGTTGCGATCGCTGCGATATTATATTTGCGCGATCTGCGATGGTGCAATTTGCGATGGCGCGATCTGCGATGTTATGTAAGCAAATCATAAATCACTTCATCACGAATCCTTCGGGCACGCCATTCAAAGAAAAGCCACTTACCATAATCTGACTCAAGATCATGCGCTTTTAATGATAGTAAAGGAATTAGTTGTCAGCTATTAAATGAAATGAAGACGCGTGCTTTTGTAAAGAATTACTTCACGTAAGGTGGCATATTTGATATATCTGTTGCATTTAAAACTCTCCCATCACCTTTCTTGATGAGTCATTTCCATTTCACTCGTAATCTGTAGGAACGAAGAGCTGAAGATGATTCAAAGCCAAACACAGGAAGAAATGGGAAAGAAAAATAAAGCTCAAGGCTCTGAGGCGAAGGAAAAGACGAAGGAGATGGCGCCTTTGTATACAGACACAGCCTGTAACAGAGACGCAGGGATATCGACATGGGAAAGCATGTACAGACTGCTTGAAGAAGAGAATCCTAGAATAATGAAGGTTGTTGCTGTCGCGGGTTCACAACGCTCTTCCGAGGCGTCCTTAGAGGAGCTAGCATGTTCATTTCTTCACCGGATAGCAGCAAGGCCCAAAATTCTACCATATACGGATATGATCAAGTGGATACTTGACAATGTAGAGATGAACAACAGACAATTCAAGGTTCAAGGACATGGGCTCATCGGATCATTCGCTGCGCAAGATTTAAAGCTTATGTATCATCTTCCTGAACCGCAGGCGACTTACAATGCACAATTCGTTAAGAAATTTGTGGCAGAGAACCCAAACCTAGCAGAGACCACCAAAGATTGGTCCAGAAAAGAGGAGCCGCTCAAAAAGGACAAAAACGGTATGTACAGCACTGGTTCCCTCACCTCTCCGTATTGTTTTGCTGCGGCCATGCTTTTTATATTATTTGGGATGCCAGATATCAATAAGTTTTCGTCTGAATGGCTACCATTAATAGATGCTGCCACAAATGCCGATATTATGGATTGGGCCAAGATCTTTTCTGATAATCTATACATGGCTATTATCAATTACCGGTCTAAAAGATCCTTGTCTCAAAGGATCTATCCACTTTTTATCTGTCTGCATATGTTATGGATTCTATTTGTTATATGTTTAAATTTCCCACCATGGGTTGGAAATGGACTACTCAGGACCCATTACCTATCCATGTTTATCATAAGGTGTTATGGGATTCTCAGTTCGTCCCACACTTCTACCAGATTTGTCACGGGCTTATCTTACCCTTGTACAGAATGATGTATGATGAAGACCCCCCGAGGTGCTCACCCGAGGCACAGATAGATATCATCCCCATCGCAAGATGGTTCGGGGAAGAATGGTTCACCTATATTAGAATGTTTGGAAGCACTGTACCTCCTCATGTCCTGCCTCTGTATATCCCCGATAAACTTTTGGCTCGGGAAATTGCATATCAAACCTGTTCAGAAGGTGGCCTGACCAAAGACCTAAAAGACAAAAAGAAGGCCATATGGCCTCAGTTTCCTGTAGCTTGTGGGGCCTTTTCATTGTTCGATGTAGGACACGCTTTCACCGAAGTGGAGAATGTGACATGTCTACAATTATTTAAATTCCCAGTGAGGCCATTTGACCCAAATGATGTTGCCCAAGATTTCACAACGAACGTTAAAATAAAAGTATTCGTTGGAAAGAAAGATTTGTTTGATGATTTATTTCAGAGTAGAAGCTCACTCCAGGAAATTTTGTGGGAAACTCAGTCGAATTTGTCTCCAGATGACCTCCAAAGATTCATGTTATACAGGGAAAGAGACTGTGTAAATGAGAATTTACACAGGGCCAATTTAATCGAAGAGACCACCCTGGGCTACCTACCAAATAAACTACGACTGGAAGCAAAATGGAAGCAGAAGGCGCAGGAAAAGGGAAAGACAATCCAAGCATTAAACAGGTTAAATTGGGAGTGTTACTGGGCATACTTGGTCAAGCCGCATAGTCAATGGATGACTGTGAAATGCATCATAAACGCGGCCGAAAAAGTAGTGCCAGCTCTCATAGATTCTGTTTTCGCAGCCCAGCTCAGTGCAGAAGTCAGCCAGCCGACTCTCCTCAAGCCCATGATGAACACTTGCAGCTTTAAAGACCAAGTTCAGAAGTAGCCTTATTTTAGAATGTTGTTTTTTCTTTAAAATTATATTAGAAAAAGGACGGTCATTTGAAAACCGCATCCTAAATTTTGTAAATACACTATTATTAGAATTAGGAAGTAGTATTTTAACCCTTCTCATGCATTTAGAGAAGGGTCCAGAAATTTGTCAAAAACTTGTCCTCGGATCATGCACTTCTGCACCCTTAGAGGAGGTTTTGATGAATGGATGGATCGAGATTTATTAATGTTTGCATTTGATGTCTGCTACTGATGTTGCACTTTTGTACTCTTAGTAGATGTTAGAACAAGTAGAGATAAATCGTTTTTGCTTGAAGCTTATGAGTAGGATTAGTCATAAATGGTACTTTTATCTCTTGGCCATTTCTGCTTATATTCTTAAAGTGATATACAATTTTCAGTTGTTTATTTGTTACTGCATGAATGTATGAGTTACCATTTGGCACTTCTGTATGGTGGAGCCATTTATTTATGTCTGATATATGAATAACTTATTATGCGATATGCTGTTCACAACTGTTTTGCCTAACTTTTTATGCAAAGTGGTTTATCTTAATTGATTTCTATTCTTATGATATCTGAATGATCTTTATTACCAGTTATTGTTTGAAATATCTTTAGATCGCATAACAGAAGAAATACACCCTGGGTTAGCGTAGATTAGATGTGTTGTTTCTCATTAGATTACAATAGCATAGAGTTAGTTTAAAAGTTTGAATTAAATTAGCTTTAAGTAATCTTAGATCAGCATCATCCAACTCCACACACACATACACCCTTAGATTGGGAAACTGGTCCCATTATCCCCAGTCGGACCCGCTATACCAAACAGATAAGGAGCTGCCAACCAAGGTCCGGACCAGGTGGGTATCCCCCTTGTTGTCGACCCGATTTTCGGGGCTTCAACATTATCATACTCACAGAACCACTCTCTAAGGGGAGTGAAGTGAAAGGATGCATCTGAGTCAATCAACCATGCCTCATGATCTACATGTGTACTTGAAGAAGCCAAGTACACATCCCCACCTTCATCTGAGGTGGTTTTCACCTCTGCAGAAGGAGCATCATCAGATCCCTTTCCTTTATCAGGAGCTTTAGATTTATAGTCCCTTTTGTAGTGCCCTTCCTTTCTGCATTTCCAGCACACCACCTTTACAGGTTTTCCTAGAGATTTAGATCTCCCTCTAGATTTAGATCTCCCACTCGATGACTTATTTTTGTTTATGTTCTAGGATCATCCTCGTACAGACAAGGCATCACCATTCTAGCTCTCCATATTTTTCTGTCTCATCTCCTCCGTCAGTAAGGATGAGACTATTTCATCAAACTACAAGGTAGTTACATTGCTACCTATTGCAATAACTAGACTATCCCATGAATCTGGTAGAGAACACAACAAACTGATGCACTTATCTTCATCTGAAATTTTAATATCAACAGATGCTAACTGACTTACCATAGTATTAAATGCGTTTAGATGCTCTGTCACTGAGTCTCCATCTTTCATCCTCAGGTTATACGGTTTTTTTCCACAGGAACAGTTTATTCACTAGAGAGACTTAGATTGGTACAAAGTCCCTAACTTGTCCCATGAAGCCTTCATCGTAGCTTCCCCTGATACATTCAGCAATACTGAATCTGAGACAAACAATCTTATTGTGCTCTTTTCGTTCCATTCCAAATTCTTCCATTCTTCATCGGACACTCCCATTGGTTTAGTACTCAAATCTACCACAATCCACTAATCTTTATCCACCAACAGATCCTCCATCTTGAGTTTCCACAACTCAAAACTCTGACCATTAAATTTCTCGATCCCTATCTTTCCACTGCTAGCCATCTTCTTTCACCACCAGAATCGGTCTCACAAATCTCCCTTTGAACAGGGTCTACCACAGGCTCGAGTGAAACCCCTCAGCAACAAGGGTGTCCCCTTGAAGCCAAAACAACTCTAATACAAAATGTAGGTTTGAACCTCATACAAAAATTACCTGCATACGATTTCTAAAACACAGAAAATAAACAATGCGAGAGCATAACACATAAAACACATATACATAGATATTTTCCCCTGGATCCAAAAATTGGGACTACCAGCTTGATTTTTCATTATGTTCCTTTCAATGTTATAATACATATTTATACATGCCAAAGCATCCAATACCATGGACCGAAAACCATCGCGTCCAAAACCATGGACCAAAAAACTGTAGGTAGGTTCACCCAACCTAATATAGGGTCCAAAAAAAAATTCCCGGGGCACTACCCTGGACCCTGTAGAGGGGGACTACCCGCCCCCCTCAAACCCCCCTATGACTCCCCCGCTGTGCAATCGGCACAACGAAAGGGGGGCTTCGCCCCCCCTCTAACCCCTAGTTCACTATGTTGGTTAGTCGTGGAAAGAATATAACACAACCCAACACTATTGACACTTGAATTTCCACTTGACATGATGCTACATTACAATGCACATGTGCTCATGTGAGACGAAATGGCTTGAGAAAGCCATGCAAGACATCACTGGCACTCAGTTCGTTTTGGTGATACCAACTCTTTAGCATGCTTGTGATGGTGAAGGTGGTGAGCTGATACCAAGCTTGGTCGTCTGTGATAGTGTGCATGCACCCCATGGTGACATCTTTCTGAAGCAAACTCTTGCCTTCGTTGCAACCAGTGCATTGATTCGGCTCCTTCATCCAACTTTTCTGCTAGCATGTGCAAGGTCTTCTTGGGTACGGATAAACTGGAAACACACCAATGAATAGCATTCAGGCTAATATTCAAGTGTGTGCTGGAGGTCATGCGCATCAACTTTCCAAAGTACATGTTAATCTCTAGTTGGACTTGCTTCTTGTCTTCACGTTAGTGAGTGTGCTGAATAGGTTGGATTGCATGCGTGTGCACAATGACATGAATCCCTTGCACGTGATAAACAACACTACTCACCATGTCTACTTCATGCCAACTACTAGGATAGATCTATAACTTGTAGGGGTTCAGTTTCATCCGTGAGTGCATGTTGCACCCACTGATGTTCCTGTTCCTACTGCAACTCATTTCTCTGTCTATGCAGCCTCATGTTCTTCCTTGAGTTGCTACTTCAGGACATGCAACTCTGTTAGGGTCCCACCCTAACCCCCTTATTTATGTTGTAGGATTGAGTCATAGTTATAGTTAAGGAGTCAATAAAGCCCATATTAATAATTGTAAGTGGTTAACCCGCAATTAATGACGGGACCACAGTTAGTTGCAAATGGGCCATGGTATTAGATAGATGGTATTAATAAGAACCATGGTATTGATCCATGGTATTGCATGTATGAGTCATATATAAAGGATAGAGACTCCCTGCGAGGAGCATCGTGTCTTATTTTGTAATCGAGCTCTGCTCTATTGGAGGTTGCCCCCTCGAAGAGGCAAGTGAACATTACTTTCTGAATAATAAAATACTTGCTGTTGTTTCTCACTATTCTATGTTCTGGGTATATTTATTCACATATTTTGTATTTTGGTATCATCTTGCAGGTTAAGAACATAACAAGTGGTATCAGAGCTCTTTCCAGGGCTGGTGGGATCTCCATTTCTTAGCAAAAAGTTTTTTGGCTAGAGACGTGTTCCGGCGTCTTTAAACCACGGGATCTATCATTGAGCGCATAAACCTGCGGATTTGGGGAGGCATGCACGCAGGAAATACAAGAGGTGGTCATGCTTGTTGGACTCCCTTGTAACCCCTGTGGGTAACCCTTCGAGTCGTAGTGCATTAGACAGAACCGCACACGGACTGTCTTCCAAGTACCCTCTAGGTATATCAGAAGCCCCCTCACTCCTTTGAAACCTCACCATAGATAAACCGTCGGCCGTCTTGCTGCTACAGTACACCGAGAACAGCACTCGGAGAGATTACTCGCCTGTATGATAGGGTAGTCAGGTTGTACGGCTAAGGGTACGGTTGATCCTCCTTAGTTAGAGCCCTGAAACATTGGACCGAGTACTACTGTCAGACCCTTATGTATATTGCGATCTGTAGCACCTGACACTCCTCGAGACCATAGTTCCCTTTTCTATCTCGAGATCACGCATAATCTTTGCCAGATCAGATCTCGCAAGTGGGGTTGCAGCAGCAGCAGACATCAGTCCCGCAGTTTCGAGTTAGCAGACCAACCTTTCTGATCCATCAAATCTGCAGCAGCAATCGGTGCCGCCGCTCAGAGCTATCCGATCAGCCATTCAGATCTATCAGATCCACCAGATCTGAGTAGTTGTGTGGGGTTCCTATACCGGGGTGTGATTTTTGCAGGACTTTTGGCAGCATTGAAATTTCAGGGATTCAACTACTGCAGTATTCCTAAGCAAGGAGTAAAACTCCGTTAGGAGTTTTCAAAATAAAAATAAAAATTAAAAAATTAAAAATTAAAAAAAAAGAAGTCTGAGACCCCCCAGGGCTCTTATTGGTGATCTAGCCCATAAGAATCAGGACAACGAGCTAAGAAAGGTGGTACCATTCAAGTGTTAGTGAAAAAAATTTAGGCGGTCCCAAATTTCCAGTACATCGGATCGGTGCATGGTAGAAACTAGAGCGCAAGCTATGGCCAATGAGAAGATCAACAAACTTGAACAATCCTTGCAAGCCCTCCAGGCTCGGCTTGACAGACTAACTAACACACTCTTTGAGGGCAAGGAGGAAGCCTACGAGGAGGCGTATATTGGCAATGGACATAGTGAGGGTGAGTCTAGCCACTCTCTTCACCTCTGGGGTACCCACCAACAATCCCGTCCGTGACCTCCCAAGTTGGATATGCATAAATTTGATGGTTCTCACCCAGCCGTGTGGATAGCAAAAATGGAGCAATATTTCAATCTGA
This sequence comes from Pinus tabuliformis, assembly GCA_031772625.1. Classification (NCBI taxonomy): domain Eukaryota; kingdom Viridiplantae; phylum Streptophyta; class Pinopsida; order Pinales; family Pinaceae; genus Pinus; species Pinus tabuliformis. The sequence continues at coordinate 271,435,139 of CM062813.1, forward strand.
ATAACATCTTAGATAATGAGAGTCAGCTTATGGTGGGGAGCATGTACTTGGACAATGAAAGATGGCAATGGTGGGAATGGCATCAACGTTGCAATGGAAGTTTTCTGACTTGGGCCACCTACAAAAAAGCTCTTATAGAGCGCTTTGACCAGGAATCTTCTTTTTTGGGTCATCTCACTAAGCTCTGACAAATTGGCATAGTGGATGAATATATTATAGCCTTTGAAGACTTAGCTTTCCGCACTAGGGATCTCTCAGATGTGTTCTACACGGAATGTTTTATCAGCGATCTTAAAGAGGCCATACAAGCCCACGTCCGACTACACCACCCTCCCACATGGTCAGAGGCTTGCAAGGTAGCTCATAACGTGGAACGTGCGCTAGCAACCCAGTCCATTCACCCAAATTTCACTGCCAAGGGTCGCCTCCCACAGGCTCACAGCACGACTTAAACACTTAAGGTTCAAAAGTTGTCACCTGCAGAAATGGCTGAAAGAAGAAAACAGGGATTATGTTGCTACTGTGATGAAAAATACTCCCCAGGTCATAAATGAAAGGAGCATAAATTTTTTCAAATTGATGCCACTGATTACAGCTCATCGGAGGAAGCCCCACCACTTGAGGAATCAAAGGAGGTAGAAGAGGATAACCAGAAGGACAATGTCCCTGAAAAACTAGTTATTTCACTGCATGCTTTGGCAGGGATTTCTTCACCTTAGACTCTCAAAATCAGAGGTTTTATTAAACATCGCCCAGTAGTAGTCTTGATTGATAGTGGAAGTACACATAATTTCATCCATCAAAAGTCGTGGAAGCGGTGCATTGTTTTGTACGAGCAGTTTCTAACTTCCAAGTCCAAATTGCGGATGGGGGAACAATGAAATGTGAAGGCCGCTATGAAAATGTCAAACTTCAAATGGGGGATTATCAGTTGAAGACCCACATGTTTGCCATACACATGGGAGGGTGCGACATTGTCCTCGGTGTTGAATGGCTTCACACTCTTGGGCCAATCACAATGGAATTCCAGGAGTTATATATGAGCTTTAAGCAGAACAACTCCACACATACCCTTCGTGGACTCCAGGCGGGAGCTCCCTCTATCATTAGCTCACATAGGATGGAAATATTGCTAAAAAAGGGCCATCATGGAGTTATAGCTCAATTTAATGCCATCCAGGCCGTCGAACCCAATTCTCTGCCGATTCATCCTGAGATGCAACAGATTTTAAATAACCATCTGCCAGTCTTTGACAAGCCTCATGAGCTTCCACCCTCGTGAGGGGAACATGATCATAGCATCACCTTGGTTCCAGGGGCCCAACCACCAAATTTGCGCCCATACAGATATCTGTTCACCCAAAAGAATGAAATAGAAAAAATAATCAAGGAACTTTTGGAAGCAGGTGTCATTCGTCCTAGCATTAGTCCTTATTCATCACCAGTGGTCATGGTGCTCAAGAAAGATGGGGAATGGAGGATGTGTCTAGACTTCAGGGCCCTCAATAAGTTGACAGTCAAAGATAAATTTCCCATACCGGTTGTTGATGATTTGCTGGATGAACTCAATGGGGCTCAATTCTTCACTAAGTTGGATCTTCGCTCAAGCTACCACCAAATTCGCATGAAGGAAGATGACATTCCAAAGACTGCTTTCAAAACTCATGAAGGCCATTATGAGTTCTTGGTCATGCCATTTGGTCTTTGTAATTCCCCATCTACTTTTCAGAGCCTTATGAACCACCTTCTCAAACCATATCTCAGGAAATTTGTCCTTGTCTTCTTCGATGACATCCTCATCTATAGTTGCACTTGGGCCGCACATCTTCAGCACGTAGATCTGCTCTTGCAACTGCTCCGAAAGCATAAATTATTTGTTAAGATGTCCAAATGTTCTTTTGGCATGGAAGAAGTTGAGTATTTGGGCCACATTGTGGGGCGTGAAGGTGTCAAGGTGGACTCCAAAAAGATCTAGGCAATGCAGGATTGGCCTCAACCTAAGACCTTGAAGAGCCTGAGAGGATTTTTGGGTCTCACATGCTATTATCGAAAATTTGTCCGCAATTATGGTCGCATTGCGAAGTCCCTCACTCAATTCCTCAAGAAAAATTCATTCTTCTGGAATGATGATGCACAACAGGCATTTACAGCTCTCAAAAATGCCATGTGTTCCACTCCAGTCTTAGCACTACCTGATTTCACCAAATCTTTTGTCATTGAATGTGATGCTTTGGGTATGGGTATTGGGGCGGTCTTAATGCAGGAAGGTCGACCCTTGGCCTTCACAAGCCAACAACTAAGTGGGAGGAATCTTGGACAATCTACCTATGAGAAGGAAATGATGGCCATCTTACATGCAGTAGATACCTGGTGACCTTACTTACTGGGGCGACGTTTCCAAATACGCACAAACCATCACAGTCTTAAATATTTTTTGGAGCAATGCCTATCCTCCCCACAACAAAATAAATGGCTTGCCAAAATGTTGGGATATGATTATGAGATCATTTACAAGAAAGGGCGCGAAAATAGTGTAGCAGATGCATTATCTCGCCAATTTGAGGAGGAAAGTGTCCTGCTCGCAATTTCCCTTCCCATTCCAGAATGGATTGAAGAGGCTCGCAGGGAATGGTTTTCACATCCCTGGCTCTCCTAACTCATTACTCAATTGCAGGCGGATCCAAATTCCACCAAGGGATACTTGTGGCAGGATGAGATTCTTCGCTACAAGGACAGAGTTGTAATATCACCAACATCCACCCTCAAAAGCCGCATTTTGGCAGAATTGCACTCATCCCCCATTGCAAGACATTCAGACTTTCAGAAGACATATGCTCACACTAGAAGATCATTTTTTTGGACACGCATGAAAACGAACATCCTTACTTTTGTAGCAGAATGCGATGTCTGTCAACGCCAAAAAGGGGAGACAGTCAAAGCACCAGGCACACTACAACCGTTGCCCATCCCGGCATCTATATGGACGAAGGTTTCTTTGGATTTCATTATAGGTCTTCCAAAGTCAAGAAACAAGTCAGTCATCATAGTGGTTGTGGACCAACTTTCTAAGTATGCTCATTTTTGCACCCTACCCCACCCATTTACACTGACTTTGGTCGCTCAATCTTTCATGGATTAGATCTTCAAATTGCATGGCATTCCCACTTCTATTGTGTCTGATCGTGACCTGATCTTCACCAGTAATTTTTGGTAGGAACTCTTCAGGCTACAAGGCACCCAACTAAAACTCAGTACTTCCTATCATCCACAAACAGATGGTCAAACTGAAGCCGTCAACAAATGTCTGGAAACCTACCTTAGGTGTTTCACTTCAGAAAAGCAACATCTATGGGTACAGTGGTTGCCTCTAGCTAAATGGTGGTATAACACCAACTATCATGTCACCACCAAAGTGACTCCCTATGAAGCAGTTTATGGTCAACTCCCTCCTTCCCCTACTTCTTATATCAAGGGGTGCTCCAAGGTACAAGCAGTGGATCAACTCCTACAAAACTGCACAACCATGCTCGCCCATCTTAGAGAGAATCTTCATCAAGCTCAAAACCGCATGAAGCAATAGGTAGATCAGCATCGCTCAGAGCACTAATTTCAAGAAGGGGATCAGGTATTTTTGAGGCTGCAACCATATAAGCAAACTTCACTCAAATACAAGGGTTGTCATAAACTATCTCCAAAATTCTACGGACCATATCAAGTACTTCAGCGCATTGGAGAAGTGGCCTATAAGCTAGCTTTGCCACCCACTGCCAAAATCCATCCAGTTTTCCATGTCTCATGCCTCAAGAAAGTGATTGGGAACAATTGCAGAATTCAAACCAGTCTACCTGAATTGGATGAAGAAGGGTCAATCTGGCTCCAACCTGAACAGGTCCTAGACACACGAGAATGGCACCTGCGTGGCCGCATGATTAGGGAAGTCCTCGTCAAGTGGAAAGACACCTCTCCGGAAGATGCAACCTGGGAACCAGCCACTATTCTTCAGTAGTTTCCGCAGCTTTAGCCTTGAGGACAAGGCTATTCTTAAGGGGGAGGGCATGTTAGGGTCCCACCCTAACCCCCTTATTTATGTTGTAGGATCGACTCATAGTTATAGTTAAGTAAGGAATCAATAAAGCCCATATTAATAATTGTAAGTGGTTAACCCACAATTAATGACGGGACCACAGTTAGTTGCAAATGGGCCATGGTATTAGATAGATGGTATTAATAAGAACCATGGTATTGATCCATGGTATTGCATGTATGAGTCATATATAAAGGATAGAGACTCCCTGCGAGGAGCATCGTGTCTTATTTTGTAATCGAGCTCTGCTCTATTGGAGGTTGCCCCCTTGAAGAGGCAAGTGAACATTGCTTTCTGAATAATAAAATACTTGCTGTTGTTTCTCACTATTCTATGTTCTGGGTATATTTCTTCACATATTCTGTATTCCGGTATTGTCTTGTAGGTTAAGAGCATAACAAACTCCTTATTTGTTCCATTCTCTGTCTTCGCACGATCTTCGTGTCATGTCATCACCTCATAGCCTGAGTCTCCAAAGTTTCCTTCATCATCTATGGATCTGCTTGAGCTCGCAACTTTGTTCTGCCTTTGTGTTGTCAACAACCTTCCTCTTGCATTCATTGCATTAGTTGTATTCAGTATGTTGCCTTCAGCTATTGTTCATGATGTTGCTCGTTGTGATGTTTTTGTTGTCATATCTTGATGTCCTCATCTACGAATAACTTGATATCTTCGTGAGTAGGCAAACTCATAGACATTTAATCGACTACATCTCCATGTGTGCTCTGAACAATGTCTTCGACTCTTCTCTCTTGGAAATCATTGTACCTGCACTGCTGAGAGGCAGATGAACACCTGCTATACTTAGAGACATGGAAACACTCATGGGAATCAATATGTCAGTCAAAAACCAAAATGAACTTGAGAACTGACTTGCAACATACCTGTTTGACTCATCATGAAGGTTGCGTAATTTCGGCCAGGAGATCAGGAGATTGACTGCCAAGACTACACAAGGCGCAGTCTGGGCTACTAGGAGACTAACTGACTATTGTAACTGTGAAATGCACAGTCCATTCTGGCTGTTGACTATTGGAATTGCGCAATGCACAATCTCAGCTAGCAATGGTTGTAGGCTAAGTGACTGCATTGTGCAATTTCTGGGCCAACAGTCAATGTCCCTTAGAAATGCACAAAATAGTCCTGGAGGATAGTCACTGGGCAGAAATGCACATTTCTGGAGAGGAAGACAGAGCCTTCCTTCCCCGGATTGCGCAATGTTGTCTCAGTGAAGGCAGAGTCCGGGCCAAGGTTGCCCAGACTCGTCGACAAGAAACTGAACGTGAATGTGAGTGTGAATGCATGGTGATACTGAGTGTAATCATAAGTGAATGATCATGCATGAAAACAGTGAATGATAGATTCAGAAAACGGAACAACATGCATGTAGGTGAGGCGAGTCGTTGAATCAGCGACCGTTCATGAAAAACAGTTTCATGCATGCGACAACAGTGAGATGTCAATTAAAATTGAAACAGTGCTAGGACAAGCTAGTATACATGTAAAAAACAACAAGCATTCAAAGAAATCAAGCAAACAGTACTCATACAAGCAAAAACACAAAAAGCGACAGAAATGCAACACAAGGAATGGAAAGCGGGTTTACCCTAAAACAGCGGAGCTGAATGTGACGACTACTCCTAAATGTGATGTGGGATGTCAGAGATGCAAGGTTGATGTGAGGAATGATCTCTGCAGTGTCTGGTTGATGATTTTTGATAACATCGAGGTTGTGACGTGCATGCCATAAATCTAGGGAAAGCGACACTTGGTGGGAGGTTTCTGAAATGATCCCTGAATGTAACCTTCAACTGCTAAACATAGAGCCCTAAAACAAGGGATGCCTTTGCATGCTGCCTTGGGATAAGTATCTCATGCATGCAAGTCTGTTTTGCTCGATTCCGAAGGGAACGGTCAACTTAGTTGCACATGCAAGAGGTTGTTCGACTGCTGGGAGAACATGTGCATTTCTGGCTAGGAGCTGGGCTGGATGCCCAAGAAATTTACCTAATTTATGGGCAGAGTAGTTGACTACTTCCCAAATTTGTGCAAATTGCATAAGTCTAACTGGGTAAAATTGCGTAATTTTCACTGTGAGTGTTGACTGCCAGAATTGCGCAATTATGGAGCCCAGCAGGCTGCCAGTCATGATTGCGCAATTTCTGGAGGGAAGGCTAGTTTCCCTCCAAAATTTTTAAATTTCTTGGGGGAGCTTCTAAGCCTACAGCTAGACGAAGTCTGGGTGATAAGCCTATGAGGGGAATGCATCGAGCTGTGACCGACAGGTTGCCTTTGTGCAAGAAAAACATTGAATCTTGTGAACTTGACGAAGCAAGATGAGCTGCTGTTAAAAGTTGGTAGGGAGGCTCCAAAACGAATCTAAGGAAAAAATTTGGAGGGTGGTTGTAGCTGCTACAACAGGACTCTTATGCGTATGCACAAAAATTGACTAGGAAATTGTGCAGGAAGCCAAAAATGGGTTTTTGAGCCTTGGGATCCAAGAATTTCATTCTCTTTGGGATAGTTTGGGTTCTAGCCTTGCAAGGGGATGCTTTGGAACACATTGATGGATAGCGAAATATCCAAACCAATGGTCATTTTCCTAATCCGAAAAAATGATGTGTAACATGTAGTGAATAAGTGTGTTGATTTTAATGATGATATAGTACAAAACAAATCAATAACATTGATTTAAGAAATTTTTTGGTGAAGGTCAATATATCTATACTAGTATGTTAAAGGTGATGGTGGGATATATTACATATTTTAAACAAAATGGGAACAAAAAATTTGGAATAAAATGAAAGAAATATAAGAAAACTAATGCCAAAAACTATGACCAGTTGAATGAATGTTGTTAAATAATATAGCCTCAAACATGAAAAAGTAAATTTTAATAGAATAATTATTTGTAGAATAAATATAAATACAATATATCATTACAACAATAAGTTTTGAAGCCATTTACAATAATATACTTGTTAATAACTCATCATATCACCTGTAGGAATTGAATCCTTTTATCCATTCTATTAACCACGCAATCCCTTCTACGGATAGAAGCAATCCCTCTAGCCCAATGTGTGGGTCTAGTAACAACCATGACAAAACAAGCAAAATTCCCTTACCTAACATCTCTGATATAAACATGCCTGATAATACATGAATAGGCATCTAATAAAACATGAAATCCATATGAATAGAAGGGATCATGTGCATGAATCCACAGTATGGACGCAACCATCCAAATAGAAAAGATCATGTGTACAATCACGAATAACTCGCAACTCCATGCAACCTAGGATTTATCAAATGGAACCCAGGGTCTTGAGCTCTATCCCGATCTGATCAATGTACGAATTCTAGCATGCGAATGGATGTGTCGAAGCCAAACATGATATAAAACCCCTTGATTTCCAGTCAATGATGTAAACAGTTAATAGACATGAAAGAAACCATCAATAATGACAATGGCTCTCAAGGTACAATCAATACAATCCATGAGTGTGAATAACGAAGCTGAATTCAAACACCCGTAGAATCATTCGATTGAAGGCTAATGAAGTAAACCTATCGTTGAATATGAAGAACTTGCGATTGACGCATCCAAACTCGAAGGTACTAGAAGGGAATTTCTAGATCATATTCCTAGATAATGCGTTGAAGTCGATAGGAAGTGATCTATCGAAGGAGGGCCATAATGTATCCCACATCATCGACACAAAACAAAGAGTATAGTAGAGTAGGTAAGTGTGATTCAGGATTGTGGCAAAAATTTTAGGGAATGTATAAGTGGTAAAAACCGCAGATAGGACTTCTCTTGAACATATCAGTGACACAACTATGTAGTTTGGAAGCATTTGACTCAACATGGGATCAAAAGTCATGACGACGAAGTAGTATAATTAGATGAGAGGAAAAATGTATTTCCCAAACCCAGGAAGGTAAGTGACAAAGTGAGTATATCCCAAACCCGACACAAGCAACAGATAAGTGTCATGTTCAAGAGCGACATGTTTCCTTTACACAAAATACAAGAGATATTCACTTTCATTTTTCCCCCACTATTTCTAGTGAGTACCCCATTATTTTTTATCGCAAGCTTGAAGGGGATGGGATATTATTTCCATATAAGTTCATCCTTCAGATGAATCCATCCTAGTAATTTTAACGAGCACTAGGAGGCAAAAACTTGTTCTCGTCATGATGACAAGTCCTGCATTGTTTAATTTTTTTCGAGTCGGACGGATGTGAAACTTGGCATATTTTTCATGTTTAAAGAGTTTGAGAAAGAGGAAAAAAAGAAAACTCGAAAGGTCCCTTTTTGTAAATCATCTCTTGTCAGAAAAGGTACAAAATAATATTCAACAGAACCTCTTAGCCATGTTCAACTAAAGTATTCCTTTTTCGTACAATAGTCTATCTCAGTCCGGAAAAGGGTTAAACTTATACTAAGTAGACACCATTTCATTTACTTTAACAAGTTCGAAATGACAAGTAGTCGGTGATATTTTCATGTTTCGAGAGTTAGAAAAGAGCTTAAAGATGACTCCAGGGGGTCGCTTTTTCATTTATTTTTTACGAGTCCAAAAATTTGATAAAATAAAACTCATTGAATTAGTCAAAAATAATCATTGTCACCATGTTCCATGACCTGCCACTGCACAAGTGAAACACACATTACCAATTTCAAGGAAAAATATTAAAATATAAGTGAAATATGCCCTAATTTGGTAAAAATGTCATTTAAAAACTTATAAAATCTCAAAAAAAATCATTTTCACCATTTTACTATTTTGCAAATCAAAGAGCATTTTTACCCTATTTTACCTTAATCTTCAGGTGGAGAGTATGATCAATCCTGGACACCATTCGTCAAGTTGTTCACTGCAGGTAAGAGATTTGTCTCTTCCCTTCAATTTGGTTGTATTTTTATGTATTTTCATCCATAGACTAGGCTTCATGGAGGGCTTAGAAAAAATTATGTCAAGGGCAACCAACGTAGGTTTTACCCATCGAACCCACATTTCTCACCTTGTGGCCAACTATGTGGTGAGCCCCAGTATTGCAGCAATAATGCTGCAACTCCTGGAACTCCCTTCCTTAATTTTATCAACCCGGTAGTTCGTAACAAACTTGGAAGCGACGGTGTTGTATGCACATGTACTAGCTCTTGCCGCGGCTGTCACTTGATCAGCTGGCACAAGTCCGCTAGGAGCTTAAGACAACTTCTATGAGCTCTTTTTAACTGATGGACAAAAGCTAACTCAAAGAAGGCTAATCTACTTGCAAAAAGACACTGGAAAGCTGAAAGGAAACGCAAACCCTAGCAAACCCTAATTTTCCCAACTAGCCCTACTGATGCAAAAAGGAGGATTCAGGCTAATGAAAGAGATGCCATTGACTTCTAGGAAGGTAAAATGCATGTGTCTAAGCTACTTCTATAGTAACATCTGAAAAAAAACATCTTTTTGTATTTTTGAATAAGTTGTCAGAATTATCATGCATGTGCTTTTAACTGTTTTTTACTGTGCAGAGGTGGATTAGCGAGAGGATATGCTTGGAGGAGGTCGAAAAGGTTCAGAGAGGGCCTAAGGGGTCCCTAACACCCTTCCAGAGAGTTTCACAGAGTTTGGCTATCAAGAAACCTCATTCGTGAGCTTCTATAGGAAGTCTGCAGGGGTTCTACAAGATTTCTGTGATTTTTCTACAGGATGTTTAGAAATCGGATTTTGGAGGATGGATGGAGGAAGAAAGATGAAGGAGTGAGTATGGAGGTGAGATAATGGCATGAGGAGGTCCAGAGCTTGGGGAATGGAGCTGAGAAGTGGCAAGGATGGTTGGATTTGTTCAAGGAGAGGAAGAGCAATGTTGCACAACAATATGGGAATTTAGGGCAGAGTGAGAAAATGGCAACCGTAAGGCAAGGATTCTAAGTAGAGGATGAAGCAAGTGGGATTGATGGAGAATGGGCAGATAAAGAAGGATAACAGGTGCTCTGCAAGTTGTTTTTCAAACGAAACAAACAAGGATTTGGAAAATCAAAGACCTAGTTACGTTAGTCTATTTTGGCCTATATAACAGCAAAGAAATGGAACAGAAGTTTATTTGTACTGAAATGAGATGAAATAACTATGCAACGAAGCAATCAAGAATCTGAACATGTAACCAAATTCTGCAAATAAGAATCGAACACTAATGATTGCATGGCGAAGCAAAGAAAGTGTTTTTGTTGGCAGCAAGGTCACCTTGATCCCAACTCCTGATCCCACTGAGGGAGAGGTGAAATCAGAGGTGCTTGATGGCCTTTTCCTGAAGCTCTTCCCTGTTAATTACCTATCAACTCAATATGAACATAAAAATCCTTTTTAATCATCAAAATAAATCTAAATAACAAAGCAAGTTTTAAATCTAAATAGCAGATTTTATTCTAAGAATGCAGCAAAAACACATAAAGATAAACAAAGGAGGTACTGGGCACTTGAGATGGGCCCAACCCCAAGGGCTATAGCCTCCTAAGAGAGATTTAGAGCTGGTGCAAAGTTGGATTCATCTTTATTGAGCAAGAAATAATATTTACATCAAAAACTATCCACAAGGGAAAAGCTTGAAAATGTGTTGAAATGCAAAGCTAGCCTACTGCCTAAAAAATGACTAAAATCGAACTACAAACTAGCTAACTTCTGTGTACAAAATGACTACTTGAAATGAGGCCCTAAGCCCTCTTATTTATAAAAATTGAGGACCCCAACAGCCCTCCTAAACTTTAGGAACTTGGCTGCCAAAACTTGTAGTTAACGACACCTTTACTAGCACTTGCTCGGCTACCCTTGTGATAATTGATTTGGTGGCCCTTGAACTCCGAGCTGATGGTGGAGAATTCGAGGTAAGGGCCCATAAATGAAGGGGACACCTTCCTAAAAATCCTCTCCACGAATTTGGCTGCCAAGTGCTCATTTAAACCTTTGATTTTGTCTCAAAATTGACTAAAAACCTGCACAAAGCACCCATTAGACTTGTTGGCATAATGACTAACTCAATTCACCCTATTAGCATAAATATAATAAAAAACATGCAATAAAATAATAAGAATGGCAGATTAAGTCGAATTAGGAGGTTGAATGAGCCCATATAATTATCCATTTTTGGGGCTCATCATCACCCCCCTACTGAAATTGTTGCACATCCTCTGAGCAACTAATCTATCTCCTCATATTTGATGGCCCTGGTGGCCTCCCTGTCATGCCAAGCTTCTGAAGTGATGACCCCATGCTTTTCTCTCTACTTCTTCCCACTGCCTGTGCTCCTTTTCCTAGAGATTTCTCAACTTCGTGTAGAATTGTCTCAGCATCCTGTAGAGAGGCCTTTGTGTCCAACATTTTCATTCTTTCTCTCCAGGTGGATGTCTTCGGGCTTCCCCGTTCATAGGTGATGGATGCCTTGGAGGGAGACCTCTCCTTTTGTGTAGTTGGGGTGTCTACCATTGTAATTGGCTCTTTTGACTGTGGTTGGGGTCTGCCAGTTTTTATCCTCACGCTCCTTCTTGCTTTAATATACAGGGAAGGCTCCCTCTTTCGCTTCCCCTTCTGCTTGGGAGATGTGCTTAGGGTGGCCAGCACAGCTGCTGCCTCCTTGGCTAAAATCTCAGGCGATTTTTCCTTCTGTTGCCCTGTTTCCAGACTTCCTGTAGAAAGTCCTGTGTTGACTGTTTTCTGGCTTCCTGTAGAAACGGTTTTCTGGCTTCCTGTAGAAACGGTTTTCACTGTTTTGGCTTGCTTGGCTGGGGGTGCCTTCTCTTTTAATTTTGTTGTGGTTGCCTTGGGTGTGCCCTCACTTGCTTGGACTTTTTCAGTCCTATATGCCCTGATTTGCAACCATTTCTCCCTTGGCGTTTGTGCCTTTATTCCACCCACAATTTTGGGCTCAGAAGCTTGGCCTTTGTTGTGGGGGAAAATGCCTATGCAGGACGATCCTATCCACCTAAGGTGTGACAGTGCCTTAGCAACAAACAAGGACAGCTATTCTGGTTTCTTCCTTTATGAAATGTGAAAGAAGAGAGATAAATAGACTTACCGGTGTCTTCCGTTTGTCCCTCGATCCGGTCTCTCTTCTCTTTGGGAGTTCACAGCTACTTGCCTTCTCACTCGCCCAGCTTCAACAGGTTCATGCAAGATCACAAGAGAACAGCTACTTGCCTTCTTGCTTGTCCAGCTTCAACGAGTTCCTGCAAGATCACAAGAGAACAGCTACTTGCGACAAGAGAAGAACACTACACAAAGACAGATATTCACATTCATAACTAGTTTAGGATTAGAAATAAACTAAACATACTAATGCATTCATACATCAAAAATACATCAGCATATAGGAGAAACCAAGATAGCTTTATTGATGAATAACAAGGTTCAGGAAGAGACACAACCCAGAGGGCTTCAATCCAGCATCTCCTTCCCAGCAAATGGAATTCCTATCTTCACCCCCTTCAAAGCATTAAGCACCCAATGATTCCAATCTCAAACCAACAACAATTCTTTGCAATAACAAAATTCCAGCCCCTAGATCTCATGGAGGAGAGATCCATATATAGATGTTTGGAGAGAGGACGAGTCAGCTTGAGATCTGACTAGTGTCCTCTCCCTCTGTCAGTTCTTGATTCCACTTGGAGGTTCTTCCTTCCACTTGGAGATTTGGAACCTCTTACTCATCACCAGTCGAATGCCCTGAGGCAAGTGTCATTTTGGAAGCTTCCTGGGTTTTTACACCTTGAGAAATGAGCTTGCCACATGTCCACTCTCGTTTAGCACAGGTAGCCAGTGTTCCCTTTGAAATTCAATGCAGGTAGCCAGTGTTGGCTTTGACATTCAGCGCAAACAGCTAGTGTAGCCACTGAAATGATCCTGAATTGACTTGTTTTTGAGCAGTTTCTGGTGGAGAACTTCTGTGAATTGCTGTGGTTTGTTAGCCTTGTTCCTCTAGGGGTAGGAACAACATGTTTAGGGACTTTGGATCCCTTAGATTATGGACATTTCATGCTCAATGCTGTAAGGCACAAAAATGTCTATAACAGTTGCCCCCTAAAGTATGAGGTTGTTTATCGGGTGAAATTCTTTATCAGGGGGATCCGAAGTTCATCCAATGCTGGGAGGAGACCTGTAATAAGATACAATACAATACATTATTTTTCATACTGCTTTCATGATCTAGCTGAGGCAGGCATTCCCATGCTCAGCTTTATAAATTCATTTTTTTGTACATAGAACAGACAATCGTCTGATGGTAGACTGATAATTTTGATGAAATTATCATCCTTTGAGTAGGATGATTATCTGCTGCAATGATGTACATGTCAATGTCTTTATCTTTCCTGAATATATATCGCAGCTCGGATGGATGAAACTAGATCCGGGGTCTTCAAACTCGTTCGATCTTCACTCTAAGTACAAGTCGATCCATGTGAGAAATGTTCTGAAGTCGAACATGGAAAGACATCGCTTGATTACCGGTCAATGATGTAAACCGTTAACAAGCGCGAGAGGAATCACCGATAATGATAATGACCCTCAAGGTACTGCAGTACAATTCACGTGGTGTGAATAAAGGACTTGGCGTCGAACACCATGCAAAATCTTTCGGTCGAAGGTCATTGATGTATACCTGTCGCCGGAAGTGAGAAACTTTCCATTGAGGCATGCAAGCTTCAAAGTACTGAAGGGGTTGTTCCTAGATCAACTTCTTGGAAAATGAGCTGATGTCGACAAGAAGCGATCCGTCAAAGGAGGGCTTTAATGAATCCCACATCAGTGACACGGAACGGAGCTAATGATTTTAATGGAGGTGAAAACGATCTGTGACATATGATTCAGGGTGGCGGTCATGAAAGGATGAAGGATAATGTATGGCAGTGGATGGGACACGGTTGACTTTTCTGAACGACTTCTCTTGAACATATGGCGACACTGATGCGATGGATCGGTAGCATTACCCCAAATATGGATGGTATGGCGAGACCATGGACGTGACCGGTGAATGAAACAACCCAACCCGATTGTGGTATGGAGGAAAAGTGTCATGTTCAAGAGCGACTTGCTACCATCAAAGTTTTCTTGAGTTTCTCCCAATTTTTCCCCAGTCATTGCTGACCAGTACCTCTTTATTTTTGTCAAGCTTGAGGAGGATAACATATGCTTGTTCTATAACCTGCCCTTCGGGCAAGCCCATCGCTATGTTTTAACGAGCCTAGCGATAGTGAAACTTGTTCTCGTCTAAAGACAAGTTTGTCGCTATTTAATGATTTTAACGAGTCTAACGACAAAGATAACTCGGTCCTTTTCATTTTTAGAGAGTCTGAAAAGGTACATAAAGTTAACTCCAACAGTCCTTTTTCGTCATCTAATCCCTTAAGTCCGAAAAATTATAAAACAATACAGAAGGGATGAGTTTTCGATAGTTTTAACGAGCCGAACAAAACAAGCGCTCGATCTTTTTGTGCAATAATCCCTCAGGTCCAAAAATATTAAAATCTAGAGGAGGGATAGCTCTTCCTGTCCCTTTAACGAGCTGGAAGGCTAAGGACTCGGCAATCTTTTCATATTTTACGAGTCAGTTGAAAAGAGCTTAAAGAAGACTCATCTTTTGAGGAACGAGTGATAAACAAGGTTAGCAGTTGATTCCAGGTACAGGTTGGAATTTTCCAATCACGGCAGTGTCACAAGGATGGCTAGGTGAAATCACTCTTCGCAGCTGTTCATCAAAATGGGTAAACAATCATATGGAGGCGAACGATCGGCCAAATGAAAAGTGGAGGTGACGGTGCAAACATGACCAAGGCTTTAATGGCTGATAATATTACATTCACTGTGGTTATTTACCAGGATTGTTCATTTTTTAACGAGCTTAAACGCGGGTGGAAACATTTGCTCGGTCTTATGTTTATTTTTTAACGAGCATGAACTATGTGCTAAAACTGCTTGGATCTTGCGTTTATTTTTTAACGAGCATGAACTGTGTGCTAAAACTGCTCGAATATACCAGTCATATGATAAGAGTGTCTCATTGAGATTCTATTTTTTATGGAGCTTCATCTCACAAAGCTATGCCCCGCATCCTTTCTTTATGCAAGTTAGGAAACGGCTAACCCCAAAAACGGATAAATAACCACTCTTTGCTTGCACTCCAAAAGGTTTGCATGCCCCCAGGTATAAAGTACGATTTCAAGGTTACCTCTACTTCTTTTCCTTCAAAACAATTGTTTTAAAGAGAGAGGCTTACCTCTTTCAGGTTACCCAAAGATTGTCTCGTTAATCTTTCAAACAAAACACTTCCTCGGCAATGTCTACCGAAATAGACAAAGGCGAGAGACTTAGATCGTCAACTCACATAACTTTGACAAAAGAATCTTATTCCAGAACAACCCCTCTTCCAACCACGGACGGGGTACGGACTAGTCATATTCTCCCGCGGAAACCTACCCTATACCCAAAGTTTTCCTGCCGAAGCAGACCAAGACGCATGCCCCCTGGGTTCCAGTCATATCCTCCCGGATTACTCGCGCTCATCAGGTGGACGGACCATGGGTTGAGACAATTTTTGCGTGAATAGACCATTTAGGGGTGGTATATGACTATTTGCGATGCGTGATCCGGGAAATGAAAGTTGGTCCACGAGCTTGACCACTCTTCCTTCATGCGGAAAACACATTACTCTAAAGAGTGAGGAGACTATAGCTCCCATGCAATATATATAGTCTCGACCAAGGAGTAGGTTATAATCCAAGGGTCCTTGAACGACCATCACGTTCATTTGAATGGTCTTCCCTTTCAATGTTATGGGCACATTGGGGAGGATCCCTAAAGGTCGACTGGTTCCTTTATCAAAGCCTGATAGATTTCTCATTTCAGGCAAAAGCGCTGGCGAACCAAGTGCTTTCCAAGCAATAGAGGAAAGGATACTCACAGATGCCCCCTCATCAATGATAGTGCCAGCCATTACCATTCTGTATATTTGAACGATAATTCTGAATGGTATGCTTGCTGGCAACCAGGGTCTGCCTAGTTGGTTCCAGTCGAACGAGACAACTAGGTTGCTTGGTGGTGGGACCGAATAGACGGCCGGGTATGACTCTGACGAAGTTCCTTCCTGCGATAAAGGAATGGGCAAATTGCCCCCTTGTTCGTCGGAGTCTGTGTTGACGAAGAGAATTTGGACGGTGTCGTCTTTATTCTCCTCTGTGATGGTATCATTCGAAGATAGAGCCTCTGAAGGCAAAACCGGGTCAACTGCCGTCTCAACCTTTTGACTTTCGTCAAGCATGGATTCAGACGGTTCATCTTCAATGATAGGTGCTTCGGCTGACCACCTGGGCGGGCCAGCCGGGTTTTCAACTAGTGAAGGACTTGGCAGGAGTTTTTGATATCCAGGAGGAAGTTGCACTGGTAAAACCGGGCGATCTTCCAAAACTCTTTTAGCCTCGTCTAAGAAGGGACAACGGTGGATGGCATGGTCGCCTTCACACAGTTTGCAGGGAAGTCTAGCTTTCCCTCTCTGTCTTGTGGCTTCACTTTCACTAGTTGACGGTGAGCAGTCAACATGGCTATCAGAGGTTGACGCTACTGGATTGTGCAAACGGGGAGACCAGTCCCTTAGTATCCGAGGGATGCAGGGACAATCTCTGTGGAATTGGTCTCCCTTGCATATGACACATGGTGATTTAGGCCTGGTCAGTGCTGTGTGTGGATTTTTGTCAGACGACACTCATTTGCCCCCAGTCGCTTTTGGCTCCTTCTTCTTCTTCTCTTTCTTCTTCTTTTCCTTCTTCTCCTTAGGAACTTTGTTTTTTGCTTTACCAGTTCCGTCAAGCAAAGATGAAGGAGGAGAGGAAGAGTTAGATGAGGTAGAAGGCTGGTTGGCAACTCTGGTCTGGTCTAACTATTGACTCGACTGTTCAGGAATAGTGATGTTTTGAACGACATTGGTTGAAAAGAGCCAGACCGGCAGGCCAATTGTCAGTCCTGGAATCGACAATGTGGCCATATGGGGCGCACCAACATCTCCCCAAGAGGAGAAGGGACTAGGATTTCCACCAAGGGGAATTCCTTGGTTGGTGTGCTCCATTTTTTCAACCTAAAGATCAATGCAGGAATAAAGGGTGATTGTTCCGTTTAAAATAAATTTTAACGACGCTTAGACACAACTTGCTTTTTCAGTTTTAAAGAGTCGAGAAAAAGCTAAAGATGACTCTAGTCTCCTTCGATGTTTTAACGAGCCCGAAGTGACAAATGCTCGGATGGACTTTTTCCGTTATAGAGTCTGAAAAAGGCCAAAAGGAACTACTCTAGAGTTCTAGGCAGAGGGTGTGCCAAACTTTTCGCAAAACCGCAGAATACTTTTTAGGGTACGGGCGGTCAATCTTCCTAAATGTTGTGTTCAGTGCATTGCGATCAGTAGGGCGGCCGACACGGCTTCCTAAGGATAAAGGTTTTATGCCTATAGGGGTCTCCCAATATATACGCGACGGTACGTGGGAGCACAATCCGTACTGGCGCTATTGTCCCTCAGGAGGAATCACCCACCATCCACGAGATCGACAGTCACCAGGCTTAACGACGTCGGAACACGTCTCTAGCCTAGACCTCTATGTTGTGCGTTATGTTGCAAAGCGTTGTTAAGTTCATTCAATTTATTTTAGGTTGATCTTTTTAGAAGTTTGCCTTTCAAGGTTCACCACGAGATGTATGATACAATTCCTAAATGCAGTCTAAAGATGATAAGCAAGCTTTATATCTTTTCAACTTTGAAAATCCTAGCTACTAAGGGAAAAGAAAGACACCATCTTTTCTCAAAGAGCAATCAGCACACTCTAATGCACTTTTCCTAAATCAAGCATGAAAACTATCAAAAATGCAAATGCACAATGCAGGTGTTTGTTTTCCGCTTTCTTAGTATTGATGCCTACAAAGAAAGCTTTTTGTACAACTTTGAATTTGATTTTAAATGACCAATACAAACAAGTTTACTTTTTCGAAATCAGAGAGGGTAGAAGAGATTACAACACTTAACGATTTTCGAAATGAATACTTGTTTTTACACTTTAAAAGAGACAAACTCAAACCAATAAGCAAGAGTAAATGTATAATCAACTGCAAACAACCAATGAACTCTCTCCTAAGATCACAATCAACAGATCTGAATCAAGGGCTACAGGATGACTATTTCGCTCACGCAAAGGAAAACTGCAAATGATGCCACAAACACAAAAAAACACTCACAGTCTTTTTGTACAAAAGGAGGCGGAATCTAAGCAGAGAAAAGGAGTTATTAGACTGGTACCTATGTTGGTTACAGGCTGCAAAAATCAGAGATCAAAACAAGGCAAAACATAGCAGAGAACCCCAGCTGCACAAGGGCAAACTAGTTCAGCGCAACCTCAACACAGGGGTTTTGACATTCAGCGCAGGTAGCCTTCACGGGACCTGCGTTGAAATGCAGAATCCCTTCACTGGGTCTGCGCTGAAGGAGAAACTCTCGTTTCCCACAGGTTCTGGGTCACAAATTGCTATTTAATTCACTGTTTCAGGCCAAATAAAAGCAACAAGCAAGGTATAATCAAAGGGATGCTTTGAGGGGGTACTAAGATCTATCACAAAGGATCATCAAATCATTTGTGAGTCCATTGTTCAGATCATAGACAAGTCCAATTATTGGATCAAAGCAGCAACTGTCTACTTTGCATCCGGGAATAGCAGATGCAGTTCGATTGTTGCTGTCAAGTCTATGAAACAAACAATGATAGAAACACAAATAAAATGACTAAACAGATTTCCCCAGTGGAGTCGCCAATTTGTTGTGGGGAAAAATGCCTATGCAGGACGATCCTATCCACCTAAGGTGTGACAGTGCCTTATCAACAAACAAGGACAGCTATTCTGGTTTCTTCCTTTATGAAATGTGAAAGAAGAGAGATAAATAGACTTACCGGTGTCTTCCGTTTGTCCCTCGATCCGGTCTCTCTTCTCTTTGGGAGTTCACAGCTACTTGCCTTCTCACTCGCCCAGCTTCAACAGGTTCATGCAAGATCACAAGAGAACAGCTACTTGCCTTCTTGCTTGTCCAGCTTCAACGGGTTCCTGCAAGATCACAAGAGGAAAGCTACTTGCGACAAGAGAAGAACACTACACAAAGACAGATATTCACATTCATAACTAGTTTAGGATTAGAAATAAACTAAACATACTAATGCATTCATACATCAAAAATACATCAGCATATAGGAGAAACCAAGATAGCTTTATTGATGAATAACAAGGTTCAGGAAGAGATACAACCCAGAGGGCTTCAATCCAGCATCTCCTTCCCAGCAAATGGAATTCCTATCTTCACCCCCTTCAAAGCATTAAGCACCCAATGATTCCAATCTCAAACCAACAGCGATTCTTTGCAATAACAAAATTCCAGCCCCTAGATCTCATGGAGGAGAGATCCATATATAGATGTTTGGAGAGAGGATGAGTCAGCTTGAGATCTGACTAGTGTCCTCTCCCTCTGTCAGTTCTTGATTCCACTTGGAGGTTCTTGCTTCCACTTGGAGATTTGGAACCTCTTACTCATCACCAGTCGAATTCCCTGAGGCAAGTGTCATTTTGGAAGCTTCCTGGGTTTTGACACCTTGAGAAATGAGCTTGCCACATGTCCACTCTCGTTCAACACAGGTAGCCAGTGTTCCCTTTGACATTCAACATAGGTAGCCAGTGTTGTCTTTGACATTCAGCGCAAACAGCTAGTGTAGCCACTGAAATGATCCTGAATTGACTTGTTTTTGAGCAGTTTCTGGTGGAGAACTTCTGTGAATTGCTGTGGTTTGTTAGCCTTGTTCCTCTAGGGGTAGGAACAACATGTTTAGGGACTTTGGATCCCTTAGATTATGGACATTTCATGCTCAATGCTGTAAGGCACAAAAATGTCTATAACAACCTTTCTCTTGTTTCTCTTCTTGCTCTTTCTGTGGTGGTCTGTCCTGGGTTTCCTTACCATTAGCTTTCTCTTCCGCCTCAATGTGTTCCCTCTCTTCACTCCTGGATGAAGTGTAAGTTCACACAACAACCTGAAATGATAACCATGGATAATTTTGAATTATGAATCCCCCTGGCATGGTGAGAGTGCTCCCTTTTTCTTATGCTTTGGTCAGAAATGGAAATGTTGTTTATAGTTTCCCCCTGGACTCAAGGAAGAATTCCTCAGCTGTTTGATATCAATGAACAACAATTCCCTGGTTATAATGCTGTTGCTGCCCAAAACTCGACTGTCAAAAGGGAATTAGCCTCTCACAGACAAAGTGCAGAGCTTAATTTTCATCCCCAACCACATAAAAGTCACATTCTTTATGCACAAGTTAGACCTTACAGTGGTTTATCGTTTCTACAGAAGGAATTTACTAACAAGAACTGTGGAGGAGAATTTTGACACAAAATCAACTGAGAAATTTCGTGCCACACACAGGTAGCTGCTATTTTTTTGACTCACGGGTAGACTTGTTTCATACTTTCTTATTCAAAACAGTTTAATTCATTGCCTTTCGGACGTATCATGCATGGAAGAGTGTTTTTTCAAGCCTACCTCTCTCAGAGCTCCAAACTCGATGAAAAAAAGTCCCAGCTTCTCTGCTTCGGAAGGATATGATGTACTTCCTGTAGAACGCCCCTGCGCCTCTGAGCGAGCCCGATACGCAGAAGAATCTCGAACTAAGCTGAAAAGCTCGTGGAGGACGACGGGTTAACAGATTGTGGGAGTAGAGGACATGTACTTCGGCTAAGAACGCTGCAAGTGCAAATTAATCAATGGGTGGTGAGAGTCAGCCGAGCATTCTTTAATTGTTGCGTGATTTGCGGTGAGGGAGTGAAGTGGCCAACATGTGCGCTGGCCCATGCAGATGGTGGTGCTGTCATGAAACATCCTGTTTCCTACCTATGATCACTCCATCAATTACGTCGAAGGTCAAACAGTCACCATTACCTGTTTCCTGATTTCCTCTTGAGATGGTTGAGCACACGTGTCTCATTCACCCATCAAGCGTTGTTAAACTAGATGAGGGTGGCCAGTTAGCTGGCCACTGATTTTTTTAATCCCAACCATCTCATTGCTCATGCAGTTTTCAAATTACATTCATGCAATCAGAGGAATGAGTTTTAGTCACGTACCTGGAAGTCGAATGGTTGTTGTGAGGTGTTGTGGCCTTTCATTTGTTGCATGCATTGGTTTTTGTGGTTGCATGGTGGCTTGGTTGCTGATTCATGGCTATTTTTTCTTGTGCAGGTATCCTCTGGCCGGATCCATGCTGTAGGAGCTGGCTTCACGTTCAGATCTGCACCCTCAAGCTGCTGATGTCGAATTTTCACAAGACCGAAACTTATTTTCGCCATTTCTCCCGAACGATAGATCAGATCGATCTGAAACTTGCTGAGCATGTTCCTATCATCATTATGCACCTCCCATAGCAAAATTGCGATCAATGGATGCACAGATTTTGAAAAAAGTGGAAAATGGCTGAAGATTACAGAGATCAATTTCTCGGAAACCGTGCATCGGAATCGGCTGAAACTGCTTGGGTAGGCTACTATCACCCATGTTCATCTCCCCATGAAACAAGTTTTGAAACAGATGCACTGATATGGAGAAAATGCAAAAATGGCTGAAGGTGATGGAGGCTGGTTTCTTGGAAACCGTGCACCTGAATGGGCTGAAATTGCTCGGGCATGTTGCCATCATCCCTATACAACTCCCCCTGTAACAATTTTGCAAATGGATGCACGATTTAGCTTCACACTTTTGAACTTGACCCTCACTCTCTTTTAGATGGATGCCCCTAACATCTTCAATTCTTTATGCTTCTTCTAATTGGATCTTCAAGCTGATGACTTCCTCCTTGAGCTAAATCTCTTTTACATCAAAGATCTGCAATAAATTATCTTGTTCTCTACACACAACTATAAACCTACTTACTTCAAAATTTAGTTTATCAATTACAACCATAACTAACTCAAGTTCAACTTTAAGAACCATTTCATCTCAATATCTCAATTTCCACTACTATTTTCTCCTCCATATGTCCTTTGCATATTTTAGATCCATTAACTTCTCTAGATTTGCATTGTGAATATTGTCATAGCTCACACACTTTGATTTGGTATTTTGTTATTGTACTTTCAATAAGATAGGATATTTTCCACCATATTCACACACTAACCTCCAAACATTGGATCCACAAGCTAATAAATCAAACTTAATCTTTTCACTCCATACGTGATAGCTAATAGCATTAAGCAAAGGCACTACTTGATGATCCATCATATTTTTTTTTAACAAAATTTCACCAAATCTACCTTCCAACAGTTGAGATGCACCTAAAGTCACCTAATACAAAACCAATTGTTGGGATCTTGAAAATACTGAGTTTGGGGGGGGGGGGGGGGGGGGGTGGTTGAATAAGTATTGTACAAATGGATCAAATTTTACAATTTTTTATCTTCTCTTTATAAATCACTGAGTCATCAATTGATTAGTGATCATCACAATATATTAGTAGTAGTTGACTCATGCACAATAAATTATATGAGAATCAAACATAAACACAGATAAACCATGAGAGAAACATCTGAAACAACAACACACGTGACAACACCAGATGTTAGGAGGAAACCATTCCAAGAGAAAAACCTCTAACTACTTTGTTTGCTTCTTATTCTCATTAATACATCTTTCTTTACATCATGCACTAGAAATCACTAGTGTGCAAGCCGTGAATTTTGATGCACAAAATAAATATTCACTCGTTCCAGGTCACTACTTGATGGAAGCCACCACTTCCACAACCATGCAGGCCCTAACTTGCTGCAAACCCCTACCTCCAATATTTTCTCTAGACACCACTACAAGGAAGCCACCATTCCCTAAGCAAGCCACCACTTGCCACACTAAAGGTCCCAACCCTCAAACTCTTGTGGATGACACTTCATACATTTTTAGACTAGGCACACTATTCTCAACTCAAACACTTATAATGGCAGAAGTGTCCTCAGACACGTAATTTTATTAATCAGAAAAAATAATTACATAATTTTATTTTGCAATAGTTTACACTTGAACAACCAAACACTCTTGCAATGAGTTATTTATAAGCTCCATGTCCTAACTACCTCTAATTATGGATCACTTATTAAATAAAAAGTGTCCATTTACAATAAATGCTATTCAAACCAACTAGCTAACAAGTCTCCTAAAATAGAGCCTAAGATACGACACATTTGGAGAGTCATATATAGTTAAAACAATATGCTAATTCTAAAATTCTCCATTAAATAATTAAACATTCTAGAATAATAATTATTAATTAAATATCTTAAATTAATAATTATTTTATTCTAATTTTATAACCTATGATAAATTGTATTTTTGGATCACCTAACATTCCCCCCTGTGATCCAAAGATACATTACAACAGATACCAAGTTCATCCCTGAACTTAGTAAATTTTATTCTGCCAAGCAGTTTCGTGAAAATGTTGGAGATCTGATCTTCGGAAGGACAATAAACTGGCTTGAGGACATCTTTGGCAATGAGAGATCTGATATGATGATACTTGGTGTCCACATGCTTTGTCTTTGAATGAAAAACTAGGTTCTTGGCAAGTTTGATGGCTGAATGGCTGTCAATGAATAATTATGTAGCTTATGCCTGAGAAATTCCCAAGTCCTACAAAATTTTGCGCAACCAAACAATTTCACATGTTGCTTCCCATGCTGAAATGTACTCTGCTTCTGCTGAAGAAGTGGCCACGGTAGCTTGTTTCTTACAACTCCAAGATACTGCTGATGACCCCATGTTCATTAAATAACCTGATGTTGATGCTCGATCATCAATACTCCCAGCAAAGTTGGCATCGGAATATCCACCAAGTACAAAATTTTTAGTCTTTGTGTAAAGAAGACCAAAAACTTTGTTCCTTGGATATATCGAAGAACTCTTTTGGCTGCATTCCAGTGGTTGTCTCGTGGTTCCTACATAAAACATGAAAGAATATTGACTGCATAAGATAGATCAGGACGAGTATTTGTCAAATAAATCAAGTTGCCAATCAACTGTCTGTAAGTTGTACTGTCCACCTTTCCCCCCTTCAAATTTTGAAAGTTTCTAGTTTTGCTCCATGGGGGTGAGAACAGGCTTGCAATCCTGCATGCCAAATCGCTGAAGAACC
This sequence comes from Pinus tabuliformis, assembly GCA_031772625.1. Classification (NCBI taxonomy): domain Eukaryota; kingdom Viridiplantae; phylum Streptophyta; class Pinopsida; order Pinales; family Pinaceae; genus Pinus; species Pinus tabuliformis. The sequence goes on from CM062813.1 coordinate 271,459,465, forward strand.
TCTGCTGCATACTTACTCTGAGAAATGAAAATATGATGTGGATGTTAGAAGACTTCAACTCCAAGATAGTAGCGAAGTAATCCCAAGTCTGTCATCTTAAAACCTGCATGTAACTCCTTTTTCACCTGTGCAATATGATCATCTTGGTTGCTAGTAATGATCAAATCATCTACATACATAACAAGAATGACCATATATTTTCCCTGTTGTCGCACATACAAAGTATCATCAGATTCACTTCGTTGAAAACCAACTTTCTTAAAGTATTCATCCATCTTTGCATACCAAGCGCGGGGAGCTTGTTTTAATCCATATAAAGCCTTGATCATTTTGCAGACTTTATGTTCTTGTCCTTCAACTTCAAAACCTAGCAGTTGGGTCATAAAAACTTCTTCCTGTAAATCTCCGTTGAGAAAAGCACTTTTCACATCCATTTGATGAACTTTCCATCCTTTCTGAGCGGCCAATGCAAGTGTTAATCGGATGGTGTTCCATTTAGCTATAGGAGAAAAAGTTTCCTCATAGTCAATGCCTTCCTGCTGCGCAAAACCTTTTGCGACAAGTCGTGCTTTATACTTTTCAAGTTCTCCCTTCTGATTATACTTAATTCTGTAAACCCATTTGCATCCTATGGGTTTAACATTTGCTGGACAATCAACAAGTTTCCAAGTGTTGTTATTAATTACTACCTGATATTCTTCAACCATAGCTTGTTGCCATTCTTTATGTTTTACTGCTTCTTTGTATGTGGAAGGTTCAATAAAATCATTTACTATCAAGGCAAAATTTCCTTCACTTTTATGTGCCCTTCTGGTGCCTGTTTTATTCTGCTCATCAGGCTTTACATCTTTCAAAATTTGAACTGCCCATTTCAGTAGTTGGCGCTCACTTGTTTGCACTTCTGTAATGTCTCCATCATTGTAAAGAGGATTAATATAAAATGATGTTCGTCGTTCAGGTGAAGAGTGTGGAGAATCACTGTCAGAAGAACTGCTGCTGCTTGGAGATGCAGATGAACTTCTAGAAGACCCAATGGATGTTGTTGATGTAGATGGACTGGATGACTCATCTTCAGAGGAAGGAAAATCAAGTTCATACCAATTTGGTGAAGTTGGTTGACTTTGCATTTTTCAATTTCTTTTACTTCCTTTATTTTCTAACTTGTGAAGAAGATTTTCAATTTCTTCAGCACTCTTACTCTCGGTTTCATCAAAAATGACATCCCTTCTCACAATGAATTTTCCATTGGTCAAAAGACGATACCCTTTCTTCTCATCAGAATAGCCAATCATTGTGCATTTTAAACTTCTTGAGTCAAGCTTAGTTCGTTTTTCTTTTGGAACTAAGGCATAACACACTGACCCAAAAACTCTAAGATGTTTAACTCAAGGTTTGAAATGAAACCAAGCTTCATAAGGTGTGATTCCATCTAAAGAAGCAGTTGGAGATCTGTTTCTTAAATAGACAGCTATATGTATTGCTTCTGCCCAATATGTTGGACTTAACCTCTTGAAAGTTAACATGGATCTCGCCATGCCTAACAAGGTGCGATTCATCCTTTCGACTACTCCATTTTTCTGTGGAATGTAAACATTAGTAAGATGTCGTCTTATGCCATTTTCACTGCAATAAGTTTTGAATTCATTTGAAGTGAATTCTCCTCCATTATCTGTCCTGAGTGTACCTATCTTTTCTTTGACTTCATTTTCAACAAGTTGGCCAAAAATTTTAAACTTATCAAATGCTTCTAACTTGTTCTTCAAGAAGTAAACCCAAGTCATTCTACTGAAATCATCAATGAATAGTAAGAAATATTTGCAACCACCAAATGAAGTTTGCAGTGGACCACAAACATCGTTGTGAACTAGTTGTAGCCGTCTGTTTGCACACCATGAACTTGTTGGAAAACATTCTCGACTTTGTTTGCCATAAATGCAAGCTTCACATTTTGCATTTTCCCTTTTGAAAGTGGGAAGTCCTTTAACCATTCCTTGTTTCTGCAATTGAGAAAGACTTTCAAAATTTAAATGTCCATATCTTACATGCCATAGTCTTACAGGTGAAATACATGTACTCACTACCCCTGCAAAATCAGAATGCCTTGGAATAACTGTCCCTTTCATCCGTAACAATTTTCCATCTTCATAACCTGTCATGACTGTTTTCAAGTTCTGTTTGACTGAATTAATCTTGACTAAACCATCTTCCATAATCACCTGATGTCCTGCTTGTCCTCTTTATCACAATTGAAATAAATTCCCAGCTGACTGACTCTATGGTTGATATCAATGGCAACAACATGCTGCCAACAAAAACTTTATTTTCCCTTTCAAATTATAACCTCATCATTTGCTATAGAACAATTAAATCAACTATAATCAACTATTGGTTCATTAAATTTGCCTTTGGTTTTCGTTTTTTTAAATTATTTTTCCTAACCTAGCTTTGGTTATTTTTTTAAGCTAAGAGTTTTTAGGCACATTTTTAGGCTTGGTATTTACTAAGCCTATTTTTTTTAACCGAGGCTAGTTTTTTTACCGAACTAGTAATGATTTCTTCACCTATTATAACTTCATCTATTCTTAATTCATATAAAATTCACCCTTCTTTTATCAAGATGATTATGAAAAGCATGATTACAACATCCTCACAAAAAGAATCACTTAATCCCATAATTACAACATCCTTACAAAAGGAATCACATGATTAAGTGATAAAGGGTTGCTACAATAAGGGTTAGGAGCCGATCAATATACATTTATTTAGTAAAACTCTAAAAAAATTCATTTTGAAACTTGAAAAAAAAATATTATTTTGAAATCCCATTATAAAAGAAAGTCTATGAAAAGAGATTCTTCTAAATTTTTTTGGACTAGAATAAAAAAGAAAAGAAAAATTATGAACTACACTAGTTAGTAAAAAACGTCAACAAATGAAATATCTTGTGACAAAGGAAATATCTTGTGATTTAAGAGTAAAAAAATCTCTTATAAAATTAATATGGATCACAGAAGCCTCAATTCTACAAGAAAAATTATGTTACAATAAATGTATCCAATTTTATATCAATTAATAAAAGACAGCCTTCCTAGTTACCTAGTCATAAACTATTATCTGGCACGGAGAGCGCAAAATGGATTTTATTGACATTCATTGGGCTTCACCCACCAGCATAGTAACAGGGCGTTTCATCAATAAAATTCAATATTACTGCAACATGCTATCTGAAGCTGCAACATGCTATCTGAAGCTTTCATAACCACGATTTCATAAAGCTTCTCGGAGTGGCATGGTCTATAAAATAAGTGATATAACACGTAGATTCGTCGATAAATTTCATATTACAATAATAATAACCCCCAAAACGCACAGAGTAAAGAGAATTCGTCATTAAATTCAATTTAAGAACAATAACTACCCAAACGAAGATATAGTAAAGAGGAAATGAATAAAGAACAAAGTCAAACTGTTATAATAAATTTAAAAACATAAGAGGAGAATTACAAAATAAAAGCACGATAACGCTTCCATCCATCTAAAGTTGAACAATAATCGCAATATCTCCTACATTGAAAACCCAACCTACCAAAAAACCTCTCTAAAACACAACTCCGATTGAAAGTATCTACAAACACATTTATACAAAGCTGATTGAAAACTCTCTACACTGACTCAGAATCTTCTTTTATTTTTTCTGCCCTTCTTCTTGCTATTTTTGTTATTTTTATTCTTCTTGGTACCATTGTCAGTTGCCCGATTCTCTCCACACTCAGATTCTCGCGAGTTCTTGCGATCAGCCTCCCCTTCTTGCGCATTGGTGCCATTTTGGTCTTCTTGCTTATTGGTGTTGTTACTTGAGCTGTGACCAGTCACACTAATCGCAGTGCTCTTCGTTTCCTGATTCTCTCCACGCTCAGTTTCTGGCACATCGTTTTGATCAGTTTCTGCCCCTTCCCGCTTCTTGTTTTTGCTTGTGCTGTGAGTGGTCACATCAATGACAATGTTCTCTGTCTCCTGATTCTCTACGCACTGAGATTCTCGAATGTTATTGTGATCACTCACTTCTTCTTGCATATTGTTGTCAGTGCCTTCTCTTCTACTTTCGATGTTGTTACTTGTGCTCTCGCTCCCCTGATTCTCTGTCCATACACATTCTGCTGCGTTGTTGTGACCTATCTCTTCTTCTTCTTGCTTTTTCTCGTTGTTACTTGAGCTGTTACTGGTGGCACTAATCACAGTGCATTCGGTCTCCTGTTTTTCTTCACAAACAGATTCTATCTTGTTATTGTGATCAGGTTCTTCTTCTTGCCTGTTGTTGTCAGTTTCTTCTTCTTCCTTATTGTGGTTGTCACTGAAGCGGTGACTGGTCAGACTAATCACTGTGCTCTCCCTCTCCTCACTCTCTCCACACTCTGATTCTCGCGCGTTGTTGTGATCAATCTCTTCTTCTTCCTGATTCAACTTTTTGTTACTGTGAATGGTCGCAGCAATCACAGTTCTCTCGGTCTGTTGATTCCCTCCACAGTCAATTTCTTTAACGTTGCTGTGATCAGTCCCTTCTTCTTGCTTATGGTTATCAGTCTCTTCTTCCTGTATCTTGACACTTGTGCTGTGTCCCACAGTATTCTCAGTCTTCTCACCCTGTACACCTTTTGATTCTTGGACGTTGTTGTGATTAGTTTCTTCCTCTTCTTGTTTATTGTTGTTGATCTCTTCTTCTTGAGCGTTGCTGTCATCACTCCAGCTCCTGCAGCTACACGTAGTGGCCTCCAGTTCATGTTGACCATGCTGTTCTTGCTCAGGAGTATGTGATGGTGATGGTGATGGTGGTCTTCTTATCACTACTTGCGTTCTGTTTGGTCTTGGCAATGTAATTTCGTCGAGCAAAGAGGTCGTGCAAGCATAATTCTTAAATATATCAAGCATTTCTTCGCCCTTCTCTTTTTCAACCTGCAGGTTCGTCCATTGATATTCATCACCGTCATGTTTATCCATTCACTATCTATATGATCATTTTTAGAGATGGACATGAAATTACGATATAAACAAATGACAAACCATTAACTCACCGGTTGAGCATCTCGACTAAATATAATTGATCGGTTTTCATTCTTTTCAACGGTAATATGGACGATTTGTCTGAATGGAACATCTTTTATTATGTGCCATTTCACAGGAAATTTGTCTTTCCACTCCCATAATTCTGATGTCGCTCCGAAATCTACGGGCCCAACCATTTCAGCCACGCCACAGAAATTGCCGCTTCTGGCCACCTGCACCCACGCACACCCAGATTAGATTAGATATAAGGGTATTGTTGCAGAATGAATTCTTGTAAGTACTGGAAATAACATAAAATTCAAAGGAACACTCACCGAGAATAGTAAAAATATGGAACACTTGGAACTAGAAGCCCTAGATGAACCTCCTTGGACACTTTGCTCGCTGGAGATAGCTTTAGCATAAGCAGCATTTAATTCTTGATTTCCCCTGCGAGTGCTTGTCCACAATCCATGTCTAATACTACTAAGGACGTGCTCCTTGCTGGAAGATTTGATAACAAAAAACTTTGCATTGGCATATCGAGTCACAAATCCTGGAAGGTTGTAGTCATCCCGTAAAACTAAAGGGCCACTCCCACTTCCAGTATGAGACCTTTGGCCTTGCATTATTTCAAATCTCTGTGTTTGCGGTTGTTGAAATTGTCGCTGCTCATAATTAGGGTGACGTTGGGCTTGTGGTGTTGCTGGTTGAAATTGAGCTTGTGGTGTTGCTGGTTGAAATTGATTAGAGCCGGGATGACCATAATGGCCCTGGTTGTTATTGTCGTTTGTATTTATATTAACCACCAGATTTACGGGTGGAGCCTGTGGTGGTGGGGGAGCGTATATAGAGTAGGGTGCGTGAGGGTATCCTGCATATTCATATCTAGGTAGGTATTGCTCTGGATAACCATAGTGATATCCATAACCATATGGGTATCCATTATTAGGTCCATATCCATATCCGACTCCTTGCTGCTGCGGTGGTTGTGTCACCATCGCCATATTGGTGTTAAATCCATGTCCATATGACACTCCTTGCTGCTGCTGTGGTTGTGTCACCGTCGCCATATTGTTGTTTGTACCAATTCCAACGTTGATACTGGGATTTGAACTCGATCCAACATTGTTGTTTGCAATAACACTTCTGGCAGGTTGATCAGCCATTTTAGATATGTTTGTCAATAACCACAAACAGCCTACAGCCTCTTGCTTTCTTCAAAGTTTTCCTTCTCTCAAATCTACTTTCCACCAACTAGGGTTTCTGAAGTTGAGCCTGAATAGTCACAATCATGAGGGTAAGTTCAATCACTGAAGCATATGAAAACCCTTATTACACCCCTGTGTATCGGAAAGAGATAGTATTGCTTTAGAAAACCTACACAGTAAGAAAAAGAATATTTGAAAGATAAAAATTCACCATACCTTGCAGTGTTATGGATTTAACACAAAATTTTTGCAGTGCCCGCTCTTTACAATAAGATATTCTAAGCCAAATGCGAATTGCTCCGAGCTTCAGTAAATGAAATTGAACTCTCCCGGCTCAACCTGTGAAGAATCGTCTACCTGAATTCTCTATTTATATATTATATATTGAAAATAATTATCGTGTGTCGGCCTCGCAATGTTAAAACTAAACGCCAAACATTATCGATAAAACAGGGGTGGCATGGTTATTTTTATCCTAATTTTGGTGGTTTTTTATTTTTTTAAATTAAAAAGGGGGGTTAATTTTAATTCAAGTTTTGTATGGATTTCTTAACATTGTGCTTTACCGCTACCGAGAATCCCTTATCCTATGAGCCCCAACATATGGTAAGTGGTCCCGCTATACCCTGTTAAATTACTTTTCACCAAGTAAAAGTTAAGATTAAAGCATTGTCCATATCAAGTAAAATGCAAGTCAATATCGATTCAAGGAGATCTAATCCTCCAGTAAGTTTAATCAATTAAGGTTTCATAATCTCTTTGTTGATACCTAATCTTCATAATCTTCATGATTGGGTGAATTTATGTAAATAATTAAATTAGAAATGTGAACCGGTCATCCGGAGATGAGATGAATTGAGCAGTCTTGTAACTCCCTTCACTGTTGCTACTGTGGGCTATACGCCTCTCTCTCATATGCATTCTTATTTATGTACGCTGGCCCTGTCTGTCATATGCGTTTTTTTGAACGCTTTCCTGTCTGTCATATGCGTTTTTTTATGAACTATGGCCCTTTGGTCCTTTGTGTATGAAGCTATGTTGGTTTCGATTCTTGAAAGAATTACAAAATAATTATTATTGGTAGTCCTGCGTATGTTGGAACCTCCGTTGAGCATTGTTTAATGTATTCGTTGTGTGTGAGTTCCATTTTGCCCTGTCTGTCATATGCGTTTTTTATGAACGCTGGCCCTGTCACAAGCGTTGGTCCTTTGTGTATGAAGCTATGTTGGTTTCGATTCTTGAAAGAATTACAAAATAATTATTATTGGTAGTCCTGCGTACGTTGGAACCTCCGTTGAGCATTGTTTAATGTATTCGTTGTGTGTGAGTTCCATTTTGTTGTATGTTATACACATGGATTCACTGTGAGTTTCAACCCACGACCTGCGCTCTACTATTACTCTGCCATTACCACTGTTTACCACAGTTTTGTTCTTCCATATAAACGTTGATTTACGCTACCCCTCCTGACGCAGAGCATTTAGTACCAATATACCACAGTTGATTCTGCATCCTGGACTCGTGGCTTTGTCCCCTTTCTACGACAAGATCACGCTGCGTTTGATAAGGAATTTCTAGGCTGTAACTCAAATCATATTTCTGCAAAATTGGCACATTCCCGTAAATGTTAGTCATTGCATTTTCCCACAGAACTAGACCATCCCTGCGCATGTTGGCCATTTCATTTTGCGGGGGAGCACTGAGAGTGTAAGGGCTTGGATAGCCCACCAGAGGATTTCTGCGAGTGGAGCTCTCGTCCATTGCCATCCCTCGTTTAACTGCAAAAAAATCTACCGCATCTACTACCTCAGTTCGATTCCCATGGTCCCCTATGTTTATAAAGGGTCTGAATATGGACATAATTTGCTTGTTGAATAAATGTTCAATGAATCTTCTGTCCTGGTAATTGTGACCAGCATGTGCGGTGCCTATACATGAGCATGGACCAGTTTTCGAACCTTCGGCCTTTTGAATGCAAGAACTAGAGTCGCGGCATTAATTCTGTCGATTGATTTATATTTAGACGCGGGATTGAAGCGGAGTGGATTCAAGAACTCTTAAGCGGTAAAGCACCCCTGGTCATAGCTCGTGGTGGACTGTCGGGGCTTTTCCCTGACCATACCGAAGCTACTTATCACCAAGAAGAGTTTCCTGTAGCATATCCGAAACCATGCACAAGCTGACACTAATATTAAGAAAGAAACTCCTTTATCATATTCTATCAGCTATGCTTCGTTTGACTAGAGAAGGCGCAAAATTTGTCACAAAATATAGTTTGCAATCTATCTAGTTTGGCTGCGAAGCCATGCTTAAGGGATAGGTTTAATTGAGTCATCTTTTCATAGACTAGATTGGTTTGTATATTTCTTCAAATCACTTGTGATGATAAATTCTTTATTTGGTTTTCCTGATGGAGGAAATATTTAACAATAAAATTGAATTACAAGGTCCTTGCGCAACAAAGAGGCAAGATTACACAACAAGGAGATTTGAAGTTACCACTCCAGGCCATATTTGAGTTTGCTGTCCAATCATATCAGAACTATATTTTTTTCCCATTAAGAGTAAAAGCAAGAGGAAGAGAAAGATATTTTAAAGGCAGGGGGGCAGACACCCTCAAGGAGAAAAGGCAGATTTGCACTGCAAGCTACCATGGGACAAAATTGAGCAGCAAAGAAACCAACAGAAAGGTAAAACTGATGATACAGAAAAAGGTAAATCACCTGAATCCGCTCACTATGTTGTGGCACAATGTAACATTGGAGTAAATGAAGATTTATTTAATGCTTCACTTACTTCTTGGAAAAATGATTGGTTTCTTGATTCAGGAGCAACCTGCCACATGACTCATAGAAAAGATTTTTTTGAAGATTTCACTAACAATGTTGATGGAGTAGTATACTTTGCAGATCAATCAAAAATCAAGCCATCAGGGCTTAGCGCAATCAGGCTTAAACTGCCTGGTCTTCCAGACTTTCTTCTGCATCATGTTCTATATCTCCCACAACTCAAGAGAAACTTGTTGTCCTTGGTCCACATCCACCAGCAAGGTCACTCCATTCATATGTTTGATGGCAAGCTTGAGGTAAGAAAAGCATCTGACCACTCACTTGTCATGAGGGGAATAGAAGAAGAAAGGCTTCTCAAGCTGAAAGGAACCTCTGCTCATGCACAACATTTCTCATACAATTCTCATCATGAAGAAGGTACACTTCCATCAAGTTTATTATGGAATACTAGATTTGGACATTTGAACTATGATAGTCTCCACTTGTTGAAGAAAAATGGTGTTGCTGGTTTGCCTACAATTCCTAGGAAACTTAAGCAATGTGATGCTTTCATTCTAGGAAAGCATAGCAAACAGTCTTTTCATGATTCACATTCAACAACACATAGGAAACTTGAACTCATTCATTCAGATTTATGTGGTCCAATGCCTGTTCCTTCTGCAAATGGAAATAAATATATCATGACATTTATTGATGACTACACCACAATGTGTTGGGTTTATTTATTGAAAAACAAATCTGATGCTTTTCAAACATTCAAGAATTTTCATAAATGGATTGAAAATGATGCACAATCTCACATTGGGTCTATTCGCACTGATAATGGAAAAGAATACACATCAAATGAATTTGAAAACTATCTTCGCCAACAAGGGATCAAACATCAAACAACTGTGCCTTATAATCCCCAACAAAATGGTGTAGCTGAAAGAATGAATAGGACAATCTTAAATATGGTACGATCCATGCTCTTCTTCAAGAATGTAAAGATAATGTTTTGGGTTGATGTTGTTATATGTGTTGCATATATAAAGAATAGATTTCTATCTAATGCTATTAGAAACAAGACTCCTTATGAAATGTGGTATGGACATGTTCCTTCGGTAAAGCATCTCAGGGTCTTTGGTTCCACCTGTTATGCCTTGATACCAAAGGTACATAGAAACAAACTTGGTGCTAGAAGTCGTAAGTGTATCTTTCTGGGATATTCAAACACCTCCAAAGCATACCGTGTTTATGATGAAGTAAATAAAAAGTTTGTTCTATCTAGAGATGTAATTTTTCTTGAATCATCCAAAATTGACAATGTTTTTGAGCAGCAACTTGATCGCTTGGATAGATTCATAAAAGCAAAATCATTTCAAGAATTTGATAATCAGATTCCACATCTTGAAGGGGGGATTCCTATACTAGATCAACATGTGGAATCTTCTTCTGAAGAACACTCTCCCCCGCATGAAACTCCAACAACTGATGATACTTTAAGTGATGTAATTGATAGAAGTGGGAGACTCAATCTTGATTCAGTCCCAACTCAATCAACAGAGCAGCCTGGACCATCTAAGAAAGGTCCCCCAAAGTGGCTGACAAAGACACTTGAAAGTGTTCATCCTGATGAAGTTGGAAAGACAGGAACCAGAAATTCAAACCGGCAAAATGGAGGTGATGTAGATGACTCTAATTCACCTGTTGATATGGATGTTTCTTATGATTGTGAATTGAACTTGTCTACAGATTTTAAACCAACTTCCTTCAAAGAAGCTGCTTCTCATGATGAATGGAAAGAAGCGATGAAAAAGGAGTATGATGCCCTCATAAAGAATGGCACTTGGAAGCTGGTTGATCCTCCATTAGGAACCAAACCAATTGGCTGCAAGTGGGTCTACAAAAACAAGTATAAAGCTGATGGCTCACTTGACAAGCACAAAGCTAGGCTTGTGGCAAAAGGTTTTGCACAAAAGGAGGGGGTCAATTATGAGGAGACTTTTGCCCCCACAGCAAAATGGGCTACCATCCAGACACTCTTTGCACTAGCAGCTCAGAACGGTTGGAAATTCCATCAAATGGATGTAAAAACTGCTTTCTTAAATGGAGATCTAAAAGAGAATGTTTTTATGTCCCAGCCTAAAGGATTTGTTGTGAAAGGACATGAACATAAAGTATGCAAACTTGTGAAGTCCTTGTATGGTCTCAAACAAGCACCGCGACCCTGGTACGAAAAACTAACTGAGCATCTTCTGAAACTCAATTTCAAACATTTTGATCTTGATGATGCAACTTTATTTGTCAAGAAAGTTGGAAAACAGTTGTATATCTTGTGGTATATGTAGGTGATCTTTTGATGACAGGGAACAATGAAAGCTACATTGCATCCATAAAGAAGGAATTGGGGAAAAGTTTTGAAATGACTGATTTGGGCTATGTCCATTACTATCTTGGCATTGAAGTAACCCAACATCCAAAGTCCATATTTCTTTCTCAAAAGAAATACATTGTAGATCTGTTGAACAGGTTTGGCATGAAAAAGTGCAATCCTCTTGCTACTCCAATGGAACAAAACTTAAAGCTCACATCTATTGAAGGTAAAGAATTTTAGGATGCAACAAAGTATAAACAGCGTGTAGGAAGTCTTAACTACCTCATTACTACCAGACCAGACATTTCATTTGCTATTGGAATCCTCTCCAGGTTTATGCAAAAGCCTTGTGAGGGACATTGGTATACTGCAAAAAGAGTTCTAAGGTACTTGAAGGGAACTCAAGACTTTGGAATCAAGTATACACAGATGGATGACTTCAGCTTGATTGGATACTCTGATTCAGACTTTGATGAAGACAAAGAAACTGGGGTATCTACTTTAGGATATGCTATGAGTCTTGGATCAGGAGCTGTCTCCTAGAGATCATGTAAACAATCAGTTCCAACGGATTCCACAACAGAAGTAGAATACATGGTAGCAGCTGAAGCAACAAAAGAAATTGTGTGGCTTGGGAAAATTATTGAAGATTTGCAGGTAAAACAAGTACAATCAACTCCACTCATGATTGACAATGCCTATGCAATAAAGTTGGCAAAGAATCCAAAGTTCCATGATCAAACGAAGCACATCAATACTAAATATCATCTTATTCGACATAATGTTGAGGCCAAAACAATCCATCTCCATCATTGTTCCACAAATGAGCAAATTGCAGACATCTTCACCAAAGCGCTTGGAAGAGAAAAGCTTGAACAATTCAGAACGATGCTTGGACTCACCAACATCCCTTCAGATTAAGGGGGGGAATGTTGACACCTAATCCTCATGATTGGGTGAATTTATGTAAATAATTAAATTAGAAATGTGAACAGTCATCGGGAGATGAACTGAACAGTCTCTCCCTGTTGTATATAACAAAGACCTACCTGATGGAATAACATACGAATCAGTTTTTGCTTTGTGGAGTTACTGCCTGGCCTGACACTCTCAATCGATAGTTGAAAGTGACCCGGTAAATGTGTTAGGATGCAATGGAAGATTCGTCTTATCAACTTTATAATTTTTATTTTTAAAATATAAGAATTATAGGTATAATTTATAAATTATACTTTGAAAATGCAAGGATGTCAGATATATATATATATATATATATATATATAAAGAAACGATTTTTTTTTAATCTTTTTTGGTCAATTGTCTCATATCTAGAAGGGATTTTAAAAAACATCTTAGATTTATCTTAACCCTGGATCTATCAAGCACTGAGAGGGATCACATCTCTTTTTATTTTAAAAAAGGTTTGTCTCCCAAGAAATTTGATCCCTCTTGGCCCTTGATAGATTAGGAATTAAGACACATCTAGGTTGATTTTTATATACACATATACCATATTTAGGCTAGATCCATCTCTCTTTCTCCCCCCATCTCTCTCTCTACCCTCCAACTCTATCACTATCTTCCTCCCTCTTTCCTTCTCTCTCCCCCCTCTCACCCTCCATCTCTATGTCTCCCTCTCTCTCCCCTTTCTCTCCCTCCCTCTCTCCTCTCCTTCTCTTTGTCTTCACTCTTGTCTCCCTCTCTCCCTTATCACTCCCCTCCTCTACCTATATATCTTTGTTTTCTTCTTCTTCCTTCCATCTCCCTCCCCATCCAACTCCATCTCTCTCCCCTTCCCTCTCTCCTCTCCCTTCCCTCCTCTCTCTCTTCATTCCTCTATCTCCCTCTCATTTACACTTCCCTCTCTCTCTCTCTCTCTCTCTCTCTCTGCCCACCTCTCTTTCCCACATCCCACTATCTTCTTCCCTCTCTCATTCTCTCTCTCCCCTCTCTCTCTGCTCTCTCTCTCTCTCTCTTTTTAAATCTCTTCTCACTTTAAAAGAGGCTTTTCTCTCAAGAAATTTGATCCCTCTTGGCCCTTGATAGATCCAAAGTGAAGATGGATCTAGGTTAGTTTTTATATACACACATACCATATTTAGGCTTGATCCATCTCATCTCTCCCTCTCTCTCTCCCCCCATCTTTCTCTCTACCCTCCAACTCTACCACTATCTTCCTCCCTCTTTCCTTCTCTCTTTCCCCCCTCTGACCCTCCATCTCTATGTCTCCCTCTCTCTCTTCTCCTTCTCTTTGTCTTCCCTTCTATCTCTCTTCACGCCCCCTCTCTTTGCCTATATATCTTTGTATTTTTTCTTCTTCCTTCCTTCTCCCTCCCCATCCAACTCCATATCTCTCCCCTTCCCTCTCTCCTTTCCCTACCCTCCTCTCTCTCCTCATTCCTCTATCTCCCTCTCTTTTACACTTCCCATTTTTTTTCTCTCTCTCTCCCTCTCTTTGCTCACCTCTCTTTCCCACTTCCCACATCTCCCTCCCTCTCTCATTCTCTCTCCCTCCTCTATCTGTGCTCTCTCTCTCTATCTCTCTCTCTCTCTCTCTCTCTCTCTCTCCCCCATCCATCTATAGGATGAAGAATTTTCACTCTATTCAATCAATGTTATATGTAATGTCTAAATTATTTTACATTTTAATTTTTTATTATGAAATGGGTTATGGTTTTTCGACATGTAGTCTTGGTAAGCCATGGTATTGGCCCATGGTATTGTAACAAAACTTATTTACACGTTAATATCTATGGCAAAGTGGGGGTGGATATCCATAAACTTGCTATATTGTAAGTTATTATAAGTATTAAGTTTTTATGCACTTAGTAATAAAATTTAAATACAGTGATGGAATCATTATTAGATATTAGTGTATTTATTTCTTATTCTTAAGATTTGCAAGAAAACCATCCAAAATAAAATACTTGAAAATAACTTCTACTCAAGTAAATAACATATCTATTATCAATTAATTCTCACAAATGGATAGGAATAAAATGTAAAAAAATATACTTACAAGAGTTACCTCCTACCATTATTAATGTAATATGATCTTTCTATCAACCATTATTAATTTAAGGAGCTGTCTTTAACATGATCAATGTAACTTATAATTATTTATGGAAATTTTCCAGTGCAAAAACAAAATTACAATATAACAAATTGAATTTTATTATTTTTATTATTTTTATTACTTTTAACATTTTATTATTGATTGAAGCAATATTTAAATTTTTACACTACAACATCTCGGCCACACTTGGTTTTATATTACTTTAATATTTTATTATTTTTTAATTGAAATTACATATAGATGTTAACCTTGGTTTAATTTGCAAAGATCTAGTGCTTCAAGGATTCTTAAAGGTGTTGAATCCATTTACACATTCAAAAGTGCATTTTAAACAAGAAGAAATTATAATCTTACTAAAAATTGTATTGAGACTCCAAACAAAAAGCCATTTTGTCTATTAGTTAGAATACACCTTAAGATATTAGATCTTAAAATGTTTGCATGAAATTTTGATGACCTAGTGTAGGGGATCATTAATTCTATTTGGAAAAGTTAATTTCCATTTAGGCTACACAAGTTGCTTAGTCATAGATGGATGACATGGATGAGTTAATCCAATTATTGGACTACTCTAGTGACACTTTAATAGATGTAATGGTTTTTTCTTCCTCATACAACCAAATTACCCTATCTCGTATCCACCTTTTAACCTAAAGGCTCTAGTCCATTCCCAACATGTTTTGACAATGTTAATCTCTTTGTAAAGGAGGTGCTTGTGGCAGGTCCTAGTTAGGTGGACATTAAAACCTATAGTCTTATGTTTGCCACAAATATTAGCGAGATTAGTATTATTCATGATGGTGTTATCAAAACATTTCCAACCTTGCACCGAATAGTTATTGTAGTAAGGGAGGGCCTTTGTATGAAGATATTCTCAAATGTTCGGGTGCTCAGAAAGTTTATATACAATAGTATTGGTCTAGTCAAGATTTAGGGTAGGGTTTGCAAACATATTACTCTCGTCCCGTAATGCAAGAAGAGGAAGGTCGTTAGAGAAAAAGGAGGTGGAGTTTGCTTGGTTGTCGAGGAAGATCTCAGAGTTATTTGTATCTTTGAGTTAGAATGTATGGTTGCGGTGGATAATTTTCTAGGTAGAAGGGTCTCCATCCAACTCTTAGCTCATTGATTAAAATGGAATTGTTTCCCCTCTCACATTATGGACCACCTTTACATTTCTTGGCACAAGGTGTCTTGGTTTAATATTCCATTCCAACGAGGATGTGTTGAAGGCTCTATTGTTAAGGTGGTATCTTGATAAAAATCTTATATGCCTAAAACCTTCACATCTATTATTTGACACTTGGGAGAGAAATTATTCCAATTTATGCTACATGGGTGAAATTACCAAATCTCCTAATTAAATTCTAGTCTACTGAGTCTAGCTTGAAGGTTATGAAAATGTTTTGAGTACTTTTCTTATAGTGGATGGAAAATTCAAATCAAGTAACTTTAGGATTATTACACAATTTTTGGTGGATATGGACCCAAGATGAAGCATGCGTGAATCATTTACATTAGTTTATGGAGGTACAAATAATTTACAAATTTTATATTATCTTAACATCCCCTTTCACTATTCCTAGTGCCACAAGGTCAATCATGTTATGCCAAACTATGAGCTATCCTACTAGAAGCATTTTAAGGGGGACCACAACTTCATTTTAGTTTATATGTTTTGCGAATATGATATTAAGGCTAAGTCAAAGTCTTCAAAAGACATGTCTACTCTAGAAACAAAGGGATATGGAAGTTATGGTCGAAAATTTTTCCATTCATCTTATCATGGAATCTCAATAATGGGTGGTCCTGAAACCATTGCTAAATTTATTGGATGGTGACTTGGATACATTCAAGGATGAGAGTAGTTTGTCAATTAATCAAAAGAATGGGATTACCTTAAATTTGAAATTTGTGTGATATGAATTGGATCATTATATTGCTTTCCATCCATCTCGATGCTTTCAGAGTGGAAAAAGTGGAGGAATCATCTCACGGGATCGTTTTTACCAAAAGGACCCTGTTTGGAAAAACATGGCTTGAAATATTCCATGAGCGTTTTGAGGCATCAAATGACATTTTTCGGGGGTGATTTTTTTTACTTTAGCACCACGCCTTTTCTTCCTATCCTACACAAAGAGAACTTTACAACAACACAAGAATCACATCAATCAGGGTCCGTATGTCAAATTTATGTCACTTAGAAGTTGACCTTCTTGTTTTCACCACCATAATTCAAGAGGATGCCACATCGGCCCCCATTATTCATGAAAAAGGTGTTATCCATGTGATTATGATGTAGAATAATATAGAAGATTCTTGATATTGTAACTCAGGTTATGAGTTGAGGTAGTCAAACCTAACCACTAGTAGGCTATTGGATTGTTTTATAAGCAAGCCACTAGGACAAAAAGGGGCCCATTCTTTCAAGTGCATTTGTTCCATAGCTGAGCAAAAATAACCAAAGAGGGATATGATGTAGAGCACACAAAGAAAATTTGATCATTGTAGCAGCCCATAGACCATAGGCCATACATTTTTGCACTCTCAACCATATTTCCATTTATAGAAATAGAGTGGAGTGACCTCACCTTCCAACTGGGTTTTTCTCCCAAAATGGTTTCCCCCATCATATCTTGTGTCAAATATGTGTGTGAGATTTTATTTCATTGTTCTCTATTTTCTACATCATTTTAAATTTTCATGCATACACTATTAGCAATAAATCTACAGATGTAGAAATCTAATTAAACTATAATTGTGTAGAATCTTATATTTTAAATATAATTTTATCAGATCTATTGTGACAAATTGTCTAGTGGAATATCCATGGTAGTTTATAAATCATATTAGTATTAGAGTAGGTTTCTTTGGGTGTATTATGAATATTTGCAGGAGATCTAGATCGGCTGGGCCAAAAGTCATAAAATTGTAATCATGGCTAGTGAATCTTTGAATAAACCTTGTGATCCTACAAAGGAGAGGTCTTAGTGGACGGAAAAACAAGTCGTTGATATAAAGTGTAATGTAAATCTCCTCATGGTCACCCTAAGTGATAAGCTTGGGATATTTGGAGAAGATGATGGTTCAAATGCAAAGGAAAATTCAAAAGGAAAATAAGGAGATCATGAAGAAATAGAGAACCAACCGAAGAAAGAATTTGAGAAATATTAACCCAGTTTGATTCAAATTGTATCATTATATTATTTTTTATCCTTTTAGATGCATTTGGAGTGGGAAAAGTGGAGTAATAAGCTCACGGGACCGTTTTTACTAGTGGGACCTAGTTTGCGAAATGGGGTCCAAAACTTTCCGGGAGTGTTTTGAGGCTCAAACGACGTTTTTAGGGGGTAAAAATTTTCCTCTTCAACGTGTCACTTTTCATGCTATTATAAACACTTAAATCTTTCAAAAGACGCAATAATCACGTCAATCAGAGTCTATTTGCAAAAGTTATGCCACTCAGAAGTTGACCTTCTTGCTTTCACACCTATAGTTCAGGAGGAAGCGGCGTCAACCCCCATTATTCATGGAAAAAGGGCTAGCCACGTGTTTGTGATGTAAAATAATATAGAATAGTATATTTTGTAACTCTATTTAAGAGTTGATATAGTCAAACTTAACCCCTAATTTTGGTATCTTTTAATCTCATGGACTTGCAGGAAAAGGTCGAAAACCACTAAATTTTCACCTTTGTGCCACTATTTTTGGTCACACGCTACGGTTATGGAGTAGTTGTGGAACATTGAGTTTTAACTGGTCTTGGAAAGATTTTTTTTATAATTTAAAGATTTATTTATATAGAGAACATCCCCAGCTACCAATACCAGTCTTTAGTTCATCTTAAATATGCACAAATTTCATTCAATCAACGTTCAAACTTTCGTTACGCTTGTATGCCTGCATGCTACGCTTTTGGCTCTATTTTTGGTCATAATTTTCAAAAGAGGTTTATGAAAAAATGAATATTAATTTTGTAAAACAAAATGAATTATTGTTAAGGATGGACTCAATCAAAATAACCTCCTTCAGTTTCTACACAGGTTTCATGGATTGGGATATATTCAAAATTTCTTGGAGGCTTGTTTTGGAAAATCAAATTCTCCAATTTACTTGCTTGTTTTAGCCATTCTTTTGCGGCACATATTCCAAGAAGTTGGGAATGAATTTCACAAAATAGAGATATTTATTTCTTAAAACCAACCTTATAGATTAAAACTTCTTCCAGTTTTGTAACAGGTGTTATGGTTAAAGATATATTAGTTCATCTTTGACCCCTATTTTTCACTACGTTTCTGCAATGCACACTGTGCTTCTCTGGAAGAAATTTTGTTTCTCAGTTTCATGGTCAAGAGTTGAATTTTCCCGATGTAATTAGTCTTGAGATGATTCTAAATTATTTAATTAATTAGTTTAGAGATGGTTAGATTTTATTTACTTGTAATCAATGCTTTTAAAGTCAAACTAAGTCAATTAGTGCAAAAAGGGAGTTGGTTTCTAACCTCCCTAGTTTTTGGTATGGTTAGAGATATTGATGTAATTAGTTCCTAGGATGAAGGATTCGACCCCTGAGAGGGGGAATGTTGTTTCTCATCTATATGTAGTCAGAATGAACTCATAGAGTGGGTTGGATACTTGGTAATCATAGTGTGGAGCTAGTGTACACCATTTTACAGTGATATTAAAGACAGTTGCAGCTATAATCTTGGGATTCCTGTGGTATGCTTATTGATAGTGTTTCTTCTTAGTTTTATCATCAATTTGAATGTTTATTTCTCCTTGCAACCATATGTATGCTTTCATGTGATCATCTCATTAGTTTTTAAGCAGAATTCATAAGTTTTATGCTCTGTTTTGATGAGATCTTCATGTTTGTGTTCCATTTCTTCTGATGAATGAATTCATAGTCATATGCTCATTTTGATCCTTCATTTTTCAACCCTATACCACAATGACAACCCAAATATGTCACTAAACATACCTACCTTGCCTCATTTTCATCCCTGCAATTGATCATTCGAAACCCTGACCTAGTTCCTAGATCTATGACCTTGATCTAGCAAACCCCATTTCAAAACCCTAATGAGTTGAATACCTAGCCTAAAACCCTGATTTTCTCCAGTCATTTCAGTGATTGTGAGGTTTATTTAGAGAGAGCCCTCTCTAATTTGGTAGGGTTAGCTACCAAGTCAAAATTTGGTCTGAGGTTACCTCCTTAGCTTCCTTTCTCAACCTTGGGAAAACTAAGGAGTGCTAACAGAATTAGCATAGTTCAGAAGCAAAGATCAAAGTGGCATGACAAATTCATCAAAGCTAAAAAGTTAAAGCAAGGTGACTGGGCTCTTCTTTTTTATTCCAAATTCAAATATTTTCAAGGGAAATTTCAAACTCATTGGCTTGGTCCTTATGAGATTGATACTATTTTTTATAATGGAGCAGTCAAAATCAAAACTATTGATGATGAAAAAATTACTTTCCTTGTTAATGGTCATATATTAAGGTTGTATCATAAACCACTAACAAAGGAAGAATTTTTCAAATATTTGCAAGAGAATTTGAATTCAAGTTGGTCAAGGAAGGAGATTCTTCTCCTCATTCTCCAACTTCATTGTAATTTTTTTCATTAAATAAATAAATATATAAATTTATATATATATATATATATATATATATATATATATATATATATATATATATATATATATATATATATATATATATATATATATATATATATATATATATATATATATATATATATAAACATGAAAACCAACTATGTTGGCATGTTTATACAGAAAATCTTAACTGAAAACCAAGATTTCTTGGTGGTTTAGATTTTCATAATCCCCTCTTTCTTGTCCCTATTTCTTTCTACCCTTCTTTTTCTAATAAATTTTAGGTGGAAAGCAATACTTCTAAGGATCAGTCTTTTCACTGACCACCAAAAGAAGCAACAATAATAAAGAAGTGTTCTCCTCATCAATAAGAAAAATTCAAGAAATGATAAGCAACAACATAATTTATGTCATTCTGCAGCTGATCTTCAATTTTGCAGCCAAGTCTGAATTCTACATCAATATTAGAAAATCCATAGCAAAAGAATATCAAGGGAATTCACAAAAGTAAAGGTATGTAGAATGTTGAAATTATTTTTCATATAAGAACTTAGGTTTTAATTCATGGATGATTTTATCAAAAAAAATGTTGTAGACCTTATAAACTACTATTACACTCATTATCATGACTGTTATACCCCACTCCCTCATCGTTACTTTTTCAGTCACATAAATATGATCGAAATAAAATACATTCCACTGATCCTATGAAATTGGATATAGGAATCGTGGGTAAATATACAGAAGGAACAACCCCATCATAAAACAAATACTTCATTGGACACCTTATTTCACTATCATTTTACTCTGTCTCATTTCCTTCCTCTTCATTTTGAAACTCCTTCCATTCAAACTTTGCACATTATCAGTCTTTCATCATCCTTGTCGAAAGGAACAATTGAGGACAAAAACTTCATCTCACCATGGGGATTATTGTCTGCTTTGAACAAAACAAAATTAAGTCTTTGCAAGCATATCTGAGACTTAGAGATCATTTGCATCAAGTAGGGTGGCTTCAATTCTTTGAAAAAATCGACGGGCATGAGGCATAGGTTACCAAATCTTTTTCTCAGGCTTTTGATGGGGTCGAGGTAGAAATTGTAGACAACAAGCTTATTCTAACAAATTCAATCATGGTAGAAGCTAGAGAATTACCTAGAAATGGAGAATTTGTTCAAGAATAGGGAAATCAAGGTGAATGACTAGATACACTTCCTCAGAGAACCAGGTATGGACATATCCATCTTTAAAAAGGGAATTCCATTTACGGCATTGAAATGAAAATGGAGAAATTTATTGTTGGTTATCCAGAAGTTTATAACTTGTGAGGGTAGATTTGGAACTATGTGTTTCTACCATGCCTAACTTTTGATGCATTTTATTGATGGGAATGAGATCAATTTGCCTTAATTTTTGCTTCAATATATTAGAAATATAGTATCTAGTATACAGAGAGAGTCTTGAGCATTGATAATTCCCTCTACCATCATGGAATCAAAAAAATCCTTATAAAGGCAAATTTAGAAGCTAAGGGAGACAATTGGCAAGATTTCTTAATTCAAAATCATTTTGTAGAAATCCAAGAAGGGGAAACAAGCAGTAGGGTTAAACAAAGTCGATGAAGGTCAACATCAAATCCTAACCCTAAAAAAGAGAAAATTGAAGAAGAAAATATAGAACAGAATGAAACAGAGGTATTAGAATACTTGTTTGAGGATGATACCTCGTTCTCTTAGTACCTTGAAAAATTTAAGCAGAAAAATGAAAAACAAAGTCTTAGAAGAAAGAAAGCCAAGTCAAGCTCTAAGCTACCTGAAGAAAGTAAGAAATCGGAGAAGGAAAAATAAGAGGTTAGCAAAGAAAAAAGTCAAGATGTTGAAGGGTTGGGAGTAAAATTGATAATAAGCAGGAGTATTTCAAAACTTTCAAATATACAGCCTCTAGAAATGATTGATCTTAAGAAGAAGGGTATAGAACACCACCTCACACAGTCAGCCTGACAAGAAAAACTCAAAACATTAACCCAATCCAACGGGAAATTTATGATTATGTAGAATCTCTGGAACAAAGAACACAATAGAAGGAAAATCTCTCTCACTATCAAAAGAATGAAATTGGTGAAACTTCCTTGATTGAAAAAACTCCAGAACAAGAATACAAAGTTAAAGATTCTTTGAAATAGGACATATATGACCTAGAGGTTCCTAATAAACACCTGATATGGGAAAGGGAAGCATAAAAAGTACAGAATGAGATATTAAGAACCCAAAATGATAACATACTTCTACATCTCTGCCATTGGTATAAGAAAAATAAGAAACTCAAGGCTAATAACAAGTTTCTTAAGAATAGAATTAGGGGTTTGCAGAGTAAAATTATGATGAAGAGACCAAGGGCCACCTTCAACATTAGGAAGAGAAAGGAAAGCACTAGTCTAGATGTGCTTGCACAGGCTTCAGAAATCATACATTGAAGAAGAAAAGAAGAACCAATTTTGAATTTTTGGTGCATGAGGACATGCAAGACCTTTGGTGTGGGGGAATGTTGAAGTCTGAAATTGTTTCCTTTTTTACTACCCTTTTTCCATCTCCTTCACCTTTTTGTCACCATTTTTTGTAGCAGTCTCAGCTTACTCAAGGTGAATTCAACTTATAAAAATGTATTTATCATCCATGTTTATTTATGAATTATAATGAAGAAATTCCTACAATAACAGAATCATGAACATTCCATAGCTAATGTTGAATTTTGCAGCAATATTCATGGTTAGACAGGTTACAGTGCATCAGTAAAAGGAAGAAGAGTATATGAAGATGGAAATATTTCACCACGTGGATGACCACCAATCAACATGACTAGGAAGGATATAAGGATAAAGAGATATAAGAGTCAAACTGTAAGTATGACGATGCAGTGATCAAGTGAAGGAAATAGGAGATTAAAATGACATGAGGTGAGCACGCAGAAGACTTATTCAATCACGAGGATATGATCCAAGAAGAATCCCTTATGATTTTCTCTTTCAGTAGCAAATCATGAGGAGATAAAGTCTTGGTTTAAATCTATTTCCGGATGGAAAAGTAGTTTCATTTTGTATCGACATAAAACTCATGAAGTTTTTAAATGAAAACTTGTATAACAGCCATAAGGTGAGACCCAAAACTCAATTTGATTATTAATTTTATTGTGGTTTATGTCCATAATTTGTGATACTTTGTTCCAATTAAATACACTTCTTTGTTTTCAATGTGTGACTAAGAAATCATCTAACCGATAGCAGACTTATGCTCACGGGAGGGCCCCATGTCGAGTTGTAAGGATATCTAGTTTTGTTTATATTTATATTTTATCATAGCATGATAGTATTTTGAAGTTTATTCTCTCTCAGAATACTTGAATTTAATCATTTATTATTCTAGTTCCAGAGTGCTCATAAAAGAAAAAATTAACAAAAAGATTTAACTTTCATAAGCGTTTCCTTTCAAGTTTCATTACTCAATTAACTTCATAAATGGAAAGAGAAATTTTATTTGGAGTTAATCACGCACATCAGTAAGCATTTAGAGTTACAAGTTCTCATTTGATTTTTATTCATGTCAATATTTTCTTTCTGTAATCGTAATATCTTTTCTTTCCGCAATTAGTTTTCTTATGCAATTAGTGTAGAATTTCCTTTACTGCAAAATAGTGTTGTAGTGTTTTCAATTCTACAAATAATCGTTTTCCTACAATTTAGTATTAGCATCTCCTTTTATGCAAGTAGAAGTTAGTTTTTAATTCCGCAATTAAAATAGATTTCCAATTCTGCAAGCAATAGATTTTAATTCAGTGAAAGTAATTGGCTTTGATGTAACTTTAAATAGAGAGAACTTATGCGTGTTTACTCTCTAAATCTCATTCAAACATTTGTCCATACTTAGGATAATTTCATACTTAGAATAATTTAGTCCATAGATAGAACTAATAGCATATATAGTGCACATACATCTCACAAGTACAGGAACCTTGGTTGACAATTAATGAAGTAATTTAAGAACAATTAAATTACCCAACAATGGGCACATGACTACCATGTGTTAGTTGTATGGTAAGCTAACATGGCATAAATAATAAATATTTTGAAGGCTATAATTTTTTTCCTAAAACATCATCATGAGATTAAATTTATATCAGCAAAAATCTCTTGAGGAGCTAAAACTGAGAGTGGCCTCAAAAAAGAGGTTTGAGATGGTTAAAAAATAGAAATTATGATAACCCCAATTCCTTAAGGTGACCAAGGAAGTTGGATATGTATATCCTATACACTAAAAAATTCCTAGAGGGAAATAAGTGTGTTAAACGTGAAGACAAATAGTATGTTAATTAACCTTTAATTTCATGAAAACTTCTCAAATAAAACAACATCCATTGTGCATATTGTTCTAATGAGTAGCTACTCTTGGGGTGAGTAGTGTTCTATGTTAAAATTTATTTCTAAAATAAAAATATATAACTCATTATTGAATACAAAAATATAAAATTCATATTAATAAATACCCTCATCACTAATATATTAATCAACCTTCAATACGAAAACTCATTCAATAAACACCCTAGCACTATTGGGTCACCATGTTGAAGTGGGTTTGAAAATGAGAGAATATAACTACTTCATATCACCAAGAACTATCACCACAATGTGTGAGTGTGTTCAATTATGAATTGTTAGCTTCGTGATCCAAATAGATAACATACACTAACACAACATGATCTAGTGATATATGTATTAATGCTAATAATAATACAATATAAAATGTTTTAGTGTTATGATTTTAACAATGGTACAACGTAATTTGTATGTAAATTTAAATTATATAGTGAAAATAAATTTCATCTTTAATTATATAGTGTTAGGCGGACTAATCCCTCTTGTGGACTAATCCCTCTTGCGTACAAGTAGGATCTCCCTTGACCTCATAGAAATATAGTAACAAAAAAGAAAGAACTGCTACCTTTCCCTAGATTATGATTGATTGAAACAAACAATATGAGAGAGGTCACTTACCATTTAATCAAAATGCCTGAAGTCTCTTTCAGTTCCTTCGACCACTCACTTCTCCTTCTTGCTTTAGAGACCATTCCAACTCTTCTCATAACTTCTCCATGATGTCATTAAGGAGATCTATGTAGACAGAAACAAACAAAGGATCAAAGCATCCAGTAAATAGCATAAAAGATAAATGAGTTAATTAACTCAACATATATTGTAAATTGAATAAAAAAGAAATCATAACCTATGTGGGTGATCAAGGAATCCCACAAATGACATCAACAAAGAAATTATTGAGAAATAACAGTTTCTTTTATATTAATAAAATGGATAATAGACTTACAACCTTAAAGCATTGATGTTGCAAGCCTCTTCTCACAATCTCCAACCCTCTCCTTGATGAATAGCCTCCTAGCCTTATGTTTGTACCATAATCCTACCTATAATAGTCCTTCTCAATCCTCAATTCTATGCTAGCTTTATAGGCCAAAAGGAGGAAGTTTGGGATCCATTTCCCAAGGGGTGAGATCCGCATATGGTGGGATAGGGGTTCCACAAAGGAAGGGAAGTAGCTCCATGATGGAAGGGATCAGGGTTGAATAAGCATCCATTCGAATCTTGTTAGTTGGGAAATATTCGACTAACAATGCTTCTAGACATTAATTTTTATTTTTACTTGTGTTAAGTCCTGTGCGAGGGCCATAGTGTAAGATAGAGCAAACTTATGCACAATTTCTAATGGATTCTTTTGCGTATGTGCATAAATTTACTAGGGAACTGTGCAGGAAGCCAAAAATGGGTTTTTGAGCCTTAGGATCCAGGAATTTCATTCTCTTTGGGATAGTTTGGATTTTATCCTTGCAAGGCGATGATTTGGAACACATTGATGGATAGGCAAAGATCCAAATCGATGGTCATTTGCTAATGTGACAAAATGACATGTAACAGATTTCCCCTTAAAGTGCAAAGTCAGAATAGATGTTTGATGATTGAAGCACTTTATCATGCCAAGGTTTGGGTTAGAGACTACAGTCAGAGACTTGAAACAATCAATCAAATGTTACAATGCAATAATCATCATTGAGGTAAGCATTCCCATACTTAGAACATAAATGTCTGAAAGAATCAGTACGGAAATACATCTAAAGATCCATGTTGATAGACAACATAGTATGGACACGACCATCAATGGATCTATGTTTACAATCATGAATATTTAATAACTCCACGCAACCTGGATGGATGAAACTAGATCTAGGGTCTTGATCTCCATCTCTCAATCCGTAGTATGAATATATCCATGCAAGTGAATGTCTCAAAGTCGAACATGGTAGAAACCACTTGATTACTGGTCAATGATGTAAATCGTTAACAAGTGTGAGAGAAACCACCAATAATGGCAATGGTTCTCAAGGTACTTCTAGAACAATCTATGAAGTGTGAATAAATGTATTGATGTCAAGCACTCATATAATCATCTAATCGAAGGTCAATGATGATAACCTGTCGTTGAAAGGCGAGAAACCTACCATTAAAGCATGTAGGCTCCAAGGTACTGAATATTTATAGATCGACTTCCTAGATAGTGAGTTGAAGTTGATAGGAAGCGACCCTTTGCATGAGAGACCATGACACGAAATTCATGTCAAGTTTTTGAAGA
Organism: Pinus tabuliformis; assembly: GCA_031772625.1. Taxonomy (NCBI): domain Eukaryota; kingdom Viridiplantae; phylum Streptophyta; class Pinopsida; order Pinales; family Pinaceae; genus Pinus; species Pinus tabuliformis. Next base: position 271,486,241 of record CM062813.1, read on the forward strand.
ACAACAGTTTAGAGTAATTCAGGACTGACTCAGGGATGGTTGATGCGATTGAAGACTATGAATAGAAAAGTAATTTTGACTGAGGTTAGAATTCTCTTGAACATATCAGTGACATGACATTATGACTTCGAAGAATTTTACTAAAAAAATAATACCTGAACCAACTGAAGAATTTTAATGAGGTATGTTCAATTGAGAGACATGGATTTCCCAACCCAAACAAAAAAATTGAGGGAGTGTCATGTTCAAGAGCGACATACTGCCTTTTACAAATAAAAAACAAAGGTTCTTTCCCATTTTTCCCCCACCATTACTAGCAAGTACCACTTTATTTTTGACAAGATTGAGGAGGATAACATATGCTTGTCTTGTAATCTCATCCTCCGGATGAGTCCTTCGAAGTATTTTTAATGAACCCTAGGAAGCAGTGGTTCGATCTCATTATGCCTAACGATTCCTACACTGTTTAAATTTTATGTGTCCAATGAAGGGGTAACTCGATGTTGTTTTCATGTTTAAAGAGTTTGAAAAGACACAAAACAAAACTAGTTTAGTTCTTTCAACGTAAATTTTAATGAGCCGAGAGAAAGTAAAGCTCAGTGTTTTTTAGTTTTAGAGAAAAACATAAGTAAACTCCACAGTGTCCTTTTTCGTACGTTTAGTCTCTCAAGCCCAAAAAGTGTAAATTAATGCAGGAGAGAACTCTATTGACCATGATTATTCAACATATAATTTTTTCGTAAATATTCTAATTTAGTTCGTAAAAGGGGTAAACTTATATTGAATAGATGATTGTTCATTCACTTTTATGAGTTCGAATAGTCAAGTACTCGACGATCTTTTCATGTTTAGGAAGTCTGAAAAGGCTGTAAAAATAACTCCTAGGTTTCCTTTTTTGTAAGTTTTTAACGAGTTTGAAAAAGTGATAAAAATGTACTCGTTGTCACCGACTTTCAATTTAATTTACAAGAAGGAAAAGACGTAAATAACTTGGCATTTTCATATGTTTCATGAGCATGAAAATAATAACCAAAATAGACTCAAATTAGGTTTCATTTTCACACAAGCTTGACATAGGAAAAACTATGCTTGAGAGGGTTTCATTTTTACACAATCTCAAAACAACAAGAAACTGTTATTGAAATGAATTTGCATGCCCTTAGCATAATGACTAAATTCTAGGCTTAGCATGCACCTCCAAGCTTCATTTACTTCACCTTAATAGACTATTGGTTACTAATAGGTAGATAAAATGAAGGTTCATTTACGAGATCGGGTGAAATACTCGACTTAATTAGGGGAAGATTTGTTTCAGTTTTTAATGAGATTGACACAGGAAATAACTATGCTCATGGGTATTGTTTCATTTGTTAACGAGGTTGACAAAGTAAAAGAAACATCCTCATGGGAATTTGTTTCATTTTTTAATGAGGTTGACATAGTAAAATAACCATCCTCATGGGTTGTTTCATGTTTATGTGAGCTTGAAACAAAAATAACTATGCTCGTAAGAACCTGTTTCATTTTTTAATGAGGTTGACATAGTAAAAGAATTATCCTCTCATAGGAACCTGTTTCATTTTTCAATGAGGTTGACATAGTAAAAGAACTATCCTCATCATTGACCTAGATCATGGCTTCCATTTGGAAGAAACATATGCCAAGGGATACTTCCCGACCATGGCTTCCAAGAGATCTTCATCAGAAGGAAGAATAGCTCTTTGGAAAGAAGACATGTGAAGAGAATCAAAAGGGTTAAGAAAATCCATTTCAAATTCCCCCATAGGGTTCCCTATCTCAATTATTGGATCTAATTCATAAGAAGTCGATCAAACAATGAGAGGCTCTCTTGCATCAGTAAGTAAAAACATAGGAGAAGTTGCCACATAATTAACCCATGGTGTGGTAGGTACCACTTCAATATAAGGAATATTCAGGGATGTCAGATGGTTGGTAATCGAATCAACTAATGAAAGTTGGTCAATAGTCACAATGTTTCCATTGTGAGGAAACGACATAACGTGAAAGAGTGTTGACACAACAGCTTTCATGTCGTAGACATAGTCTCGCCTAGGGAGAAAATTGAAATCCAAGGGGCTTGGACTACCATAAGATCAGTACTAACAGTTTTACCTTTCATAGTAATGGTAACTTAGGAAGGATCCCTAATGGTTCACCAATGGTTATGTTAAAATCTAAAATATTCTATTGAACATGTACAAGTTGAGGGGAACCCAAAGCTTTCCAAGCAGATGAGGATAAAATATTGACAAAAGCACCTTCATCTACATTGTGTGGTGCACATTCTTACCATATGCTTTCACAATTATTTGGAAAGGGGTGGAAGAATGAACGCGAGGCTCTGTTAATCTACTCCAATCAAAGGACATAGCCTCATTACTTGGAGGGGGTTCAATGGAAACAGGTGAAATGCCCCCATGTGTAGAAGAATCTGAAGTAACAAGAAGAACCTGAGCAGTATTATTTTCACTCTCTAAAGGAAAAGTGGGATCGAACGAACATGGAATCAATTTGACCACTTTATCAACCAATGATTCATTAGCCTTAGTGATATGTGTTTCACACTCCAATGGAATAGTGGTATTGATTGTACATGTAACTCTATCAATCACTTCATCAACTGACGGTAGGCTGGGAGAAAGTTTACGTTAACTAGTTGGAATTTGTTGTTGTGGAATAGTAAGTTTTTCCAAAAATTTTGAGACTTCATCCATATAAGGTAAAAGGTGACTATGATGAATCACTTTGCATAACCTACAAGGAAACCTAACTTTACCCTTTTTCTAGGGAATCTCACAATCACTAGTTGATGGATCGACATTAAGTTGATAATAATTTTTTGACCATACTTCAATGACCTTAGGAATACCAGGACAATAAATAAATAAGTGGTCAACCTTACAAATCTTGCAAGGGTATCTGGGCTTGTGATGCATATTGGAAGTTTCCTCAACATTACGATTACCTATAGCCATGGTTGGTTGGTTGACATCTTTCTTATCTTTCTTGTTCATCTTCTTCTTCGCTTTCTTCTTCTTCTTAGTACCTTGGTTACTAGTATCAAGGCTTTTACCAAGCAAAGAAGAAGAAGGAGAAGATGACATGTTGGGGGAAGACGGTAAAGAGTCAACATGAGGTTGGTGATGTTGAGATGATGAATTAGGTTGAGATGAAAAACTTGGTTGAGGTGGAATGGTTTGGGTATTTTGGATCAAATAAGTTGAAAACAACCACACTGGTAAACCTATCGTGAATCCAGAAGTGAAAACATAGCCATATAAGGAGGACCGACATTTGAAAAATTAGGGAGAGAATAAGGTTTCCCATTAAAAGGGGGTTATTTGTTAGTAAATTTCGGCATTGATTCCATTAGATTCAAATTAGATAAATTTACTATCAATATTAACAATTGAAAATCACAATCCACACCTAAGGTCTATAAAAAGTAAAAAACAAGCAAAAAACATGCACTAGTAAATCTAAGGAATCAAACCATGCAAACAAGATTTTCACAATGAAATCACTAGTTAGTGATGAAATTCAATGTTGTAGGGATCAATGTGAAAATTGGCTAAAGATAGAGTAGTTGGAACCAGTTACACTGACAATCTACTTAATGTACATGGTCTAGTGCAAGTAATCTTCACTTATGCCACCTCGAGTGAAGAGTACCCTCCAAAAAGTTCTAAGTGAGTCTATCCAACATCTATTCTAGGTACAAAAAAGACTTACCCTCCACCTTCACCTTGGGTATAGTTGTAAGATTATGGTCTCTAAGGTTACCACGTAAAACAATTTAACCTGCGGGGACAGTCACAGATCAGGCGTAAATGCAAGGGCAGAGTAACAAGTTAATCTGAGGTTTACTTCCAAATGACTCCCAAGTACCTTTTGGAAATATTTTTAATACGTGTAAATCACTCTACCGTAACCAATGAAATGGGGTCGATCACTCCACTGGGTCCAATATGATCTCAGGTTTAACTCCTTTGTAAGGGGAGATTCCTAGAGCCAAATTGTAGTAAATGGATTTACTTCCTATAGCAAGATACTAATGTTTGTTTGTATCTTTGGAAAGTTATCTCAGTTCCCTATTCCAAAGCCCTACAATCTAATCTAAAGTAGGTGGAAAAGAGCTCTAAAATAATAAAAAATTCTAGATTGATTTTATTAACGCAATTTGTAAGAGTTTGTTGATGGTCCTAGACTCACCAACATTCAGGGGGTCTCCCCAGTATGAAGTCCCAACTAAACCTCAAATCATTTGGTGTAGGAGTCTCATCCGGTATGATGGCCCAGTTGCCATTATCTTAAATGTTTTCCTTAGCTCTTACTTGTCAACATGAGAGAGTGCTCTACTTTGTCTTCAAGGTTCGCGTGCCTAGTGAATGATAGTGTTACTTGTGTCAAGGTTCTTTCACAGCAGAGATGAAAGATGAAAGTGATTCTCTAGTCAATGGGGAAGAAATCCCAACTTTGTCAAAGACACACAACACAATAGGACATGCATAGCTTCCGGAGGAGCAGTCCACACGGATGCGGCAGTCACAACACACACGGGAAGAGAGCACGTACAACACTCAACAGAGTAGCCCACGTGAGTGCAACGGTCGTTATAACTGTAGGAATTTACAGGGTAAGTTCCTCAGATAGAACACCAAAGGACACCGCTCACAAATAGATCACAGATCAATACACCAGTATTCTTGACGTGGTTAAAACCCTCAAAGAGGGAAACAATCCATGGCTTGAGCCAACGCGGCCACTTCAAGCAATTTATTAATAAAAGAATCAAAATTTACATAAACTTCTCTCATGAACGGTTAACCTATAAATGACCCTCCATGCTCTTTAAATAGAGATCATGGACCAATCGGGTGTTAAGCTAAGGATCAATTGTCGGTAATACTGAGGAGAGAAGGAACTGTCGGATCACTACATATCGTGACCGTCGAATTGTAGGTTACAAAAGTACATAATAAAGAAACACACTTTACCTAATTCTACGCTAGAACAAGTTATACTTAACTATTTCCTGTGTCAGAATATCCTAACATCCCCCCCTTAAGAACAACTTGGCATAGGATTGAAGGATGTACAAATATGACACAATAGGAGAAGGAAGGAGGCATTAGAGCCTATCCCCCCTTAGTGACAACTTCCTGAACTCCAACTTGTTGACGCCTCTAAAATCGTAGCACCGACATTGGGGGATAACCACCTGGTCCTTACCTTAGTGAAGTTCCTTATCCATTTGGTATGGTCGCTCCGATTGGATATTATGGGACCAGTTTCCCAATAAAGTATGACTTGATGAATGGGTGTTTTAAGTGAATAAAAAGATGATAGGTGGTTTAATCTATAAGCTCTAAAATATACATATATATCTATATAACCTGGGTGATCTCATAATAATGCGATTCTTGATGATTCCTTGTAGACAAATAATAATATAGATTATTTACTTATATACAGAAAGATGCATTTAAATAATGATTAATTTGTTTAAGAAATTAAACAAAGTAATGTGAGAACATATCGCATAACATACTAATATTTATTGCTGACATGTGTATACAATATAACAATTCTAGATAATTCAGAAGTGAAATAATACAGAGTTGTTTAAAACATGTGGATACATCAACAATAAGAAATCGATGGAATGCTAATTACATAAACAAGAAAAATGAACAGTGATAGAAGTACCAAATGCATTTGAGTCTCGTTATGCAAGTAACACTCTGGTTCAATCTTCTTATTCTGGAAACTCCAAGGAGATACAAAATGCAAGTCTTTATGAAGCTCTTTCACAACAAGTTTGAACCTTGATCCATGGCTTATAAAAAAAAAAATTTAAATGCAGAAGTGAAAACTTCTCAAGTCTAGTTTTATACAAATTGAGGACCCTTTCTAAAATGACATGAAATGGTCTTTATAGTAAACTTAAAACAAATTGTCCATAAAAATTGTTGAGAGTTGTTGGAACTGCCTTCATCAAAATATGGGATTTGAATTTCAAAAATAAGCTTTGAAGAGATTCATCGCATCTAGGCTTTCTCTTGCATCTTCAACTGACAAATTGAGAGCATGGTTTGGATTTCTAGAGGATGACTCATCCTGGAGTGTAACTGTCCTGCGTATGTGGCATCTGAGAGCTTGGGAATCATGCGATCAATGGCATCAACAAGGCACTTCAGTCATCTATTGGTTGTGTGGCTTGACCAAAAAGGACCAATTCGCATCCCATGTTAAGACCTTGTACTCTGTTAAGTTTTCCTCGTTGGTGTCCAAATCCTGCTTCCATTGCTTCTCTAAAACTTTCGCCTTTGGAAGTTTTCCTGGGGAATAATCGAAAATTAAATTGGCACCATATAAGTTATCATTCACCAACTCAATAACATTATTCATTATAGCCTTGGCCCTGGAGGTAGCTCTTTCTGATTTTATCAACTATGTTTCCCATTTTACAAACAATATCTCTTTATGAGACTCTTCAATTTTAGGTTGTTTAGCAGCTCTTCCATATTTTGTGCTTTGCCAGGAGAGATAATTTGTGACTTTATCGTACGCATCTTCAAATTCTAACCTGGTATTAACTGCTTGGTCGATCAGTGATGTTGTTATGATACATAATAGATCAATAAGAGATATTTTCTGACAGAGTAGATTCAACTATTGAGATAAAGCCTTATTTGCCTCTAAGGCTTCCTTTTTAAATTCTTCAACCTTGGGATAATCTTTGAATTGTCCCAAAGAGAATTGTAACTGTGTGATTTGGTCTTCTTTAGATTTAATCTCTTGTTGATGTGTCAATTTAAGCTGCTCGAGCTCTTGAGACAATTGTTGTTGTCTCTGAATGGCATGCTAGTCAATTTTCTGCCTTTCTATATTCAGTTGTTCTTCAAGCTGCTCATTCTTCTATTTCTCTACTGTTAACTGTTCCTCAAGCAAATTGATCTTTTGCTGCTCTACTACCAACTGTTCTTCAAGCTGATTAATCTTTTGATCCTTTTCTTCGATCAATTGATTCATTTCAGTTGCCTTATCAATTGTAGCAGCTGTGTATGCACCTGCAAATTGAGATAACTTAGTAAAATCCTCAGAAGGATTGACCTCTGAATCTTTCCATATGACATTCATAAATTCATATTGAGGGGCTGTGGATGATGTTTGATCTATTTTTCTCTTTTTCCTCTACCTCTTGACTATAGCCCTGTGTTTTGGGCTGTAAAACACATCCAAGGGTGGAATCTCCTCAATATTCAATGTAATCTCCCCTAAAGGATTTTTAGGGATTATTTCTATCTCTTTTCTAGTTGTTTCTTTGTTGGGTGTCTCTTCAATCACAATATTAGGAATAATGGGTTGTTGTGTTTCAGGAGGCACAGATGTGATAATGTTTTGAGGATCATTCTGGCTTTTGATTTGTTGATCAAATTGCTCCCATTCTTTAATTAATATGGGATCAATGTGAACATTAGTGTTTAGTTGTTTACTGGCCTTATCACTTGCCTCAACTTCTCCAGAAACCTTTTCAATTACCTATTCTCCATTGTGTTCTGCCTACTGAATGATTGGTGTAGTACTTAACAAATCCAAAGGTACTGTCAATAACCTCTGTGTCCTGTATTCAATGAATTTTTCCATTTTCTCAACACTCAATTTGAATTTTTCCAGATGAATTATTGTTGAGAATAATTCTGCTAAAGCAAATAAGTCATCAAACTCATCTTCCTCATGCAAGAATTTATTAACTTTCATCTGAGCGGTGAAATTGAAAGCAACCTTCTTTGGGCCATATTGTCTTTTAGGGATAATAGCTAGACTCAGATCCTTTGTCTTGTTTTCTTCTTTCTCGACATGTTTAAAATCATGTAAGGAGTAAGTGTCGTAGCGAAGAGGAAAGGCAAGCCATAACTGTTTCTTGGAGTCTTTAAGATTTCTAAACATCCCTTTTTCTATTATCTGGTAGGCTACCTCCCTGGCCAAAAGCTTATCTGGAATGTAAATTGGAAGGACATGAGGATCTGTAATACTGCCAAAAACCCTAACATAGGTAAATGTATCTTCCCCTAACCAACTGCCTATTGGGGTTAAATCAATGCTAGCCTCGTCAGACAACCGAGGAGCAGGTTTATTAAAGATAGCTTGATGGACAGGTAAAATTAAACCATGGAAAATCCTTTATAAATTATTCTTGTATTCAGACTTCCATTAGTATTTATGGTAAATATGAATGGGGGTTGGGTCTTGCACAATCCATTTCCAAACTAGTATGGGAAAGCCAGAATTAAAAAAAATTGTGTCAACTATGTAAGCACTCATATGGAATGGGGGCACAACTTAGGTAGTGACAAATATGTTCTTTCTATAATTCAGTATTTGACTAGCCATTTTTTCTGATAGGATAGTTTCCCAATCCATGACAAAGGAGTTTATTTTTGCTTCTATCAATGGAACCATCTCAATATAAAATCTAGTAGAATTTGAGCTTCCAAAGAGTCTACACATCATAGCAGCAGCATAACAATATAAAGATGCCAAGGAATCCATGAAATACATACCAGATGATTCATGTTTGTGCTTGTTAGGAAAGTGTCTCCATTGCTTGATAGGGTCTGATTCAATGTCATTCTCCTTGGCAAAATCTTCTAGGAATGCTTTGTTTTAGTGTCATTGGGGATCTAGCAGGTGATACATTCTCTTGACATCTTCTGGTTTGAAGGATCCAAACATCCTTCCATCAGTTGTGAAGAAATCTCTATCTGTTATGTTAATTATATTGATTACCCATCTTACCATATCATTATATGGTAAAATCTTTGCACGGGCCACTATTCGATGGAGGAAAGAGCTGGCTAAATCATTGAGTGTGTTTTCTGATTTATCAGTTCCATCAGTTGTTGCTTCTTCCTCTATCTCCTTCGAATCTTCATTTTCAAGCAAAGTATATATGCCTTCCCACGAGGTCTTGCCAAAGCCTAGACAGGTGGTATATGAGATTAATGCCAATTTTCCTTGTCCTTCTTCCACTATAAGGGGAGCCTTTGCCTTTTGAGTTCTCTTAGACATCTTAACTGCCTGCATGATTCTAGATTTACACTGCAAAATAAGAAAGAGGAGCGTGATAGGTGAAAAACTTTGAGTGGAGCCAATACAACTAATTACAGACTAAAATCAGTTATGTGCATCAAAATATCTCATATAGTACATAGTCACAAAGGATGAAATCCTTATAGGATTGTAACCATAACTGCCTCTAAATGCATTACCATATCCTCATAACGTGAACTTTAATTCTGAATTAATATATGTAACATCGCAAGTTTTCTAATGGTCCTTTTAGAACAGGTGTCACAACTCTATGATTTTGTGATTAGCGATTGTATTATTTTAATATGTGTAGAGCCATCGCATATCACATATCGAGAGTTACAAGCGCTATGTCCGAAAGAATTCCTTGTATTGTTACAATTTCGATGAGTGATGAGCTGGAACGTAGAGTTGGCGGGTTTGTTTCAAACTTGGAAAATCATGTTTTTCCTTTGCAAATCATTTTTTTATTTATAATTGATTTAAGATTATATCATGAGTGCTCATATTATATGTTACTTGTTTCTATTGGGAGATCAGTTTGCGATATGCGATCGCGATAGTTACATCACATCGCAAAGTTTCAATGGAGTCGTTTCAATATTTTCCTATGGATTGGTGCAATGTGATATGCGATAGCCTTATCACATCGCAAGGTTTCAACAAAGTTGTTTCAACATTTTCCTATGGATTGGCGCAATGCAATATGCGATAGCCTTATCGCATCGCAAGGTTTCAACAAAGTTCCTTAACTTATTCCTCAGAATTACCGATATGCGAAATGCGATAGTTATATCACATCGCATGTTTATAAATGGCTTTTTTCAATTTAAAACTTTGCGATGAGGCATTTGCGATGACTTTGATCGCATCACAACTTTTCAAATGGATGTTCATTGGTCTTAAGCAATTGCAATCTGCGATGAGCAGTTCCAAACACTCATAAAGCAACTTTTATATGAAAAGTATGGAAAATCTATTTCTATTCAAAATGTTTTATTACTTTTTTATATCCTAAAGGGGACCTATTTCTTATTTAGCATATTTATACTAAGATTAAAAATTTGAAATGGGGGGTTGTTGTACAACACAAAACAACCATAAATCAAATTTTAGTAAACTTCGCCTCTGTGAGAGCCTTTGTAAAGATGTCTACAACTTGATCATCTGTTGAACAATATTGTACTTCAATAACATGGTCATGAATGAGCTTTTTGATGAAGTTCATGTGCATTTCAATGTGTTTGTTGCGCTGATGTTGGACTGGATCTTTGCTTAGTTGAATGGCACTTTGATTATCACACCAAAGTGTAGTCGAATGCTGTTTCTAAAAGCCAAACTTTGACAGGATTTGATGAAGCCATAGGGCTTCCTTACTAACTTCTACAGCACCACGATACTCTAATTCTACTGAAGAAAGAGAAATGGAACTTTGTTTATTGCAAGCCCATGTAATAGGTCCTGAATAAAGAGTGACCACATAACCTACAGTAGATTTCCGATCATCAGGGTCACCAGCCCAATCAAAATCAGTGAAACCAACCAATAGAGGAGATGCTTCTGCACTGTAATGAATCCCAAACTAAACTATACCTCGAACATAACAAATAATTATTTTAGCTGCTTTCCAATTACTTTCATGTGCGTTTTGCATAAACCAAGCAATAAGGCCAACAACAAAGGAAAGGTCAGGACGAGTATGGGTTAGATACAAAAGTTTTCCTACAAGTTGATGTTATAAGGTAGCATCAACTTTAGGGGAAGTATAAGTGACTGAAAGTTTGGCTCCAGGCTGAAAGGGTGAAGGGGCTAGCTTATAGTCTTCCATATGAAAATGGCATAGAAGATCACAGGAATACTTGGACTGGGAAATGGAAATACCTTCCTTGGATTGCAAGACTTAAGATCAGGAAAATAATGCAAGTGTCCTAAGTCTGTCATTTCAAACTTCTTTTTAAGGTTGGACTTCACATGGTTTATAAGGTTGGGATCACTACCAGTAAGGATAATATCATCAACATAAAGAACAAGAATATAAGAGACTTGTCCACTTTCTTGGTGTAGACAGTATTGTCAAAATGACACCTAGAAAAGCTAGTTTATAAAAGAAAGCTATCCATCTTGGCATACCAAGCTCGAGGGGCTTGCTTGAGACCATAAAGGGATTTCTTAAGCCGATATAAAAGGCTGGATTCTGTTTGTATAAATCCAATAGGTTGTTCCATATATATTTCTTCATGCAAGTCCCCATGTAAGAAGGCAGATTTAACATCCATCTGATGTACTTCCCATTTGAAAGAGGTAGCAAGGGAAAGAACAAGGCGATAGAGTTCTTTTTAGCAACAGGGGAGAAGGTTTCAATATAGTCAATGCCTTAAACTTGTGAAAAACCCTTAGCAACAAGATGATCTTTATGTTTATCAACTTTTCCATCTGGTCCATACTTGGTTCTGTAAACCCATTTTCATCTAACAAGTTTTCGTCCCTTTTGAAGAGGAACAAGATCCCATGTATCATTTTCCAGTAATAAACGATATTCTTCATTCATAGCTACATCCCAATCTGGATGGCCTGAAGCTTCTGCAAAGGTGTCAGGATCATAATTCGCTGAAGCTTGAGCCAGTAAAGAAGAGGTTTTATCGAACTGAGAATGTTTACGTCACTGATTTGTAGGATCACAGGCAAAAGTGCCTGCTACATACCGAGTAGCACAGACCCATTTTGGAAGCTGAGGAGTTGAAGGAGGATCTTGAGAAGGTGGGGGAGGATTGTCATCCTCACTGTCATCATCTAAAGAAGAAATATTTTCAGAAGTAGAAGGGATAAAGAGAGTTTCAGCAAACTTTACATCTCTTCTAATGATAACATTTTTGGAATTAAATGGAATAAGTCCATATCCTTTGACATCTTCAGAATAACCAACAAAAATACATTTTTCACTCTTAGGTTCTAAAGCTTTATGTTTCTCATCTAGAATATGGGCCCATGCTTCACTTCCAAAAGTATTGAAAGTGACTTACATCTGGTTTAATTGAGCTCCATCCTTCTTCTGGAGTGATATTCTTTAAAACCTTAGTAGGAGTGTGATTTACTATGTAATTTGCACAATTAATTGCTTCTGCCCAAAAATTGAGACTAATTCCTTTAGATTGAAGGATATAATTAGTCATTTCCTTTAAGGTGCGATTCTTCCTTTCAACTACACCATTTTGTTATGGAGTATATGGAACAGTATGTTGCATTTGAATTCCATTCTCAGTGCAAAAGTTGATGAATTTGTTGTTAACATATTCTCCACCATTATCAGATCTTAGCTTAAGAATTTAATGTCCAGTTTGTTTTTCAAAAAAGGCCTTAAAGGCCAAGAACATGTTAAATACTTCACTCTTGAGTTTTAAGAAGTATACCCAAGTGCATCTGGAGAAATCATCAATGAAAGTTAAGAAATACTTGTAGCCAGAGAATGAAACAACTGGAAGTGGACCACGTAAATCATTATGCAAAAGCTATAAAGGGGCTGAGGCGTGACAAGAGGCATATTTTTCAAAACTATCCCGATGATGTTTTCCGAGTACACATCCGAAACAAACACCATCTCTGCAAGATACCATTGGAAGACCTGTCACCATATTTTCTTTACATAGATTCTGAAAGGAGCGATAGTTTAAGTGACCAAATCATTCTTGCCAAAGTTTGCTCACTTCATCATTATGAACAACTACTGAGGGAAGATTTGATGACCCAAAGTTGTTAAACTTATACAACCTTGTAGAATCATTAGCAATGCTAGTAGCTAAAATCTGTCTAGGATCTCTTAGGTCCATAATTACAACATTGTAAGGTGAAAATTCAACGATTTTACCTTCACCATGAATGAGTTAACTGATACAGATAGAAGTTACAGGATAAGCTTGGAACACATTATACATCATTAAATTGACCATTGTCTAGATAAATAGTTCTAATCCCTACAACACTAAGAGATCTATCACCACCAACATATATATTTTTGGTGCTACAATCATTTAAAGAAGAAAACATGGCTTTGTTTTTTGCCATGCGATAAGAAGCTCCAGAATCAATGAGCCACTCATGAGAATGAGAATAAGAAGATACATTTAGTGCACAACCAGATCGAGATGCTTGACAACCACATGCAGAAAGTGTTAAACCTAAAGATGAAGTTGAAGTAGAAGAGTGCTTCGAATGGACGTTATGCTTCTTCATTTCTGCTTCCAAGGCTTCCATCTTTTTAAAGCATTTGGATTCTAAGTGGCCATCAGATTACAAAAGTGGCAATGTCTATCAATCTTCTTCCCTTTGTTTTTATTTGCCTTATCATTTTGTTGAAATGATTTTTCATTTTGAGTCTGAAATTGCTCAGGACCCTTGTTTGGTTTAGGACCATTCTTTTTAGGATACTCCCTCTTAGGATTCTTCGAATTTAGTTACTGTTGGGTGGCTAAGGCTTTCTTAAAAGAGTTTCCAAGATTAAGAAGACCAAGATATAAGAGCTTTTCTTGTTCTCTTATTAAAGAATCACAAAAGGAATCAAAAGAGGGGGGCTGTAATCTTGTCCTTGAGAAATAAAGGCTTCTCTAGTAGAATGGAAGGTGGAAACAAACATAGAGTATGCTGGTCCCAACTTAGTAAGAATGGAATAGATAAGGCTATCATCTTCTTTTTAAACCTTAACACCTTCCAAGAGAAATCTAAGGGTCTTGAACTTGGAAAAAAAAAATTCAATGGAAGAAAAATTATTGGGGTCCAATGTAAGCAACTCATTTTTGAGTTGATAGGTTCTAATTTCATTTTTAATTCCAAAAATTTTAGTGAGTTGTTTCATTGCTTCATTAGGAGTATCAAGTTCTGCAATATGGAATCTAAGGTCTAGAGAAATAGACATCCCTATCAACCCACGTGCTTGATCTTGCCTATTTTCCCATTTGGCTACCTTATCTTCATCTTGAGGTTTGGTTTCTTGGCTTAAGGCTATTCTGTAAAGACCTTTACTTCTAAGTAAATCCACAATGTAGGACCACCATTGGAAGTAGTTGGTGCTGTCAAGAATAACTTGGCACGGACTTTCCATTTAAAAAAAATTGAAGCTATAGATGCTGAAACTAAATGTTCCAATGGAAAGATCTCGAAAAATTAGGCTGGTTAAAAGAAAACGGCTCTGAAAACGGCTTCCGAATGAAGAAGTTATGACTTTTTGAAGAAAAATTGTTGAAGATGCCGGTGAAGTGCATGAATGTGCGGAAATGAATAATAATGTTATATTTAAAAAAAACTTCTCCCTTTCCAAACTTAATCTAATTAGCTCACTTTAAAAAAATTAAGTGACTCACTTTTATAAATAAGTGAAAGTCACTTTTACAATGTTACTTTATGAGTTACCCACTAAATTGTAACTTAAATAATAGATAAAGAGACTTTAGAATTATAAGTGACTCACTTTTTATAATGGGTGAGAACACTTTTACATAAAGTAACTTTAAAACATAAGCTACATGTGCCTTTTTTAAAAAGTAACTCAACAAAAGGAAAGACTTGAACTCAAGACCTCTATTCTCATAAAGTAACTTTGCACCAAGTGAGCTAGTTTAAAAGGTTAGTAATTCTTGGAAAAGAATAAGGATCTTTTTTTTTTTTAATCACTGAAGCTTTGGGGTGTGTGCTTACTTGAAAAATCTTTTTTTTGCCTAAAAAACAAAAACCAAAAAACCCAACACGGTAAAACAAAAAAAAAACAAACCATACAGTTTGAAGTTAGCTCTAGCTGGCAACTAAATATTTTCCTCAATGTTTCTGATTTTCCAAGATCACACTAAAGGTGTGGCGGAAAAGAGCATACGCATGAGAAAATTCCTTCCTTTCTGTTTCTGATTTACCCAAATCGCACAGAGTCACGGGGCAAAGAGCATACGCAGAAATGAAAGGTATAGATCCGATAACAAAAAACAAAGAGATAAATAAACTGAAATAAATAGAGACAAAATAACTAAAAACAGCAAATAAACATTGTATACCTCCAGATCTTAAAAATGACATAGCTAGGGCTACCGGAAACCTTTTCGTGTGAAATGAAAGGGGTTCCTCATTGGAATAGATGCTCCTAGCATAATAGACCAGTCCTCTTAGCTCGAAAGCAGTAAAAAACAGTAGATGTAGGAAATGACAGTCGGATGTAGTTCCACCGGCTTCAGATTTGGATCACCAATGGATGCGGCCCTCAAATAGCTCTGATACCATGTAGGAATTTACGAGGTAAGTTCCTCAGATAGAACACTAAAGGACACTACTCACAAACATATCATAGATCAATACACTAATATTCTTGACGTGGTTAAAACCCTCAAAGAGGGAAAAAGTCCATGACCTAAGCCAACGCGGCCACTTCAGGAAATTTATTAATAAAAGAATGAAAATTTACATAAGCTTCTCTCATGAATGGTTAACCTACAAATGACCCTCCATGCTCTTTAAATAGAGATCATGGACCAATCGGGTGCTAAGCCACAGATCAAGTGTCGATAATACCGAGGAGAGAATGAACCGTCAGATCACTACATATCGTGACCGTTGGATCGTAAGTTACAAAAGTACATAGTAAAGAAACACATTTTACCTAACTCTACACTAGACCAAGATACACTTAACTATTTCCTATGTGTCAGAATATCCTAACAATAACAAGTTTATATGAAAGGTTATGTCTGATGTCCACGAAGGTAATCAACATGGGCAGGATAGCATTAACAACTTATACAACATATTTTCATAATTATCTATATTAGAGAAAATGAATGAGTTCAATTGTTTAATATGGGTTAAAGCAACATGTATTACAAGTGTTCAAGATTAATATTTAAAACGGTTACAACACATGTGTGAAAACGTGTTGGCCTGTGATCAGGCTTCTAAATTAACCAAAAGTTCCAAGACACATCAGTACACCATACATCACTAACCTTGTGAAAGGGGAATTGGAGCCATTGTTCACTCCTCAAAGAAAAGACCACAGGATCTCAGGGCTATGTGGGAGGAGTCAAGGTGAAAAGTCCTTTGCATGTAAAAATGAGGGGTTTTTTATAGCTAAGGGTGAAACTGGCCCTTGTGATTGTTCAGCTTCCCTCATGGTTGTTTGACTTATTTGACTCTTCAGCTTTACATGACTCTTTGTGTAACATGTGGGTCTCTTGGACTTCCACGTTACATTACATTTATTTACACAGTATGGCCCACAGTAGTGATGTGGTCGACATGACTCATGACACGACTTGACATGACAGTGTTGGTATGTTCATGTTGTTGCTAGTATGCATTTTGAGCTGCAGTGCTGCTGAGTGATGGTTGTGCTCTTGGTGTATCACAACTTCACCTCTACATGGAAAGGTGTATGGGGTCTCCTATGGCCTTGGTGTTTTCTTGATGTTGCATGTGCACATTCCTCCTTTGCTTGTACTTCGGCATGCTTGACATGTTCGTCTATTCAAGAAAAATTCTCCTCGCATGCATCATTCATTCATCCATCCGTGAACACAAATCCTTGCATGTACTCTCCTTGTTCATCCCATCCATCGTCGTGTTATGTCTTATCCATATACATGTATCTGCAATCACTCATGACGAGACGACATCAAATCCACAAACCTCCTAGTCTACCATGATCCATTGTTATTCGATTTTGGATGCAGGTGACCAGGAGAGAGGAAAAGGCTATGAAACTACACAATGCAAGTTTCAAGCTGGGATGCGAGCTCCAAGCACTGCTGGTGAAAATTTCGCAGAAGTCACTAGGAGACTGAGATGGGCAATTTGGATCGGTAGTGATTATCTACGAGATCTGACTCGGTTGGAGGGTAGATTTATGCAATTTCTAGAGGGAGGAAGTGTGGGCAGCTGAGGGGCTTGGCAGCAAAAACTGTGTAATTCCTGGAGGAAGCTGGCTGCATGCTTCAGGCGGCTTGGTAGAAAAAGTTGCGCAATTCCTGGAGGGAGTTGGTAGTGGGTTTCGGGATGGCTTAGCAGTAAAAACTGCACAATTCCTAGAGGGAGCTAGCAGTGAGGTTGCTTGAGACAAAAACTGTGCAATTGTTGGGAGGCTGGCCTACTGAACACCTCTGCACATTTTATGAGCTGAATGGGATGTTGGGTAGTTGAGGGGCTTGCTCATGAAATTTGTGCAGTTTTCTGGGTGAGCATTCGGCCTGCTGACTGGGTGGCTGTCTAGGAAAACTATGCAATGTTTTGAGGGAGACATGGATGGGAATTTGGTGTCTATCCGACCGTTTCCTCAATTAGCAGAGTGGACAAGGTTTGCAGCTTCTACGTAATTTTTTAGGGGAGTGAATCCTGGGGTTACTGCCCAGTCACAACTCTTCGGTTGACCAACAAGAGGGTTGGTTGATCATCTTGTGGGCAGCGTAGATTGAAATGGCTTATTAGACACTTCTGCGTTGTTCTAGGTGAAAGTCGGTTGAGTCAATTGCAGGGTGGAGGTCTGGTTGTTAAAGGCTAATCCAGTCATCAAAACTTCAACAAAATGACTGAGTGTGTGAGTGAGTGAATTTGGGCATACGTGACCTTGCAAACACACACTCAAGATGACTTGACGACAAGATGCCTCAACCATCAAGACAACATATGCTCAACATGACTGACCGACGGTGCGAGCGACAAGCGGGACACTTTTGATAGATTGTTGAACGACCATGACGACGCTTGTGTGATAGTGCATACAACTTCGTGTGTGAGTGCGACGGATGTTCACATAGCGAATACAACATGTACACATGAAGTGAGGACCTTGTGCGTGACCAAAACATGGCTACAAGCATGGAATTGAGACCAACATGCAAAAAAGAGGTCCATTGAATGGTCAAGCAAGCAGGGTGCAAAGACTCACACGAGCCCACAGGTGAGCCTGAGTGCTTGCAAACATCAATTAAAAATCCAAGGGAGGCTCTAAAATTGGATGCAGGCCAAAATTTTGGAGAGTGTTGTAGCCGCTACAACACTTGAACAATGGCTCCAACACCCCTTTCACGGGGTTAGTGATGTATGGTGTATCGATGTGTCTTGCAACTTTCACTTAATTCAGAAGCTTGATCATAGGCCAGCACATTTTTACACGTGTTGTAACTGTTTGTAAGATTAATCTTGAACACTTGTAATACATGTTTCTTTAACCTGTGTTAAACAATTAAACTCATTCGTTTGCTCTAATACATATAATTATGAAAATGTGTTGTATAAGTTGTTAACGTTGTCTTTCCTTTGTTGTTTACCTCCTTGGACATCAGATAGAACCTTTCACATAAACTTGTTATAATGACCATCGCACTCATGCGGGCTTCTCCGCTAGGTGTTGTACATGCTATCTTCCTGTGTGTGTTGTGACTATCGCATCTGTGTGGACTGTTCCTCCAGAAGTTGTGCATATCTTTTTGTGTTTTGTGTCTCTTATAGAGTTGGGATTTTTTCCCCACCGACTAGAGACTCACTTCCATCTTTCCTCTCTGCTGTGAAATAACCTTGACACAATTAACACTATCATTCACTGCATATGCGAACCTCGAATACAAAGCAGATCACTCTCTCTTGCTGAAAAGCAAGAGCTAAGGCAAACATTTAAGATAATGGCAACTGGGACATCACACCAGATGGGACTCCTACACCAAATGGTGTGAGGTCTATTTGGGACTTCATACTGGGGAGATCCCCTGAAAGTTGGCAGGTCCGGCAACGTCAACATTTGTGGTGCTAGAAGGAGGTCTGCCAGTTGTTTATAGTTGAATGTCCTTTCACCCCCACTCATCAATCATTTGGTCAAGGCAGTAACTCGTGCTCCCTCTCACCTACGTGTGACTTTGAAGTTGGATACTCCTCACCTCCTAGGACTAAACAAGAAATTTTTTGTCAACACCTTCGCTCCGTCGGTCCCATCACCCGTAAGTTCCCAAAGGTGGTCAGACTGATCCTAGGAATACAACATCTTCCATATGCATCAAGAAAGCCAAAAACCACTCCCACAGGGGTTGTTGTATCATCAGTGGAAGAAGTTGTTCTTGCCATGCTTGAAGGTCTGGAAGAAGCTGTTGAGAATGGAGAGGAACCTTTGGTCATCCAACAGGGAGAATGAGGCACCCTCGTGATCTTGGGCTTAGACTCCGGTATAGGAGGGGGAGTGGAAGGCAGCTGAGGAGGCAGAGATAAACCAACAAACTCAGAGCTGGAATCGTTAGATTCTAAAGAAGAGGAGGAGGATGAACAACAAGAAGACATGGCTGACCAAAATATGGAATGGTTGACTGAGGGACCATTGGATCTCCTAGGTGCCTTGCACAAGATGCGGAAGCGGCCAGAGAGAATGAAAACAAAGTTTGACCCTAACAGCACAGTGAAGGCAAAAGATCACTTAGACAATTTATACCTACAATTGGAGACCCTTGAGGTATGATACGATGATGTTGCATGTAGATTGTGTTGGGTGTGGAGCCTGATTATCTTCTATATTCAAAGGTATTGCCACATAGGACCCCAGTTCGAAATGCGTTGCCGCCCGTAAAATATTCGCTGCAGGGGGGTCCAGGGGGATTAGTTTAGGGTTTTTTGCCCTAGAAGGCATATGAGGGTATTGTATTTGAGGCTGTGAGATAGATGTGTATTCTGTGAGCGAGGAATAGAGAGGTGAGACTGTGAGAGAAAACAGAGGATATTACAGCGGATTTGCTGTAGGTTGTGTCTCTTCATTTTGATGGATAATAGAAAGGAAGGACTGGCTGTTCGGGGTGGACGTAGCCCAAACTGGGTGAACCACGTATATCTGTGTCTCTCTTGTTTTGTGCGTTTTCTTTGTTTATATTTCTGCAATATTTTATGTGTTCCATTGCTCCGTAATATATAATTTTCTAACAACTGGTATCAGAGCCGAAGGTCTATTTGGCTGATAAACTCGCAGGAAAGAAGGGTTCCTGGTTCGAGTGGGAGCAATGGCGGAAGATGGTAAGTTTAGGGTCGAGAAATTTAACGGCCAAAACTTCTCGCTGTGGAAGATGCAAATGGAAGATTATCTGTATCAGAAAGATCTATACCTACCATTGGGCAGAAAAACAAAGATGTCGACGGGTATGAAAGACGAAGAATGGAACCTTCTCAATAGAAAGGCACTCGGAACAATACGGTTGTGCCTTGCTGCATCAGTCGCCTTCAACATTTCGAAGGAAACCACGACAGAGGGTTTGATGCAGACGTTGTCGAAACTATATGAAAAACCCTCGGCCTCAAACAAGGTATTTCTTATGAAACGGTTATTTAATATGAATATGTCGGAAGGTGGATCTGTTGCAAACCATTTAAATGATTTTAATACAGTTACAAGTCAGTTAAGCTCTGTAGGGGTAAACTTTGATGATGAAGTTAGAGCTCTGTTATTCTTGTGCTCATTACCAGAAAGTTGGAATGGTTTGGTAATGGCCATTAGCAACTCTATTTCTGGATCTAGTACTTTAAAGTTTGGTGATGTTGTCGGTGCTATCCTTAGCGAGGAAATGCGTCGGAAAAGCTCTGGTGAGACATCGGGAAATGCTTTGAGTGCAGAGTCTAGAGGAAGAAAAATGGAAAGAGGAAAGAGCTCAGGATATCACAGTAAATCAAGGAAAGGCAGATCCAAGTCCAGATCGGGGATAGTGTGCTGGAAATGTGGAAAGAAAGGACACCTGAAGAAAGACTGTAGATCTCGAAAGGGAAAAGAAGGAGATGCACAGCAAGAAAACAATCATGAAGCAAATGTGACAGGTGAGGTGTTACAAGATGCTTTGATTCTTTCTTTCGAAAATATTACTGATTCCTGGGTGGTAGATTCAGGGGCTTCATTCCATGCCACACCTGATAAGAAATACTTTCATGACTATGTTCAAGGAGATTTTGGACAAGTTCGTCTGGGTGATGATAAACCCTATAAAATCGTTGGAATGGGTAAGGTTCTTGTAAAACAGTAGAATGGAAACCAATGGCTATTAAAGGAGGTAAGGCATGTTCCAGATCTAAAGAAAAATCTGATTTCAACAGGGTAGTTAGGCGGTGAAGGTTGTGTGACAACTTTCACAGATAAAGCTTGGAAGGTCACCAAAGGAGCCCTGGTAATAGAAAAAGGTGAAAAGGTTGGTACATTTATTTATGCAATGGTATTTCTAACTCTGTTAATTCTTTAACTTCCAAAGGAGCAGATGCAGCATTATGGCATCATAGGCTCGGACACATGAGTGAAAAGGGGATGAAGATTCTTCACTCAAGGAATTTGTTGCCAGGTTTGAAGAATGTTGATTTGGACTTCTGTGAAAATTGCATTTATGGAAAACAGAAGAGAGTCAGATTTCTCAGAGTTGGGAAAGAAAAGAAGAATGAAAAATTAGAGCTTGTGCATACAGATGTATGGGGACCTACTCAGGTATCATCTCTCGGTGGCTCTCGTTATTATGTTACTTTTATTGATGATGCAACTAGAAAAACTTGGATTTATTGTATTAAGAATAAATCTGATGTATTTGATACTTTCAAGAAATGGAAAGCTTTGGTTGAGATTGAGACAGGAAAGAAATTGAAGTGTCTTAGATCAGACAATGGAGGTGAATATTGCAGCAAAGAGTTTGACAGGTACTGTTCAGAGCATGGAATTCGCAGAGAGAAGACAGTTCCAAGAACACCACAAGAAAATGGTGTGTCAGAAAGGATGAACAGAACAATCATGGAGCGTGCAAGGTGCATGAGATTGCATGCAGGATTGCCTTTACAGTTTTGGGCAGATGCTGTAGATATTGCTGTTTATCTGATAAACAGAGGGCCTTCAAGTTCCTTGGATGGTGGTGTTCCAGAGGAAGCATGGACAGGTAAAAAGGTAAACTACTCTATTTTAAAGCCTTTTGGTTGTGAGGCCTTTGTCCATATTGATAAAGAAAATAGAACAAAGCTTGAGGCAAAGTCAAAGAAATGTACCTTTATTGGATATGGTGTTAATGATTTTGGTTATCGCTTATATGATTACGAAAATCACAAAATCATTAGGAGCAGAGATGTAATATTCAATGAAAAGGTCTTGTATAAGAATCAGTTGCAGGAAAAGAAACAGGAAAAGGAAAATAAGGAATACGCAGTTCTTGATGAAATCACTGAAAAAGTAAAGGTGCCTGAAAATAATAATAATCAACAACCACAACAATAGCAACCACCACAACAACAACAGGCACCCCAAACACCTGAAAGTTGTGTTAGAAGATCTACCAGGATAGGTAGACCCCCTGAGCGATACTCTCCTTCATTATATTATTTATTGTTGACTGATTCTGGTGAACCCGAATGTTATGAAGAAGCAATGCAGGTTGAAAGCAGGAAGAAGTGGGAGGTAGCCATGGAAGAAGAGATGGACTCCTTAATGCATAACCAGACTTGGGATTTAGTCAGGTTGCCTGTAGGAAAAACTACATTGAAGAATAAATGGGTTTACAGGCTGAAGGAAGAAGATGGAGGAAAACAGAGGTATAAAGCTAGACTTGTGGTGAAGGGGTTTGCACAGAAGAAAGGTATTGATTTTGATGAAATATTTTCTCCTGTTGTTAAAATGACTTCAATCAGAACTATTTTAAGTCTTGTAGCAGCTGAAGATTTGCATCTTGAGCAGTTAGATGTAAAGATAGCCTTTCTCCATGGGGATTTGGAGGAAGAGATATATATGCAGCAGCCACAAGGATATGAGGTGAAAGGGAAGGAGAAACTAGTGTGCAGGTTAAAGAAGAGCTTGTATGGCTTAAAACAGGCCCCAAGGCAGTGGTATCTAAAATTTGACAAGTTTATGTCTGAACAAGGTTATACTAGATGTCACTCTGATCATTGTGTTTATTTGAAAAAGCAAAATGATGGCAGCTATATTATATTGTTACTGTATGTATATGGCATGCTTGTTGCAGGATCTAACATGCAGGAAATAAATGTGCTCAAAAGAAAATTGGCAAATTCATTTGCAATGAAGGATTTGGGAGCTGCAAAACAAATCCTTGGTATGAGAATAACTAGAGACAGGAAAAATCGTAGATTAACATTGTCTCAGAATGAGTACATACAAAAGGTGTTGAAAAGATTTAACATGCACAATGCAAAACCAGTTAGTACACCTTTTGCTAGCCATTTCAAACTTAGCAAGGAAATGTGCCCAAAGACCCAATAAGACACGGATTATATGTCTAAAGTTCCATATGCATCAGCAGTTGGAAGCTTAATGTATGCAATGGTCTTCACAAGGCCTGATATTGCACATGCAGTGGGAGTTGTAAGCAGGTACATGAACAATCTAGGAAAGGAACATTGGATGGCTGTGAAATGGATTCTCAGATATTTGAAAGGTACCACAAATCAAGCATTATGCTTTGGTGGTTTAAACATCTCCCTACAAGGATATGTTGATGCAGATATGGCAGGTGACAGAGATAACAGGAGGAGCACTACAAGATATGTATTTACTGTTGGAGGAACAGCTGTCAGTTGGGTTTCAAAAATCCAAAGTCTTGTTGCACTTTCAACAACAAAAGAAGAGTATGTTGCTGCTACAGAGGCTAGTAAAGAAATGATTTGGTTACAAAGGTTTATGGGTGAATTGGGTAAGGAGCATGATATGGGCACGTTATACAGTGATAGCCAAAGTGCCATTCATCTTGCAAAGAACTCAGCATTTCACTCCAGGACTAAACACATACAGCTCAAGTACCATTTCATACAATCAGTGTTGGAAGATGGAGAGTTGAAGCTGGAAAAGATACACACTAGCCAGAATCCTGCAGATATGCTAACAAAAGTTGTAACCAGGGAGAAACTGAGAGTATGCTCAGTTTCAGTTGGTCTTCAAGGATGACGATGAAGATGAGAAACAACCAGGTCCAAAGAGGAGTCATTGTCCATCAAATGGAGCAGCGGTGGAGTTGCTACAATCAGTCTCCAAGTGGGAGATTGTTGGGTGTGGAGCCTGATTATCTTCTATATTCAAAGGTATCGCCACATAGGACCCCAGTTCGAAATGGGGGCGGCAACACCGCCCGTAAAATATTCGCTGCAGGGGGGGTCCAGGGGGATTAGTTTAGGGTTTTTTTCCCTAGAAGGCATATGAGGGTATTGTATTTGAGGCTGTGAGATAGATGTGTATTCTGTGAGCGAGGAATAGAGAGGTGAGACTGTGAGAGAAAACAGAGGATATTATAGCGGATTTGTTGTAGGTTGTCTCTCTTCATTTTGCTGGATAATAGAAAGGAAGGACTGGCTGTTTGGGGTGGACGTAGCCCAAACTGGGTGAACCACGTATATCTGTGTCTCTTGTTTTGTGCATTTTCTGTGTTTATATTTCTGCAATATTTTATGTGTTCCATTGCTCCGTAATATATAATTTTCTAACAGATTGTTCCCATGTACCTTGGATGGCTACGCAGCAGCGTGGTATCACAGCCTTCCTATCAACTCCATACACAATTGGGGTATGTTCAAACCCATTTTTCTATAAAAATTTGTTGATGACGAGACCCCAACCATGTTACTCAAAGAATTGAGAAGCCTAAAGATGGAGGGGAAAGAAAAGGTAAAAGATTTTAATCCAAGATTTCTTCGCATATTGAATAAGTTTGCAGCAGAC
This sequence comes from Pinus tabuliformis, assembly GCA_031772625.1. Lineage (NCBI taxonomy): Eukaryota > Viridiplantae > Streptophyta > Pinopsida > Pinales > Pinaceae > Pinus > Pinus tabuliformis. The sequence continues at coordinate 271,511,031 of CM062813.1, forward strand.
ACAAAACCTCATGACTCCATCACTGTCAATTACTACACGTTTGCACTGTCGAACAACATTATAAAGGCCATCAAACGAGCTGCGAAACCAACACTATTAGAAAACTGTGAAGAGGCAATTATCGTTGAAAAGGACCTACGCATGATTGGAGTCATCAAGGATGATGAACCAACAAAGGACTCTAGAGGTGCGAGCAGGAAGCCACAGGTTGTGGCAAGCAAGGGTAAGGACAGGGAAACAAGTGATAACGAAACCCTTACTCATCTTGTCAACAATTTGACAACAGAAGTGTTTGATCTCAAGCAACGAACCATTGGCACATCTGCGAGCAGCCGACCGCCTAGACAGAGACAAGGAAGCATGTCATCGAGTAGCAATCGTCTCCCGACTAAAATTGTGTAGAGCTCAGTGTTCCAGCTCGAACAATGCATGAACGATGAATTTTGTTCATTTCATGAAAATGATAACTGGAAAGGGTCTTGTTCGTACTAGAAGTGATTTGCAGGCTCAATATGAAATTGTGCACTGGACATAGCAAGCAGCACACAAGGATAGTCATGAGATACAGACAATGACGAAGATGTTGCACCTGATGATGCATCAAGCTATGGGAATGTGGTAAACATGTATCAGTGCTTGCAAGCAGCGTAGAAGACAAACACCAAGAAGAAACCCCAAAATAAAAATGATCGTTACAATATTAGAAGTAAAGGGGCTCCCACTACACTTGGGGAAGTGAAACAAAATCTTGAACTACGGAGGAATGTTGATCCATCAACCGTCCATAAGCATAAAATGCAAAGCAAGACTGAGAATACAACGGCAGACAAGAGTACGTCCATGAGCAAAAAACTGCTGACCACTCTGTCAAACAACACGAATACTAGTCTTACCCCGGACATCTCGGTCAGTCTATTGCTCTGGATTACAACATTATGGAAGACATCAAGAAAACTCATGAAAACATCAGTTTGTTCGAGTTGGCTAAGATCCAGAGTTAGCAGGACATTCTTCTGCGCACATTAGGGAAGAAATCAACAGACAGCGCAACCTCTACCAGCAAGGGAGAAAGCACACCTCCCAGATCACTTTCAACTGTGCTAAACACACTCCGAATGGAAGAAGAAAATTTGTTTCTCTCCATTCCTGATTTCATTCAAAATATTCAACTATAATATTCACACATGTTTGGTTGGTTCTAGCGTGACAGCCAACACCATGCCTCTCTCTATTTCCAAAAGGATCAATGCGCAGTCGAGTAAGACATCCATGCAAATCATCCAAATTGATCAAACATATGTACCAACCATTGGTGAACTTCAAGATGTGATCATTCAACTATCTCATGATGGTCGAGTTTACTAGTGCATAAACATTGTTCTTGTGGACATACGAGAAGAGTATGGCTTACTTCTCAGCAGAGACTGGTCCAGCGAGATGAATGGATACTTTGCTATGGAATGGTCGTACATGTGGCTTCCGTACAAGGGAAAAAAAAATCAAATATAGGTGTTATCTGAGAGATATATGAAGCACAATGTCACTCCCATCAATGGTGAAAATGAATTGTTGGCCTTCGCAGAACTCATGTTCGGCAATTGCCTCTTGGAAACAACGCTGAGGTGTTATTCCACACGGTAGATTCAACCCCACCATACACGCAGTTGGGTCTCCTTCCCTTCCCAAGTGATGTAAATGAAACATGTACAGTAGTAGCAGTAGCAATAGCAATAGCAGTAACAATAGTGAAAATGTGTCGAACAGTATGAGTATAGACGAGTTGTGGACTATGTACTTCGACGAATCAAAGGCACAGGATGGCTCAAGAGCCGAGTGTCTCTTGATTAACCAAAACAATAGGAAACATTTAATTTCGATCCTCCTAGAGTTTTAGTGGATGAAAAAATTTGTTGAATACGAATCACTAATGTTGGGATTACAAAAATCCATTAGCTGCAACATGGTCACGCTCAAAGTGGTAGGTGATTCGGAAATAGTGGTACCAAAGGTACGTAACACTATTCAATGTTTATGACCTCATCTCAAATGTTACCAGCAAGAGGTATGGCGAATTATCTCTAACTTCTAAGCATTCAATATCACTGTTGTACCAAGAATGTGTAATGCAGATGTCAATGCCTTTCCAGATCCAACTTCTAGAATGTCACCACTTAGGGATAGATTTACTGTTGAAATTTTGTATAGACCGTCTATATAGGATAACATAACTAATTTACACGTGTTTGATGATGATCAATAGATACTGCATTTCATGGCCAACATTGATACCTTCAAGGATGCAGTGATAGATGAAGACGAGCATAAGAGATCTTTGCAAGCTGGGGCAGATATCAAGAAAGGCCACCTCATCCCCAAAGGTGTGGTATCGTTGGAAAAACTCTATGACTTGCAAGAATTCTTTTAGGGGCCAAGGAATAGAAAATCCCACAATTCTACCATGATGCAAGAAATTGATTAACTTGGGAACATAACAAGATCTGAAGTTCATCAATCTCGGTATGTGTTTCATGAATCAGGAGCGGTAAGCCTTTGTCCACTTATTCAAACAGTACTGGGATTTGTTCGCGTGGACATATGATTATCTAAAAACTTACGACACGTGAATAATCCAACACATCATTCTGATCAAAGAATGGGTCAATCCATATCAACAGAAGTTGAGGAAAGTACATCCATCACTTGAACCCCTCATACAGAAAGAGAAAACCAAGTTTTTGGATGCATGGATCATATATAGATTTTGTCATTCTACTTGGGTTTCAAACTTGGTTCCTTTAAGTAAGAAGTCCGATGAAATCTGCTTGGGTGTTGATTTCCAAAACTTGAACTTCGACTTGAACAAAGAAAACTACCCCCTGTTGTCTATGGAGCACATTTTTCAAACAGTGTCTGGGGCACAAATGTCTCCTTTACTTCTCAAGTTTTCAGGATATAATCAGGTTCTAGTAGTGGAACCCGATAGATTCAAAACTACCTTCCATACCAAGTAGGGTATGTTTTAATATAGACGAATTCCATTCGGGATCGTGAATGCAGGCACGGATTTTCATCACGCCATGGACATTTCCTTCCATGGATTCATTGAACAAAGCATAGTGGTGTACCTTAATGATGTGACTGTGTTTTCAAGAAAATGGGAAGACCACATACGGCATTTGAAGAAAAAAATTTAGCAATGTTGGAAATACGGGATCTCCTTGAATCCCAAAAAGAGCATATTTACAGTGTCTGAGGGTAACCTCCTTATACACATCATTTCCAAGAGCGGGATCAAGGTTGATCCAGACTGGGTCTGAACTATCACACAGATCCCTTACCTAACTAACAAGAAAATGATGTAATCCTTCTTGGGAAAGATAAAATTCCTCCTGAATTTCATCTCGGATTATGCGCAGATAGTCAAACCAATGCAAGACATTATTAAGAAGGATGTAGTCTACGGCTGGGGCAAGAGGAAAAAGTACACATTCACCCATATCAAGCAGGCTATTGCAGAAGAGTCTGCACTCTACAACCCAAACTTCAACAAAGACTTCATGTTATACACCTTCACCTCTTATAATTCGCTCGTTACAGTACGCACTCAGAAGGATGAGTTGAACGACAAATCTCCCATCTCCTTCTTGAGTGCAAGCATGCAGGGACCCGAACTCAACTACCCCACCATCGACAAACAAGAATATGCAGTATGCAAGGTAGTGAAATACTTTAGACCCTACTTGTTGAGAAACCATTGCATAGTCTATGTGCCTCACCCAGCACTCCACTCATTTTTCATACAACAAGAGTTGGGTGAATGACATGCGAACTGGATGATAGACTTGAAAGAGTATGATCTTGACATCGAGCCAGTTCACACTATCAAGGGTCATGGTCTCTACAGACTCGCAGCTGAGGTAGTACACAGACAGGAGGAAGAAGAAGAGCTCGTCGGTTAGGAGTAGGAAATTGCAATGTATGATGTAGTGCGAGCACCACCCACTATAAATGGAAACTCTAGGTGCTGTGTTAGTACCTTGATAAGGGAACCATACCCTCTCACTTTTCCATCAGAAAAAAGAGGGCACTGCACCTCAAAGCTTTAGCTTATCAGTTGGTGCATGAAGTACTTTACAGAAAGCACAACAATGGAATCTTAATCAGGTGCCTAGAGGCACATGAATCAGAGAATATTTTACAAGACCTACATGATGGACCAATTGAGGGTCACTTCGCAACAAATACCATTATGCCCAAAGTTATGCATGTCGATTCCTACTAGCCCACATTATTCAAGGATGCACACGCTTATTCCTGCAAGTGCCCAGTCTGTCAGCAATTCGCTGGCAGAACGCGAAGGTCATCAGCCCCACTACACCCTATTGTAGTGACTAAACCATTCCAACAATGGTGCCTGGACATCATCGGGGAAATTTTCCCACATTTGTCGAAACAACACCGCTACATTCTAACAACAACTAATTGCTTTGCGCAGTGGACAGAAGCAGTTTCGCTCAAGCAAGTGAATGACCAGGAGGTCATCAGCTTCCTCAAACAAAACATCATTTCACGCTTTGGTATTCTAATATCACTTGTATTTGAAAATGCAACTTACTTTTCATATTTGAAGATTTATGATTTTGCATTGCAAAATGGTATTATGCTGAAACATTCATCTAACTACTACCTGCAGGGAAATGGTCTCACAGAATCCACGAACAAAAACCTTATCTATATAATTAAAACGACTGTTTACTCTGAGCAGCATAACTGGCACTCTGCCTTGATGAATGCTTTAGGGGTTGACCGCGTAACACCCAAACCCTCTCTAAATAACTCATCATACTTCTTGGTCTATGGTAAATAAGTCATCCTACCGCCCAACATCTACTTTCCTACGCTTCAGTTGTCACAAGAATCCCAAGGCAATCCTTGCATGCTAGTTCAGCGTAGGATGGATACGCTCCACAAACTGCAGGATGAAAGGATGAAATAAAAAAGAAAAAATTACAATCCACCAAAACTATATCAAGAGATGGTTCGACAAGAAGTCTGCAGGGAAAGCTAACTACAATGTTGGTGACTTAGTCTTGAAATGGGATAAACCCAATGAAGACAAAGGCAAGCATACAAAGTTCCAGTCCTTGTAAATTGATTCATACATAGTCCATGAGAAGCTTGGCCCACACATATACCATTTTCAATCACTTGACGAGAGGATTGACAACCTTCCTGTCAACAACTAAGATCTCAAGCACTATTTTCAATAGGTCGGGTCATGCCCCATGCCATGTACATAGTCTACTTATTGCTTGTTGTTTTTGCTTTTTTTTTCTTTGCTTATTATTTTTTCTTCATTTGTTTGGTTTTCTTAGTATCCTTCTATTTTTGGTTTTGTAAATAATTGCTTCCCTTTACAAAGTTTTGGCTTTTGAATGAGAATGTGGTTGAGATCTAAAGAGTCTTGTGACACTGCAACACTTGGCCAATCTTGTGTCCACCTTCTCTATGCTAGGTTATAACTTTCGGCTGATGAAGTCTTTACGGAAAATATGATTCGTCTGCAAGGGACGCTTGGGTCCAACCATGAACCTGTGTCCACACTAGGAAACCCCATGCCTATACTCATTTTCCTACTCTGTGTGATCAAGCTAAACCAACTAGTAGAAATGGAGAAGGGGAAAATCTGAATGAGAAAACCTATGTTAGAGGTCTTACATGCTTTTCTGAAGGAACACCCAATTTTTCTCTCAATAAGTCAGGATTCCTCTTCTGCCCCAAAAATAAATAGGCACCTGTGCACAGTCCTAAGTAAAAAGTACAAAGGAGAAAGAAGAGAAAGGCTTCCTCTACAGAGAGGTGAAGCATGCAAGTCCATCGGGGTAATGACTAGGCTCACTAGCAGTGGAGCAATGCATGTGTTCCTGTGTGACTCCGTTGGGGTACTGTCTAGGCTTGCTGGCAGCAGAGAAACACCAGAGACGAAAAATTATACTCTGAGAATTTTTAACTCACAAGACAAACTACCCTTCCCAATTTCAAAACACTGAGATCAAGTTGAAACTTTTGTTGTGTTTGACCGAGTTGGCAAAAGGTGAACCATGTATGTCCACGGGGTTGTTGAAAATGGCAACAAGAAATTCTAAAAATAGCATTGCTATAAATAGTAGTTCACGTACCAGTGTTGGACATAGCAACAAGGAATGAAAAATGAAAGTGCTAAAAATAGCATTTCTATAAATAGCATTTGGGATAGATTCCAATTTTAGTTAGTCCCTGAACTAAAATTGAGAAGTAAAATTCAAATTTGATCTTAGCAGTTGTTTGTAAAATAATTAATTAATTCATCTTGAGTTAATTAGTTGGAGAAAATCAAACATGAAGTCTATGTGAAGACATGCAACAAGTTCCCCATTGATTGAGGAATTTATCCCTTAGTTAAGGAGATGAGGATGAGTTGTACTTTGAGTTGTAATTAGTTAGCTCAGTTAACTGAGTTAAGTCCAGTTAGATTAGTTCCAACAGTTTGTGGAATTAATTGTGTGTTCAGTTAGTCAATGCATGCAAGCATGCAACTAGTGTACTTCAGATAATTGAATATTCTCTCATAAATAACTCATTCATGTCAGTTCAGTCAGAGACCCAATTGAGATCAAAGCAAGGGACAGTGTACTATTAGTTTTAGGATTTTTCCTATATAGGAAACTCATCCATGCAGAAGGAATTATCTCCTTCAGGTTTGTGCAGTTATTTCTGAGCCAAGTGAGCAGTGTGAGGTGGGAATTCACACAAGTGGAAGCACTGGACCCCAAGAAAAACTGTGCAAGGAAATAGGAGGCTTCAAGGGCAGAGGAGAAGGTTGTGAGAGCCTTTAACTGTCTATGAGCAGTATTGTTTGATTTCAAAGAGAGCAGGATAGCTTTAGAGCTAATTCTTTTTGTAACCTAAACAAGATTTCCACTTGTATGATAATACAGAGATTGGGCTTTTAGGCTGAGGCTTTCCCCAGATTATTTCTTTTGTGTTATGTGTGATTCATTTATCATTCTCAATTATATGTGTTCTCTTGATCTTGCTCAATTCGATTAAGTTTCCACAAAGTGTTGTAGAAGTATATGTTGTATTGTGTTTTAGTATATTGCATAATCTGTTGATCTATAGTGGGAATTTCTACATGGTATTGGAGCAAAGGTGATCAAAGTGAAGAACAGTATACAAGAAGGGAGAAGGCAGAGACAAACCAACAAACTCAGAGTCGGAATCGTTAGATTCTAAAGAAGAGGAGGAGGACGAAGAACAAGAATACATGGTTGACCAAAATATGGAATGGTTGACTGAGGTACCATTGGCTCTCCTAGGTGCTTTGCACAAGATGCCGAAGCGGTCAGAGAGAATGATCACAAAGTTTGACCCTAACAGCACAATGAAGGCAGAAGAACACTTCGACAATTTATACCTACAATTGGAGACCCTTGAGGTATGATACGATGATGTTGCATGTAGATTGTTCCCATGTACCTTGGATGGCTACGCAGTAGCGTGGTATCACAACCTTCCTATAAACTCCATACACAATTGGGGTATGTTCAAACGTATTTTTCTATAAAAATTTGTTGATGACGAGACCCCAACCATGTTACTCAAAGAATTGAGAAGCCTAAAGATAGAGGGGAAAGAAAAGGTAAAAGATTTTAATCCAAGGTTTCTTCACATATTGAATAAGTTTGCAGCAGACACAAAACCTCATGACTCCATCACTGTCGATTACTACACGTTTTCACTGTCGAACAACATTATAAAGGTCATCAAACGAGCTGTGAAACCAACACTATTAGAAAACTGTGAAGAGGCAATTATCGTTGAAAAGGACCTACGCGTGATTGGAGTCATCAAGGATGATGAACCAACAAAGGACTCTAGAGGTGCGAGCAGGAAGCCACAGGTTGTGGCAAGCAAGGGTAAGGATAGGGAAACAAGTGATAACAAAACCCTTACTCATCTTGTCAACAATTTGACAACAGAAGTGTTTGAGCTCAAGCAACGAACCATTGGCACATCTGCGAGCAGCCGACCGCCTAGACAGAGAAAAGGAAGCATGTCATCGAGTAGCAATCGCCTCCCGACTAAAATTGTGTAGAGCTCAGTGTTCCAGCTCAAACAATGCATGAACGATGAATTTTGTTCATTTCATGAAAATGATAACTGGAAAGGGTCTTGTTCGTACTAGAAGTGACTTGTAGGCTCAATATGAAATTGCGCACTGGACGTAGCAAGTAGCGCATAGGGATAGTCATGAGATACAAACAATGACGAAGATGTTGCACCTGATGATGCATCAAGCTATGGGAATGTGGTAAACATGTATCAGTGCTCGCAAGCAGTGTAGAAGACAAACACCGAGAAGAAACCCCAAAAGAAAAATGATCATTACAATATTAGAAGTAAAGGGGCTCCCCCTACACTTGGGGAAGTGAAACAAAATCTTGAACTACGAAGGAAGGTTGATCCATCAACCGTCCATAAGCATAAAACGAAAAGCAAGACTGAGAACATAGCGGCAGACAAGAGTACGTCAATGAGCAAAAAACTGTTGACCACTCCATCGAACAACACGAATACCAGTCTTAACCCGGACGTCTCGGTGTCTATTGCTCTAGATTACAACATTGTGGAAGACATGAAGAAAACTCATGCAAACATCAGTTTGTTCGAGTTGGCTAAGATCCAGAGTTAGCGGGACATTCTGCTACGCACACTGGGGAAGACATCAACAGACAGCGCAGCCTCTACCAGCAAGGGAGAAAACACACCTCCCAAATCACTTTCAACTGTGCTAAACACACTCCGAATGGAAGAAGAAAACCTTTTTCCTTCCATTCCTGCTTTCATTCAAAATATTCAACTATAATATTCACAAATGTTTGGTTGATTCTAGCGCGACAGCCAACACCATGCCTCTCTCTATTTCATAAAGGATCAATGCGCAGTCGAGAAAGACATCCATGCAAATCATCCAAATTGATCAAACATATGTACCAACCATTGGTGAACTTCAAGATGTGATCATTCGACTATCTCATGATGGTCGAGTTTACTAGTGCATAAACATTGTTCTTGTGGACATACCAGAAGAGTATGCCTTACTTCTCAGTAGAGACTAGTCCAACAGGATGAATGCATACTTTGCTATGGAATGGTCGTACATGTGGCTTCCGTACAAGGGAAAAAAAATCAAATATAGGTGTTATCTGAGAGATATATGAAGCACAATGTCACTCCCATCAATGGCGAAAATGAATCGTTGGCCTTCGCAGAACTCATGTTCGGCAACTGCGTCTTGGAAACAACGCTGAGGTGTTATTCCACACGGCAGCTTCAACCCCACCATACATGCAGTTGGGTCTCCTTCCCTTCCCAAGTGATGTAAATGAAACATGTACAGTAGTAGCAGTAGCAGTAGCAGTAGTGAAAATGTGTCGAACATTCTGAGAATAGACGAGTTGTGGACTATGTACTTCGATGGATCAAAGGCACAGGATGGCTCAAGAGCCGAGTGTCTCTTGATTAACCAAAACAATATGAAACATTTAATTTTGATCCTCCTAGAGTTTGAGTGCACGAAACAAATTGTTGAATACGAATCACTCATGTTGGGCTTGCAAAAATCCATTAGCTGCAACGTGGTCATGCTCAAAGTGGTAGGCGATTTGGAAATAGTGGTACCGAAGGTACGTAACACCATTCAATGTATATCACCTCATCTCAAATGTTACCAGCAAGAGGTATGGCAAATGATCTCTAACTTCCAAGCATTCAATATCACTATTGTACCAAGAATGTGTAATGTAGATGTCAATGCCTTTGCAGATCCAACTTCTAGAATGTCACCACTTCGGGATAGATTTACTGTTGAAATTTTGTATAGACCATCTATCTAGGATAACATAACTAATTTACACGTGTTTGATGATGATCAACAGATACTACGTTTCATGGCCAACATTGATACCTTCAAGGATGCAGCGATAGATGAAGACGAGCATAAGAGATCTTTGCAAGCTGGGGCGGATATCAAGAAAGGCCACCTCATCCCCAAAGGTGTGGTATCGTTGGAAAAACTCTATGACTTGCAAGAATTCTTTTAGGGGCCAAGGAATAGAAAAACCCACAATTCTACCATGATGCACGAACTGATTAACTTGGGAACATAACAAGATCTAAAGTTCATCAATCTCGGTATGTGTTTCATGCATCAGGAGCAGTAAGCCTTTGTCCGCTTATTCAAACAGTACTAGGATTTGTTCGCATGGACATATGATGATCTAAAAACTTACGACACATGAATAATCCAACACATCATTCCGATCAAAGAATGGGTCAATCCATATCAACAGAAGTTGAGGAAAGTATATCCATCACTTGAACCCCTCATACAGAAAGAGAAAACCAAGTTTTTGGATGCATGGATCATATATAGATTTCTTCATTCTACTTGGGTTTCAAACTTGGTTCCTTTAAGTAAGAAGTCCGGGGAAATCTGCTTGGGTGTTGATTTCCAAAACTTGAACTTCGCCACGAACAAAGACAACTACCCCCTATTGTCTATGGAGCACATTTTTCAAACAGTATCTGGGGCACAAATGTTTCCTTTACTTCTCAAGTTTTCAAGATATAATCAGGTTCTAGTAGTGGAACCCGATAGATTCAAAACTACCTTCCATACCAAGTAGGGTATGTTTTAATATAGACAAATTCCATTTGGGATCGTGAATGCAGGCACGAATTTTCATCACGCCATGGACATTTCCTTCCATGGACTCATTGAACAAAGCATAGTGGTGTACCTTAATGATGTGACTGTGTTTTCAAGAAAATGGGAAGACCACATACTCCATTTGAAGAATTTTTTTTAGCAATGTTGGAAATACGGGATTTCCTTGAACCCCAAAAAGAGCATATTTACAGTGTCTGAGGGTAACCTCCTTATACACATCATTTCCAAGAGCGGGATCAAGGTTGATCCAGACTGGGTCTGAACTATCACACAAATCCCTTACCTAACCAACAAGAAAATGATGAAATCCTTCTTGGGAAAGATAAAATTCCTCCTGAATTTCATCTTGAATTATGCGCGGATAGTCAAACCAATGCAAGACATTATTAAGAAGGATGCAGTCTACAGCTGGGGCAAGAGGAAAAAGTACACATTCACCCATATCAAGCAGGCTATTGCAGAAGTTTCTGCACTCTCAAACCCAAACTTCAACAAATACTTCATGTTATACACCTTCACCGCTGATAATTCGCTTGTTACAGTACTCACTCAGAAGGATGAGTTGAACGACAAATCTCCCATCTCCTTCATTAGTGCAAGCATGCAGGGACCTGAACTCAACTACCCCACCATCGACAAATAAGAATATGCAGTATGCAAGGTAGTGAAATACTTTAGACCCTACTCGTTGAAAAACCATTGCATATTCTATGTGCCTCACCCAGCACTCCACTCATTTTTCATACAACAAGAGTTGGGTGACCGACGTGTGAACTGGATGACAGACTTGCAAGAATATGATCTTGAAATCAAGCCAGTTCACACTATCAAGGGTCATGGTCTCTACATACTCGCAGCTGAGGTAGTACACAGACAGGAGGAAGAAGAAGAGCTCGTCGGTTAGGAGTAGGAAATTGCAATGTATGATGTAGTGCGAGCACCACCCACTATAAATGGAAACTCTGGGTACGCAAATGTGTGTCAGTACCTTGATAAGGACACCGTACCCTCTCACTTTTCCATCAGAAAAAAGAGGGCACTGCACCTCAAAGCTTTAGCTTATCAGTTGGTGCATGAAGTGCTTTACAGAAAGCACAACAACAGAATCTTTCTCAGGTGCCTAGAGGCACATGAATCAGAGAATATTTTGCAAGATCTGCATGACGGACCAATCGAGGGTCACTTCGCAGGAAATACCATTATGTACAAAGTTATGCATGTTGGTTTCTACTGGCCCACATTATTCAAGGATGCACACGCTTATTCCCGCAAGTGCCCAGTCTGTCAGCAATGCGCTGGTAGAACGCGAAGGTCATCAGCCCCACTACACCCTATTGTAGTGACTAAACCATTCCAACAATGGTGCCTGGACATCATCGGGGAAATTTCCCACATTTGTCGAAACAACACCGCTACATTCTAACAACAACTAATTGCTTTGCGCAGTGGACAGAAGTAGTTTCGCTCAAGCAAGTGAACAACCAGGAGGTCATCAGCTTCCTCCAACAAAACATTATTTCACACTTTGGTATTCTAGTATCACTTGTATTTGAAAATGCAACTTACTTTTCATCTTTGAAGCTTTATGATTTTGCATTGCAAAATGGTATTATGTTGAAACATTCATCTAACTACTACCCGCAGGGAAATGGTCTCACAGAATCCACGAACAAAAACCTTATCTATATAATTAAAATGACTGTTTACTCTGAGTGGCATAATTGGCACTCTACCTTGATGAATGATTTATGGGTTGACCGCCTAACACCCAAACCCTCTCTAAATAACTCATCATACTTCTTGGTCTATGGTAAAGAAGTCATCCTACCGCCCAACATCTACTTTCCTACGCTTCAGTTATCACAAGAATCCCAAAGCAATCCTTGCATGCTAGTTCAGCGTAGGATGGATACGCTCCACAAACTGCAGGAAGAAAGGATGAAAGAAAAAGGAAAAATTACACTTCACCAAAACCGTATCAAGAGATGGTTCGACAAGAAATCTACAGGGAAAGCTAACTACAATGTTGGTGACTTAGTCTTTAAATGGGATAAACCCCATGAAGACAAAGGCAAGCAGACAAAGTTCCAGTCCTTGTGCATTGGTTCATACATAGTCCATGAGAAGCTTAGCACACACATATACCATTTTCAATCACTTGACGAGAGGATTGACAACCTTCCTATCAACGGCCAAGATCTCAAGCACTATTTTCAATAGGACGGGTCATGCCCCACGCCATGTACATAGTCTGCTTACTGCTTGTTGTTTTTTCTTTTTTTTTCTTTGCTTATTATTTTTTCTTCATTTGTTTGGTTTTCTTAGTATCCTTCTATTTTTGGTTTTGTAAATAATTGCTTCCCTTTACAAAGTTTTGGCTTTTGAATGAGAATGTGGTTGATATCTAAAGAGTCTTGTGACACTGCAGCACTTGGCCAATCTTGTGTCTGCCTTCTCTATGATAGGTTATAACTTTCGGATGATGAAGTCTTTACGGAAAATACGATTCGTCTGCAAGGGAAGCTTGGGTCCAACCATGAACCTGTGTCCACACTAGGAAACCCCATGCCTATATTCATTTTTCTACTCTGTTTGATCAAGCTCATCCAACTAGTAGAAATGGAGAAGGGAAAAATCTAAATGAGAAAACCTATGTCAGAGGTCTTACATGCTTTTCTGAAGGAACAACCAATTTTTCTCTCAATAAGTCGGGATTCCTCTTCTGCCCCAAAAATAAATAGGTACCTATGTACAGTCCTATTTAAAAAGGACAAAGGAGAAAGAAAAGAAAGGCTTCCTCTGCAGAGAGGTGAAGCATGCAAGTCCACCAAGGTAATGACTAGGCTCACTAGCAATGGAGCAATGCATGTGTTCCTACGTGACTCAGTTGGGGTACTGTCTAGGCTTGTTGGCAACAGAGAAATACCAGAGATGAAAACTTATACTCTGGGAATTTTTAACTCACAAGACAAACTACCGTTCCCAATTTCAAAACACTGAGATCAAGCTGAAACTTTTGTTGTGTTTGACTGAGTTGGCAAAAGGTGAACCATGTATGTCCAATGGGGTTGTTATAAATAGTAGTTTAGGTACCAGTGTTGGACATAGCAACAAAGAATGAAAAATGAAAGTGCTAAAAATAACATTTCTATAAATAGCATTCGGGATAGATTCCAATTTTAGTTAGTCCCTGAATTAAAATTAAGAAGTAAAATTCAAATTTGATCTTAGCAGATGTTTGTAAAATAATTAATTAATTCATCTTGAGTTAATTAGTTGGAGAAAATCAAACATGAAGTCTATGTGAAGACATGCAACAAGTTCCCCATTGATTGAGGAATTTATCCCTTAGTTAAGGAGATGAGGATGAGTTGTACTTTGAGTTGTAATTAGTTAGCTTAGTTAACTGAGTTAAGTCCAGTTAGATTAGTTCCAACAGTTTGTGGAATTAATTGTGTGTTCAGTTAGTCAATTCATGCAAGCATGCAACTAGTGTACTTCAGATAACTGAATATTCTCTCATAAATAACACATGCATGTCAGTTCAGTCATAGACCCAATTGAGATCAGAGCAAGGGACAATGTACTATTAGTTTGAGGATTTTTCCTATATAGGAAACTCATCCATGAATAAGGAACTATCTCCTTCAGGTTTGTGCAGTTATTTCTGAGCCAAGTGAGCAGTGTGAGGTGGGAATTCACACAAGTGGAAGCACTGGACCCCAAGAAAAACTGCACAAGGAAATAGGAGGCTTGGAGGGCAGAGGAGAAGGTTGTGAGAGCCTTTAATTGTATATGAGCAGTATTTTTTGATTGCAGAGAGAGCGAGATAGCTTTAGAGCTAATATTTTTGTAACTTGAACAAGATTTCCACTTGTATGATAATATAGAGATTTGGCTTTTAGGCTGAGGCTTTCCCCGGATTATTTCTTTTGTGTTATGTGTGATTCATTTATCATTGTCTATTATATGTGTTCTCTTGATCTTGCTCAATTTGATTAAGTTTCTACAAAGTGTTGTAGAAGTATATGTTGTATTGTGTTTTAGTATATTGCATAATCTGTTGATCTATAGTGGGAATTTCTACATGGTATTGGAGCAAAGGTGATCAAAGTGAAGAACAGTATACAAGAAGGGAGAAGTTCGAAATTTGAGGTTCCTGGATATAAAAATCGAGTTCTTATCACATCTCAATTTCACCAATGACATTCATTGGTTTAAGACTCGAATATGCCCTTGATGGTAGCTCAAATTATATAGCCTGGAAGGATTGCATGGAAGCAGTATTAGAGGATAATGGTCTAAAGGACTTCATTGATCAAGAAGTCCCCAAGCCAACTGATGCTACTCAATTGGTGGAATGGAAGAAATGTGTGGCTAGAGCAAGGAGAATCCTTCTGGAGGGAATTCGAGACCACATATTCTCAAGTCTCCATGGGAAGGAGACCCTGTTTTCGATGTTGAAAACATTGAAAGATCTATATCATAATACCAGCGATCAGAGGAAGCTGGCATTGAAAGAAAAGCTTCAAAAAATCAAGTGTGAAAAGGGCGACACGATCTCTACATATCTGAACAAGCTCACCACCTATAGGGATGAGCTTGGAAGTGTAGGGATCATGACCACTGATGATGACATGGTGATTCTTGCACTCCTCGGTCTTCCTAAGAGCTAGCATAGCTACCAAGACTCGATTAATGGAAGAGAAAAATTGCCAGATTTGGAACAAATTTGGTCGGATTTGATGCAGGAGGAGATAAGAAGAAGCACCGGAGATGGATCCTCATCAAAGCAAGATGATGAGGAAAATCTTGCCGTAGTGAGTAAGGCAAAGAAAGGGAAGAAGAAGGATTCTCATCCCAAATCAATTTCTTCCTATGGTGGGAAGAAGTTTGGCAAATCAAAAGTGCGATGCTTTCATTGTCATGAGGTGGGCCATTTTGCTACAAACTGTCCACTGAATAAATCTAAGATGGGAACCAAGGAAGGATTTGAAGGTGACACATTGGCCTCACAGTTCGAGTTAGATTTCAAACTCTTCGCATGCATGGTTTCATCCATGGTAGGATGTGGTTGGTTTCTTGACAATGGAGCTTCTTTCCACATGACCGGAAACAAGAGTTCATTCAGTGCCTTGGAGGAGAAAGATCTCCAGATACTCATAGCGATGGTTAATGATGAAAAGTATAGTGTCTCAGCTGTAGGCACGGTTGTTTTTCAGGGGGAGCATGGAGCTCGTATTACCTTGACCGATGTCAAGTATGTACCAGCACTAAGGAAAAATTTTGTGTCGATCGCAATGCTGGAAGACAAAGGCTATGATGTAGTCTTCAGTAAGGGAAAGGTTTTCCTTCGACACATCACCACTAGACAGGTGAAGCAGATTGGTTCATGATTCAAGAACCTATATGCTCTTGAGGTTTAAGATGCATGCAAAGCCTTGAGGAGCAAGGCAATTGTTGGAGACTTGGTGGTTGAGAGGGAGAGTACATTACCTCTCAACATGCAGCGCCAGAAGAAGTCTCAGACAATTGTGGAGGAGCCACAATTGGTGAAGCAGCTTTAGGAGGTTGTGGAGCAGCCACAACTAGAGAAGTTGAGAGGAGATCGAGTAGAGACATCTACTCATGCAGAGACCTCCAGTAGGGGTAAATTTTGAGCCAAGTGGGCAAAGGGATCACATGCATCCATACCTCCAGGTAGGAGGTGGGGCGATGTGGAGTGACAGTCCCAAGAAGGCTAGAATAGGGGCAGGATCATTGAGGTACCCAACCTCTTTGATTAGACCTTGCTACAGGAGCCTCGACGAGGAGTAGTAAGACTGCCTGAGTGGGTAGAGACAGATGCAGATGGAGTGGCAGAGAGAGCTATAGTGTTGGAATCCCAAGATAGTGCAAGGCTAATAGGCTGCAACAATGTGAGAGGCACAAGAGTGTTGCACCAGTGCAGGATGGCACAGATAGGTGTGCAACGATGCGAGATGCATGGAGTGTTGTAGCAGCTTAGAGGTCACAAAGGGAGCACTTGTCAATGGCAGAGGAAGCTTTAGCATCAGAGGGTGTTTCTAGCCCAATAGGGAGGTCAGTTGGGATATTCTTTTGTTTCTAGAGTTGCTAGAGCAACAACACTTGGGAGAAGTGTTGCATGCAATACATTCCAAAGGTTCAGGATTGGGTTCGAGTTGAATGCCTTTCTTGTTGAGAGGGAGTGTTGAAAATGGCAATAAGAAATGCTAAAAATAGCATTGCTATAAATAGCAGTTCAGGTACTAGTGTTGGACATAGCAATAAGGAATGAAAAATGGAAGTGATAAAAATAGCATTGCTATAAATAGCATTTCGGGATAGATTCCAATTTTAGTTAGTCCCTGAACTAAAATTGAGAAGTAAAATTCGAATTTGATCTTAGCAGCTATATGTAAATAATTAATTAATTCATCTTGAGTTAAATAAATGGAGAAAATCAAACATGAAGTCTATGTGAAGACATGCAACAGTTTCTCCATTGATTGACGAATTTATCCCTTAGTTAAGGAGACGAGGATGAGTTGTACGTTGAATTGTAGTTAGTGAGCTCAGTTAACTAAGTTAAGTCCAGTTAGTTTAGTTCCAACAGTTTGTGGAATTAATTGTGAGTTTAGTTAGTCAATGCATGCATGCATGCTACTAGGGTACTTCAAATAACTAAATATTCTCTCATAAATAACTCATGCATGTCAGTTCAGTCAAAGACCCAGTTGAGATCAAAGGAAGAGACATTGTACTATCAGTTGGAGGATTTTTCCTATATAGGAAACTCATCCATGCAGAAGGAATTATCTCCTTCAGGTTTGTGCAGTTATTTCTAAGCCAAGTGAGCAATGTGAGGTGGGAATTCACACAAGTGGAAGCACTTGACCCTAGGAAAAACTGTGCAAGGAAATAGGAGGCTTGGAGGGCAGAGGAGAAGGTTGTGAGAGCCTTTAACTATTTATGAGTAGTATTGTTTGATTGCAAAGAGAGCAGGATAGCTTGAGAGATGATTCTTTTTGTAACTTGAACAAGATTTCCACTTGTATGATAATACAGAGATTGGGGTTTTAGGCTGAGGCTTTCCTTGGGTTATTTCTTCTGTGTTATGTGTGATTGATTTCTCATTCTCAGTTATATGTTTTCTCTTGATCTTGCTCAATTCGATTAAGCTTCCACAAAGTGTTGTATAAGTAGATCTTGTATTGTGTTTTAGTATATTGCATAATTTGTTGATCTACAGTGGGAATTTCTACAAGGGTAAGTGGGAAAGACGAAGTAACCTGCACAACGATTCAATAATCCCTAAAATACTAAGCCCCTGTGATTTCGAGGAACCAAAATAGAGAAGTTTGAATTCTACCAGTGTGTCACAAAGTGTTGTAGAGGCTGCATCTAATTTTGGGGTCGTCAAGTCATGTTTAGTGTGTGCTTTCAAGGTCACATATGCACAAATTAACTCCCTCACACCCTTAGTCATTTAGCTAAAGTTATGACAAATGGATCACCCTCTAACAGTCGGACCTCCACCCTGCAATTGACTCAACCGATTGTCACCCAAAACAACACAGAAGTGTCCAACAAGCCATTTTAATCTGCGATGCCCGCAAGCTGGTCAACCAAACCTCTTGTTGCTCAACTGGAGAGTTTGACAGGGCAGTAACCCCAACACTCACTCCCCTCAAAAATTGCACAGAAGCTCTAGGCCTTGCCCGCTCCACTGATTGATGAAACTGCACAAACAAGGTGGATAGACACTAAATGCTCGTCCCTGACTCCCTCAAAAAATTTCGTAGTTTTCCCAGCAAGCCACCCAGTTAGCCGGCAGGCTGCTTACCCAAAAAAATGCACAGATTTCATGAGCAAGCCCCTATGATTTCCAGCATCTCTCTCAACTTAGAAATTTCGCAGAGGTGTTCAACAAGTCATCCTCCCGGAAATTACGTAGTTTTGTCTCCAACAACCCTGCAGCCCACTGCTAGCTCCCTCCAGGAATTATGCAATTTTTTCTACCAAGCCATCCTGCAACCCATTTCCATCTCCCTCCATGAATTGCACATTTTTTTCTGCCAAGCCTCTTGAAGCTCGCAGCCATCTCCCTCCAGGAATTGCATAGTTTTTCTGCCAAGCCCCTTAGATGCCCGCACTACCTCCCTCTAGAAATTACGTAGATCTACCCTCTAGCTGAACTAGATCCTGCGGACAGTCACTGCTGATCCGATTAACTACCTCAATATCCCAGAGACTTTTATGCAATTTTCACCAGCAGTGCCCAGAGCCCACATCCCAGCTTGAAACTTGCCTTGCGCAGTTTCATAGTCTTGTCCTCTCTCTCGGTCAACTACATTCGAAAGTGAATAACAATGGATCGAGGTAGACTATGAGGTTTATGGATTTGATGTCGTCTCGTCATGGGTGATTGCAGATACAGGTATATGTATAATACATGATGCAATGATGGATGGGATGAACAAGGAGAGTACATGCAAGGATATGTGTTTGTGAACGGACGAACGGACAATGCATGCGAGGAGAATTTTTCGCAAACGGATGAACATGTCAAGCATGCAAAAGTACATGAAAATAAGCAACGTGCATATGCAACATCAAGCAAACACCAAGGCCATCAGAGACCCCACACACCTTTCCATGCGGAGGTGAAGCTGTGATACATGAATAGCACACCCATCACTCAGTAGCACTGCAGCTCGACATGCACACCAGCAGCAGCATGAAAATACCAGCACTATCATGTCGAGTCATGTCATGAGTCATGTCGGCCACATCACTATTGTGGGCCATACTGTGTAAATCAATATAATGTAACGTGGAAGTCCAAGAGACCCACATGTCATACGAAGATTCATGTAAAGCTGAAGAGTCAAATAAGTCAAACAGTCATGAGGGAAGTCGAATAGTCACAAGGGCCAGTTTCACCCTTAGTTATAAATACCCACTAATTTGTACATGCAAAGGACTTTTCAGAGTGGCTCCAATGCCCCTTTCATGAGGTTAGTGATTTACGGTGTACCGATGTGTCCTGGAACTTTCACTTAATTTAGAAGCCCAATCACAAGCCAACACGTTTTCACACATGTGTTGTAACTGTTTGTAAGATTGATCCTAAACACTTGTAATACATGTTGCTTTAACATGTGTTAAACAATTGAACTCATTCATTTTCTCTAATATATATAATTATGAAAATGTGTTGTATAAGTTGTTAATGATGTCCTGCCCGTGTTGGTTACCTCCCCGGATATCAAACAAAACCTTTCACATAAACTTGTTATAATGACCGTCACACACGTGCGGGCTACTCCGTTGGGTGTTTTATGTGCTATCTTCCTGTGTGTGTTGTGACTGCCGCATCCGTGTGGACTTCTCCTCCGAAAGTTGTGCATGTCCCGTTGTGTTATGAGTCTCTGACAGAGTTGGGATTTTTTCCCCATCGACTAGAGACTCACTTCCATCCTTCCTCTGTATTGTGAAAGAACCTTGACACAAGTAATGTTATCATTCACTAGGCATGCGAACCTCAAAAAAAAAGCTGAGCACTCTCTCTTGCTGACAAGTAAGAGCTAAGGCAAACATATAAGATAATGGAAATCGGTCCATCATACCGGATGGGACTCCTACACCAAACAGTGTGAGGTCTAGTTGGGACTTCATACCAGGAATATCCCATGAATTTTGGTGGGTCTAGCACCGTTAATAGATTCGTTATTCACTCACAGGGTAAATGGACGTAAAAAGGATGGTGTTATGACCTGACTCAAAACTTTAATGCAATAGAACATGATATTGTGGTATTTTATTTTCAATGAATTCTAGCTAAAGTAAGGAGAGAGTTTCTTCATTAAAATATTAACTCCATAATGCATCACTTTAACTTGCTAATTCAATTCAAAGCCCTAAGTGCCAAACCACACAATATAATCTATGCACAATTTTCTTGAAAACTATAAAAATGTAATCTATGCACAATTTAAGTTCATGTTATGAAAAAGAGAATTCTAACTATGAAAATGTAATATATGCAAGAGAATTCTTCAAAACAAACACAAGATGATTGAAAATCAGCGAAAGAGCAATAAAACTATTTTCCTTCACCAATATAACTAAAGAACCAATCGAGTGTAAGTAAAGGAAATTGGGTGAAAATTCCAAATATCAAAAGTGATGACACTCAAAGGTGATTAACACTTTGAGTAATGAACAAAAGAAATCAAATTAATAATTTCTCAAAAAGAAAATTCAAAACAACCAATCAACTTGACAGAGACTTACTAAAGGTGTAAACAAGTGTATTTAAATAGGAGAAATCAAAATTTCTTGACTTGATGAAAAGAAAACTGAAATTTTCAAAAATTTCAGGTATGCGCATAGGCAATAGAACAATCCAGTGGGCATACACATTATTTCAAAGGGAAAAATATGTAGATATACGCTCTGTGCCTAAATATAAAGTGCGCACAGTGGAAAATTTTTAGAAAAAAATAAAAACAAGTCAAATAAATCACAAAATCCATATTCTCAACATTTCCAAACACTCATAGAGGGATTCAACAGAAGGATCAAAGGTAAAAGAAAATATAATGAATGATGGAGAGTGAGATGTTCCCTAGTATAGTCACCAATTTGTTAGGCAGACTAATCCCTTTTACAGACAAGATTGATCTCCCTAGACCTTAGAGAAATCTAGTAACAAATAAGAAAAAAGTGTTGCCATTCCTTAGATTACAATTGAATGAAACAAGCAATATGAGAGAGGTCTAATATGCTGAAGGATTGTTAGATGGACCTTAATTTATGTTTATTTTATAGGCATGGGCCTTAATTTATGTCTAATTTAGAGGCCCATCATACCCCCCTGCTGAAAGTGTTGCTCATCCTTTGAGCAACTTAGTGACCTCATTTTGCCTCATTCATGGCCCTGGTGGCCTCTCTCTTATGCATTAATAATCTTGGTTGTAAGTTCTGTAAGGACAAGCCCAAAAACATATTTGTGCAAAGAAAAATCATTGTTTTTTGAGACCATTAGCTTTCCTTCTTCCTCTTATTCAAGATGGGTTCTCGAATATTTTTCAGTTTGGCAAGGTCTTCCACACCCTTATCAACCTTCTGCTACCTTGTTCCACCATTTGGACACCTCTAAAACCTTTAAAATTCCTTTAGATGAG
Source organism: Pinus tabuliformis (assembly GCA_031772625.1). Lineage (NCBI taxonomy): Eukaryota > Viridiplantae > Streptophyta > Pinopsida > Pinales > Pinaceae > Pinus > Pinus tabuliformis. The sequence goes on from CM062813.1 coordinate 271,532,997, forward strand.
AACTAGGAAATCCTGTAGTAATTCCCGTCAAAACTACAGGAAACCCTTTTTGAGCATAAATGATATTTTGAGCCTAGGACATGCCCTCAACTTGACTCCCATGCCTTTTTCCCATTTTTAGGCATTGGACAAAAGCTAGAAAGAAATTGGAGACCTCTTGGAAAACATATCATCACTATAGTTTGAGTTTTGTTTTGATGGTGAATGCTTCATTTACTTTTGTTGCCTTCTTTCTCTCTCTTGTGGCCTAGCTGACTACCTAATGGCATTGGAGTTCTCTGTTTTGATTAGGTCTCTCTTAAGCTCTTCCATCTTGGGGTTTAGCATAATTTGTTCATTTCTTCTTTCTTGTAGCAACATTCTTCACAGATTTCATGGGCAGGCTGCTTACCCAAAAAAATGCACAGATTTCATGAGCAAGCCCCTATGATTTCCAGCATCTCTCTCAACTTAGAAATTTCGCAGAGGTGTTCAACAAGTCATCCTCCCGGAAATTACGTAGTTTTGTCTCCAACAACCCTGCAGCCCACTGCTAGCTCCCTCCAGGAATTATGCAATTTTTTCTACCAAGCCATCCTGCAACCCATTTCCATCTCCCTCCATGAATTGCACATTTTTTTCTGCCAAGCCTCTTGAAGCTCGCAGCCATCTCCCTCCAGGAATTGCATAGTTTTTCTGCCAAGCCCCTTAGATGCCCGCACTACCTCCCTCTAGAAATTACGTAGATCTACCCTCTAGCTGAACTAGATCCTGCGGACAGTCACTGCTGATCCGATTAACTACCTCAATATCCCAGAGACTTTTATGCAATTTTCACCAGCAGTGCCCAGAGCCCACATCCCAGCTTGAAACTTGCCTTGCGCAGTTTCATAGTCTTGTCCTCTCTCTCGGTCAACTACATTCGAAAGTGAATAACAATGGATCGAGGTAGACTATGAGGTTTATGGATTTGATGTCGTCTCGTCATGGGTGATTGCAGATACAGGTATATGTATAATACATGATGCAATGATGGATGGGATGAACAAGGAGAGTACATGCAAGGATATGTGTTTGTGAACGGACGAACGGACAATGCATGCGAGGAGAATTTTTCGCAAACGGATGAACATGTCAAGCATGCAAAAGTACATGAAAATAAGCAACGTGCATATGCAACATCAAGCAAACACCAAGGCCATCAGAGACCCCACACACCTTTCCATGCGGAGGTGAAGCTGTGATACATGAATAGCACACCCATCACTCAGTAGCACTGCAGCTCGACATGCACACCAGCAGCAGCATGAAAATACCAGCACTATCATGTCGAGTCATGTCATGAGTCATGTCGGCCACATCACTATTGTGGGCCATACTGTGTAAATCAATATAATGTAACGTGGAAGTCCAAGAGACCCACATGTCATACGAAGATTCATGTAAAGCTGAAGAGTCAAATAAGTCAAACAGTCATGAGGGAAGTCGAATAGTCACAAGGGCCAGTTTCACCCTTAGTTATAAATACCCACTAATTTGTACATGCAAAGGACTTTTCAGAGTGGCTCCAATGCCCCTTTCATGAGGTTAGTGATTTACGGTGTACCGATGTGTCCTGGAACTTTCACTTAATTTAGAAGCCCAATCACAAGCCAACACGTTTTCACACATGTGTTGTAACTGTTTGTAAGATTGATCCTAAACACTTGTAATACATGTTGCTTTAACATGTGTTAAACAATTGAACTCATTCATTTTCTCTAATATATATAATTATGAAAATGTGTTGTATAAGTTGTTAATGATGTCCTGCCCGTGTTGGTTACCTCCCCGGATATCAAACAAAACCTTTCACATAAACTTGTTATAATGACCGTCACACACGTGCGGGCTACTCCGTTGGGTGTTTTATGTGCTATCTTCCTGTGTGTGTTGTGACTGCCGCATCCGTGTGGACTTCTCCTCCGAAAGTTGTGCATGTCCCGTTGTGTTATGAGTCTCTGACAGAGTTGGGATTTTTTCCCCATCGACTAGAGACTCACTTCCATCCTTCCTCTGTATTGTGAAAGAACCTTGACACAAGTAATGTTATCATTCACTAGGCATGCGAACCTCAAAAAAAAAGCTGAGCACTCTCTCTTGCTGACAAGTAAGAGCTAAGGCAAACATATAAGATAATGGAAATCGGTCCATCATACCGGATGGGACTCCTACACCAAACAGTGTGAGGTCTAGTTGGGACTTCATACCAGGAATATCCCATGAATTTTGGTGGGTCTAGCACCGTTAATAGATTCGTTATTCACTCACAGGGTAAATGGACGTAAAAAGGATGGTGTTATGACCTGACTCAAAACTTTAATGCAATAGAACATGATATTGTGGTATTTTATTTTCAATGAATTCTAGCTAAAGTAAGGAGAGAGTTTCTTCATTAAAATATTAACTCCATAATGCATCACTTTAACTTGCTAATTCAATTCAAAGCCCTAAGTGCCAAACCACACAATATAATCTATGCACAATTTTCTTGAAAACTATAAAAATGTAATCTATGCACAATTTAAGTTCATGTTATGAAAAAGAGAATTCTAACTATGAAAATGTAATATATGCAAGAGAATTCTTCAAAACAAACACAAGATGATTGAAAATCAGCGAAAGAGCAATAAAACTATTTTCCTTCACCAATATAACTAAAGAACCAATCGAGTGTAAGTAAAGGAAATTGGGTGAAAATTCCAAATATCAAAAGTGATGACACTCAAAGGTGATTAACACTTTGAGTAATGAACAAAAGAAATCAAATTAATAATTTCTCAAAAAGAAAATTCAAAACAACCAATCAACTTGACAGAGACTTACTAAAGGTGTAAACAAGTGTATTTAAATAGGAGAAATCAAAATTTCTTGACTTGATGAAAAGAAAACTGAAATTTTCAAAAATTTCAGGTATGCGCATAGGCAATAGAACAATCCAGTGGGCATACACATTATTTCAAAGGGAAAAATATGTAGATATACGCTCTGTGCCTAAATATAAAGTGCGCACAGTGGAAAATTTTTAGAAAAAAATAAAAACAAGTCAAATAAATCACAAAATCCATATTCTCAACATTTCCAAACACTCATAGAGGGATTCAACAGAAGGATCAAAGGTAAAAGAAAATATAATGAATGATGGAGAGTGAGATGTTCCCTAGTATAGTCACCAATTTGTTAGGCAGACTAATCCCTTTTACAGACAAGATTGATCTCCCTAGACCTTAGAGAAATCTAGTAACAAATAAGAAAAAAGTGTTGCCATTCCTTAGATTACAATTGAATGAAACAAGCAATATGAGAGAGGTCACTAACTATTTAATCAAAATTCCTTATGAAGTCCCTTTCAATTCCTTCTACCACTCGCTTCTCCTTGATGCTTTAGACACCATTCTAGCGCTTCCCACAGCTTCTCCATGATGTCGTGAAGGATTTCGTCATAGAGAGAAACACACAAAGGATTAAAGCATCTAATATATAGCATAAAAGATAAATGAACTAATTAACTAAACATATATTGTAAATTGAATAAAAAATCAATCATAACCTATGTGGGTGATTAAGCAATCCCACAAATGATATCAACAAAGACATAATTGAGAAAGAACAATTGATTTTATATTAATAAAATGGAGAACATAATTGCATCCTTAAATCCTTGATGTTTCAAGCCTCTTCTCACAATCTCCAACCCTCTCCTTGGATGAATAATCTCCCAGCCTTATTACTACAATATAATCCTACCTTCAATAGTCCTTCTCAATCCTCAACCTTGTGTTACCTTTATAGTCCAAAAGGAGGAAGTTTGGGATCCATTTCCCAAGGGATGAGATCCACATATGGTGGGATAGGGGTTCCACAAAGAGAAGGAAGTAGCTCCATGATGAAAGGGATCAAGGCTAAATAGGCATCCATTCGAAGCTTGTTAGTTGGGAAATATTTGACTAACAAAACTTCTAGACTTTGCTTTTTACTTTTAAATGTGTTAAGTCATGTGCGCAAGTGATAGTGTAAGACAGAGCGCAATTATGCATAGTTTCTAATGGACTTGTTGATGGTGCTGGACCCGCCAACATGTCAAGGGGATCTCCCCGATAAGAAGTCCCAATTAGACCTTAAACCATTTGGTGTAGGAGTCCTAGTAGTGGGTCATATGGTAATGCCTTGACTGCAATTTTGCACAAAGGCAAGTAAGATAACTCCGTCAGTAGCAAGGGTGTGACCACTGCAGTGAGTCAAGGAAGGTGCATGAGAGGTTCTAACACATGTGAGTTGAGATGAGTGCACCCCTTGTCAACCTATAAAAATACTCAGATGGGAAGGGAACACACGAGCGAAGATGCATTACAATGCTAGAAAGCAAGTCAGCTGGCAATCCAAAGTGATGGTTAAACCAATAGCACATCTGCAACAAGATTCATACAATTGCATACAAAATAGTTTATACACAACTATGTAAGTTAAATAACATACATGTCTACAACAACCGAAATAGTCCAACTACAATAAACATATGCATGAAAATGTGTTGGCTCTAATTATATAAATAAGTGTAAGTTCCAGTCATACAATACATCCATGTAAACCCGTTAGCCCCAATAGTGGAACGTTACAGCCACATCCGCTTGCTCTTCCAAAGAGATGAAATAGCTCTATGCAGTGGAGAAGCCAAGGCGTGTTACAATATCGTCCAAGCTCCCTCCAAGATAGTCTTATCGGAAGCTTGGCTGACCAAAAGCCTCTACAATGAGTTATGAGGTTATATTTATGGCAAAGGGTGGGGTGACACTTGACATTCCCCTTTGTGACAGTTCATCTACCCTCATGACTCTTCACCTAATCTATGAATTTTACATCCAACTATTTGTAGGTTTGAACCCCGTACAGAAATTACTTACATATAAATTCTAAAACACAGAAAATAAACAATGCGAGAGCATAACACATATACACAAAGATTTTTCACTAGATCCCAAAACCGGGATTACCAACTTGATTTTTCATTATGTTCCTTTCAATGTTACAATACATATTCATACATGCCGAAGCATCCAATACCATGGACCGAAAACCATCGCGTCCAAAACCATGGACCGAAAACCATAGGTAGTTTCGCCCAACCTAATATAGGGTCCAAAAAAAAAATTTCCGAGGCGCTACCCCAGACCCCATAGAGGGGGGATACCCGCCCCCCTCAAATCCCCCCTATTGCGCAATCGACGCAACGAAGGGGGGGCTCTGCCAACACTGATGAAGGTGATCTGTTGGCTAGGTAACATGTTGTCTCCACCGCCTCTGCCCAGAATTCTTGTCCTAACCCGGCACCACTAAGCATGCTTCTTGCCCTTTACATCAATGTCTTGTTCATTCTTTCTGCAACTCCATTTTGCTGAGGTGTATATGGAGTAGTCTTCTATCGTGCTATACCACACTTCTTAAAGAATTCTTCAAATTCCTTACTGCAAAACTCTCCACCGTTATTTGTCCTCGGCACCTTTATCTTCGTCTCTGTTTGGTTTTCCACCAGAGCCTTAAATTCTTTAAACCTGTCAAAGACTTCATATTTCTTCTTAAGGAAATATATCCATGTATTCCTTGAGAAGTCATCTATAAATGATACATAGTACACAGACTTACCCAGTGATGGAACCTTCACAGGTCCAAACACATCACTGTGCACAAGCTCTAATATCTATTTCGCCCTCTTACCACCAGAGGGGAAACTCACCCGATTATGCTTCCCATATACACAATTTTCACAGAAATAAAAATCCAGAGAGCTATTACTCATACCTTCTACCATACCTTTACCATGAAGTATTCGAAGGCCCTTCTCTCCAATATGTCAAAGCCTTTGATGCCACAGCATGGTCTTCTCTATAGAGACCACTAGATTTTCTGCTCCACTTTCAGGAACCACATAACTGTTGCACCCATCAACAATAGTGCTACCTTGCAGCTTGTACAGAGTTCCAGTCCGAACTCCCCGCATCAATACCAGTGCTCCTCGAACCATCTTGTAGGTATCCTTCTCGAACACTGTTTTTACACTTGCATCATCCAACTTGTTTACAGAAATCAGATTTCTGGCTAATGCAGGAATATGCAGAACACCTAGAATTGTTCTAACCCTTCCACCTTGCAACTTCAACTTTACTTTTCTGTCACCAACGATTCTAGCCTTCCTATCATCCCCTAAGAAGACATCACCACCATCGTATATCATATTTGCAGAACCACTCTCTAAGGGGAGTGAAGTGAAAGGATGCATCCGAGTCAATCAACCATGCCTCATGATCTACATGTGTACTTGAAGAAGCCAAGTACACATCCCCACCTTCATCTGAGGTGGTTTTCGCCTATGCAGAAGGAGCATCATTAGATCCCTTTCCTTTATCAGGAGCTTTAGATTTATAGTCCCTTTTGTAGTACCCTTCCTTTCTGCATTTCCAGCACACCACCTTTACAAGTTTTCCTAGAGATTTAAATCTCCCTCTAGATTTAGATCTCCCACTCAATGACTTATTTTTGTTTATGTTCTAGGATCGTCCTCGTACAGACAAGGCATCACCATTTTGGGTCTCCATATTTTTCCATCTCATCTCCTCCGTCAGCAAGGATGAGACTATTTCATCAAACTGCAAGGTAGTTACATTGCTACCTATTGCAATAACCAGACTATCCCACGAATCTGGTAGAGAACACAACAAACTGATGCACATATCTTCATCTGAAATTTTAATATCAACAGATGCTAACTGAATTACCATAGTATTAAATGCGTTTAGATGCTCTGTCACTGAGTCTCCATCTTTCATCCTCAGTTATACAGCTTTTTTCCATAGGAACAGTTTATTCACTAGAGAGACTTAGATTGGTACAAAGTCCCTAACTTGTCCCACAAAGCCTTCATCGTAGCTTCCCCTGATACATTCAACAATACTGAATCTGAGACACACAATCTTATTGTGCTCTTTTCCTTCCGATCCAAATTCTTCCATTCTTCATCGGACACTCGCGTTGGTTTAGTACCCAGATCTACCGCAATCCATTGATCTTTATCCACCAACAGATCCTCCATCTTGAGTTTCCACAACTCAAAACTCTGACCATTAAATTTCTCGATCTCTATCTTTCCACTGCTAGCCATCTTCTTTCACCACCAGAACCGGTCTCACAAATCTCCCTTTGAACAGGGTCTACCACAGGCTCGAGTGAAACCCCTCAGCAACAAGGGTGTCCCCTTGAAGCCAAAACAACTCGAATACAAAATGTAGGTTTGAACCTCGTACAGAAAATACCTGCATACGATTTCTAAAACACAGAAAATAAATAATGCGAGAGCATAACACATAAAACACATATACACAGATATTTTCCCCTGGATCAAAAAACTGGGACTACCAGCTTGATTTTTCATTATGTTCCTTTCAATGTTACAATACATATTTATACATGCCAAAGCATCCAATACCATGGACCGAAAACCATCATGTCCAAAACCATGGACCAAAAAACCATAGGTAGGTTCACCCAACCTAATATAGGGTCCAAAAAAAATTTCCCGGGGCGCTGCCCTGGACCCTGTAGAGGGGGACTACCCACCCCCCTCAAACCCCCCTATGACTCCCCCGCTACGCAAGTGGCGCAACGAAAGGGGGGCTTCACCCCCCTCTAACCCCCTAGTTCACTACGTTGGTTAGTCGTGGAAAGAATATAACACAACCCAAAACTATTGAAAATTGAATTTCCACTTGACATGATGCTACATTACAATGCACATGTGCTCATGTGAGACGAAATGGCTTGAGAAAGCCATGCAAGACATCACTGACACTCGGTTCGTTTTGGTGATACCAACTCTTTAGCATGCTTGTGATGGTGAAGGTGGTGAGTTGATACCAAGCTTGGTCGTCTGTGATAGTGTGCATGCACCCCATGGTGACATCTTTCTGAAGCGAACTCTTGCCTTCGTTGCAACCAGTGCATTGATTCGGCTCCTTCATCCAACTTGTCTGCTAGCATGCGCAAGGTCTTCTTGGGTGCGGCTAAACTGGAAACACACCAATGAATAGCGTTCATGCTAATCTTCAAGTGTGTGCTGGAGGTCATGCACATCAACTTTCCAAAGTACATGTTAATCTCTAGTTGGACTTGCTTCTTGTCTTCACGTTAGTGAGTGTGCTGAATAGGTTGGATTTCATGTGTGTGCACAATGACATGAATCCCTTGCATGTGATAAAAAACACTACTCACCATGTCTGCTTCATGCCAGCTACTAGGATAGATCTATAACTTGTACAGGTGCAGTTTCATCCGTGAGTGCATGTTGCACCCACTGATGTTCCTGTTCCTACTGCAACTCATTTCTCTGTCTGTGTAGCTTCATGTTCTTCCTTGAGTTTCTACTTCAGGACATGCAACTCTGTTAGGGTCCCACCCTAACCTCCTTATTTATGTAGTAGGATCAAGTCATAGTTATAGTTAAGTAAGGAGTCAATAAAGCCCATATTAATAATTGTAAGTGGTTAACTCGTAATTAATGATGAGACCACAGTTAGTTGCAAATGGGCCATGGTATTAGATAGATGGTATTAATAAGAACCATGGTATTGATCCATGGTATTGCATGTATGAGTCATATATAAAGGATAGAGACTCCCTACGAGGAGCATCGTGTCTTATTTTGTAATCGAGCTCTGCTCTATTTGAGGTTGCCCCCTCGAAGAGGCAAGTGAACATTGCTTTCTGAATAATAAAATACTTGCTGTTGTTTCTCACTATTCTATGTTCTTGGTATATTTCTTCACATATTCTATATTCCGGTATCATCTTGCAGGTTAAGAACATAACAAGTGGTATCAGAGCTCTTTCCAAGGCTGGTGGAATCTCCATTTCTTAGCAAAAAAAAATTTGGCTAGAGATGTGTTCCGGCGTCTTTAAACCACAGGATCTGTCATTGAGCGCATAAACCTGCGGATTTGGGGAGGCATGCATGCAGGAAATACAAGAGGTGGTCATGCTTGTTGGACTCCCTTGTAACCCCTGTGGGTACCCCTTCGAGTAGTAGCGCATTAGACAGAACCGTGCACGGACTGTCTTCCAAGTACCCTCTGGGTATATCGAAAGCCCCCTAGCTCCTTTGAAACCTTTCCATAGATAAACCGTCAGTCGTCTTGCTGCTACAGTACACCGAGAACAGCACTCGGAGAGATTACTCGCCCGTACGATAGGGTAGTCGGGTTGTACGACTAAGGGTACGGTTGATGCTCCTTAGTTAGAGCCCTGAAACATTGGGTTGAGTACTACTGTTAGACCCTTATGTATATTGCGATTTGTAGCACCTGACACTCCTCGAGACCATAGTTCCCTTTTCTATCTCGGGATCACGCATAATCTCTGCCAGATCAGATCTTGCAAGTGGGGTTGCAGCAGCAGCAGACATCAGTCCCGCAGTTCCGAGTTAGCAGACCAGCCTTTCTGATCCATCAAATCCACAGCAGCAATCGGTGCCGCCGCTCAGAGCTATCCGATCAGCCATTTAGATCTCTCAGATCCACCATATCTGAGTAGTTGTGTGGGGTTCCTATATCGGGGCATGATTTTTGCAGGACTTTTGGCAGCATTGACATTTCAGGGATTTGGCTACTGCAATATTCCTAAGCAAGGAGTAAAACTCCGTTAGGAGTTTTCAAAATATTAAAAAATAAAAAAATTAAAAAATAAAAAAATAAAATAAAAATTTAAAAAAAAAAGTCTTAGAGCCCCCGAGGTGCTTATCGGTGATCTAGCCCATAAGAATCAGGACGACGAGCTGAGCAAGGTGGTACCATTCAAGTGTTAGTGAAAAAAATTCAGGCAGTCCCAAATTTCAAGTACATCGGATCGGTGCATGGTAGAAACTAGAGCGCAAGCTATGGCCAATGAGAAGATCGACAAACTTGAACAATCCTTGCAAGCCCTCCAAGCTCAGCTTGACAGACTAACTAACACACTCTTTAAGGGCAAGGAGGAAGCCCGCGAGGAGGCGTATATTGGCAATGGACACAGTGAGGGTGAGTCTAGCCACTCTCTTCACCTCTGGGGCACCCACCAACAATCCCGTCCGCGACCTCCCAAGTTGGATATGCATAAATTTGATGGTTCTCACCCGGCCACATGGATAGCACAAATGGAGCAGTATTTCAATCTGAATAACATCTTAGATAATGAGACTCAACTTATGGTGGGGTGCATGTACTTGGACAATGAAAGATGGCAATGGTAGGAATGGCATCAACGTTGCAATGGAAGTTTTCTGACGTGGGCCACCTTAAAAAAAGCTCTTATAGAGCGCTTTGACTAGGAATCTTCTTTTTTGGGTCGTCTCACTAAGCTCTGACAAACTGGCATAGTGGATGAATATATTACAGCCTTTGAAGCCTTAGCTTTCCACACTAGGGATCTCTCAGATGCGTTCTACACGGAATGTTTTATCAGTAGTCTTAAAGAGGCCATACAAGCCCACGTCCAACTACACCACCCTCCCACATGGTCGGAGGCTTGCAAGGTAGCTCGTAACGTGGAATGTGTGCTAGCAGCCCAATCCATTCACCCAAATTTCACCACCAAGGGTCGCCCCCCACAGGCTCACAGCACGACTCAAACACTTAAGGTTCAAAAGGTGTCACCTGCAGAAATGGCCGAAAGAAGAAAACAGGGATTATGTTGCTACTGTGATGAAAAATACTCCCTAGGTCATAAATGAAAGGAGCCTAAATTTTTTCAAATTGATGCCACTGATTACAGCTCATTGGTGGAAGCCCCACCACTTGAGGAACTGGAGGAGGTAGAAGAAGACAACCAAAAGGACAATGTCCCTGATGAACTAGTTATTTCGCTGCATGCTTTGGCAGGGATTTCTTCACCTCAAACTCTCAAAATCAGAGGTTTTATTAAACATCGCCCAGTAGTAGTCTTGATTGATAGTGGAAGTACACATAATTTCATCCATCAAAAAGTCGCGGAAGCAGTGCATTGTTTTGTACGAGCAGTTTCTAACTTCCAAGTCCAAATTGCGGATGGGGGAACAATGAAATGTGAAGGCCGCTGTGAAAATTTCAAACTTCAAATGGGGGATTATCAGTTGAAGACCCACATGTTTTCCATACACATGGGAGGGTGCAACATTGTCCTCGGTGTTGAATGGCTTCGCACTCTTGGGCCAATCACAATGGATTTCCAGGAGTTATATATGAGCTTTAAGCAGAACAACTCCACACATACCCTCCGTGGACTCCAGGCGGGAGCTCCCTCTATCATTAGCTCACACAGGATGGAAATATTTCTAAAAAAGGGCCATCATGGAGTTATAGCTCAAGTTAATGCCATCTAGGCCGTCAAACCCAATTCTCTGCCGATTCATCCTGAGATGCAACAGATTTTAAATAACCATCTGCCAGTCTTTGACAAGCCTCATGAGCTTCCACCCTTGCGAGGGGAACATGATCATAGCATCATCTTGGTTCTAGGGGCCCAACCACCAAATGTGCACCCATACAGATATCTGTTCACCCAAAAGAATGAAATAGAAAAAATAATCAAGGAACTTTTGGAAGAAGGTGTCATTCGTCCTAGCATTAGTCCTTATTCATCATCGGTGGTCATGGTGCTCAAGAAACATGGGGAATGGCGGATGTGTCTAGACTTCAGGGCCCTCAATAAGTTGACAATCAAAGATAAATTTCCCATCCCGGTTGTTGATGATTTGCTGGATGAACTCAATGGGGCTCAATTCTTCACTAAGTTGGATCTTCGCTCAGGCTACCACCAAATTCGCATGAAGGAAGATGACATTCCAAAGACTGCTTTCAAAACTCATGAAGGCCATTATGAGTTCCTGGTCATGCCATTTGGTCTTTGTAATGCCCCATCTACTTTTCAGAGCCTTATGAACCACCTTCTCAAACCATATCTCAGGAAATCTGCCCTTGTCTTCTTCGATGACATCCTCATCTATAGTTGCACTTGGGCCGCACATCTTCAGCATGTAGATCTGCTCTTGCAACTGCTCTGCAAGCATAAATTATTTGTTAAGATGTCCAAATGTTCTTTTGGCATGGAAGAAGTTGAGTATTTGGGCCACATTGTGGGGCGTGAAGGTGTCAAGGTGGACCCCAAAAAGATCTAGGCAATGCAGGATTGGCCTCAACCTAAGACCTTGAAGAGCCTGAGAGGATTTTTGGGTCTCACAGGCTATTATCAAAAATTTGTCTGCAATTATGGTCGCATTGTGAAGCCCCTCACTCAACTCCTCAAGAAAAATTCATTCTTCTGGAATGATGATGCACAACAGGCATTTACAGCTCTAAAAAATGCCATGTGTTCCACTCCAGTCTTAGCACTACCTGATTTCACCAAATCTTTTGTCATTGAATGTGATGCTTCGGGTACGGGTATTGGGGCGGTCTTAATGCAGGAAGGTCGACCCTTGGCCTTCACAAGCCAACAAATAAGTGGGAGGAATCTGGGACAATCTACCTATGAGAAGGAAATTATGGCCATCTTACATGCAGTAGATACATGGCGACCTTACTTACTGGGGCGACATTTCCAAATCCGCACAGACCATCAGAGTCTTAAATATTTTTTGGAGCAATGCCTATCCTCCCCACAACAAAATAAATGGCTCGCCAAAATGTTGGGATATGATTATGAGATAATTTACAAGAAAGGGCATGAAAATGGTGTAGCAGATGCATTATCTCGCCAATTTGAGGAGGAAAGTACCCTGCTCGCAATTTCCCTTCCCATTCCAGAATGGATTGAAGAGGCTCGCAGGGAATGGTTTTCACATCCCTGGCTCTCCCAACTCATTACTCAATTGAAGTCGGATCCAAATTCCACCAAGGGCTACTCGTGGTAGGATGAGATTCTTTGCTACAAGGACAGAGTCATAATATCACCAACATCCACCCTCAAAAGCTGCATTTTGGCAGAATTGCACTCATCCCCCATTGCAAGACATTCAGGCTTTCAGAAGACATATGCTCGCACTAGAAGATCATTTTTTTGACAGGCATGAAAAAGGACATCCTTACTTTTGTAGTGGAATGCGATGTCTGTCAATGCCACAAAGGGGAGACAGTCAAAGCGCCAGGCACACTACAACCGTTGCCCATCTCGACATCTATATGGACAGAGGTTTCTTTGGTTTTCATTACAGGTCTTCCAAAGTCAGGAAACAAATCAGTCATCATGGTAGTTGTGGACCGACTTTCTAAGTATGCTCATTTATGTGCCCTACCCCACCCGTTTACACCTACTTTGGTCGCTCAATCTTTCATGGATCAGATCTTGAAATTGCATGGCATTCCCACTTCTATTGTGTCTGATCGTGACCCGATCTTCACCAGTAATTTTTGGCAGGAACTCTTCAGGCTACAAGGCACCCAACTAAAACTCAGTACTTCCTATCATCCACAAACGGATGGTCAAACTGAAGCCGTCAACAAATTTCTGGAAACCTACCTTAGGTGTTTCACTTCAAAAAAGAAACATCTATGGGTACAGTGGTTGCCTCTAGTTGAATGGTGGTATAACACCAACTATCATGCCACCACCAAAGTGACTCCCTATGAAGCAGTTTATGGTCAACTCCCTCCTTCCCCTACTTCTTATATCAAGGGGTGCTCAAAGGTACAAGCAGTGGATCAACTCCTACAAAACCGCACAACCATGCTCACCCATCTTAGAGAGAATCTTCATCAAGCTCAAAACCGCATGAAGCAACAGGTAGATCAGCATCGCTCAGAGCGCCAATTTCAAGAAGGGGATCAGGTATTTTTGAGGCTACAACCATATAAGCAAACTTCACTCAAAGACAAGGGTTGTCATAAACTATCTCCAAAATTCTACGGACCATATCAAGTACTTCAGCGCATTGGAGAAGTGGCCTACAAGCTAGCTTTGCCACCCACTGTAAAAATCCATCCAGTTTTCCATGTCTCATGCCTCAAGAAAGTGATTGGGAACAATTTCAGAATTCAAACCAGTCTACCTGAATTGGATGAATAAGGGTCAATCTGGCTCCAACCTGAACAGGTCCTAGGCACACGAGAATGGCACCTGCATGGCCGCATAATCAGGGAAGTCCTCGTCAAGTGTAAAGACACCTCTCCAGAAGATGCAACCTAGGAACTAGCCACTATTCTTCAGCAGTTTCCGCAGCTTCAGCCTTGAGGACAAGGCTATTCTTAAGGGGGAGGGCATGTTAGGGTCCCACCCTAACCCCCTTATTTATGTAGTAGTATCGAGTCATAGTTATAGTTAAGTAAGGAGTCAATAAAGCCCATATTAATAATTGTAAGTGGTTAACCCGCAATTAATGACGGGACCACAGTTAGTTGCAAATGGGCCATGGTATTAGATAGATGGTATTAATAAGAACCATGGTATTGATCCATGGTATTGCATGTATGAGTCAGATATAAAGGATAGAGACTCACTGCGAGGAGCATCGTGTCTTATTTTGTAATCGAGCTCTGCTCTATTAGAGGTTGCCTCCTCGAAGAGGCAAGTGAACATTGCTTTCTGAATAATAAAATACTTGCTGTTGTTTCTCACTATTCTATGTTCTGGGTATATTTCTTCACATATTCTGTATTCTGGGCCAACAGTCAATGTCCCTTAGAAATGCACAAAATAGTCCTGGAGGACAGTCACTGGGTAGAAATGCACATTTCTAGAGAGGAAGACAGAGCCTTCCTTCCCCGGATTGCGAAATTTTGTCTCAGTGAAGGCAGAGTCCGGGCCAAGGTTTCCCAAACTCGTCGACAGGAAACTGAACGGGAATGTGAGTGCAAATGCATGGTGATACTAAGTGTAATCATAAGTGAATGATCATGCATGAAAACGGTGAATGATAGATTCAGAAAATGGAACAACATGCATGTAGGTGAGGCGAGTCGCTGAATCAAGCGACCGTTCATGAAAAATAGTTTCATGCATGCGACAACAGTGAGATGTCAATGAAAATTGAAACAGTGCTAGGACAAGCTAGTATACATGTAAAAAACAACAAGCATTCAAAGAAATCAAATAAACAGTACTCATACAAGCGAAAACACAAAAAGTGACAGAAATGCAACACAAGGAATGGAAAGCGATTTTACCCTAAAACAATGGAGCTCGATGTGCCGACTACTCCTAAATGTGATGTGGGATGTCAGAGATGCAAGGTTGATGTGAGGAATGATCTCTGTAGTGTTTGGTTGATGAGTTTTTATAACATCGAGGTTGTGACATGCATACCATAAATCTAGGGAAAGCGACACTTGGTGGGAGGTTTCTGAAATGATCCCTGAATGTAACCTTCAACTGGAATAGTGGTGGGACATTGATGTAAAGGGCAAGACATCTGGAAAATTGGGTTATGGGATATTCTACCCTGTCTATTTAATGTGCAAAATGATATCTGCTCATTTAACTTGTCCTGACGATGAACCACACTGGTTGGTTCGAAACGCGTCGACAAAAGTTTCTCTATGTGATTTTCGCCGAAGAATCTTCAAAAATTTGATATGGACCACAGAATCCTTAATTCAATAATTGAATCCCTGCATGGAGGAGCCATGGAAACTAAAGTTCATCGTTTTGAACGGGCACGCTTGCAGGTTTCTAAGTTGAAGGCAGATCTCGCTTTTCTTAAGAGGTGCAGAGATTCCACCACTATTCCAGTTTTTTTTATCTTATCTGGAAAATTGGGTCATGGGATATTCTGCCCTGTCTATTTAATGTGCAAAATGAGATCTGCTCATTTAACTTGTCCTGGCGATGAACCACACTGGTTGGTTCGAAACGCGTCGACAAAAGTTTCTCTATGTGATTTTCGCCGAAGAATCTTCAAAAATTTGATATGGATCGCAGAAGCCTTAATTCAATAGATCTAGATCGGCTGGGCCAAAAGTCATAAAATTGTAATCATGGCTGGTGAATCTTTGAATAACCGTTGTGATCCTATAAAGGAGAGGTCTTCGTGGATGGAAAAACAAGTTGCTGATATAAAATGTAATGTAAATCTCCTCATGGTTGCCCTAAGCCATAAGCTTGGGATATTTGGAGAAGATGACGGTTCAAATGCAAAGGACAAATCAAAAGGAAAATAAGGAGATCATGAAGAAATAGAGAACCAACCGAAGAAAGAATTTGAAAAATATTAACCCAATTTGATTCAAATTGTATCATTATATTATTTTTCATCCATTTAGATGCATTTGGAGTGGAAAAAGTGGAGTAATAAGCTCACGGGACCGTTTTTACTAGTGGGACCTAGTTTGGTGAAACGGGGTCCAAAACCTTCCGGGAACGTTTTAAGGCTCAAATGACATTTTTTGGGAGTAAAAATTTTCCTCTTCTGCGTGTCACTTTTCATGCTATTATAAACACTTAAATTTTTCCAACAACGCAATAATCACATCAATCAAAGTCTATTTGCAAAAGTTATGCCACTCAGAAGTTGACCTTCCTGGTTTTACACCTATAGTTCAGGAGGAAGCCGCGTCAACCCCCATTATTCATGGAAAAATGGCTAGCCACGTGTTTGTGATGTAAAACAATATAGAAGAGTATATTTTGTAACTCTATTTAAGAGTTGATGTAGTCAAACTTAACCCCTAGTAGGCTATCGAGTTGTGTTATAACCGAGCCACTAGGAGGAAAAGGCATTCCATTCTTTCGAAGAGAATTTTGTTCTGTAGTTGAGCAAAGATATCCGAGAGAGATAGGAGGTAGAGCAAACATATAAGATCTATGCACTATAGTATTCTATAGGCCACAGACATTACTTCTTTGTATTTGCAACCATATTTCCAGACATAGAAAGAGAGCGAAGCGGCCTCACCTTTCTGCTGGGTTTTCTCCCGAAAGGGTTTCCCATAGAGAATATATTGTGTATTATGTGTGTGTGAGCTTATTTTGTCGTTCTCTAATTTTATTATTGATTTAATTTTACATGCATCCACTAATTACAATTAATTTTATATATCTAGAAAATAAATAAAACTGTAATATTGTAGAATCTTATATTTTTAACATAATATTATCAGATATGTTGTGATGAACTGTCTAGTGGAATATCCACGAAATTTTACAAATAATTTAGTATCATAGTAGGTTTCTTTGGGTATTTTGTGGATATTGTGGGGATCTAGATTAGCGAGGCCGAAAATCATAAAACCCCAATCATGGGCGACAAATATGTAAATGAACCTCATGATCTTGTAGAGGTGAGGTTTTCACGGCTTGAAGAACAAGTCGTGGATATAAACTACAATGTAAATCTCCTCATGACGGACCTAAGAAATAATATGGGGATGTTTGGAGAAGAAGGGTGTTCGAATGTAGAGGAAAAATTTGAAGGGGGATTGGGAGATCGGGAAGATGCAGATAACCAACCGAAGAAAGAACCTGGAAAAGATCATCCCAGTTCGAGTGTCGTAAACCAATCCCTATTTAAAGTGGAAGAAAAAGACGATATCAAGCCATACCATGGTGATATCAACACTCTGAAGCTGAACCACTGGTTGCAACAACTAGAAGTTTATTTCAGTGTCCATCAGATTGAAGAAGGGCAGAAGATCTCATTCGCGTAGCTGAAATTGGAGGGTCATGCACTGAATTGGTGGGAGAGCCACACGGAAACCTTGAGGTTGGAGGGAGAACCTCCAGTGACTAAGTGGGAGGATTTCAAAACCATCATTAGGTCACATTTTTATCCCATTGGGTAATTGTAAGACCAATGGATCTAGTGGCATTACTTCAGGCAAAAGTCGGGCCAAAGCGTGTAGGAGTACACCACAAAATTTAGAAAGATGACTATAATGTTGGGTATCTCTCAAAAGAACCCATATGTACTCCTCAAGTATATGGGGGGTCTTCACCGCCATCTGTGTGAGCAAGTAATGTTTTTCAAGCCCAAAAAGGTGGACGAGGCTTGTGTACAGGCACAATACCTAGATAACATAGGCCTAAAGAGAGTGCAATCAATTGGATTGAAGCAAAAGGAGCAACAAGACGCTTCTAAGGAGGGGAAGAAGAAGCAAACAAGTGGAAAAGATAAAAAGACGACAACCACAACACACCAGTGAAAAGATCCTAGAAACCATTGCAACTAGTGTAACATTGATGTCTATATAAAGGAGAAGTGCTGGAAATTGCATCCAGAGCTAAACCTGAAGAATAAGAAGAAAGATAATAAGAAGAAGAATCTCATGGCCACTGATTTGAGCAACCAAGTTGAAATTAGCTCGGACATGGATGAGAAGATCATTTGTACGTTAGTGTAGAAGGAGGTGAATCTGAGTAGCCTTTAACAACTGGAAGAGAAATAAATGACCAAATTCTTCCATTCAAAGATACAGGTCAAGAAAATGACGATTGATGCTCTGTTTGTCTCAGGATCATAGGAAAATTTCATTGCAGTAGATCTGTGATGAGCCTCGGTATTGCAACAAGAATGCTACAACTCCCAAGTCTACCGACTTTAATTATCAACTCAGGGTTCGTAAAAAATTAAGAGGTATCGACACTATATGTGCAACATAAAATGTGTCCTTTCTTAGCTATCACGATGTAATGGAGTGCATGTACTGAAGTCAAATCCTAAACTAATTGCAGAAAATGAAATGTTCAAAATGAAACCTTAACCTATTGCAAGAAAGAAAGTACAAGGAAAGAAACCTATTCTAATTGCATAAAGGTCATAAACTAAATGTCAAAGAAACCTAGCTTAAACCTATTTATCACTTGTGATAATTTAAACTAATTGATCATGAAATTTGATCTAGAGAGTATTAATTTCTATGTGCATGTGTAAAAAAAGAACTCATTTTTTAAAAATCTTTTTGCTTTATAATGCAAATGCTAATCTTTCCCTGATCTTTGGCAGGGAAGAAAAGTGTGGAGCAAGAGGGTTAAAATGGTCTTGATGGCATGGAGTTCAAGTAGAGGCCTAATCCCAGCTTCAATGATTATTTATCTCAATTCAGGCTCAAAATAGGCTTTCCTACAGGATGCTACAAGATCCCCTAATTTACTAGAGGACATTATAGATTTACTATACGGAATTATAATTCATCAAATGACCAAGAAAATAAAATCCAAATTGGATGGGACAAATTTTGTTATTGACTAGGATGTCTTAGGTCCCCATTCCAGGCGCAATCACTCAAAAATACCTCTGTTAACCCATACTAAAAAATAGCACAAAATTACTAGTCGAAAATCTACAAGTTCGAGAACTATTGAGATAGTAAATCTATAAAATGCCTAACATAATCAAGTGCAAATGCAATGGGGTAATTTTTTTTATGAACTAGAATGTTTTTTTGATCTAATGCAAGTGGAACCAACTTGATTGAAGCTCGCTATCATGCTCTAAAAACTAGCAGAAAATTATTGTTCTTTGCCACAAAGGAGTTCCAAAAATCTAGATTTGGGAATAAGAAAGATAATCCAAGTAACTCAATGATTACCATGACCTTCCAAATATTTTCCAAGGATGAAATTATGCTTGTGATCATGCAAAAGAACTTACATTAACCATTTAACTCAATTGTACAACAAGAAATCATTAATAATAAATGCAGAAGTAGAAAGAAATAAACACAAGAGATGCATGTGAATAAGAAGTGAAAAGAAGGAAAGAAAAACGGTACAAAAGGGCTCTGAGGCTCCTAGGATGGTTAAGTCCAAGGAAAATCAGGGACCTATGGAGGAAACAAGATTTAGAAGTTGAACATGACACCAATCTTCATTATTTTCATCAATACAATTACATTTCTGCAAGAAAATTCAATGGAGCTGCAAAAATAAGAGTTCTATCCATAAGAACACTAATGAAAATCTATCCCTAGAGGAAAATTCGTTTTAGTACTTATGAAAAATGATTAGGAATCATTCCCAATGAAAGGAGGAAACTTTCCCCACCAAAATCCCTTGATTAGTGGATCTGGTCCCCAATACTAGGAATCTGCATTAAATGGCAAGGAACACATTCCTAGATTTTCTCAATCATTGGAGTTCCACAATATGTGCCATAATTCCATAATATCTTGTTGATTTATTATTTATTATTGATCCTCCTGTAGTAGGGAACAAGTCCCTAAATTATCTCCTCCTCCAAATCTTCATAATTAGCCCAATATTCTCATAATATTCTACAAAAATAAATAATATCAGGCATAAATATGCAATTATTCTTAAACCTTCCTAATGAATATATTAAAGTTGAAAATACATTATCTGATGCAAAAAGAGAGGTCTAATATGCTGAAGGATTGTTAGATGGACCTTAATTTATGTTTATTTTATAGGCATGGGCCTTAATTTATGTCTAATTTAGAGGCCCATCATACCCCCCTGCTGAAAGTGTTGCTCATCCTTTGAGCAACTTAGTGACCTCATTTTGCCTCATTCATGGCCCTGGTGGCCTCTCTCTTATGCATTAATAATCTTGGTTGTAAGTTCTGTAAGGACAAGCCCAAAAACATATTTGTGCAAAGAAAAATCATTGTTTTTTGAGACCATTAGCTTTCCTTCTTCCTCTTATTCAAGATGGGTTCTCGAATATTTTTCAGTTTGGCAAGGTCTTCCACACCCTTATCAACCTTCTGCTACCTTGTTCCACCATTTGGACACCTCTAAAACCTTTAAAATTCCTTTAGATGAGAACTAGGAAATCCTGTAGTAATTCCCGTCAAAACTACAGGAAACCCTTTTTGAGCATAAATGATATTTTGAGCCTAGGACATGCCCTCAACTTGACTCCCATGCCTTTTTCCCATTTTTAGGCATTGGACAAAAGCTAGAAAGAAATTGGAGACCTCTTGGAAAACATATCATCACTATAGTTTGAGTTTTGTTTTGATGGTGAATGCTTCATTTACTTTTGTTGCCTTCTTTCTCTCTCTTGTGGCCTAGCTGACTACCTAATGGCATTGGAGTTCTCTGTTTTGATTAGGTCTCTCTTAAGCTCTTCCATCTTGGGGTTTAGCATAATTTGTTCATTTCTTCTTTCTTGTAGCAACATTCTTCCTTCCCGTAGTAGTAATTCCTCCTCTTTCAGGGTCTTCTAACTGTATGGGAGAAATGATGAAGAGGGATTGTATGATGATGCTAGGGCTCAAAGAGAGTAGTGTAGGTTTGTGAAAATGGAGAGGATGCTTCCTTTTTCTTTCTTTTTCTTTTCGAGAATGAAATGGGATGGATGAATGATGAATAGATAGTGAATATGAAGTGGATGGAGGGCTTGGGGTGTTGTGGTGACTTGGCCTTTTCAAATTTTTCTTCTTTTAATTGCTCTCCTCATTCCTTGAAATAATCACCCTTCATACTCTGACTTTTCAACATTGCATGAGTGAAGGCCAAGTCAATATCGATTCAAGGAGATCTAATCCTCCCGTAAGTTTAACCAACTAAAGTTTCGTAAGCTCTCAATCGATATTTGAAAGTGACCTGGTAAATGTGTTAGGTTGCAATGGAAGAGTCGTCTTATCAACTTTATAATTTTTATTTTTAAAATATAAGAATTATAGGTATAATTTATAAATTATATTTTTAAAATGCAAGGATTTCATATATATATATATATATATATATATATATATGAAAATAATTATTTTGATATATTAATATATAACTTAATTTAATTAATAAAAGAAATGATTTTTTTTTAAATTTTTTTGGTCAATTGTCTCATATCCAGAAGGGATTTTAAAAAACATCTTAGATTTATCTTAACCCTAGATCTATCAAGCACTGAGAGGGATCACATCTCCTTTTATTTTAAAAAAGGTTTGTCTCTCAAGAAATTTGACCCCTCTTGGCCCTTGATAGATCAGGAATTAAGACGCATCTAGGTTGATTTTTATATACACATATACCATATTTAGGCTAGATCCACCTCTCTTTCTCCCCCCATCTCTCTCTCTACCCTCCAAATCTATCACTATCTTCCTCCCTCTTTCCTTCTCTCTCCCCCCCTCTCACCCTCCATCTCTATGTCTCCCTCTCTCTCTCTTCCCTTTCTCTCCCTCCCTCTCTCCTCTCCTTCTCCTTGTCTTCACTCCTCTCTCCCTCTCTCCCTTGTCACTCCCCTTCTCTACCTATATATCATTATTGTTTTCTTCTTCCTTCCCTCTCCCTCCCCATCCAACTCCATCTCTCTCTCCTTCCCTCCTCTCTCACTTCATTCCTCTATCTCCCTCTCTTTTACATTTCCCACTCTCTCTCTCTCTCTCTCTCTCTACCCACCTCTCTTTCCCACATCCCACTATCTTCCTCCCTCTCTCATTCTCTCTCCCCCCTCTCTCTCTGCTCTCTCTCTTTTCAAATCTCTTCTCACTTTAAAAGAGGCTTGTCTCTCAAGAAATTTGATCCCTCTTGGCCCTTGATAGATCTAGAGTGAAGATGGATCTAGGATGGTTTTTATATACACATATACCATATTTAGGCTTGATCCATCTCATCTCTCCCTCTCTCTCTCCCCCCATCCTTCTCTTTACCCTCCAACTCTACCACTATCTTCCTCCCTCTTTCCTTCTCTCTTTCCCCCCTCTCACCCTCCATCTCTATGTCTCCCTCTCTCTCTCTTCCCTTTCTCTCCCTCCCTCTCTCTTCTCCTTCTCTTTGTCTTCCCTTCTCTCTCTCTTGTCACTCCCCCTCTCTCTACCTATATATCTTTGTCTTTTTTCTTCTTCTTTCCCTCTCCCTCCCCATCCAATTCCATCTCTCTCCCCTTCCCTCTCTCCTCTCCCTCCCCTCCTCTCCCTCCCCTCCTCTCTCTCTTCATTCCTCTATCTCCCTCTCTTTTACACTCCCCACTCTTTCTCTCTCTCTCCCTCTCTTTGCTCACCTCTCTTTCCCACTTCCCACATCTCCCTCCCTCTCTCTCTCTCTCTCTCTCTCTCTCTCTCTCTCTCTCTTTTTCCCCTCCCTCGTCCATCTATAGGATGAAGAATTTTCACTCTATGCAATCAGTGTTATATGCAATGTCTAAATTATTTTACATTTTAATGTTTTATTATGAAATGGGTTATGGTTTTTCGACATGTAGTATCGGTAAGCCATGGTATTGGCCCATGGTATTGTAACAAAACTTATTTACATGTTAATAATATCCATGGTAAAGTGGGGGTGGATATCCAGAAACTTGCTATATTGTAAGTTTATTATGAGTATTAATTTTTTATGCGCTTATTAATGAAATTTAAATATAGTCATGGAATTAGATATTAGTGTATTTATTTATTATTCTTAAGATTTGCAAGAAAACCATCCAAAAATAAAATACTTGAAAATAACTTCTACTCAAGTAAATAACATATCTATTATCAATTAATTCTCACAAATGGATAGGCCACCTCTTTGGTAAGGATTTTGGGTTTTTTGGCTCTGTAAATCTCTGACCTAGGGTTTTGGATTGCATTCTATGCACTGTTACCCATTCTGGCAGGGGGCAATGCCCTGTTAATGGATCTAAGACAGCGGTGGCTTGCCCTGGCCCAACGGATGAAGCAAGCGGGGGCCAATGGGGCCCCTTCCTACAAACAAATAATGATGGACAAAGGTAAAATTCCTTTGGAAGGAGTGCAGATCACGGGTTCAGAAACCACACGGAAAAATGAGCTCAGCAAGAAGACAAAACTGGATGGCAACACGAAGGAAACCTAGTTTCCACACCAGACAAAAGGCATAAAAATTCTGGAAGGAAAAGACAAACCAGATCCCACTCAAGGAGCGGGAAAGAACACCAAAGAAGTGGAGGCTGCTGAAACCTCCCCCTTGAAAGGCCCAGACCTAGAAGAAACGGCCACAGAAAACAAACAACAAAGATACCAGGGGAAATGCAAGCCAAAAACTACAGAAATCCTGAGGGATATCATCACGAACCCCGAACTGCAAACCTATAGGATCATATGGCTATTCATGCAGTGATATGCAAGTTCATGGGCTTTTGGCCCATAGAAAAATCCTTATGCCAATGGATCAAGCAAACCTAGAAGCCGAAAGGAAATGTTAAACTCCACCTGGGGGCCAAAGGATTTTTTACGGTGGCCTTTTCAAACCTTGAAGATAGAGACCACATCTTTAACGGAGGCCCTTACTTCTATGCCTCGGCGGGCCTCTACATGAGACCCTGGAAACCAAATTTCGCACCAGAACAGGGAACATTCAAGCATGTTCCTATTTGGATCTAATTGTTTTCCCTCCCTATCGACTACTGGAGACCGGCGGCTTTGGAGCAAATCGGAAATAAACTGGGCACCTTCATTAAAGCTTCGGAAGAGACCCTCCAAAAAAGGTACATATCTTGCGCTAGAATTTGTGTTGAAATGGATGTTTCCGGTGCTCTCCATGAAGGTAATGATTGGAATACAGAGATGACGTCTTTTTCCAAGCCATAGACTACAAACAAATACCCTTCAGATGTAGAAATTCCATGAACATGGCCATTTGATCAGGGAATGTCCCATGCACAAGCCTGTAGAGAAGGCTAAGGATCTCCCAAGCAAAAATCTGGATGGTTTCGTCTAACCCACTAGCAGACACCAGACTAACAGAAGAAACCAACCGAAGATAGGAAACATCAAAAAAATGTCTATAAATGCCTTTGAGGTGCTTGGAGAGGAAACTGGAGCAGATGAGGATACCCACACACTCGCATCAGAGCATGAAATCCTAGAAAAGAACAATCAAAACACCTAGATGCCAACTCCAATCTCGATTGATGATTTTCTCCAAGATCTAGGATTGAGGAAAGACGCAGAAGGGGACAAGGAAATGACATTAAGTGAAGTGGGCACAGAGGATCAGGACCTGAATGACACTCTAAAACAAGAAGGAATGGACCTTAACACCATAGTTGAGCAATGGAAACAAAAAGGGGTGGAGCACATTCCAGAGGAAGAGATTGACAGAGTTAACTTCCTCTTTCTATCAAGGCAGGATGTAGCCCTGAAAGGGCAGAAAAGGGGTCTGAGTGCAAAAAAAGGACTCAGAATCAAGGCACAAAACCTACACTAAACTTATTCTAATGCAAAACACAGAAAGAAACGGGGCAAAAGAACAAACAATGAAGCGCTCCATGAGCTCGGCCAAATGCTCATCAACTCGGGCAAGATGAAGGTCCTTGAGGCTTTCCCTCTCTCCTCATAATTATAGTTTAACTATAAAGATACTCTCATGGAATGCAAGAGGGCTCAATAGCCAAACCAAACAAAGATTATTGAAAAAGAAAGTCACACAAGAAAATCTAGACATTGTTTTCCTGCAGGAAACCAAATGCTCTAGGCTAAAGCTGGAAGGGATAGGCAAAATACTGGGAAAGAGAATGGAGCACTTGGAAGTAGAAGGTAATGGTCTAGACGGGGGCTTAGACATCTTCTGGAGCCCCCACTCCCTTCTCCTCCTTAACATCGAAGCCTCTAGATCTTTCATTTCCATTGAAATGCAGATCCTGGGAGAAGCTGGAACATACTTATTCACTAATGTCTACAGCTCCCAAAGGTTGGAGGATAAGCTACAGCTATTGGACAACCTATCCAAGATGCAACAAAGTCACTCTAATGCTAAGGCCATCTATGGAGGAGATTTCAACATGATTACCTCTCTGGGGGAAAAGAAGGGTGGACTTTGAACTTTAAACAAAGATGCCGAGGCCTTCATTTCTTTCATAAGAACGGCTAACCTGGTGGACATCCAACCAAAAAATGGCATTTTCACTTGGAATAATAAGAGAGGAGGGGACAGGCTTATCGCATCCAGGCTTGATCGGTTTCTGATCTCGGATACCATTCTCCTTGAAGGAATCACAATGGAATCTGAGATTATTCCATCTGGAGGATTGGATCATTGGCTCATCTCTTTACAAGAAACTATTCTTGGAACCCCAAAAAATAAACCCTTTCTCTTTGAAAAATTCTGGCTCAATCATCCGACTTTCACCACCAACATCCAACTATGGTGGAACGAGCATTTGGACACTAGAGGAACCAAAATGTTTCAGCTCCAAGCTAGATTGAGGCACATTAGGGCAAAGCTACAAACTTGGAACCAAGAGGTCTTTAGCAACATCTTTGAGGACAAGCAAGCCCTGGAGCATCAGATGACTCTAATACATAAAAACTGGATCAAGGGGGACATATCTCAGAACTCCATTAACACAGAGCATGACCTATTACAAAAATGGAATGAGAGATGCAATCAGGAAGAAACTTTATGGAGACAAAAATCCTGTATTCAATGGCTGAACGAAGGGGAGAAAAACACCAAATTTTTCCATCACTCAGCCATGGATTATAGAGGCACTAATAAAATAACAAGGCTTAAAGATGAACAGGGGACCTCCTTTCAATCTCAGCAGGAGATTGCCACTATCCTCAGGAACCACTTCAGTCTTATTGCCACAGAACCGAACATCAACAGACAAGAGGCAATCAATATAGTCATTACCTCTATTCCCAAGTTGATCACAGAGGAATAGAACAGGTCCTTAGACTACCCAGTCACCCTTCTAGAAGTAGAAGAGGTAGTCAAAGACATGGCCAATGGCAAGGCCCTGAGACCAAATGGATTCACCATTGACTTCTTCAAAGCTTGTTGGGACATAGTGAAGTAGGACATGTGGGCAGTGGTCGAGGACTCTAGAAGATCCTCCTCCATACTCAAATCCATAAACTCCACTTTTATTGCCCTCATCCCCAAGGAAGAGGCTGCCTGCACGCCTTCTAAATTTCGACCTATAGCTCTCTGCAATGTGTTGTACAAGATCATCTCCAAAGTCATGGCCAACAGGTTAAAGCCTATTCTCCCTTTGATCATCTCAGAAGAGTAGTCGGGTTATGTGGAAGGCAGGAAAATCATGGACAATGTTTTATTGGCACAGGAAATGATCCACACCCTTTAGTCTCAGAAAAAGGCTGGAATGATCATTCAACTGGACCTCTCAAAAGCATATGATAAGGTTAGTTGGAATTATCTTGAAGCAATTTTGAAAGCTTTTGGTTTTTCCCAGCGTTGGATCAGATGGATTTTGGCCATGGTCAAATCTCCCAGCTTCTCTATTTTGGTCAATGGAGCCCCTTCGAACCCCTTCTTCCCTTCCAGAGGCATTCGTTAGGGAGATCCTATCTCCCCTTTCCTTTTTGTTATCTTAATGGAAGGACTAAGTCACATCATTAAATCGGCTAAGGATAGGAATATCATCAAAGGTCTGCAGCCCCTGAATCACTCCCCTGCAACTACCCATCAGCAATTCGTGGATGATACCATGCTACATGGTACCCCCACTGTTAAGGAAGCCCAAGGTTTCAAAGCCATTTTGAACTTGTTCAGCCAAGCTTTTGCTATGGATCTTAACTTGGATAAATCCTCTATTTTTTTCTTCCATACGCACTTGGCGGTCCAAAAGCACCTCGCTAATATCCTTGGTTTTAAGAGATGCAGCCTCCCATCTAAATATCTTGGCATTCCTCTCACTGGCAATCCTTGGCAAAAACTCCACTGAGAGCATTTGCTCTCCAAGCTAGAGGATAGGGGAAATTACTGGACTAACAGAGTTTTGAATTTTGCAGGAAGACTTGTAATGACTAAGGCGGTTTTACAAGCCATTCCTCTCTACATGCTTTCTATCCTCCCAGCTCCAAAAATGGTTATACATAAAATTAGGAATATTCAAAGATCCTTTCTTTGGTCGGGAAAAGCAGATAAACATAAATGGGTACTTGTAGCCTAAACTAAATTATGCAAACCCAAAATCCTGGGGGGCTTAGGGTTGCAAGACCCAAACACTATCAACAAAGATTATGGAGCCAAGCTTTGGTGGTGTTGGATCAAGGAACCCCATACTCCTTGGGAAAAATTATGGAAGGCCAAATATGCCAAAACGTGGAGAACTAAGGACTTGATCAGAATGACAAATGCCCCTAGAGGTTCCCCTATTTGGAATCTAGCCAGAGCTAACAGCCACCTCATTCAGGACCACTACTTTTGGAAAATTGGAAATGGAAATAAGGCTTTATTCTGGGAGGATGCATGGCAACAACTACCTAAACTAGAAAACCCCAATTATCTTGTCCTACAGAGATGGTTTCAGGCAACGAGCAAGATAAAAGTCCATCAATATTGATCTGGCAGCAACGAGAACCAGCACTAGAGGAATTGGAACTTAGAGCCTCTCCCCTCGGAGGAAGACATGATAGACCTCCTCAACACCTTAAACTTTGATCTGAATAAGAGAATGATCCAGTCCACTCAGGAGGAGGACCAACTCAGGTGGGGAAAACTTGACGGGGGAAATTTCAACCTCAAGGAAGCCAGAATGTATCTCGAGAACCAAAACCTTGAAGACAAAGTAGCTTGGTACCCAAATGTCTGGAACAATGCTCTCTGGCCAAAGATAAAATCTTTTCTTTGGCTTCTCATGCATCGCAAAATCCTTACCTAGGAGAATTTAGTGAAAAGAGATTTTATTGGGCCTTCCAGATGCCCCCTCTGTGAAAAGGATGAGGAAATGATGAACCATCTCCTTAATGACTGTGACTGGACCAATAATCTATGGGAATGGATGAAAGGAATTTTCAAACAAACAGATAGACACAGAGATTCTATTCAAGACTCCACTGCAAATTGGTGCACAAAGTATTCCAGTTGTAATACAGTTAATGCCCTTTGGAGGCTCTGCCCCGGCTTTATAGTCTGGAACACTTGGAAAGAGAGGAATAGACGAATTTTTAAAAAAGAAATCAAGCAGCTTGAAACCATCAAAACAATCATTATGCACAATTTAAAAGAGACTGCCCTTACCATCTGCAAAGTGGAACAGGACAAGATGCTCACTCCCAATGACTCTTGCATCCTGCTGTTGTTTGGCATGAATGGTCTGATAAGTCACAAGGCTCAAGCTAACCACCCTCGACCTGCTCCCGTTCCTTTGGCCTGGCTGCCCCCCACCCCGGGGTTCTACAAACTAAATTTTGACAGGGCCTCTAGGGGCAACCCTGGCCCTGCAGGGCTTGGAGGCATCACCCGTAATGACAAAGGGGAAATCCTCCATATTTTCTGCAGAGTGCTTGGGGAGGCCACCAATAATGAAGTAGAATTCGCAGCCCTGGAACAGGGGCTGCAAATCCTTATCCAGCTGGGTAATGGCTCTGTCATAGTGGAAGGATATTCCCTTTTGGCCATCACTGTGGCGAAGAGAATGCAAAATGGGACTCGGCCGGAGAAAGTTACAAAGCACTGGAGATTAGCCATGGTTACAGCGCTCATTGCGAAACATCTCTCCTCCCTTAGCAGCATTGTTCCACAGGCAATTAGGCGGAAAGAAAATTTCTTAGTGGATTTCCTTGCCAACCATGGGGTCGATCATCCAATGGAGATCAATGACACTTGTTGGCAAGACGTCACAGAAGACGAGTTTCGGAATCAATGCACTCTCATCTCGAGGCAACATCTTACAGGAGAATCAAGAGCAAAAGAAGGGCTGCAGGATACGGCTCATTAGTAATCTATGTGAATTAACAATATACTTAACGCCAAAAAGAGGTACAACCTACGACAGGCCCATGGAGTACCTGGGGAAGGGTGGAAAATCACCCACAAGGACAAATTTTATCGGACGGAGAGGACAATCAACAAAAATTATGATCGACACAATTAGCAAGAAGCAGGTGAGGACACTTGGCTTTCAACCAATAGCCTCAAGCGTGACAGAGTAATGGCTCTGGATCGGCATCATGAGAAGGAGCTAGGAAATCGAAATGGGAGTTATTATGACAGGAACAACATATCTCAGAAGGCGAAGTGGGAGATCTAAAACATTCAACCTCTAGCTATAACTAAGGCATTCAACCGGGTAATCAAGACATTGCATTCTCCTGGCTCGTTTCTTAACAATCTCAGTGCTATTAGGAAATTCATTGTCTCCTCCACCCATGCCAACACCTGCAATAATACTATGGTTCGTGAGGGTAGTCGTAATGCATCTGCTAACCGAGACCTGAAAAAATCCCATGAGGCTTATGAGACCCGAACCTCTCAGAAAGAAAAACGCAAAATCGAAGAGCTTGAAGCTGCAGTCACAGAGGAAGAAGAATAGATGGACGATCAAGCTCTGGAAACGGAAATGGACTGGATATCGAATCCAGGCACAACTACCACCAGAGCCACACAATTCATTCGAACCCAAAGTGAAATGTGGCATATGAAGACCATGCTGACCAAAGCGCTCAACATGTAGGCTGAAGATGTCAAGAAAGTGCACCAGGCCATTTCCCTCGTTTCTACAGAGAATTTGGCAAAGTTAGATGCTATGGAGTTCAATTTTAGTGCCCTGACTCAGGAAGTCAGAATCCTGTCACACAAGCTGGGAGTCCTCATCAATCTCCTCAAGCTCTCCATCTGTCAGGGAACAAATGCTGCTGTGGACGTCTCGACAGAGGAAACAAACACTAGCAAGGGGAAGCACCCCACTCTTCAAAGGATTCCACAGTCCGGTTTCGAGACTGCAACGAATGGCCCAAGTGCAACCAGTAAAGACTATGTGATTTTGAAGCTATAATGGCTTCTTGTTTTCTTGGTTCTCTCTCATTTTGTATCTCTCTGTCGCAGTTTTTGAGGTCCTCCAGGCCCTCTTTCTTTTTGTGTCTACTGTCAAGCAACCCTGGATGGTTGACTTTTCTTGTTTGGATCCCTCGTTAGGCAGCCCTGCGTGGTTGGTCTCGGGTTCCAAAGATGTAGGTTCAGTTGCTTACAGTCATTTTGAGCAAACGCGATGAATTTGATTTCTCTGTCTGTGTGTACAGACTTTTTGTATCCTATGTAATTTTATGATATAATATATAACTATTGATTTACAAAAAAAAAAATCTCACAAATGGATAGGAATAAAATGTAAAAAATATACTTACAAGAGTTACCTCCTACCATTATTAATGTAATATGATCTTTCTATCAACCATTATTAATTTAAGGAGTTGTATTTAACATTACCAATGTAACTTATAATTATGTATGGAAATTTTCCCGTGCAAAAACAAAATTACAATATAACAAATTGAATTTTATTATTTTTATTACTTTTAACATTTTATTATTGATTGAAGCAAGATTTAACTTTTTACACTACAACATCTCGGCCATACTTGGTTTTATATTACTTTAACCTTTTATTATTTTTTAATTGAAATTACATATAGATAGTAACCTTGGTTTAATTTGCAAAGATTTAGTGCTTCAAGGATTCTTAAAGGTGTTGAATCCATTTACACATTCAAAAGTGCATTTTAAGCAAGAAGAAATTATAATCTTACTAAAAATTGTATTGAGACTCCAAACAAAAAGCCATTTTGTCTATTAGTTAGGCTACATCTTAAGATATTAGATCTTAAAATGTTTGCATGAAATTTTGATGACCTAGTGTAGGGTATCATTAATTCTATTTGGAAAAGTTAATTTCCATTTAGGCTACACAAGTTGCTTATTCATAGATGGACGACATGGATGAGTTAATCCAATTATTGGACTACTCTAGTGACACTTTAATAGATGTAATGGTTTTTTCTTCCTCATACAACCAAATTACCCTATCTCGTATCCATCTTTTAGCCCTAAAGGCTCTAGTCTATTCCCAACATGTTTTGACGATGTTAATCTCTTTGTAAAGGAGGTGATTGTGGCGAGTCCTAGTTAGGTGGACATTAAAACCTCTAGTCTTATGTTTGCCACAAATATTAGCGAGATTAGTATTATTCATGATGGCGTTATCAAAACATTTCCAACCTTGCACCAAATAGTTATTGTAGTAAGGGAGGGCCTTTGTATGAAGATATTCTCAAATGTTCGGGTGCTCCAAAGTTTATATACAATAGTATTGGTATAGTCAAGATTTAGGGTAGGGTTTTCAAACATATTACTCTCGTCCCATAATGCAAGAAGAGGAAGGTCGTTAGAGGAAAAGGAGGTGGAGGTTTCTTGGTTATCAAGGAAGATCTCAGAGTTATTTGTATCTTTGAGTTAGAATGTATGGTTGTGGTGGATCATTTTCTAGGTAGAAGGGTCTCCATCCAAACTCTTAGCTCATGGATTAAAATGGAATTATTTCTCCTCTCACATTGTGAACCACTTTTACATTTCTTGGCACAAGGTGTCTTGGTTTAATATTCCATTCCAAGGAGGATGTGTTGAAGGCTCTATTGTTAAAGTGGTATCTTAATAAAAATATTCTATGCCTAAAACCTTCACATCTATTATTTAACGCTTGGGAGAGAAATTATTCCAATTTATGCTACATGGGTAAAATTCCCAAATCTCCTAATTAAATTCTAGTCTAATGAGTCTAGCTTGAAGGTTATGAAAATGTTTTGAGTACTTTCCTTATAATGGATGGAAAATTCAAATTGAGTAACTTTAGGATTATTACATAATTTTTGGTGGATATGGACCCAAGACAAAGCATGCGTGAAGCATTTACATTAGTTTATGGAGGTAAAAATAATTTATAAATTTTAGATTATCTTAACATCTCCTTTCACTACTCTTAGTGCCACAAGGTCAATCATGTTATGCCAGACTATGAGCTATCCCACTAGAAGCATTTTAAGGGGAACCACAACTTCATTTTAGTTTATATGTTTTGTGAATATGATATTAAGGCTAATTCAAAGTCTTTAAAAGACATGTATACTCTAGAAACAAAGGGATATGGAAGTTATGGTTGACATTTTTTCCATTCATCTTATCATGGAATCTCAATAATGGGTGGTCCTGAAACCATTGCTAAATTTATTGGATGGTGACTTGGATACATTCAAGGATGAGAGTAGTTTGTCAATTAATCAAAAGAAGGAGATTACCTTAAATTTGAAATTTTTGTGATATGAATTGGATCATTATATTTCTTTCCATCCATCTCGATGCTTTTACAGTGGAAAAACTGGAGGAATCATCTCACGGGACTGCTTTTACCAAAAGGACCTAGTTTGGAAAAACATGGCTTGAAATATTCCATGAGCGTTTTGAGGCATCAAATGACATTTTTTGGGGATAATTTTTTTCTCTTTGGCGCCACACCTTTTCTTCCTATTCTACACATAGGGAACTTTACAACAGCACAAGAATCACATCAATCAGAGTCTGTATGTGAAATTTATGTCACTTAGAAGTTGACCTTCCTATTTTCACCACCATAATTCAAGAGGATGCCACATCAGCCCCCATTATTCATGAAAAAGGTGTTATCCATGTGATTATGATGTAGAATAATATAGGAGATTCTTGATATTGTAACTCTGGTTATGAGTTGAGGTAATCAAACCTAACCACTAGTAGGTTATTGGGTTGTTTTATAAGCAAGCCACTAGGACAAAAAGGGGCCCATTCTTTCAAGTGCATTTGTTCCATAGCTGAGCAAAAACAACCAAAGAGGGATATGATGTAGAGAACACAAAGAAAATTTGAGCAATATAGCAGCCCATAGACCATAGGCTATGCTTTTTTGTACTCGCAGCCATATTTCCATTTAGAGAAATAGAGTGGAGCGACCTCACCTTCCAACTGGGATTTTCTCCCAAAATGGTTTCCCACATCATATCTTGTGTCAAATGTGTGTGTAAGATTTTATTTCATTGTTCTCTATTTTCTACATAATTTTAAATTTTCATGCATACACTATTAGCAATAAATCTACAGATCTAGAAATCTAATTAAACTATAATTGTGTAGAGTCTTATATTTTAAATATAATTTTATCAGATCTATTGTGACGAATTTTCTAGTGGAATATCCATGGTAGTTTATAAATCATATTAGTATTAGAGTAGGTTTCTTTGGGTGTATTATGAACATTTGTAGGAGATCTAGATCGGCTGGGCCAAAAGTCATAAAATTGTAATCATGGCTGGTGAATCTTTGAATAACCATTGTGATCCTACAAAGAAGAGGTCTTCGTGGATGGAAAAACAAGTCACTGATATAAAGTGTAATGTAAATATCCTCATGGTCGCCCTAAGCGATAAGCTTGGGATATTTGGAGAAGATGATGGTTCAAATGTAGAGGACAAATCAAAAGGAAAATAAGGAGATCATGAAGAAATAGAGAACCAACTGAAGAAAGAGTTTGAAAAATATTAACCTAGTTTGATTTGAATTGGATCATTATATTATTTTTCATCAATTTAGATGCATTTGGAGTGGAAAAAGTGGAGTAATAAGCTCACGGGACCGTTTTTACTAGTGGGACCTAGTTTGGCGAAACGGGGTCCAAAACCTTCCGAGAGCTTTTTAAGGCTCAAACGACGTTTTTTGGGGGTAAAAATTTTCCTCTTCAACATGTCATTTTTCATGCTATTATAAACACTTAAATCTTTCCAACGATGCAATAATCATGTCCATCAGAGTCTGTTTGCAAAAGTTATGCCACTCAAAAGTTGACCTTCCTGGTTTCACACCTATAGTTCAGGAGGAAGCTGCGTCAACCCCCGTTATTCATGGAAAAAGGGCTAGCCACGTGTTTGTGATGTAAAATAATATAGAAGAGTATATTTTTTAACTCTATTTAAGAGTTGGTGTAGTCAAACTTAACCCCTAGTAGGTTATCGAGCTGTGTTATAACCAGGCCACTAGGAGGAAGAGGCATTCCATTCTTTCGAAGAGAATTTTGTTCTATAGCTGAAAAAGATAGCCAGGAGAGATAGGAGGTCGAGAAGACATATAGGATCTGTGCACTTTAGTAGTCCATAGGCCACAAACATTACTTCTTTGTATCTGCAGCCATATTTCCAGACATAGAAAGAGAGCGAAGCGGCCTCACCTTCCAGTTGGGTTTTCTCCCAAAAGGGTTTCCCAGAGAGAATATCTTATGTATTATGTGTGTGTGAGATTATTTTGTCATTCTCTACTTTTCTTATTGATTTAATTTTACATGCATGCACTAATTACAATTAATCTTATAGATCTAGAAAATAAATATAACTGTAATATCGTAGAATCTTAGATTTTTAATATAATATTATCAGATCTATTGTGACAAACTGTCTAATGGAATATCCATGAAAGTTTATGAATAATTTGGTATCATAGTAGGTTTCTTTCAGTATTTTATGGATATTGCAGGGATCTAGATTGGCAAGGCTGAAAATCATAAAATCCCAATCATGGGCGACAAATATGTAAATGAACCTCGTGATCTTGTAGAGGTGAGGTTTTCACGGTTCGAAGAACAAGTCGTGGATATAAACTGCAATATAAATCACCTCATGACAGACCTAAGAAATAAGATGGGGATGCTTGGAGAAGAAGGGTGTTCAAATGTAGAGGAAAAATCTAAAGGTGGATTGGGAGATCAGGAAGATGCAGATAACCAACCGAAGAAAGAACCTGGAAAAGATCATCCCAGTTCCAGTGTCGTAAACCAATCCCTATTTAAAGTGGAAGAAAAAGACGATATCAAGCCATACCATGGTGAGATCGATGCTCTGAAGCTGAACCACTGGGTACAACAACTAGAAGTTTATTTTAGTGTCCATCAGATTGAGGAAGGGCAAAAGATCTCATTCGCGCAACTGAAATTGGAGGGTCATGCACTGAATTGGTGGGAGAGCCACACAGAAACCCTGAGGTTGGAGGGAGAACCTCCAATGACTAAGTGGGAGGATTTCAAAACCATCATTAGGTCACATTTTTATCCCATTGGGTACGTGGAAGACCAATGGATCCAGTGGCACTACTTCAGGAAAAAGTTGGGCCAAAGTGTGTAGGAGTACACCACAAAATTTAGAAAGATTACTATAATGTTGGGTATCTCTCCAAAGAACCTAGATGTACTCCTCAAGTATTTGGGGGGTCTTCACCACCATCTATGTGAGCAAGTAATTTTTTTCAAGCCCAAAAAGGTGCAAGAATAAGAAGAAATATAATAAGAAGAATAATCTCATGGCCACTGATTCGAGCAATCAAGTTGAAATCAGCTCGGACATGGATGAGAATATCATTTGTACGTTAGTGTAGAAGGAGGTGAATCTGAGTAGCCTTTAACAACGGGAAGAGAAATAAATGACTAAATTCTTCCATTCAAAGATACAGGTCAACAAGATGACGATTGATGCTCTGTTTGGCTCAAGATCATAGGAAAATTTAATTGTAGTAGATCTGTCATGAGCCTCGATATTGCAACAAGAATGTTGCAACTCCCAAGGTTACCAACTTTAATTATCAACTCGGGGTTCGTACAAAATTAAGAGGTATCGACACTATATGTGCAATATAAAATGTGTCCTTTCTTAGCTATCACGATGTAATGGAGTGCATGTACTGAAGTCAAATCCTAAACTAATTGCAGAAAATGAAATGTTCAAAATGAAACCTTAACCTATTGCAAGAAAGAAAGTACAAGGAAAGAAACCTATTCTAATTGCATAAAGGTCATGAACTAAATGTGAAAGAAACCTAGCTTAAACCTATTTATCACATGTGATAATTTAAACTAATTGATCATGAAATTTGACCTAGAGAGTACTAACTACTGTGTGCATGCGTAAAAAAAGAACTCATTTTTTTAAATCTTTTTGCTTTATAATGCAAATGCTAATCTTTCCCTGATATTTGGCAGGGGAGACAAGTGTGGAGCAAGAGGGTTAAAATGGTCTTGATGGTATGGAGGTCAAGTAGAGGCCTAATCTTAGATTCAATGATTATTTTTCTTAATTCGGGCTCAAAATAGGCTTTCCTAGATGATGCTACAAGATTTCCTACAAGATCCCCTAATTTACTAGAGGATGTTACAGATTTACTATACAAAATTATAATTCATCAAATGACCAAGAAAATCAAATCCAAATTGGATGGGAAAAGTTTTTTTATTGACTAGGATGTCTTAGGTCCCCATTCCAAGTGGAATCACTCAAAAATACCTCTGTTAACCCATGCTTAAAAATAGCACAAAATTACTAGTCGAAAATCTACAAATTTGAGAACTAGTGAGCTAGTAAATCTATAAAATGCCTAAGATAATCAAGTTAAAATGCAATGGGGTTATTTTTTTTATGAACTAGAATGTTTTTTTGATCTAATGCAAGTGGAACCAACTTTATTGAAGCTCGCTATCATGCTCTAAAAACTAGCAGAAATTTATTGTTCTTTGCCACAAAGGAGTTCCAAAAATCTAGATTTGGGAATAAGAAAGCTAATCTGAGTAGCTCAATGATTACTATGACCTTCCAAATATTTTCCAAGGATTAAATTATGCTTTTGATCCTACAAAATAACTTACATTAACCATTTAACTCAATCCTACAACAAGAAATCATTAATAATAAATGCAGAAGTAGAAAGAAATAAACACAAGAGATGCATGTGAATAAGAAGTGAAAAGAAGGAAAGAAAATGATACAAAAGGGCTCTGAGGCTCCTAGGATGGCCAAGCCCAAGGAAAATCAGAGACCTATGGAGGAGAACAAGATTTAGAAGCTGAACATGACACCAATCTTCATTATTTTCATCAATACAATTACATCTCTGCAAGAAAATTCAATGGAGCTATAGAAATAAGAGTTCTCTCCACAAGAACACTAATGAAAATCTATCCCTAGAGGAAAATTCATTTTGGTACTTATGAAAAATGATTAGGAATCATTCCCCGTGAAAGGAGGAAACTTTCCCCACCAAAATCCCTTGATTAGTGGATCTGGTCCCCAATACTAGGAATTTGCATTAAATGGTCAGGAACACATTCCTAGATTTTCTCAATCGTTGGAGTTCCACAATATGTGTCGTAATTCCATAATATCTTGTTGATTTATTATTTATTATTGATCCTCCTGTAGTAGGGAGCAAGTCCCTAAATTATCTCCTCCTCCAAATCTTCATAATCTACCCAATATTCTCACAATATTCCACAAAAATAAATAATATTAGGCACAAATATGCAATTATTCCTAAACCTTCCTAATGAATATATTAGAGTTGAAAATACATTATCTGAAGCATAAAGAGAGGTTTAATATGCTGAAGGATTGTTAGATGGACCTTAATTTATGTTTAATTTATAGGCATGGGCCTTAATTTATGTCTAATTTAGAGGCCTATCATACCCCCTGCTGAAAATGTTGCTCATCCTTTGAGCAACTTAGTGACCTCATTGTGCTTCATTCATGGCCCTGGTGGCCTCTTTCTTATGCATTAAGAATCTTGGATGTAAGTTCTGTAAGGACAAGCCCAAAAACATATTTGTGCAAAGAAAAATCATTGTTTCTTGAAACCATTAGCTTGCCTTCTTCCCCTTATTCAAGATGGGTTCTTGAATATTTTTCAGTTTGGCAAGGTCTTCCACACTTTTATCAATCTTCTGCTACCTTGTTCCAACATTTGGACACCTCTAAAACCTTTAAAATTCTTTAGTTGAGAACTAGGAAATCCTAGAGTAATTCCCGTCAAAACTATAGGAAACCTTGTTAAAACTACAGGAAACCCTTTTTGAGCATAAATGATATTTTGAGCCTAGGACAGGCCCTCAACTTGACTCCCATGCCTTTTTCCCATTTTTAGGCATTGGACAAAAGCTAGAAATAAATTAGAGACCTCTTGGAAAACATCTCATCACTGTAGTTTGAGTTTTGTTTTGATGGTGAATGCTTCATTTCCTTTTGTTGCCTTCTTCTTCTCTCGTGTGGCCTAGCTGACTACCTAATGGCCTTGGAGTTCTCTGTTTTGATTAGGTCTCTCTTAAGCTCTTCCATCTTTGGGTTTAGCATAATTTGTTCATTTCTTATTTCTTGTAGCAACATTCTTCCTTCCTATAGTAGTAATTCCTCCTCTTTCAGGGTCTTCTAACTGTATGGGAGTGTTGAGAAATGATGAAGAGAGATTGGATGATGATGCTAGGGCTCAAAGAGAGTAGTGTAGGTTTGTGAAAATGGAGAGGATGCTCTGTTTGTTTGTTTTCTTTTTTTTTCGAGAATGAAATGGGATGGATGAATAATGAATAGATAGTGAATATGAAGTGGATGGAGGACTTGGAGTGCTGTGGTGACTTGGCCTTTGCAAATTTTTCTTCTTTTAATTGCTGTCCTCATTCCTTGAAATCATCACCCTTCATAATCTGACTTTTCAACATTGCATGAGTGAAGGCGTGAGTTTCAATTTACTAGTTTAAGGTAGCTGAGACTGTTGACCCATCTTTAGCTTATAAAACCTCATCTCTCATGCATTGACAACAAATTTCTAACTATAATATGCTCAAGGGAAGAGGTCAAGAATATTGCATACCTGCACCTACCTAATGGTTGTTGGAGAGACATGCATGCTGCTGCTGAGTTGATGTTGATGTGCAGGTGTTTGGGACCTATATCAACCTTCATAAATAATATTTGACCCATTTCTCCATCATATTTCCTCTTGTAGCTTCTTCTCGGCCTTCCTGTAGATGTTGTTTGTTGGAGAGTGACGTCCTTGCTTGTATTTGTTGCATGCGTTTTTCTCTTCTTCTTTTTTCCTCTCATGTTTTTCCTTGATGTTCAGGTATTGGATGGTCATGCTGATGATATTGATGCTACTGCTAAGCTCTGGAGGAGATTCTTTGACCTCTGGATCTCCATGTTGAAGCTGACTCCAACTTGTGATTTTTTATTTTGTGGGACAGGCTACTACAGGATGTCCTATAGCTACCTCTCGCTCAAAATTTTAATCATTTATTCACATATGGATCATGAGGATGGTTGGAATGGGTAGAGAAGGGGTCTAGGGATTGGTGAATGAGAGGTATAGATTTCAGGTGTTGTCTCCTTGTTCTCTATATTCATCCTCTTTTGTCTGTTTTCACTTTTTTTTTTAAACTACAAGTTTTTTGAACTGACTTTATTGCATGAATGCAGGGGTGATCATGGTGGAGAGAGGCATGGTGATGAGTTGGTGAGGTAGAAATTTATTTTTTTGACATAAGCAGGTCATACCCTTGCTCTAGGGTTACTTTATTTGGGATTCCAAAGCCACTGTAAGTCCTACAGGATCATCCTGTAGGTTTTCAAGGAATCTTGTAGGTTTACAGGGAATCCCGTAGAAAGCACAGAACCCTTGCAAACTGAGCTAAATGAGAAGAAAAATTGGGGGAATTATGGAATGATTAAGGATGTGGAATGAGGAAATGAAAACATGAACTGTATAGGTCCCCTTTGATCCTCTCTTGTTTCTCTGATCCTCCTCCTGTTGTCCTGCAAACAATTTTTTCAAAATTCAGGACAACCTCTTGTAGTAGACTTGTTTTGTCCATATCTCCCAAACAGTAGAATGGATTGACCTGAAACTTTTTGAGCATGTTTCCATCATCATTATGCACCTCCCCAGAAAACAATTTTAGTCAATGGATGCATGGATCTCAAGAAAAACTAAAAATGGCTAAAGGTGATGGAGGTCAATTTATTGGAAATCGTGCACTGGAATTTGCTGAAATTGCTTGAGCATGTTACCATCATCCATATGAATCTCACCCTGAAACAACTTGGCAAATGGATGCATGGTTTTCAAGTTATGACAAAAACAAATTTCTCCTCTATGTATTTTGTTTCCTGTAGTAAGACATAACCATCCTGTAGTATTTTGGGACAACAAGGAAAATGAGTGGTAGAAGCTTGGCAATGATGAGTGGATGGTGGAAATAGATGACGGTTATGGATTGACATGGCCTTGGTCATGTTGGAGCATTTGAACAAAGGAGGAGAAAGTCAAAATTTGACTTCTTTTGACTAGGTTTGACCTATTTTTTCTTTCTTTGGTGGCAACTTGTTTTTGTTCCTTGCAGATGTTGGAGAACACCTACATTCATCAAACAGATACATGGAGCAAGGTTTTTTTTATTTTTTTCCTTTTTTTTCTTCTACGCCTAATAGCTGCCTCAATGAGGTTTTCAACTAGTAGGTCTGCCTAGGCGCCTCAAAGGAGGTTTTCACTTAGGATCTTTTCTTTTTTCTCTTTTTCCTTTTTTCCAACCCATTGACCACCTCATGGAGGTTTTCAATCAATGAGCCAATCTGAGGCGCCTCCAAGGAGGTTTTCACCTGAGATTTTTATTTTTTCTTTTATTTTTCAATTTTTTTCCCTACCCTACCCTACCCTACTTGAAAAACAAAATCACTTTCAAGTATAATAATACTTCCAATGGAGCCACGTTCACATCAAGATGACAGACAAAATGATGTGTAGGCTTGAAATGTATGCTTTGACATGTACCTGGATTTCAGAGACCAAATGGTTTGACCTTGAAAGGATCAAGCATAATTGAAGAAGAGAGTGATGTTCCATCTTGTTGATTTTCTGGAACCAAACCTCAATGTAACTTTGATGTCCTTGGTTTTCTTGCTTATATGGATCATCCTTCATGTCTTATTCTACCATGGCCTTCAAATATCCCTCTTTTTCTTGATTGTTCTCTTGAATACATGGAGGATTTGATGGTAACCGTGAGGGAGCTCTCTCGATCTCTGATTTTGGTGTCTTCTCTTCATCAAATGCAGCCCATGATTCTTTGGTATTCTCATTTGAATCTTCTTCTTCTAGATGTAGTCCTTCAATGGTATCAAGAGAATCCCTTTTTTGCAATATTCTTCCTAAGCTATTGTGAATACCATTTAGATCAAGAGGAGATGTTTGGAAGTATTGTACCTCAGCATTGTAAGTGGGCTGAGCTACTTCAATGTGTGGGTTTGGAAATGGTGGTACAGGTAGTTGAGTGGGAGTGGATATTTGAGATGGATGTGGTTGGGGTTGTGGTTGTGGTGGAGGTGGATGGTAGGGATAACATGGAGTTGGGATTGGAGGTTATTGAGGAAAATATTGAGGATATTGTGGATGGCTCCCATAAGATCCTTGCCAACCTTGTTGCTAAGATTGGTTTTGGGGTTGAGATGACCAATGTTGCCAAGGAAAGGGTGTGTTCCAATTACTTTGAGGTGGATATGCATAACCTTGAAATTGTGAATTAGGCTCTTGCACCATACTAGGTTGACTAGGCTGCCATGGCCCTCTTGGAGCTACATAACATAACTGCATTGAAAATTGACTTGCTCCATTGTCCTCTCAGGGAAGTTCCTTCAAGCTTGGTAATGAGGAGCAACATTTAACATCATGTGATTCTGCATGGACAACACGAATATCAACATCTTCTTTTTGCTCATTTTGTAATTTTAACATTTCTATTTGTTTGGTTAGATTTCTAATAATTTCTATTTTATAATCATCAAACAAATTTCTAAGTTTAGCTTGACTTACCGATCTTGATGATGATTTACCTACTCTTTCCCTTCCTCTTGATATGTGTTTGCATGTTTCACAGCTTTCTTCAAATGATAGTTGGTATACATCACCTCTACTCATGAGATAAAGGAGATTAAACTATTCATCCCTAATTGTTCTAAGTAAGAGGGTTTTTAGTGTGTCGGATCCTAAATGATGTAGTTTTTCCCTCTTAATACTATACATGAACCTTTCTATTTGATCCTCTTGACTCTTATCTTATCTTTGATTATTCAAAAGATTTCTTCTTTAAGATCACGATCTTTATATTTTTCTAGAAATATATTTTGCGTATCATTCCATGACCTTATTGAATTAGTCCCTAAACTCATGAACCATTTAAGAGCTCTATCCTTCAATGC
This sequence comes from Pinus tabuliformis, assembly GCA_031772625.1. Classification (NCBI taxonomy): domain Eukaryota; kingdom Viridiplantae; phylum Streptophyta; class Pinopsida; order Pinales; family Pinaceae; genus Pinus; species Pinus tabuliformis. Next base: position 271,575,695 of record CM062813.1, read on the forward strand.
TTCCGGAAACAATCTCAGTTTTTGAGTTTTTAATAAGTAACCATAAGATCTACAAATAATTTCAAATTCAAAGAGAAAGGTTTTCGGATCCTCTGACCTTAGACCATGAAATTTTGGAAGAAAAGATGGAGGGATGTTCTTCATGTGCACACTACCATTAGTATCTTAAATGGGAAATCCGAGAGGATATTCCTAATTGTCATTATCTCGATCCATTTCTTCTACATTCTTTGTCATCTTCTTCTTCTACCTGCAAGAGTGAATGGTGATGTGGCTCTTATTGCACGACGTGATCAAATGCGAGGGTGGGTTGGTGTTGGAGACTTTTTGTTTTTATGATTGAATGAAAATTATAATGCAATACATTTTTCTACTTTTGAAATTAAATATGCCTAATGAAAATATTTTTTTGTTTTTTCAAAAAGTAAAAAGAAATGAATCAACTAGGGAATAAAAGAATGCATACTTTGACACCTCCCTGGAAACGGTGCCAAAAAGTGATGAACCTCGGTATTGCAACAAGAATGTTGCAACTCCCAAGGCTACCGACTTTAATTATCAACCCGGGGTTTGTACAAACTTAAGAGGTATCGGCACTATATGTGCAACATACCCTGTGTCCTTCCTTTGATGTCATGATGTAATGGAGTGCATGTACTGAAGTCAAATCCTAAACTAATTGCAGAAAATAAAATGTTCAAAATGGAATCTTAACCTATTGCAAGAAATAAAGTACAAGGAAAGAAACCTATTCTAATTGCATAAAGATCATGAACTAAATATGAAAGAAACCTAGCTTAACCCTATTTATCACATGTGATGATTTAAACTAACTAAGCGTGCAATCTAATCTAGAGAGGACTTATTAACTGTTGTGTGCATGTATAAAAAAAAAACACATTTTTTTAAATATTTTTTCTTTATAAATGCAAATGCTAATCTTTCCTTGATCTTTGGCAGGGGAGACAAGTGTGGAGAAAGAGGTTAAAATGGTCTTGATGGCATGGAGGTCAAATAGAGGCCTAATCCCAGCTTCAATGATTATATTTACATGCTTTCCTACAGGATGCTACAAGATTTCCTACATGATCCCCTGATTTACTACAAGATGTTACAGATTTACTATACGAAATTATAATTCATTGAATGACCAAGAAAATCAAACACAAATTGGATGGGACAAATTATGTTATTGACTAGGATGTATTAGGTCCCCATTCCAAGTGTAATCACTCAAAAATACCTCTATTAACCCATGCTAAAAAATAACACAAAATTACTAGTCAAAAATCTAGAAATTCGAGAACTAGTGAGCTAGTAAATCTATAAAATGCCTAACCTAATCAAGTGAAAATGATATGGGGTAATTCTTTTTATGAACTAGAATGTTTTTTTATGAACTGAGTACATCACCATGTAGGTCACCCATCATCATTGTGCCAAAGAAAGATGGGACTTGGCGGATGTGTATAGATTAAAGGGCATTGAATAAAATCATGCTCAAGACCATATACCCCCTTCCTAGGATAGACAATCTACTAGATTAGTTGCAACAAGCAAAGTATTTCACTAAGTTGGACTTGAATTCTGGATATCACCAGGTTTGATTCAAAGAAGAAGATACATGGAAGACCACCTTCAAAACCAGAAGGTTTGTATGAGCGGTTAGTTATGCCATTTGGACTATGTAATGCACCAGCTATATTTATAATATTAATGAGTGATGTACTTCACCCTTTAATAGATTCATTTGTTATTGTCTATTTGGATGATATACTATTATATAGTGCTACCTAGGAGGAGCATATTTCACATTTAACACAGGTGTTGGAAACATTGAAGAAGCACCAACTACTAGCAAATCTCAAGAAGTGCGAGTTTGCGCAACAACCCTTAGTGTATTTGGGATATGTGATTGGTAGAGGAGAATTGAAGATAGATCCTTCCAAGATGGAGGCCATCATGAAATGGTTGGTGCCTACTAATGTTACTAAGGTTAGCAGTTTCATTGGAGTAGCACAGTACCTAAGGAAATTCATAACCTCGTTTTCAGCATAACAACACTACTCCATGCCATAACAACAAGTCGGAAGAGGTTTGAGTGGGGAAAAGGGAAACAAAAGGCTTTGGATGAGTTAAAGAAGAAGATCAGTGAAGCACCAATTCTGGCATTACCAAACTTTCTACGACCCTTTGAAGTGGAGACAGATGCGAGTGGGTATGCTATGGGAGTTTTCTTGATGTAAGGAGGAAGGCCTGTTTGCTACCATTTTGAAGTATTTCATGGGACAGTTCTTAACTACCATACCTACGATAAGGAGATCTATGCCATGGTGCAAGCTAGGAAGAAATGGAAGCACTATCTGATGGGAAAGGAGACAATAATCGACATGGAACACTAGTCGTTACAGTACCTGCAGGCCCAGAATAAGTTATAGCAGACCAGACACTACAAGTGGATTGGGTTTTTACAATTGTTGCATTTGGTGAACAAGTATATGAATGGAAGCACAAACAAGTTGGACAATATGATTTCAAGGCCACCCACATCAAATATTATAACTTTGGGGACCCTTATGCACATGGAGCCATTCACCCATGATGCATACAGAGAGGCATCTTCAGAAGATGAGGACTTCAAGGAGTTGTATCAATAGTTGTAGAGCCAAAGTCATGTGCATGATGGTGACAACACCATTGACTACCATCTCCAAGATGGGTTACTCTACAGGCTAGATAATCTATGTGTTCCTAAAGGTGAGCACTTGCAGCTGATTAGAGAGGCTCACACCTCCAAGGTTGCAACGCATTTTGGTGTAGGGAAGATTGTGGATAACTTGCAGAGGTATGTGTATTGGACCAAGATGCAAGGACAAGTAGCTAGGTTCATAAGAGGATGCATGCTTTGTTATATCATCAAGCCTAGCAACAAGAAATAGGGTATGTATCATCCCTTACCTGTACCTACTCGACCTTAGGAAAGAATTTCCATGGACTTTGTGGGAGGTTTACTGACAACCAGGAAGGGACATGACTACTTGTTTGTGGTAGTTGACAGGTTCAACAAGATGTGTGTTCCAATTCCATGTAAAAATACCATCACTGGACAAGAAGTAGTAAACTTGTTCTTTGGAAAGGTCTGGGTACACTTTGGGATACTAAGGAGCATCATTTCAGACAGGGATACAAGATTTCTTAGTGCATTCTGGACTAAATTGTGGGAGAAGATGGACACGAAGTTGAAGAGATATACAACATTCCATCCAAAAACATATGGGCACACAAAAGTAGTCAACAGGACTTCCGTGCAACTTCTGAGGGATTACAACCAAAAGCATCTGAATAATTGGGATGAAAATATGGTATACATGCATCATTCTTATAATAGAGCAGTCCACACTTCTACTGGAAAGTCCCCATTTGAAACTTGTTTTGGATATTTTCCACTTTCACCTTTGGATATTGCATATGGGCAGCAAGGAGGAGTGAAGGAATACATTACAGGAGATGCTTTGAAGGTTGAAAAATTTATATAGAAGATCAAGCAGATCCATCTACAGGTACATGAAACATTGCAGAAGTCGCAAGTGAAGGATAAGGCCAGGCATGATAAGCACTGCTACACAACATTTTGTCACTATCCCTATACTCCCCATTCCTTGATCCTGGAGGACCTCTACAGTGAACCATACATGCTTTCCCATCACAAAGAAACTCCCATTGTGTACCTCTTCATGAGAAGAACAATTCCCTTTTGCATAATTTCCCAAAAATATTATGTTTATCCCAATTTATAAGACCGGAACTACTGACCTGTGTCCTCCTCGTGCCGATATGTAGGGTTTGCAACTATCCCTAGTGCCGATTGTATTGGCTGAGCCCTTTCTTAGTCGTGCCAATCCTCTTTTGGAAATTTTTTAAATACGGAGCCGAAGCTTCCAACTCTAGAAGCTTTGTAATGGAAGTCTGGTAAATGGTTAGGCCGGATGGAGCCAAGAAGGTCAAATTGGAACTACCTCAAGAGATAAGACCTTCTCCCATGAGAAGAGGAACCATCTCCCATCCATTCAAACTATATAAAACTCTACTTTTCCCAAGCATAAGCTAGTGTTAGTGTGTGTGTGCTAGTGCTAATTAAGTTTCTCTTGGAGTAATAAGAAATTTATCCATATTTTGTAGCTCTCTATTTGTGTTTAAGGGAGAAGTGTGAGTTGGTTTGGTGTGAAGCCTAAAGGGAAGAGCCATAAGACTATCTTTGCTAGGGCCATCCATGGAATGCTAGCATAAGTGTGTGGGAACCCGGATTTGTCAGAGGAGAACAACAATGTCAAGACGTCGGTTGTAATCTCTTCTTGATTTAATAAAGAAGCAACTATCAATTGATTTCCTACATAAGATGTCATTTCAAATGTTTATGGCTTAATGTTTCTTGACTTTTAAGTAGGTTGAATACAATTTTTTTATTATCACGGTTGTTGTCTGTTGTTGTCTACTTGTTTCAAGTGTTCACAAGAAGAAACGGAACATAGCTGGAGCAAGGAAGCAAGGTCATCATCAAACGGATAACATACTAAGAGGTAGGCCCTCTTAATTGGTTCTAATCTAAGGAAATCTTCCATAGAATGTCTTGTTTGTGGCTAGACCCGCTCTTGGGCTAGAGGAATTGTTTGTGTCTGCACTTAGAATTTTACCTACACCACAAATTGGAAACTCCGTTGGGGACCCAATCTTTCTATTTGCTTGTTTGTAATTTCATGGTTTTGTGTGCACTTTTCTAGTATGACCATTTCCCTTTAGTTCTATCTTCTTTGACTTCATTACTACTCTGGGTCTAAAATTCACAGTAGCAAGTCTGGTCTCAGCATTTGATTTTTTTTTTATTTTTTCCTTACATCCTCGATCAACGCGCTTATTTTGCTGACAAACGTGCCGATTAGCACGACATACTCAGAAAAAGTCGCGCCAACCCCCTTCTAGTGCTTGTTGTCAATTAGGTAGTTGCGAGGATGCCTGTAGGTGAAGATTAGGGTTCACCTCAAATCTTGACCAGTGTGTCTTACTCTTTTGATTTACGCCTTCTAGCTTGTTTAGATTGTTTTCTCCCTGCCTAGAAAGCTGCATTTTAACTTGGTTTATTGTATTGTTGACTTGCCTTCTTTTTACGTGATTTCTTGAGTCTGTGGATGGTTTGTAGCCCTAGGGAATCTAGGTTGTCATCCATTCAGTTGATTGTGAACTCAGTGAGTCAAGTTGTTGGTGAATTTACTCCTTGCATTTCGTTTATAGTCCTCTTACTGCTTTGGTCTCCATCACACAAGTTTGAAAAGTTTTGTTTGCTTGTTTAAACATCTCTTTTCCGGCATAGGTCACATTGCTTGTCTTGTTTTTGGTAGAGTCATTGCTTCATTAGTTTGAAAGAGATTCTCTTTTGTGCCTTTTCATTTGCTTGAGGATTGATTGTCTCGAAAACTTTTTCATTGAAGTATTTGATGAAAGATTTGTTTTGTCATTTCATGAAAAGCACATAATTCTAGTTTGCTGCATCAATATGTTACGTTAGTTAGCATCATTGAAGACTAGGGTTGCATTTGCATTTGAAAAGAAAAAAGAATTCTCTTCACTCTTGAAAGGACTGTTTGGAGTGCACTTGTTAGGAAACTAGGAATTGGAAAGAGTTTTTTCATTAGTTTATTTTCAAAGAGTAAAGTAGTGGAAAGATCATTTTTGCTTTCAGTTGCTTGGTTGTTTGCATTTGATTGTGTTTTCTACCCTCTCTAGTGTAGATGATTCATCAAATTGAAAGAGTCTTGTCTCATTTAGCTGCATATAGGACTTTTTGAGTCACATTGCTAAGGCCTGAAAACTGAGACATATATCAAGATAAACTTTAAAATGAACTCAATTAACCTAAGGCACATTTGAAACCTAACGATCACATCTAGAAGGTATAGGCTAGAGATGTGTTTCAGTGTCTTTAAACATAGAAACTGTCATTAGCTTCGGCACCAGACAACACTAGTATGGACTTGTGCTCCCCATACCATCGAGTATATAAAGGGAGACCCCACTAGGCTGCAATCCTTTATCCATAGGAAGTCGAGTCTGCTGCCTTGTAAATGTGATACACCGAACAGAACATTCGGGGAGATCTCATGGCCGTACTTCTCGATTCGCTGGGAGGTATTTTGTAGTTCATGGTTACTTGGTAACCCTTTTTACCTAGATTAGCCAGAGCAGTCATTTGATCTTTTTGACTCATTAAACTTAAAAGATCATTCGAGTGTTTGTCCTTTCGAGCTCATTTCCAATCAAAGGTGATAGAGTCATCTTTGCTTCTTTCTTGACTCTTGAAATATGAAAGAGCACTAGTTTATTTATGCGTCTTTAAAAATTTCTGCCCACGATCTTATAACATCCTATTAGTTTCTTCAAGACCAAATCGTGAGTATTCCTTAAAGTACATTTTAAAGCCTTGAAATTTACTCTCTTTTTCTGATACTTGAGACAAAGGCATCGTGGTTGAGCCATCTGGTTTGACCGGTTCCTCTTCCTCTCCTTCATTTGAAAGATTGTCAGAGGATCCATTTCCTGAATTGCCGTAATCACTTGAGGACTAAGGTGTTGAACTCAGAACTGTTCTGAGCATTCAACCACTGTCATCTGATCCTCCACCTCCTTCAGATACTGGGTCACTGTCTGATATTGGCCCAAAATCCCCAGACGATCCTGTCCAGACTCTTGAGAGTTCGCCGACTACTGAAAGTCAGTTTGGACTAGTTGTATATCTTCAGAATAATTTGTTCAACCCTGTTTAGATATCACCGTAGCATCCATACAGTCCATACAATTGGCCAGGTATTCCTTTGAAATTATCCCCTCAAACATCTTCTGTTGTTCATCATTCCTTGTTTCCACCCATGGAGCCCGAAGGCGACGCTCCAGTCTCCTCTCTGGATCACTCAAAGGTTTCCACTCCACACACTGTCAAAGAGGAAGAACATCAATTTCCTCCTGAATGTTTCCCTTACACGTGAAGCATTCCTATCAGTATTTATAGGGATTTACCCCCTAATTATGTGACTTATGCACAATTGGTCTCAGGTAAACCTAGTGCCTCGTCACTTTATCATAACCATGTTTGGGACAGGTCCATTCATTCAAAACCCAACCTCCCAATAGACAATGATTTCTGCAGTTACCTCAATCCCGATGCAACCCACCGTTCCAAACCCTCTTGTCTCATCCATCCACGTCACCCATCTGGTTCAACCGATGGTCTCGAGTCATGTTGTTGTCAGTTCTTCAACCCCTCTAGTAAGTGGAAAAGGTGTACCACTGCCTGGGGGGTAGAATCTGTTGAGATTACAACAAGATGATGGAGCTTAGTGAAAAGAGTCGCCTTCACTAAGTGGGTCTGCAGGCAAATTATGGCGCAAGTTCTATTTTTGGATCCCAGCAGGGATGATCACAGTAGGAGTGACCACAACAGGGATGATCACAGCAAGAGTGACCACAACAAGAATGATCACAGTAGGAGTGACCACAGCAGGAGTGATCACAACAAGAGTGATAAAAGTCTATTTTTAGACTGGCTGTCCAAAATAGAAAAGTCAAATATTATTGTCTCATAGTAATATTTGGACTATAAACTTGATCCTATTCTCTTGGAGCACTTCAGTTTGAGCTACAGATGTGGACCATGCAGCTGTCATAAGGAAGTACGCTTTTCTTATGAGTCAGTTGAGTTGTTGCATGCATGACTTCAGTTAGAACTCAATCAGTTGAGTTTGGTGGAGTTGATGGAGTTGTGTTCAGTTTGACTTGGTTAAACTAGTTGTAATTAATCTAACTGCAAATAGACTAATGATGAGTTGTTAAACTAATTATTAACTCATAATACAACTATAGAATACATTAGTTAACTCAGTTTCATGTCAGTGCATGTTCAGTTCAACAGGGACAGGTGTTAGAGGGTCAAATTGCTATCAGTTGTGACTATAGTTGTGCATGAGGATTTGCACAATCAAGGGATTGAGTATGCCAATGAGTTTTCTCATGTATTTGCCCAGTATTATAGCCTCTGCTCACGTCTAACATAGTGTGAGTGATTCTTTGGAGGTGAAATACGAGTTTGGTAAACCATTCTCATTCATTCTTGAGCAGGTATTGAGCAGTGGAGGCAGGCAAGCAGTGGAATAGATTTGGAGATCAGATCTTAGCTGTATTGCGTGTAACAGGTCGAGCTGGTACTGGATTTCTTGTGATAAGCATTGTACTTTGTAATGTTACATGGTCTCAATCATTAATATACAGATAGTTGGGGTTTTTAGCGAGATGCTTTCCCCGGGTTACATACTGTGTTAATGTGTGAATGTTCTTGATGTTTTATTGTTATTGATGCTGCTATATTGATGATCAACGTAGAGGAGCTTATGTATTGTGTATGTATTCCGCAATAGTACATGAGCAGGATAATCTCTGTTGAATATGTGTTAAATTATTCAAAAATTCCTACATGGTATCGGAGTTGTTGATCATCAGATCTACTATTCAGGAAGTGTTTACATTCTATTTCTTCAGGCAGAGTCTGTAATCGAGCCAAGTAGCCTCTGGATTCATCCTTCCTTTGGAAGGTGAGATATCCGGTGAATGCCCATACAATTAATCTTTGTACGAAAAATATTGTGTTCTCACGAATCTTAGATCCGAGGCAGTTGAGTTTGGAGCTGGTGGAAATCGAATTTGCAGCAGTGTTGTTGAAATGTCTTTCAACGGATTACAAATGTTATTCCAAAGCAAGAGCGACCTGGCACTCAAGGATAAACTCAGAAACAATAAAGGTGAGAATGGATCTTCATCAAAGGTATCTGATGAAGAGAATTTCACTTTGGCTGTCAAAGCAAAGAAAGGGAAGATCAAGAAAGCTTCTCAGTCTGGTGCGAAAGGCAAGAAGCAGGATATGTCCAAGGTGAAGTGTTTTCACTGTCACCAGCATGGACACTATGCCACTAATTGTCCGCAGAAGAAGAAGAACAAGCAGGATGCTGGATCGGCAGTAGGAGAGGCTCTAGCCTCGCAGTTTGAGCTTGATTGTTCATTGATCGCATGCTTGGTTTCAAGTGTGATGGGATCAGTGTGGTTCTTGGACAGTGGTGCGTCTTTTCACATGACGGGAGATAGAGATTTGTTCTCTGATCTGGAGGACAAAGATCTTGGAGTGCACATTGAGATGGGCGATGATGGTAGATACAGTGCGACCGGTATCAGTACCATTTCCTTTGAGAGGGAGTCTGGTAAACCCTTCGTGTTGAAGGAAGTCATGCATGTTCCAGGATTGAAGAAGAATCTTATCTCAGTGGCAATGTTAGAAGATAAGGGGTATGATGTTGTTTTCAGCGAGGGAAAGGCTTTCCTGTGTAGCAAGACAACTGGTGAGACCCAGAAGATAGGGGTTCGAGTGAGGAACCTTTATCAGTTGCATGTAGATGGATGTGCAGAAATGGCAGGCAAGGCAGAAGGATTGGTGAGCCGGGATGATGGCGAGTTGTGGCACAGGAGATTGGGTCACCTTCACCATGGAGCCTTGAAGATACTGCAGCAGATCACTACAGGGCTTCCTAAAGGCACTCTTGCGCAGTCAGATCAGTGCAAGGGGTGTACTTTGGGGAAGTTTGTGAAAGCCACCTTTCACGAGAAGGATAGTTGCGCCACGACGATCCTTGAGAGAATTCACACAGATGTGTGTGGACCTTTCTTAGTTGCTTCGATAGCAAAACACAAGTATTATGTGATTTTTGTTGATGATTTCTCTCGTAAGTGATGGATCTTCTTCATGCAGAAGAAGAGCGAGTCATATTCAAAGTTCTGTGAATTCAAAGCACTGGTCGAGAAGGAGTCAGGGAAGAAGGTGAAGGCTCTTAGGATCGATAATGGTGGTGAATACATCTCGGACGAGTTCAAGGATTTCTGCAAGGCAGAAGGGATTCATAGAGAGCTCATAGCTCCCCATAACCCATAGCAAAACGGGGTAGCTGAGCGGAAGAACAGAATGATTGTGGGTGTTGCACGGGAAATGTTGCATGATCAGGGCCTACCCCTTCACTTGTGGGTGTAAGCATGTAATACAGCAGTTTATGTGCAGAACCTTTGTCCTCATAGGATACTTGGCATGAGTACACCCGAGGAGGCTTATTCTGGTAAGAAGCCTGATCTTTCTCATTTGAGGATTTTTGGTGCTAACGTTTACATGCATGTGATGAAGGATGCCAGGAAGAAGTTGGAGCCAACCACAGAGGTTGGGATATTTTTGGGGTACACTGATACGCCCCACAACTATCGTGTGTATTTTCCAGACAGTGGTAAAATTGTTGTGCGACGGGATATAAAATTTCAGGAGGAGAAAGCCATGAAGTGTTCACTTGAGAGGGAGTTACACTTGCATGCAGATGAGGAGCTATTAGTTCCTAAGGATGAGCTTTAGGATGTGGATCAGCCACAGGACGAGGTTCATGGAGTGGAAGAGACCACTCATGCAGCGCCAACCATCAGAGGGCGAAAGCGCTTGACAGAAGCTGAGCGACTGGCTCAAGATGCAGAGAAAGTTGTAGGACCACCTACAGCCCAACGCAGGCAGAGACAGTCACCTGATTGGTACACTGGATACATGGCTCTTATGAGTAAGTGTGTTGTGACTGAGCCATCCTCTTTCGAGGAAGCTGTGGAGGATCCTGCATGGGTAGACGCCATGGTGGAAGAGTATGATTCTATTGTCAGAAACATGGGAGATTGTTCCTAGACCGGAAGGGAAATCAGTGGTGGGTTCGAGATGGATCTACAAAGTTAAGCAGGCAGCTGACGGGAGTGTGGAGAAGTACAAGGAAAGATTTGTTGCCCGGGGCTTTTCACAGATAGAGGGGATTGATTATGAGGAGACCTTTGCACCTGTCGCAAGGTATTCTTCCATACGGACGATTCTTGCTGTCTCAGCGCAGATGGGATGGCACATTCATTAGATGGATGTGAAGACTGTGTTCCTCAACAGAGTCATTGAGGAGGAGGTGTACATTGAGTAGACCGAAGGCTTTGAGGTCTTTAGCAGCGAGTCGCATGTGTGCAGGCTCAAGAGAGCGCTGTATGGGTTGAAGCAAGCACCACGTGCTTGGTACACACGGATAGACAGCTATTTCACAGGACTTGGATTCTCCAAGAGAGAGGCAGATCCTAACCTATACCAGATTGTGGTGGAGGGTAAGTTGCTTATCATTGTACTATATGTTGATGATTTGATTCTAACGGGTGATGAGTTGTTGATGGGTGATGAGCTGTTGATATTGTCATGCAAGAAGGATCTTGCTACAGAGTTTGAGATGAAGGACTTGGGCCTCCTTCACTATTTCCTAGGATTGGAAATATGGCAGCGCAGTGGTGGACTGTTTGTTTCTCAGGGAAAGTATGCTCGGGAGATACTGGAGAAGTTCAACATGCATGGCTGCAAGCCTGTTGATACTCCTCTTCCTGGAGGTTGGAGGAAGGAGGATGCCACTTCGGGAGAAGAAGTGAATGCCACTGTTTATTGATAGGTGGTGGGGTCGCTGATGTATTTGGTCAATACACGACCCGATATATGCTATGCATTTAACCAGCTTTCACAAGCTATGGTTAAGCCTACCAAGCTCTTCTGGAAGGCGGGAAAGCATGTATTGTGCTACTTGAGAGGCACATTGGGATATGGATCTTGGTACAGATAGGAGGATGCAGATTGGGCAGGGAGCTCAAGAGGCCGAGTATATGGCGGCAAGGACATCAGGTACCATCATATCAGAGATTGTGTGCGACGGAGGATCATGTTGCTTTCATACATTCCAACAGAGGATCAGGATGCTGATATTCTGACGAAGGCTCTCACCAGGAGCAAATTCGAGTACCACCGAGGCAGGATAGGGGTTGCTGATAATCCATATCTTGTCGAGAGGGAGTGTTGAGATTGCAACAAGATGATGGAGCTTAGTGAAAAGAGTCACCTTCACTAAGTGGGCCCACAGGCAAATTATGGCGCAAGTTCTATTTTTGGATCCCAGCAGTGATGATCACAGCAGGAGTGACCACAGCAGGGATGATCACAGCAAGAGTGACCACAGCAGGAGTGATCACAGTAGGAGTGACCACAGCAGGAGTGATCACAGCAGGAGTGATCACAGCAGGAGTGATCAAAGTCTATTTTTAGACTGGCTGTCCAAAATAGAAAAGTCAAATATTATTGTCTCATAATAATATTTGGACTATAAACTTGATCTTATTCTCTTGGAGAACTTCAGTTTGAGCTACAGATGTGGCCCATGCAGCTGTCAGAAGGAAGTACGCTTTTCTTATGAGTCAGTTGATTTGTTGCATGCATGACTTCAGTTAGAACTCAATCAGTTGAGTTTGGTGGAGTTGATTGTGGAGTTGATGGAGTTGTGTTCAGTTTGACTTGGTTAAACTAGTTGTAATTAGTCTAGCTGCAAATAGACTAATGATGAGTTGTTAAACTAATTATTAACTCATAATACAACTATAGAATACATTAGTTAACTCAATTGCATGTCAGTGCATGTTCAGTTCAACAGGGACAGGTGTTAGAGGATCAAATTGCTATCAGTTGTGACTATAGTTGTGCATGCGGATTTGCACAATCAAGGGATTGAGTGTGCCAATGAGTTTGCTCATGTATTTGCCCAGTATTATAGCCTCTGCTCACATCTAACACAGTGTGAGTGATTCTTTGGAGGTGAAATACGAGTTTGGTAAACCATTCTCATTCATTCTTGAGCAAGTATTGAGCAGTGGAGGCAGGCAAGCAGTGGAATAGATTTGGAGATCAGATCATAGTTGTATTGTGTGTAACAAGTGGAGCTGGTATTGGATTTCTTGTGATAAGCATTGTACTTTGTAATGTTACATGGTCTCAATCATTAATATACAGATAGTTGGGGTTTTTAGCGAGATGCTTTCCCCGGGTTACATACTGTGTTAATGTGTGAATGCTCTTGATGTTTTATTGTTATTGATGCTGCTATATTGATGATCAACATAGAGGAGCTTATGTATTGTGTATGTATTCCGCAATAGTACATGATCAGGATAATCTCTGTTGAATATGTGTTAAATTATTCAAAAATTTCTACAGAATCTGAATGTTTCTATGGTGTCAGGCACAACAAATTTGAGTAGCTCACAACCTCACATGGTTGGGGTGAACTAGCCTTCTTCTGGTGCTCTTCAAAACCTTGCCGGTCCTATTGGATCAAGCAATGTCCAGTACCAATAGGTCCAAAATCCCATTGGTTCGTCTGGGTCAGGAAATTTCCAGTATCAGCCGCCTTATGAGACTCAGGTTCAATACCAAACTCCTTATGTTCCATATGGTTCCCAAGGAATGGTCAATCCTCCCTATGTCCTGCAGCATGCACAATATGTTCAACCTAGTCTACCCTCCTTTCCTGGTGGCTATGGCCAGATAGAGTTTGGAAATTTTTAAGGTCTCAATCCGAGAATAGTTCAAGTACCCTTGCAGCAGCAAGGACAACCTCTGTAGTAACAAGGGTAGCCTTTGTTGCAGCAAGTGCCATCCGTGCAGCAACAGGGGAATATGATGCCGCAGCAAGGACAACTGCAACAACTACAAGGGAAACCCTCGTAACAATTGCAGCAAACCATGCAACCGCAAATGCAGTATGTTCAGCAAACTTCCCAACCTATGTATTCTCAAGGCCAACCTCTGCAACTGTAGGAACAACCTTCGTAGCTGCAAGGTTAGCCGTTGCAGCAGTAGGGCCAACCCGGGCAGTAATAACCCTCATATACATATCAACAGGGTCAACCCTTGAAAGGACAAGGTTAGGGTCAAGTCCTGCAACAACATGCCCAAAATCATAATGTCCAAGGGAAACAGTTTTAGAATCCTTTTGTCCAAGGGCAACAGGTCCAAAATCCTAATGTCCAAGGGCAACAGGTTCAAAATCCTTTTTTCCAAGGGTAGCAAGTCCAAAATCCCTATGTCCAAGGGCAGTAAGTGCAGAATCCTTATGTCCAAGGGCAGTAGGTCCAAAATCCTCTTGTTCAAGGGTAGCAGGCTCAAAACCCGTATGTCCAAGGACAATAAGTGCAGTATCCATATGTCCAAGCTCAACAGGCTCAACAACCTTTTAACCCATATGTTGCTTATCAACAACCTATGGTTGGATAGTTTCATGGATTTCAAGGTCAAATCCTCCCTACGTGCAAGGTAACCTATAGTGGGAGCAAAATCAAATGCCGTATGGACAGAACCCTCCGTTATGGGGCCAAAATCCTTACCAGTAGGGATGGGTTCCTCTAGTTGGACCCGCTTATTGACCTCCAATTCCTTTCAATACTCAATTGTCATTCTTGGCTACACTAGAGTTTCCAGATGTGTCTCGGCTTACGAATGATCCAATACTTCATTCGCCATACTGGCCTCCAGTTCCATCCAAGATCTTGAGCGATTGTCCAAAGTTTGATGGAAAAGAAAAAGAAGATCCCTAAGCCCATGTGATGACATATCACCTCTGGTGCTCTTTGAATTATTACGTTGATGATTTTATTCGTCTTTGTCTTTTCCAATGAAATCTTATAGGCGCTGCAGCCAAGTGGTACATCAAGCTCCCTCGAAGTACTTATCATGACTTCAACTCTTTATCCATGGCTTTCCTCACACATTTTCAGTTATCAGTTCGCTATGAAACTGGAACCTATTTGCTCACATCGCTCAAGCAAAATACTGCGACACATATCTCTGATCACATCCATGAATGGAGACGTAGACGTTGCGTGATCAAGTTCGAGATTGTTGATCAGTTACTGATCGAATGGTTTACCAAGTCATTCGTCACTCCAATTGCTCGCGAGCCTCATTTGTGAGGAGGATCACTATACTAAGGATTGTCCCCGATGATCTGAAGTTAGTCGCTTGCCCAAAGGGACCCCAGCTGTTGTTAGGTCCCTATACTACTAGCGTAACCCCTTGTTGTTATTAGTACAACCCCCTTATTATATTGTTGTGCCCATGTAGTCCTGATATTGTTACTATTGTGCCCCATAGAAGCCCACTATTGTTATTATTGTGCCCTTACAGTATTATTGTTATGTCGCCTCTGATTATATTATGACCCCTTAGACTCCTATATATAGAAAGGATGTCTTGTCATTTGTATCATCCAAGAACTGTTCATTTGTGTAATGTAAAGGAGGTTGCCCCCTCGAGGAGGCTAAATTCTAAGGCGTTTATCTATCTTTTCTATCTTTTTGTGAGCTGGTTTCATAACATTTGGTATCAGAGCATTGGATTCTAGGGTTTCACTGCTCCAAATAGGTCATCGTGGCATTTTCGCTATAATGTTTTTTTCTACGATGTTTCAAAAGCTACAAAAAAAACCCATTTGAGCTTAAATCGTTCTAAAATTTAGGTCCAAATTGTAGAGCTTGCTCGCTATATTTGCGGAGATATGATCTGAGGAAGTTAGGGTTTTTGCAGACTCCCAAGTTACATTCCTAATAGGTGACCTAGGGAAAATCATCATAACTTTTGTTTTGAGCACCAAATTGAAATTTTGTAAGAAGTTTCAAAAAGAGGATGGAATTTAGTTTCTTGTTTATATTTTTCAGATCTGAAGGTCAAAACATTGACATGTGGCACGTCATACAAGTTCGCTCTACTAAACTAGTTTATAATCAAGTCACCATGGGAGATTCGGCATAACTCTTCCTTGGAGAATCCAATCTTGATCAGACTTGCAGGGTTAGAAAGAGGATTCAGAGGACTACCGCAAGACGAAATTTTAGAACTTAAAGATCTTAAAGTACAGAGTTACAGTCATTTCAAGATCGAGCTCTTAAAATCAAGAAAAATCGAGATGAGGAAGTTTGATGGCAAGGATCCGATAAATTGGATACTACAGACGGAGAAATATTTTGATCTACATGGTGTACCACTGTTACAAAAGGTATGTATTGCATCTTCATATTTAGAACAAGATTAATTTTTATGGTATAAAGGGTTTTGTTCTCGTAAACCACTTATTACGTGGTCAATTTTCACAGAGGAAATTATAGCACATTATGAAGATACAAAGAGCAACACCTTCTTTAGAGAAACACCACAACAATTGGAAGAAAAAGGAGAAAAAGGGCTTTGTTACAAAGTGGAAAGCAAAATTATGGCAGCAAGGAAGTCTACCCCTCGCAACTATAAAGATGGAAGTGTTGTTTCTCCTATCCTTCCACAACCTACAAGGGTTACACCACAACAATTGGAAGAAAAAAGAGAAAAAGAACTTTGTTACAATTGTGATAGCAAATGCACTAAAGGTCATACGTGTGCTGAGGAGAAATTATTTTACATAGATTATGAAGAGGAGGAAGAAAAGGATCGAGAAACATCAAAAGAAGAGGATATACACCATGAACCAACCCTAGAGAAAGAAGAAATGAATCCGACCATATCTTGTAAAGCATTGGCAAGAATTACCACTCCTCAAACTCTCAAGATAGAAGGACATATCAAGAAGAAAAAGGTTCAAGAAGTGAAAGATCACATCGAGAAAGAATAAATGAATCCAACCATATCTTGTAATGCATTGGCCGGAATTACCACTCCTCAAACTATCAAGATAGAAGGACATATCAAGAAGAAAAAGGTTCAAGCAGTGAGAGATCACATCGAGCACCAATAACAAGTTCTCCAACTTTTAAAGGACGACGCCACTTTGGTGCAGAATCGAATGAAACAAAGGTATATCAACATCGCAGTGAAAAAAATTTTGATGTAGGTGATTGGGTATTTTTACGACTACATCTCAAGCAAGCTATTTATGAGAAGGAAATGTTGGAAATACTACATGCACTTAAGAAATGGCGACCTTACCCAATGGGAAGACACTTCAAGGTAAAAATGGATCATGATAGTCTTAAATACTTTTTAGAAAAAATATTATCTTTAGAAGCAAAAAAAATGTGTCACAAATATGTTGGGTTATGACTTTGACATCATCTACAGAAAAGGGAAGAAAAATTTTGTTGCAGATGCACTCTCAAGAAAGGATGAGGACATGGAAGAATTGTTTTGTGCTATTTCTATTATCCAACCAAATTTGATAAATGAAACAAGGTATGAATGGAAGAAGGACGAAGAAGTGTGGCCACTCATTACAAAGTTGCAGAAGATCCCAATTCAAGCAATATTGCCAGAACTTGAAGATGAAGGAAAAATCATATTGGAACCTGGAGCAGTCACAGAAACAAGAACTCGACAACTATGAAATCGATCAATTTCATAGTATCTCATCAAGTGGAAGAACTTAACCATTGAAGATTCCACATGGGAGGACAAGAATTTTATACAGAAGCATCAAGAACTACTCAAGCGTTGAGGACAACACTTTTTGAAGGAGAGGGGCATGTTAGGTCCCTATACTACTAGTGTAACCCCTTATTGTTATTAGTACAACCCCCTTATTATATTGTTGTGCCCATGTAGTCCCCATATTGTTACTATTATGCCCCATAGAAGCCAACTATTGTTATTATTGTGCCCTTACATTATTATTGTTATGTCGGTTCTGATTATATTATGACCCCTTAGACTCCTATATATAGAAAGGAGGTCTTGTCATTTGTACCATCCAAGAATTGTTCATTTGTGTAATGTAAAGGAGATTTCCCCCTTGAAGAGACTGAATTCTAAGGCATTTATCTTTCTTTTCTATCTTTTTGTGAGCTGGTTTCTTAACAGTTGTCCTAAAAGAGTCGTTTCCATCTCAGCAGACTCAAATTGTAGACCAACCTCAATCATCCGCTTCCTCTAGTTCACAAGTGTTCATGATGAGTACGCCAATTAATGTGGCTACTAGGTCAAAAGATTATCAAACTCCTGCTCTGACAGTTGGGAAAGAGAAAGAGGCCACCCCTTCTTCTTCTGCCCCATCGAGTTCTAGTCCTATCCATATAAAGTGACCTAACCATGATTCTGCTATTCGTCCACCTTCTTGAGGTGTGCTAAGGACGTCTTCGTATAATCCCAATGCTTGAGCCACTCAACATTATAATACTGTTGAGGATTTGGCTCAGGCACCATCAACTATGTCTGCTCTCGAGGTACTTCAAAGTTGTCCATCCCAGTGGAAGTCATTATTATCGGCTATTGGGGGTATTAATCCTACTAATTCTAATCTGATATGTTCTGATCTAGAGAACCACGTTCCATGTTTTCCTCATTAGATTTCCTTTCTCATTCAGGTAATCATTAATGAGAAAACCATTCATAGGACTATCATCGATGAAGGTGCCTGTACCTGCATCATGTCAATCGCTTGTTGGAAGGTAATTGGTTCTCCTACTCTGAACCAATCCCCTAACACTTTGGAAGGTTTCGACCGGCGTGATTCATGACTATTTGGTGTCTTACCCAACCTTGCCATTAATTTGGAAGGCAAGACAATACATGTCGAGGTAGAGATTGTTGACACTAATCTCAATTATAATATTCTACTCGGATAGATTTGGACCCATGCCATGCATGTTGTAGCCTCCTCCTTGTTCTGCATGATTCGTTTTCCCCATAAAGGGAAGATAGTCACAATCGACCAACTTTCCTTCTTTGCCTCTTCCTCTTCAGATGACAATGTTCTGTATGTTAAGCACACTGGTGCTCCTTATGAGAGTGTGGGGGGAGGATTTTTTAAATATTCTGCTTTGATGGGAATTTTTCCGCTCCCACCTCCTCATGTTGCCTCTGTCAACATGATCTCGGTCAAATCTGATCCTTGGGTCATACCTTCACTGGATCTTGTTGATACCTAGGGCAAGGTTATGCCACTTAGTCCCGTCGAAATCAATTATGTGGAAATTGTTTCAGCCTAAAGTGGTGTATCCTCTATTTTTCCTGTTCTGAGGACATGTCTCGATGTGTATTCTCAATCCGTGTGGCTTGGTGCTTTGGAATCTCCTGATCCCTTAGCCGAGACTTTTCTTTCTGACGAGAGTATCATGGAAGTAATGTCTCTGGAGGAACCCCCTTGGAATGATACTCATCATCGTTCCTCGTTCCTGCTTATCCCGACGGTCATATCTATGTGTCTTGAGACGTTCTCTTCTCCGCTACCTATTGACATGTCAGTTTCTCCTGACATTGTCAAGATCTTTCAACTGAGAGCACCTTTATCTCTTTATGAATTCAGGTTTTTTCTCCCTCCCCAAGTTTTTTCCGACTTCCCATTATTGCAATGTGGTTGTCATCTGACTCGTAACCCTACCTCACCCAGTGGGCATGGGGGCAAAGTCTTATATGAGTTCTAATCTATTATTTAGCTGAGTCAATGTTTACTCATCATGTCAACGGTAAAACTTTGGTGTTCATCTGTGTAGATTGATTACCCGAGTCTGAGCATGGACTCTCTCAAAAAGTACTATGCTTAGGTTATCTTGCATGGTCACTTATGTACATTAGTGTGTCATTTATTTTTGTTCAATGTGGTTTGGTGTGTTGGTTTTCAAGAAATTTTCGTGCTCACTATGTTTTTACCTACTTTGCAGATGTCTATGACTCCTCACATTAGTTTCGCTGATGGTGCTTGTCATAGTACCTGGAACTTATCCTTTGCGGCATGGGCCAGTTATGACCCCCATGGTGAGTTGATTGATCTTCAAGGTATTTGTTTAGGCCGAACAACCAATAACATTGTTGAGTACATCACAATTATCGAATCGTTGTTGAAAGCCATCACCCTTGACATTCGGGAGTTGGTTGTCAACCTAGATTCACAGCTTGTCGTCCTTCAACTCAACAGGCAATATTATATCATAAATCCTCTGATATTGAGAATGTATCTACCTATTCATCTACTGGAGAGAAAATTTGATTATATTACATATCATCATATTTCTAGACATATGAATACATTGATAGATACATTAGATAATTATGTGTTGGATAGACATTTATGAAACATGTGAAAAGAAATAACAAATCATTTGTACCATAGTTAGCAAGAAAATATAGCATATATATATATATATATATATATATATATATATATATATATATATATATATATATATGTCCATAGTGTTTGATACATCTGAAACCCTAAAAAATAATATGTGTGTCCAAAATAAATCGGTGGCTCGCAAGCCTTATACATCGGTGGTTCGCAGGCCTCAAAAATATGGAATTCTATGTTAGACCTATGCACTAAACAACATGATTCTCATGATAGCATGTCACTTCTCAGACAATGCGAGTCAGTAGTCGGTGGATCCGATCTGACACCCCCACCGTATGCCTCTGGTACTAGTGTGGGACATCACCCATATGAACATACTCTGTGATCCCATGGGTCAAACCCTCGAGATTCCATGCAATCTCCTCCTCGTGTCGCTCCCCTCCTGATAATGAGTGCCATCAAACTGTCGAGTGACGCGCCTGGCGATCGGGGACATCCCGGCAGGACATTCTGGTCCAGCATCTGCATTCATAAAATCGAAGTGTCATGAACACATATATTTCAAAAAAAGTAAAAACATAAAAAAATATAAAATTGTTTATTTTTACCTCCATCATCAAAATCCTCTTGTTCTGGGAGCGGCATATCCATATCTCCACGGTATTCAATACCACTATAAGGCCAATCCTCCACTACGATCATTTGTCGTCATAACCATGAGAAGAAGGCAGGCTTGTAGGAAATCTATTGGCCCCCCGTAACCCTGGGCATCAACTCGCTCCAACAGACCATCTGTGGGTCTCATGGCATTGACAGATCCACCTCGGTTAGCTGGTATTACAACAATGGAACCTGCTCCAAGAAGAAGGTCACTAGCACAGACCCAAAGAAAAACTACTTCAGGTTTCCCGCATTAGCTTTTGATAGCTGGTGCTTCATGTTGACTTTCATAGATTCTGCCCAATTAAAAATAGTGGGCGTTGTGCACTCGATAGCATATAGGAACTTTGATTTGTTAGTCTCATGTGGCGCTTGGGACACAACCACTCTCAATACAAGATCCCAAACAGTCGCAATCTCAATCTTGTCACTCTTGGATTTGAAGGCCTCTGGGAAATGTTCGACACATAACATGGAAACACTTGCCCCAATTGGCCTCGACTCGTATAGGTTGACTGGTTCCCCTCTCTAGGACAGTCCTGTGATGAAATAAATATATGAAGTCTACAACTCCAACTCTTGGTCACCAATCATAAAAATTTCTCGATTTATGTCCCAGAGACTAATCAGGTGCCATAGTAGCTCAGGTTGAGCCCACATCCCTGGTGTGAGAAAGAAATTGAGGAGACCATAGTTCCTCAAATCTTCCAAGAAATTTGGATCGGCGATGGCGTGGGTATCGATATCCTCGTGCTCTCTTTCTTTCCAATCCACTATTTTCAACGCTTTTCTTCCTGCAACAACCATTCAATCAAGTCAATGATCATTTTTTGACATAGAAATTTGGATTTAAATGGTGAATTAAAGAGAAAATATCAATTTTTATTTGTTCACGGTGCTGGCGCACTTGTTTTAAAAACAGTGGCACCGACGGTGCGATTGGCAGTTTTATCCACCCCTGATTGGCGCGATTTCGTGCCCGAAAATTGCGTTGACTGAGGGCAATTTTTTTTTGCTAAAACCTCCCTCAGAAATCCAAAAATGGATAAAAACAGAAAAAAAATCAGTATGGAAATGGAGCTTAAGGTCTTGGCTCTTACTTGCGACTGACAGCTTGGTGAATGACCTCCCAGATCTCCCATAATCTGCTCCAGAAAAATTAGGACAAAAGTGGGTTAAAAACTCTTCACACAAAGGTAAAATGGTAAATGGTAAAAAATAATTACTTTTCTCTTCTTTTATTCATTTTTTCATGAAATATTATAGTTTTTATGTATTTTTAACCTATTTTGCCTCAAAAATTGGATAATGCATTCACCTTTTTGTGCAACGACAGGTCACAGACTTTTGATGATGGTACTGAGTCACGTTTCAGCTCTTTTCTCGACTCATAAAACTCAAATGAAAAGAATGTTGAGTATTTTTATGTTTTGACTCATAAAAGAGAATAAAATGGGGGGTCTGCTTTCAAGCTATTTTCAGACCCTTTAAACACGAAAATATTACCAAGCTCTTGTCATTTTGAACTCATTGAAGGCTACGAAACTTCATCTACTCAGTATATGTTTACCCCTTTTTCATGCTGGAATGCACTATTTACGAAAAATGTACTCCTTGACTGAAATGGTCAAGCAGTTCTCTCGAGTATCATTTTCTACCTTTTCAGGCTCAAGAGACACAAATGTACGAAAAGGGACCATGTGGAGTTTTCTTTTCTGTGTCCTTTTCAAACTCTCCAAACATGAAAAAGATACCGAGTTACACCTTTGTGGGACTTGTTAAAATATTAAACGACATCGATCGCCAGGACAAACGTGAGCTTCTCCTTCCTAAGGCTCATTAAACTTACTAAGCCGGATTCATCTGAAGGATGAACTTATAGTGCAAGAATATGCTATCCCCTTCAACCTTGCGATTAAAAAATAATTGGGGTACCTGCCAAGGATGGTGGGGGGAATTTGGAAATTAAATCAGTCGTGTCAGCAGCTCACTCTTGAACATGACACTTTTTGCTTCGTGTCAGGTTGGGATATCCTCCCTTTCATCATTGACCTTCCTAGGTTGGGCCGCTCATTTTTTCCTTCCATTTGATCTCTGCCATGTCATCATGACCACCGATCTTATGGATCCAACAGTTGCCAAATTCCAGAATCGTGTCGCTGATATGTTCAAGATTTGTCCTTCTGCAATTAATCTTACCTCTAATTCTCTGTATCATCCAAATTCATTTTCATCCCTTTGTCTTGTGTCTATGATGTGGGATACATCATAGCCCTCCTTCGACACGGTCACTTCCTATTGACTTCAACTCATTATCTAGGAAGTTGGTCGAGAAACTCCCTTCAATACCTTGGAGCTCGCATGCCCTAACGACAAGTTCTTCGCACTCGATGACAAATTCACATCATTGGCTTTCCCTCGGGTGATTTCATGGGTGTTCAACATTAGTTCCTTTATTCGCATTCCGTGAATTGTGATGCTAGTACCTTAAGAACCATTGTCATTATTGGTGGTTTCTCTCGTGCTTGTTAACAGCTTACATCATTGACTAGTAATCAAGCGATTTTATAGCATGTTCAACACATCTATTCACATGTTAGAATCTATATTTTGATTGGGTCATGTTCGAGCACAAGACCCTGGGTTTAGATTTAAAAAGTCCAAGTTGTAAGGCAATGTGACATGATCATGTTGATATACATGTCTCTTTCAGATGGATGGCTGCAACCATTCCATGAGTTATCATATGTGATCCTTCTCATTATTGGATGGCTACTACCTTACCTTGGTTTCGATATGATCCCCTTTATCGGATGGTTGCGTCCATGCCTGGATCCATTTACATGATCATTCTCTAGATGGTTGCGTCCGTACCACACAATTCATGTATCATTTGACAGAGTTTTCAGTAATATGTATCTATACTTGCTTGCAAGTTTTCCGACGACAAACTCCGATTCCCTACACTAAGTTATAAAGAATTTCACCCCTCACACGAGTTTGGCCTTCACGCTTTAGGGGGCATCTGTTACATAGAATTTTGTCACTGTCCATGTACTCCTCATTCCTTGATCCTAAAGGACCTCTACAGTGAACCCTACATGCTTTCCCATCATGAAGAAACTCCCATTATGTCCCTCTTCATGAGCAGAATAATTCCATTTTGCATCATTTCCCAAAAATCTATTGTTTATCCCAATTTACAAGACCGACACTACTGACCCATGTCCTCCTCGCACCGATATGTAGGGTTTGTAACTATCCCTAGCACTGATCGAATCGACTGAGCCCTTTCTCAGTCGCGCCGATCCTCTTTTGGAAAGTTTTTTAAATATGGAGCCAAAGCTTCCAGCTCTAGAATCTTCGTAACAGAAGTCTAATAAATGGTTAAGCCGGATGGAATCGAGGAGGTCAGATTGGGCTCCTTTCCCCTATTAAGATAGAACTACGTCAAGAGATAATACCTTCTCCCATGAGAAGAGGAACCATCTCCCATCCATTCAAGCTATATAAACCTCCACTTTTCCCAAGCACAAGCTAGTGTTGGTGTGTGTGTGCTAGTGCTAATTAAGTTTTGCTTGGAGTAATCAGAAAGTTATCCATACTTTGTAGCTCTCTAGTTTGTGTTTAAGGGAGAATTGTGAGTTGGTTTGATTTGAAGCCTAAAGGGAAGAGCCTTAAGACTATCATTGTTGGGGCCATCCATGGAATGCTAGAAGAAGTGTGTGGGAACCTGAATTTGTCAGAGGAGAACAGCAACGTTAAGACGTTGATTGTAATATCTTCTTGATTTAATAAAGATGCAACTATCAATTGATTTCCTACATAATATGTCATTTCACATGTTTATGGCTTAATGTTTCTTGACTTGTTAAGTAGGTTGAATACAATTTTTATATTATCACGGTTGTTTTCTGTTATTGTCTACTTATTTCAGGTGTTCGCACGAAGAAACGGAAGATAGCTGGAGCAAGGAAGCAAGGTCGTCATCAAATAGATAGTGTACTAAGAGGTAGGCCCTCTTAATTGGTTTTAACCTAAGGAAATATTCAATAGAATGTCTTGTTTGTGGCTAGACCTGCTCTCGGGCTAGAGGGATTGTCTATATCCGCACTTAGAATTTTACCTGCACCATAAGCACAGATTAGAGAAATCATTCAAGGTGGGAGACAAGGTATGGATACAGTTGAACAAGGAAAGGGTGCAGGGGTCTGGTAAGAAAATCAAGGCTCTAAGGTATGGTCTCTTTGAGATACTATAAAAGGTGGGTGATAATGTGTATCGACTCAGTTTACCACCATATATGTGCATTTACTCAATTGTAAACATGGATAATTTGAAATTCTATGAACCTTCCATGCTAGATAAGGAAGAGGAACAAGTACTAGCTTCTGTGGAGGATTTGGAACCTAAAGCTTAGGCATAGTTGACAGAAGATATAGTTTTGCAGAAGAGGTCCAGAACTACAAGACAAGGGAAACAAGACCTTTGGCAGATTGGGTTGAAGGGGCAATTTCCAGGCAAAGCTAAATGGTACACCAAAGAGAAGGTGGAGGAAACATTTCCTCACCTCATTCAGTGAAATATTTTGGGGACCAAAAGCCTCCAAAAATGGGGAGGTGTGATCCAAATTGGATCATTATATTTTTTTCATCCATCTCGATGAATTTGGAGTGGAAATAGTGGAGGAATTATTTTATGGGACCGTTTTTACCATTGGGACCTAGTTTGGCGAAATGAGATCTGAAACCTTTTGGGAGCACTTTGAGGCATCAAAAGACATTTTTTTGGGTTAAAAAATTATGTCTTAAGTGCAATACCTTTTCATTCTATTCTACTCATAGAAATGTTTCCAACAATGCGAGAATTGCATTAATCGGAGCCCGTATGCAAAAGTTATGCTACTCGGAAGTTGACCTTCTTGTTTTCACACTTATAGTTTGGGGATGCCGCACCAACCCCCATTATTCATGGAAAAATGGATAGAAACCTTTTTGTGATGTAAAATACTCTATAAGAGTCTAATTTGTAACTCTAGTTAATATTTGATGTAGTCAAACTTAACTCCTACTAGGCTATTAGGTTGTGTTATAACCGGGCCCCAAGAAGGAAGAGGCATTCCATTCTTTCGGAGATAATTTTGTTCCATAGTTGAGAAAAGATAGCTAGGAGAGATAGGAGGTAGATCACACACAGAGGATCTATGCACTGTAGCAGCCCATGGGCCACAAACATTACTTCTTTGTATATGCAGCCATATTTCAAGACAAAGAAAGAGAGCGAAGCGACCTCACTTTCCAACTGGGTTTTCTCCCGAAAGGGTTTCCCAAAGATCATATCTTTTGTATTATGTGTGTGTGATATTATTTATTCGTTCTCTACTTTTCTTCTTGATTTACTTTTACATGCATGCACTAATTATAGTTAATTTTATAGATCTAGAACTGTCCACCATAGTTTACGGATCACAGTTTGAGTGTCATGAATTAATGACAACCCCTATTTAAAATGGAAGAGAATTTTGATATCAAGTTGTACCATGGAGAGATCAGTGCTTTGAAGCTGAATCATTGGTTGCAACAATTGGAAGTGTATTTCAACGTCCATCAAATTGAGGAAAAATAGATGATTTCATTTGTGCGATCATCCCCTGACTTGGGGGGATAGACACATGGAAACATTGAGGTTGGGTGGTGTGCCTCTAGTGACTAAGTGGGAGAACTTTAAAACCATAATTAAGTTGTAGTTTTACCCTATTGGTTATGTAAAGGACCAGTGGATCTGGTAGCACTACTTCAGGAAAACGTTGGGGCAAAGCATGTAAGAGTATATCATATAGTTTATAAAGAAGGCCATAATGATGGGTATTGTTGTCTAGGTAAATGATCTCTGCGGACATAGACAATCCCTCTAGCCCAATGAGTGGGACTAGCAACCTACGTGACAATCTACAAAACGATTTCCTAAATTACAATCGAAATGAGAGAAGGGGAAGATGGCCTACTCCGTTCTGATGCTATAATGTCCTCCTTTGTTGAAGACCTCAAATCAATTGCACCTCAGGCTCATTCCTACTGCCCATAGTGTTTGAATGCCTTCACAAGATATCAAAGACACAACAAATCATACGAATATAAAATTGCATAATCGAAAGTAATCCACTTAACAGATCAAGGAGCATTAATATAAATGATGCATTAACACAAACATTTATGGAAAGTGAACCAATAGTTGTATATATTAATAAAATAAAGGAGGAAGCATAAAACCAAGCCTTGATGTCAATAAGCTCTCCTTGAGTGAATGTCCAAGTCCAAGCTCAAGCTCTCCAAGCACTCCTTCTCTAAGCCAAATGAGTAGCATGTAGGAACTATCTCAGCATAAGGGTGAAAATAGCCAAAGACCAACCATTTGGGAATAGGAGAAGATGAATATATAGGCAGGGAAATTGAGTTAGGATCTCTCCAAAGATAGGATAAGGCCCTCATCTGAAGGAGGTAGCTCATAGGGATAAGACCAATGGGCCAAGTTGAGAGAACTTGACCTTATCCACGTTGAACAACCTCCAGCTTGTCGTTATGGAAGCCTCTAGATCACGAAGCTTCTTGTACTCTTTGGGAAAATTTTCCTTTTAGGGATCATCACAGGTATCCAAGCCAAAAGTGTGCTAGAAGTGTGAAGCTAGTGTAGTGCAGCTAGTGATTAACAAGGGTTGCCAGTTTCAGGGGAGCGATGATCCTCAAATCATGGTTTTAGAGCCCTTTTCTTTACGGAAAGCTTAAGGCATTTTTCCATCAATGTTTTAGGGAGGATCTGAGTTTCAAATTTGGATAGATACACTACAAGATTTCCATGTTTCAAGCACTTCAAGGTATGTCACAGGGAAGTGTGGGAGGTGTGACAAAATACTATGTAACAGATTCGCCCTAAAGCATAAAGGCAAAACATGGAGTGATGGCTAAGATGCTTTACAAGATTTTGCAAGGATGAGAACAAACACTATCAAGAGACCTACAAATCAAGGACACATATACATATACATATCTGATATAAAAAAATGAATCCATGGTATGGACGCAACCATCCAGATAGAAAGGACTATGTGAAATGATCCACAACATGGGTGCAGCCATCCAAATGAAAAGGATCATCTATAAATCTAAGATCCAAGGCATGTACATAGTCATCCGATATAGAAGGATCATCATCATAAATATAAAGTCCCACAATATGGTCACAACCATCTATATAGAAGAAACATGTGTACAATCATGAACAATACATAACTCCACGTAGCCTGAGTCATATCAAACAAAACTTAGGGTCTTGTGCTCCATCCCAACCCGATCAAAGTATGAATTCTAACATGCGAATGAATGTGTCGAAGTTGAACATGCTAGAAAACCACCTGATTACTAGCCAATGATGTGGACCATTAACATGCATGAGAAGAACCACCAATAATGACAATGGTCTTCAAGGTACAACAGTACAATCCATGAATTTGAAAATGAAGCTAATGTCGAATACTCATGGAATCATCCGATCGAAGGTCAATGATGTAAACCTGTCATCGGATGAAAAGAACTTGCCATTAAGGAATGCAAGCTCTAAGGTACTGAAAGGGAGTTTCTAAGTCAACTTCCTAGATAATGAGCTGAAGTCGAAAGGAAATGAACCTTCAAAGGAGGGTCATAATGATTCCCTCATCATCGACACGAAACAAGGAATAAAGTGGAATAAACAAGTATGATCTAGGGCTATGGAAAAATGCCAGACAATGTATATGTAGTAAATTGTAGATATGACTTCCATTGAACATATCGCGACATGAATCTAGAGTGTGGTAGCATTTGACTCAACATAGGACCAAGAGTCATGATGACAAAATGGAATAATCAAATGAGAGGAAAAATGGATCAACCAAACCCGAAAAGACAAGTGATTGAGTGAGGATATCCCAAACCTGATACGAGAAACATATGAGTGTCATGTTCAAGAGTGACATGTTGCCTATACAAGAGATGTTTCCCTTTCATTTTCCTCACTATTTCTAGTGAGTACCTCTTTATTTTTACACAATCTTGAAGATGATACCATATGCTTGTCGTATAATTTCACCCTTCGGATGAATCCATCCTAGTAAGTTTTACGAGTCCTAGGAAGGATAAACTCAGGCTAGTCATGGTGACAAGTCTTTCATATTTTAATTTTTACAAGTTCGACAAAAGAGTAACTCAGTGTCTTTTTCATATTTAGAGACTTTGAAAAAGAGACAAAAAAGAAAACTCCATCATGTCCCTTTTCGTAATTTGTCTCTTGAACCCGAAAAGGTAGAAAACAATATTCGAGAGAACCTCTTGACCATATCGACCAAGGTGCACCTATTTCGTAAATAGTCAACCTCAGCCTGAAAAAGGGGTAAACATATAATTGAGACGATGTCAATTCATTTAATTAACTAGTTTTAAAAGACAAGTATACAACGATCTTTTCATTTTTCGAGAGTCATAAAAGAGCTCAAAGATGACTCCTCCTAGAGAAATGAGTGGTATAAAAGGATAGCAATTGGTTCTAGTCACAATGGAACTGCTCAAAACATGTGAAGGTCAAGATGTTGGCTAATAAGACCACTCATCACAGATATTCCTTAGGCAAGGTTAAAACAACCAAGTGAAAGCAAATGATCAGCCAAAGAGATGGAAACGATGGAATGAAAAAACCAAGGCTCATCTGACAAAAATCGGTTGATAAAAACGATAATCACGAGATGTAAAGAAGGAATGGTTTCATTTTTACACAAGCTTGAAACATGGGAAAATATGCTTGAGAATACTTGAAGATGGTTTCATTTTTTCACAAGATTGAAACATGAGAAAAAAAACTATGCTTGGATTTGGTTTCATTTTTACACAAGCTTGAAACAAAGATAAACTATTCCTGAGATGAGTTTGCATGCCCCCAACATAATGATGCAATTTGAGGAATATGCCCCCCAAGATTCATTCATTCACATAAATGGATGGAAATAAGGTTCACTTATGAGATCAAGTGAAAGACACAACCGAGATTTTACGAGATCTAATCAAAGTCTCGAATTGGAAGGGGATTTGTTTCATTTTTTTAACAAGCTTGAAACAGGAAAATAACCATGCTAATGACACCGATTTCATTTTTTAACGAGGCTGATATAGTAAAAGAACTATCCTCATGGGGACCTATTTCATTTTTTAACGAGGTTGACATAGCAAAAGAACTATCCTCATGGTCCTGGTTTCATTTTTTAATGAGCTTGACACAAGAGAAGGAACTCTGCTCCAAATACCTTGATCACAGACCAAAATATGCCATGGATTCCAATAGGTTCTCATCAAATGGGAGAATAACACCCTAGAACGGATACATGTCTATGGATCCAAATGAAAAATTGGGCACCAATGCCCCTAGTACATGGTGTACTACATCATGCACTAGATCATCAGTAGATGTGGGCATGGAACAGGTGGCCACATAATTAACCTGTGGAGCGGGTGATACAGCATGCACATAAGAATAATTTAGGGATGATGGTTGATTGGGGGTTGATTCAGGACCAATGAATTTAAGTTGATCAATGATCACAATGCTTCCTTCATGTGAAAAACACATCACTCGAAAGAGGGAAGAAACAAGGGCTCCCATGACATAAACATAGTCACGACCAAGGAGTAGAATAAAATCCAATGGGCCTTGGACAACCATTACATATATATAGATAATATTTCCTCCCAAAGTAATAGGAAACTTATGAAGGATCCATAACGGTTGACTGGTCCTATGTTAAAAGCTAACAGATTCTAGGTTATGGGGACAAGTTTTGGAGAACCTAGAGCTTGCCAAGCAGTTGAGGACAGAATACTATCAGATGCACCCTCGTCTATGATTGTGCTAGGTACGACCATATGGTAAGCCTATATTGTAATTTGGAAAGGCACATAAGATGGAAGATAGTATCCTTCCAGTCGACTCCAATCAAAAGAAGTGACTAAACTACTCGGAGGGGTGTAATAGGAATGTGAGAGCTATGTTCTAGCTCTATGTGAATAAGAGAACTGTTCACATGCACCTCGGGAATGGGAGGATTTCCCTCCAGTTCATTTGAAACTGAAGAAACCAGAAGAACCTGAGCAATATGAGGTTCACTCTCTATAGGAAATGTATAGTTAACTGAAGGTGGATTTAGGTCTAACATTTTCTCAACCAATGATTGGCTACAAATGGATTCACGAGACTCACTTTTAGAGAGAGAGGGGTTGACCAAAGATGAATTTTGATCAATCACTGGATCAACTAGTGAAGGATCAGGGGAAAGCTTCTAATAACCAACCAGAAGACAAGGTTGGGAAGCTATAAAGTTTTCCAACTATTTGGAAGACTCATCTAGAAGAGGAGAAAGGTGAATGGGATGATTACCTTCACACAACTTACAGGAAAATTTGACTTTTCCCTTTTTCCCATGAACTTTATAGTGTACTAATTTACAGGCTAAGTTCCTCAGACAAAACACCAAAGGACACTGCTCACAAACAAATCACAGATCAATACACCAATATTCTTGACGTGGTTAAAACCCTCAAAGAGGGAAACAGTCCATGGCCTGAGCCAACGCATCGAATTCAAGCAATTTATTAATAAAATAATGAAAATTTACATAAGCTTCTCTCATGAACGGTTACCCTACAAATGACCCTCCATTCTCTTTAAATAGAGATCATGGACCAATCGTGTGTTAAGTCACGGATCAAATGTCGATAATACTGAGGATAGAATGAACCATTGGATCACTACATATCGTGATCGTCAGATTGTAAGTTACAAAAGTACATAGTAAAGAAACACACTTTACCTAACTCTACACTAGACCAAGTTATACTATTATTTCCTATGTGTTGGAATATCCTAACATCCCCCCTTAAGAAAAAATTGGGATAGGATTGAAGGATGTACAAATGTGACACAATAGGAGAAGGAAGGAGGCATTAGAGCCTATCCCCCCTTGGTGACAATTTCCTGAACTCCAACCATAAATTGAATTTTAGTAAAATTCGCCTTTCTGAGAGCCTTTGTAAAGATGTCTGCAGCTTGATCATCTGTTGAACAATATTGAACTTCAAGAACATGGTCATGAATGATATTTCTGATGAAGTGCATGTGCAATTCAATGTGTTTGCTACGCTGATGTTGGACTGGATATTTTCATAGTTAAATGGCACTTTGATTATCATACCAAAGTGTAGTCGGATGTTGTTGCTGAAAGCCAAACTCTGAAAGGATCTGACGAAGCCACAGGGCTTCCTTACTAGCTTCTATGGCACCACAATACTCTACTTCTACTAAAGAAAGAGAAATGGTACTTTGTTTCTTGCAAGCCCATTTAATAGTTCCTAAACCAAGAGTGAACACATAACCTGCAGTAGACTTCTTATCATCAGGGTCACCATCCCAATCAGAATCAGTGAAACCAACCAATAGAGGAGATGCTTCTGCACTGTAATGAATCACAAACTGAACTATACCTCAAACATAACGAAGTATTCTTTTAGCTGCTTTCCAATGACTTTCATGAGGGTTTTACATAAACCGAGCAATAAGGCCAACAGCAAAGGAAAGGTCAGGACGAGTATGGGTCAGATACAAAAGTTTTCCTACAAGTTGATGGTATAAGGTAGTATCAACTTTAGGGGAAGTACAAGTGACTGAAAGTTTGGCTCTAGACTAAAAGGGAGAAGGGGTCAGCTTACAGTCTTCCATGTGAAAATGGCGTAGAAGATCACAGGCATACTTGGACTGGGAAAGGGAAATACCTTCCTTGGATTGCAAGACTTGAAGACCAAGAAAATAATGCAGGTGTCATAAGTCTGTCATTTCAAACTTCTTTTTAAGGTTGGACTTCACATGGTTTATAAGGTTGGGATCACTACCAGTAAGGATAAGATCATCAACATAAAGAACAAGAATGATAAGAGACTTGCCCACTTTCTTGGTGTAGACAATATTGTCATAATGACACCTAGAAAAGCCAATTTCTAAAAGAAAGCTATCCATTTTGGCATACCAAGCCCTAAGGGCTTGCTTGAGACCATAAAGGGATTTCTTAAGTCGACATACAAGACTGGAGTCTGTTTGTATAAAGTCAGTAGGTTGTTCCATATAGATTTCTTCATGCAAGTCTCCATGCAAGAAGGTAGATTTAACATCCATCTGATGGACTTCCCATTTGAAAGAGGCAGCAAGGGAGAGAACAAGGTGGATAGAGTTTATTTTGGCAACAGGGGAGAAGGTTTCAGTATATTCAATGCCTTCAACTTGTGAAAAACCCTTAGCAACAAGACAAGTTTTATGTTTATCAACTTTTCCATCTAGTCCATACTTGGTTCTGTAAACCCATTTGCATCTAACAAGTTTTGTCCCTTTGGAAGAGGAACAAGATCCCATGTATCGTTTTCCAATAATGAACGATATTCTTCATTCATAGTTGTGTCCCAATCTGGATGGCATGAAGCTTCTGCAAAGGTGTCAGGATCATAATTCCATAAAGCTTGAGCTAGTAAATAAGAGGCTCTATCGAACTGAGAACGTGTACGTCGCTAATCTGTAGGATCACCAGCAAGAGCACCTGCTGCATCTCGAGTAGCATAGACCCATTTTAGAAGCTGAGGAGATAAAGGAGGATCCTAAGAAGGTGGGGGAGGATTGTCATCCTCACTATCATCATCTGAAGAAGAAGTATTTTCAGAAGTAGAAGGGATAGAGAGAGGTGGCACATTCGTCGAACTAGGCTCGTAGGCTGATATATTTTCAGCAAAATTTACATCTCTTCTGATGATAACATTTTTGGACTTAAGTGGAATAAGTATATATCCTTTGACATCTTCAAAATATCCAACAAAAATGCATTTTTCACTCCTAGGTTCTAAAGCTTTATTTTTGTCATCTAGAATATGGGCCCATGCTTCACTTCCAAAAACACAAAAGTGACTTACATATGGTTTAATTGAGTTTCATGCTTCTTCTGGAGTGATATTCTTTAAAACCTTAGTAGGAGTGCAATTTACTATGTAATTTGCACAGTTAATTGCTTCCGCCCAAAAATTAAGACTAAGTCCTTTATATTGAAGCATATAATTAGCCATTTCCTTTAAGGTGCGATTATTCCTTTCAGCTACACCATTTTGTTGTGGAGTATATGGAATAGTATGTTGCATTTGAATTCCATTCTCAGTGAAAAAGTTGATGAATTTGTTGTTAACATATTCTTCACCATTATCATATCTTAGCTTAAGAATTCAATGTCGAGATTGTTTTTCAACAAAGGCCTTAAAGGACGAGAACATGTTAAATACTTCACTCTTGAATTTTAAGAAGTATACCCAAGTGCATCTGGAGAAATCATCAATGAAAGTTAAGAAATACTTGTTACTAGAGAATGAAACAACTAGAAGTGGACCACATAAATCATTATGCACAAGCTATAAAGGGGCTAAGGCATTCCAAGAGGCACGCTTTTCAAAACTACCTTGATGATGTTTTCCGAGTACACATCCGGAACAAACACCATCTCTGCAAGATACCATTGGAAGACCTGTCACCATATTTTCCTTACATAGATTCTGAAGGGAGTGATAGTTTAAGTGACCAAATCGCTCATGCCAAAGTTTGCTCACTTCATCATTATGAGCAACAAATACTGAGGGAAGATTTGATGACCCAAAGTTGTTAAACTTATACAACCTTGTAGAATCATCAACAATGCTAGTAGCTAAAATCTGTCTATGATCTCTTAGGTCCTTAATTACAACATCGTGAGGTGAAAATTCAACGATTTTACCTTCACCTAAATGAGTTATCTGATAAACATATAGAAGGTTTCAGGATAAGCTTGGATCACATAATACATCATTAAATTGACCATTGTCTAGATGATCAATTCCAATCCCTACAACACTAAGAGATCTATCATCACCAACATATATATTTTTGGTGTTACAATCATTTAAAGAAGAAAACATGGCTTTGTTTTTGGCCATGTGATAAGAAACTCCAGAATCAATGAGCCACTCATGAGAATGAGAAGAAGAGGATACATTTAGTGCATAAGCAGACTGACATGCTTGACAACCACATGCAGAAAGTGTTATTCATGAAGATGAAGTTGAAGTAGAAGAGTGCTCTGAATGGATGTTATGATTCTTCATTGCTGCTTCCAAGGCTTCCATATTTTTAAAGCATTTGGATTCTAAGTGGTCATCTCGATTACAAAAGTGGCAATGACTGTCAGTCTTCTTCCCTTTGTTTTTATTTGCCTTATCATTTTGTTGAAATGATTTTTCATTTTGAGGTTGAAATTGCTTAGGACCCTTGTTTGGTTTAGGACCATTCTTTTTAGGATACTGCTTCTTAGGATTCTTTGAATTTAGTTACTGCTGGGTGGCTAAGGCTTTCTTAGAAGAGTTTCCAAGATTAAGAAGACCAAGATATAGGAGCTTTTCTTGTTCTCTTATTAAATAATCACAAAAGGAATCAAAAGAGGGGGGCTTGTAGTCTTGTCCTTGACAAATAAAAGCTTCTCTAGTAGAATGGAAGGTGGAAACAAAAACAAAGTATGCTGGTCCCAACTTAGTAAGAATGGAATAGATAAGGTTATCATCTTCTTTCTTAACCTTAACACCTTCCAAGAGAAGTCTAAGGGTCTTGAACTTGGACAAAAAATATTCAATGGAAGAAAAATTATTGGGGTCCAATGTAAGCAACTCATTTTCGAGTTGATAGGATCTAATTTCATTTTTAATTCCAAAAATTTTAGTGAGCTGTTCCATTGCTTCATTACGAGTATCAAGTTCTGCAATATCGAATCTAAGGTCTGGAGAAATAGACATCCCTATCAACCCACGTGCTTGATCTTGCCTATTTTACCATTTGGCTACCTTATCTTCATCTTGAGGTTTGGTTTCTTGGCCTGAGGCTATTCTATAAGGACCTTTACTTCTAAGTAAATCCACAATGTAGGACCACCATTGGAAGTAGTTGGTGCTGTCAAGAATAACTTGGCATGGAATTTCCATTTTAACGGAAACTGAAGTTGTAGATTTGAAACTAAGTGTTGCAATGGAAAGATCTCAAAAAATTAGGCTGGTTCAAAAAAAACGGCTCTGAAAACAAATTCCAGATGAAGAAGTTATGACTTTTTGAAGAAACGTTGTTAAGATATCGACGAAGTGTGTGAATGTGCGGAAATGAATGATAATGTTATATTAAAAAAAAACTTCTCCCTTTCCAAACTTAATCTAATTAGCTCACTTTAAAAAAAATTATGTGACTCACTTTTATAAATAAGTGAAAATCACTTTTACAATGGTACTTTATGAGTTACCCACTAAATTGTAACTTAAATAAAAGATAAAGAGACTTTAGGATTATAAGTGACTCACTTTATAATGGGTGAGAACACTTTTACATAAAGTAACTTTAAAACATAAGTTACACGTGCCTTTTTAGAACAGTAACTCAACAAAAGGAAAGACTTGAACTCAAGACCTCTATTCTCATAAAGTAACTTTGCACCAAATGAGCTAATTTAAAAGGTTAATAATTTTTGGAAAAGAATAAGGATTTTTTTTTTTTTAGTCATTGAAGCTTTGGGGTGTGTGCTTACTTGAAAAAGCTCTTTTTTGCCTAAAAAAAAAAAAACCACAAAACCTAACAAGGACATACAAAAAAAAAACAAATCTTACGGCTTGAAGTTAGCTCTAGCCGGCAACTAAATATTTTCCTCAATGTTTCTGATTTTCCAATATCACACTAAGGCGCGGCAGAAAAAAGCATACGCATGAGAAAAATCCTTCCTTTCTGTTTCTAATTTACCTAGATCGCACAGAGTCGCGGGGCAAAGAGCATACGCAGAAATGAAAGGTATAGATCCGGCAATAAAAAACAAAGAGATAAATAAACCAAAATAAACAGAGACAAAATAACTAAAAACTGCAAATAAACACTGTATACCTCCAAATCTTAAAAACGACGTAGCTAGGGATACCGGAAACCTTTTCGCGTGAAACGAAAGGGTTTCCTCACTGGAACAGACGATCCCAACATAATAGAAAAGCCCTCTTAGCCTAAAAGTAGTCAGAAATAGTAGATCTAGGAAATGACAGTCAGATGCAATTCTACTGGCTTCAGATTTGGATCACCAATGGATGCGGCCCTCAAATAGCTCTGATACCATGTAGGAATTTACAGGGTAAGTTCCTCAGACAAAACACCAAAGGACATCACTCACAAATAGATCACAGATCAATACACTAGTATTCTTGATGTGGTTAAAACCCTCAAAGAGGGAAACAATCCACGACCTGAGCCAACGTGGCCACTTCAGGCAATTTATTAATAAAAGAATGAAAATTTACATAAGCTTCTCTCATGAACGGTTAACCTACAAATGACCCTCCATTCTCTTTAAATAGAGATCATGGACCTATCGGGTGTTAAGCCATGGATCAAGTGTCGATAATACCGAGGAGAGAATGAACCGTCGGATCACTACATATCGTGACCGTTGGATTGTAAGCTACAAAAGTACATAGTAAAGAAACACACTTTACCTAACTCTACAGTAGACCAAGTTATACTTAACTATTTCCTATGTGTTGGAATATCCTAACAATAACAAGTTTATGTGAAAGGTTATGTCTGATGTCCACGGAGGTAACCAACATGGGCAGGACATCATTAACAACCTATACAACACATTTTCATAATTATATGTATTAGAGAAAATGAATGAGTTCAATTGTTTAACACAGGTTAAAGCAACATGTATTACAAGTGTTCAAGATTAATATTGAAAACAGTTACAACACAAGTGTGAAAACATGTTGACCTGTGATCAGGCTTCTAAAATAACCACAAGTTCCAAGACACATCGATACACCATACATCACTAACCTCATGAAAGGGGCGTTGGAGCCATTGTTCACTCCTCAAAGAAAATACCACATGCTCTCAAGGCTATGTGGGAGGAGTCAAGGTGAAAAGTCCTTTGCATGTAAAAATGAGGGGGTATTTATAGCCAAGGGTGAAACTGGCCCTTTTGACTGTTTGACTTCCCTCATGGTTGTTTGACTTATTTGACTCTTTAGCTTTACATGACTCTTTGTGTGACATGTGGGTCTCTTGGACTTCCACGTTACATTACATTGATTTACACAGTATGGCCCACAATAGTGATGTGGCTGACTTGACTCATGACACGACTTGACATGACAGTGCTGGTATGTTCATGTTGTTGTTGGTATGCGCGTCGAGCTGCAGCGCCACTGAGTGATGGGTGTGCTCTTGGTGTATCACAACTTCACCTCTACATGGCAAGGTGTGTGGGGTATCCTATGGCCTTGGTGTTTACTTGATGTTGCATGTGAACATTGCTCCTTTTCTTGTACTTCGACATGCTTGACATGTTCATCTATTCGAGAAAAATTCTCCTCGCATGCATCATTCGTTCATCCATTCGTGAACACATATCCTTGCATGTACTCTCCTTGTTCATCCCATCCATCGTCGCGTTATGTCTTATCCATATACTTGTATCTACAATCACTCATGACAAGACGACATCAAACCACAAACCTCTTATTCTACCATGACGCATTGTTATTCACTTTCGGATGCAGGTGACTAGGAGAGAGGAAAAGACTATGAAACTACGCAATGCAAGTTTCAAGCTGGGATGCGGGCTCTGGGCATTGTTGGTGAAAATTTCATAGATGTCACTAGGAGACTAAGATGGGAAATCCAGATCAACAGTGGTTGTCTGCGGGATCTGGCTCTGTTGGAGGGCAGATCTACGCAATTTCTGGAGGGAGGCAGTTCAGGCAGCTGTGGGGCTTGGTAGAAAAAACTGTGTAATTCCTGGAGGGAGCTGGCTGCATGCTTCAGGAGGCTTGGTAGAAAAAGCTACGCAATTCTTGGAGGGAGCTAGCAGCGGGCTGCAGGATGGCTTGGTAGCAAAAACTGCATAATTCCTAGAGGGAGCTGGCAGTGGGGTTGCTTGAGACAAAAACTGTGCAATTGCTGGGAGGTTGGCCTACTGAACACCTTTGCACAGTTTATGAGTTGAGCGGGATGCTGGGCAACTGAGGGGCTTGCTCATGAAATTTGCGCAATTTTTTGGGTGAGCATTCGGCCGGCTGACTGGGTGGCTGGCTTGGAAAAATACGCAATGTTTTGAGGGAGACAGGGATGGGCATTTGGTGTTTATCTGTCCTGTCTGCGCAGTTTCCTCAGTTGGCGGAGTGGACAAGGTTTGCAACTTCTGTGCAATTTTTGAGGGGAGTGAATCCTAGGGTTACTGCTCAGTCACAACTCTTCGATTGACCAACAGGAGGGTTGGTTGATCATCTTGTGGGCAGCGCAGATTGAAATGGCTTATTGGACACTCTTGCATTGTTCTGGGTGAAATTCAGTTGATTCAATTGCAGGGTGGAGGTCCGACTGTTAGAGGGTGATCCAGTCATCAAAACTTCAGCAAAATGACTAAGTGTGTGAGCGAGTGAATTTGTGCATAAGTGACCTTGCAAACACACACTCAACATTACTTGACGAAAAGATGCCTCAAACCATCAAGACAATATATTCTCAACATGACTGACCAACGGTGCAAGCGACAAGCGCTACACTTGTGATAGATCGTTGAATGACCATGACAACGCTTGTGCGATAGTGCATACAACTTCATGTGTGAGTGCGACGGATGTTCATGTAGCGAATACAACATGTACACATGACGCGAGGACCTTGTGCATGACCAGAACATGGATACAAGCATGGCATTGAGACCAACATGCAAAAAAGAGGTTCGTTGAATGATCAAGCAAGGAGGGTGCAAAGACTCGCACGAGCCCTCGGGTGAGCCTGAGTTCTTGAAAACATCAATTAAAAATCCAAGGGAGGCTCTAAAATTGGATGCAGGCCAAAATTTTGGAGGGTGTTTCAACCGCTACAACACTTGAACAATGGCTCCAACACCCTTTCACGGGGTTAGTGATGTATGGTCTACCGATGTGTCTTGGAACTTTCACTTAATTCAGAAGCTTGATCACAGGCCATCACATTTTCACACATGTGTTGTAACTGTTTGTAATATTAATCGTGAACACTTGTAATAAATATTGCTTTAACGTATGTTAAACAATTGAACTCATTCATTTGCTCTAATACATATAATTATGAAAATGTGTAGTATAAGTTGTTAATGTTGTCCTGTCTGTGTTGTTTACCTCCCTGGACATCAGATAGAACCTTTCACATAAACTTGTTATAACGACCGTCGCATTCGTGCAGGCTACTCCACTAGGTGTTGTACGTGCTATCTTCCTGTGTGTGTTGTGACTATCACATCTGTGTGGATTGTTCCTCGAGAAGCTGTGCATATCTTTTTGTGTTGTGTGTCTCTTATAGAGTTTGGATTTTCCCCCATCGACTAGAGACTCGCTTCCATCTTTCCTCTCTACTGTGGAATAACCTTGACACAAGTAACACTATCATTCACCAGGTACGCGAACCTCAGATACAAAGAAGACCACTCTCTTGTGCTAACAAGCAAGAGCTAACGCAAACATTTAAGATAATGGAAACCGAGACATCACACCAGATGGGACTCCTACACCAAATGGTGTGACTTCTAGTTGGGATTTCATACTGGGGAGATCCCCTGAATCTTGGTAGGTCTAGCAACATCAAACATTTATGGTGCTAGAAGGAGGTCCGCCAGTTTTTATAGCTGATGTCCTTTCACCCCCACTCATCAATCATTTGGTCAAGGAAGTAAGTCGCGCTTCCTCTCACGTACGTGTGACTCTGAAGTTGGCTACTCCTCACCTCCCAGGACTGAACAAGAAATTTTTTATCAACACCTTCGCTCTGTCCGTCCCATCACCCGTAAGTTCGCAAAAGTGGTCAGACTGATCCTAGGAATACAGCATCTTCCATACGCATCAAGAAAGCCAAAAACCACTCCCACATGGTTTGTTGTATCATCAGTGGAAGAAGTTGTTCTTGCCACACTTGAAGGTCTGGAAGACACTGTTGAGAACGGAGAGGAACCTTTGGTCTTCCAACAGGGAGAATGATACACCCTCGTGATCTTGGGCTTAGACTCCGGTATAGGAGGGGGAGGGGATGGCAACTAAGGAGGTGGACACAAACCAATAAACTTAGAGCTGGAATCGTTAGATTCTGAAGAAGAGGAGGAGGAAGAACAACAAGAAGACATGGCTGACCAAAATCTAGAATGGTTGAGTGAGGGACCATTGGCTCTCTTGGGTGCTTAGCACAAGATGCCGAAGCGGTTAGAGAGAATGATCACAAAGTTCGACCCTGACAGCACAGTAAAGGCAGAATATCACTTAGACAATTTATACCTACAATTGGAGACCCTTGAGGTACGATACGATGATGTTGCATGTAGATTGTTCCCATGTACCTTGGATGGTTGCGTAGCAACATGGTATCACAGCCTTCCTGTAAACTCCATATACAATTGGGGTATGTTCAAACGTATTTTTCTGGAAAATTTTGTTTATGACGAGACCCCAGCCATGTTATTCAAAGAATTGGGAAGCCTGAAGATGGAGGGGAAAGAAAAGGTAAAAGATTTCAATACGATATTTCTTCGCATATTGAATAAGTTTGTAGTGGACACAAAACCTCATGACTCCATCAGTGTCAATTACTACACGTCTGCACTGCCGAACAACATTGCACAGTTCATCAAACGAGCTACGAAACTAACACTATTTGAAAACTGTGAAATGGAAATCGTCGTTGAAAAGGACCTACGAGAAATTGGAGTCATCAAGGATGATGAACCAACAAAGGACTTTAGAGATGCGAGTAGGAAGCCACAGGCTGTGGAAAGCAAGGGTAAGTATAGGGAAACAAGTGATAACGAAACCCTTGCTCATCTTGTCAACAACTTGACAACAAAATTGTCTGAGCTCAAGCAATGAACCATTGGCACATCTGCGACTAGCTGACCTCCCAGACAAAGACAAGGAAACATGTCATCGGGCAGCGATCGCCTCCCAACTAAAATTGTGTAGAGCTCAGCGTTCCAGCTCGAACAATGCATGAACGATGAATTCTATTCATTTCATGAAGACGATCACTTGGAAGTGTCGTGTTCGTATTGGAAGCAATTTGCAGGCTCATTATGAAATCGCACACTTGATGTAGCAAGCAGCGCATGGGGACAGTCGTCAGATACAGACTATAACGAAGATGTTGCGCCTGATGATGCATCAAGCTCTGGGAATGTGGTAAACATGTATCAGTGCTTGCACGCAGCATAGAAGACAAACACCGAGAAGCAGCCCCAAAAGAAAAATGATCGTTACAATCTTAGAAGTAAAGGGGATCCCCTTACACTTGGGGAAGTGAAACAGAAGCTGAACTATGGAGGAAGGTTGATCCATCAACCGTCCATAAGCATAAAACAAAAAGAAATACTGAGAATACAACGGCAGACAAGAGTACATCCATGAGCAGCAAACTACAGACCACTCCGTCAGACAACACGAATACCAGTCTTACCCCGAACATCTCAGTGAGTCTATTCACTCTAGATTACAACATTGTGGAAGACATGAAGAAAACTCATGCAAACATCAGTTTGTTCGAGTTGGCTAAGATCCAGAGTTAGCGGGACATTCTGTTGCACACACTGGGGCAGAAATCAATGAACAGCGTAGCCTCTACCAGCAAGGGAGAAAGCACACGTCCCAGATCACTTTCAACTGTGCTAAACACACTCTAGATGGAAGAAGAAAACTTTTTTTTCCCTCCATTCCTATTTTCATTCGAAATCTTCAACTATAATTTTCACAAATTTTTGGTTAATTCTGGCGCGACAGCCAACGCCATGCCTCTCTCTATTTCCAAAAGGATCAATGCGTAGTTGAGCAAGACATCCACACAAATCATCCAACTTAATCGAACATATGTACCAGCCATTGGTGAACTTCGGGTTGTGATCATTCAACTATCTCATGATGGTCGAGTTTACCAATGCATAAACATTGTTCTCGTGGACATACCAGAAGAGTATGTCTTACTTCTCATCAGAGACTGGTCTAGCAAGTTGGATGGATACTTTGTTATAGAATGGTCGTACATGTGGCTTCTGTACAAGGGAAAAAACAATCAAATATAGGTGTTATCCGAGAGATATATGAAGCACAATGTCACTCCCATCAATGGAAAAAATGAATCGTTGGCCTTCGTAGAACTCATGTTCGGCAACTGCCTCTTGGAAACAATGTTGGGGTATTATCCCACACAGCAACTTCAACCCCACCAGACACGCAGTGGGGCTCCTTCCCTTCCCAAGTGATGTAATAGTAGTAGTAGCAGTAGCAATAGCAGTAGCAATAGTGCAAATGTGTCAAACGGTCCATGTATAGATGAGTTGTGTACTATGTACTTCGACGGATCAAAGGCACAGGATGGCTCAAGAGCTGGGTGTCTCTTGATTGACCCAAACAATAGGAAAAATTTAATTTTTTTGATCCTCTTGGAGTTTGAGTGCATGAAAAAAATTGTTGAATATGAACCACTCATGTTGGGCTTGCAAAAATCCATTAGCCTCAACGTGGTCGTGCTCAAATTGGTAGGTGATTCGGAAATAGTGGTACGGAAGGTATGTAACACCATTCAATGTTTATCACCTTGTCTCAAAAGTTACTAGCAAGAGGTATGTCGAATGATCTCTAACTTCCAAGCATTCAAAATCACTGTTGTACCAATAATGTGTAATGCAGATGTCAATGCCTTAGCAAATCCAGCTTCTAGAATGTCACCACTTAGGGATAGATTTACTGTTGAAATTTTGTATAGACCATCTATCTTGGATAAAATAACTAATTTACGTGTGTTTGATGATGATCAACAGATACTGCATTTCATGGCAAACATTGATACCTTCAAGGATGCAATGATAGACAAAGACAAGCATAAGAGATCTTTACAAGCTAGGGCAGATATCAAGAAAGGCCACCTCATCCCCAAAGGTTTGGTATTGTTGGAAAAACTCTATGACTCGCAAGAATGCTTTCAAGGGCTAAGGAATAGAAAAACCCACAACTCTACCATGATGCA
This sequence comes from Pinus tabuliformis, assembly GCA_031772625.1. NCBI lineage: Eukaryota > Viridiplantae > Streptophyta > Pinopsida > Pinales > Pinaceae > Pinus > Pinus tabuliformis. The sequence continues at coordinate 271,619,539 of CM062813.1, forward strand.
CGAACTGATTAACTTGGGAACATAACAAGATCTGAAGTTCGTCAATCTCGGTATGTGTTTCATGCAGCAGGAGCAGCAAGCCTTTGTCCGCTTGTTCAAACAGTACTAGGATGTGTTTGCATGGACATATGATGATCTGAAAACTTACGACACGTGAATAATCCAACACATCATTCCGATCAAAGAATGGGTCAATCCATATCAGCAGAAGTTGAGGAAAGTACATCTATCACTTGAATCCCTCATACAGAAAGAGAAAACCAAGTTGTTCGATGCACAGATCATATATAGATTTCGTCATTCTACTTGGCTTTCAAACTTGGTTCCTTTATGTAAGAAGTCCGGGAAATCCACTTGTGTGTTGATTTCTGGAACTTGAACCGCGCCTCGGACAAAGACAACTACTCCGTGTTGTCTATGGAGCACATTTTTCAAACAATATCTGGGGCACAAATGTTTCCTTTACTTGTCAGGTTTTCAGGATATAATCAGGTTCTGGTAGTGGAACCCGATAGACTTAAAACTATCTTCTGTACCAAGCAGGGTACATTTTCATATAGACGAATTCCATTCAGGCTCGTGAATGCAGGCGCGACTTTTCATCGCGCCATGGACATTTCCTTCCACAGACTCATCGGACAGAGCATAGTGGTGTACCTTGATGATGTGACTGTGTTTTCAAGAAAATGGGAAGACCACATATGCCATCTGAAGAAAATTTTTGAGAAATGTTGGAAATACAAGATTTCCTTGAATCCCAAAAAGAGCATATTTATAGTGTCTAAGGGTAACCTCCTTAGACACATCATTTCCAAGAGCGGGACCAAGGTTGATTCGGACTGGGTCCGAACTATCACACAGATCCCTTACCTAACCAACAAGAAAACGATGTAGTCCTTCTTGGGAAAGATACAATTCCTCTGGAATTTCATCTCGAATTATGGGTGGATAGTCAAACTAATGCAAGACACTATTAAGAAGGATGCAGTCTACAGCTAGGGAAAGAGGAAAAAGTACGCATCCACCCGTATCAAGTAGGCTATTGTAGAAGTGTGTGCACTCTACAGCCCAGACTTCAACAAAGACTTCATGTTATACGCCTTCGCCTATGATAATTCGCTCGCTGCAGTACTCACTCAGAAGGATGAGTTGAATGACAAATCTCCCATCTCCTTCATGAGGCAAGCATGCTGGGACCCGAACTCAACTACCCTTCCATTCACAAACATGCATATGTAGTATGCAAGGCAATGAAATACTTTAGACCCTACTTGTTGAAAAACCATTGCATAGTCTATGTGCCTCACCCAGCACTCCGCTCATTACTCGTACAACAAGAGCTGGGTGAATGACGTTTGAAATGGATGACAGACTTGCAAGAGTATGATCTTGACATCAAGCTAGTTCACACTGTCGAGGGTTATGGTCTCTACAGACTCATAGCTGAGGCAATGCACAGACAGGAGGAAGAAGAAGAGCTCATCGGTTGGGAGTAGGGAATTGCAATGTATGATGTAGTGCGAGCACCACCCACTGTAAATGGAAACTCTGGGTACGTAGATGTGTGCTAGTACCTTGATAAGGGCACCATACCCTCTCACTTTTCCATAAAAAAAAGGAAGGCACTGCACCTCAAAGATTTAGCTTATTAGTTGGTGCACGAAGTGCTTTACAGAAAGCACAACAACAAAATCATTCTCAGGTGCCTGGAGGCACATGAATCAGAGAAGATTTTTAAAGACCTACATGACGGACCAGTCGAGGGTCACTTCGTAGGAAATACCACTATGCACAAAGTTATGCGTGTTCGTTTCTACTGGCCCACATTATTCAAGGATGCACATGCTTATTCTCGCAAGTGCCCAGTCTATCAACGATGCACTGGCAGAACGCAAAGGTCATCAGCCCCACTGCACCCTATTGTAGTGACTGAACCATACCAACAATGGGGCCTGGGCATCATCGGGGAAATTTTCCCACATTTGTCGAAACAACACCGCTACATTCTGACAGCAACTAATTACTTACGCGGTGGACAGAAGCAGTTATGCTCAAGCAAGTGAATGACCAAGAGGTCATCATCTTCCTCCAATAAAGCATCATTTCACGCTTTGGTGTTCTAGTATCACTTGTATTTGAAAATTCAATGTACTTTTCATCTTTGAAGCTTTATGATTTTGCATTGCAAAATGGTATTATGCTTAAACATTCATCTAACTACTACCCGCAAGGAAACGGTCTCACAGAATCCACGAACAAAACCTTTATTTGTATAATCAAAAAGATTGTTTACTCTGAGCGGCGTAACTGGCACTCTACCTTGACGAATTATTTATGGGCTGACCACGTAACACCAAAACCCTCTCTAAATAACTCACCATACTTCTTGGTCTATGGTAAAGAATCCATCCTACCACCCAACATCTACTTTCCTACGCTTTAGTTGTCACAAGAATCTCAAGGCAAGCCTTGCATGCTAGTTCGGCGTAGGATGGATACGCTCCAAAAACTACAGGAAGAAAGGATGAAAGCAAAAGAAAAAATTACACTCCACCAAAACCATATCAAGAGATGGTTCGACAAGAAGTCTACAAGGAAAGCTAACTTCAATGTTGGTGACTTAGTCTTGAAATGGGATAAACCCCATGAAGACAAAGGCAAGCATGCGAAGTTCCAGTCCTTGTGGATTGGTTCATACATAGTCCATGAGAAGCTTGGCCTACACATATACCATTTTCAATCACTTGACAAGAGGATTGACAACCTTCCTGTCAATGACCAAGATCTCAAGCACTATTTTCAATAGGTCGGGTCATGCCCCACGCCATGTACATAGTCTGCTTACTACTTTTTGTTTTTGCTTTTTTTTCTTTGCTTATTATTTTTTCTTCATTTGTTTGGTTTTCTTAGTATCCTTATATTTTTGGTTTTGTAAATAATTTCTTCCCTTTACAAAGTTCTGGATTTTGAATGAGAATGTGGTTGAGATCTAAAGATTCTTGTGACACTGCAGCACTTGGCCAGTCTTGTGTCTGCCTTCTCTGTGCTTGGTTATAACCTTCGGATGATGAAGTCTTTACGGAAAATACGAGTCGTCTGCAAGGGAAGCTTGGGTCCAACCATGAACCTATGTCCACACTAGGAAACCCCATGCCTATACTCAATTTTATGCTCATGTGATCAAGCTCATCCAACTAGTAGAAACAGAGAAGGGGAAAATCTAAATGAGAAAACCTATGTCAGAGGTCTTACATGCTTCTCTGAAGGAACAACCTATTCTGCTCTCAATAAGTCGGGATTCCTCTTCCACTCCAAAAATAAATAAGTGCCTATGCACGGTCCTATTTAAAAAGTACAAAGTTGAAAGAAGAGAAATACTTCCTTTGTAGAGAGGTTAAGCATGCAACTCCACCGCGGTAATGACTAGGCTCACTAGCAGTGGAGCAATGCATGTGTTCTTGTGTGACTCCGTCAGGGTACTATCTAGGCTTGCTGGCAGTAGAGAAACACCAAAGATGAAAACTTATACTCTGAGAATTTTTAACTCATGATCCAAACTACCCTTCCCAAATTCAAAACACTGTGATCAAGCTGAAACTTTTGTTGTGTTTGACTGAGTTGGCAAAAGGTGAACCACGCATGTCCATGAGGTTTTTGAAAATGGCAACAAGAAATGATAAAAATAGCATTGCTTTAAATAGCAGTTCAGGTACCAGTGTTGGACATAGCAACAAGAAATGAAAAATGGAAGTGCTATAAATAGCATTTCGGGATAGATTCCAATTTTAGTTAGTCCCTGAACTAAAATTGAGAAGTAAAATTCGAATTTGATCTTAGCAATTGTTTGTAAAATAATTAATTAATTCATCTTGAGTTAATTAGTTGGAGAAAATAAATCATGAAGTCTATGTGAAGACATGCAATAGTTTCTCCATTGATTGAGAAATTTATCCCTTAGTTAAGGAGATGAGGATGAGTTGTACTTTGAGTTGTAATTAGTTAGCTCAGTTAACTGAGTTAAGTCCAGTTAGATTAGTTCCAACAGTTTGTGGAATTAATTGTGAGTTCAGTTAGTCAATGCATACATGCATGCAACTAGTGTACTTGAGATAATTGAATATTCTCTCATAAATAACTCATGCATGTCAGTACAGTCAGAGACCCAGTTGAGATTAGAGGAAGGGACATTGTACTATCAGTTGGAGGATTTTTCCTATATAGAAAACTCATCCATGCAGAAGGAATTATCTCCTTCAGGTTTGTGCAGTTATTTCTGAGCCAAGTGAGAAGTGTGAGGTGGGAATTCACACAAGTGGAAGCACTGGACCCCAGGAAAAACTGCACAAGGAAATAGGAGGCTTGGAGGGAAGAGGAGAAGGTTGTGAGAACCTTTGATTGTCTATGAGAAGTATTGTTTGATTGCAAAGAGAGCAGGATAGCTTGAGAGCTAATTCTTTTTGTAACTTGAACAAGATTTCCACTTCTATAATAATTCAGAGATTGGGGTTTTAGGCTGAGGCTTTCCCCAGGTTATTTCTTCTGTGTTATGTGTGATTGATTTCTCATTCTCATTTATATGTGTTCTCTTGATCTTGCTCAATTTGATTAAGCTTTCGTAAAGTGTTGTAGAAGTAGATCTTGAATTGTGTTTTAGTATATTGCATAATCTATTGATCTACAGTGGGAATTTCTACATGGTATCAGAGCAAAGGTGATCAAAGCGAAGAACAATATACAAGAAGGGAGAAGTTCGAAGTTTGAGGTTCCTAAATATAGAAACTGAGTTCTTATCACATCTCAATTTCACCAATGGCGTTCAACAGTTTAAGACTCGAGTATGCCCTTGATGGCAACTCGAATTATATAGCCTGGAAGGATCACATGAAATTAGTATTAGAGGATAACGGTCTAAAGGACTTCATTGATTAAGAAGTCCCCAAGCCAACTAATGCTACTCAATTGGTGGAATGGAAGAAATGTGTGGCTAGAGCAAGGAGAAACCTTCTGGAGGGAGTTCGGGACCACATAGTCTCGAGTCTCCATGGGAAGGATGTAGGTTTTAACCCCGTACAGAAATTACCTACATACGAATTCTAAAACACAGAAAATAAACAATGCGAGAGCATAACAAATAAAACACATATACACAAAGATTTCCCCTGGATTCCAAAACCAAGACTACAAGCTTGATTTTTTATTATATTCCTTTCAATGTTATAATACATATTTATATATGTCGAAGCATCTAATGTCATGGACCGAAAAACCATTGTGTCCAATACCATGGACCGAAAACCATCGTGTCCAAAAACATGTGCGAAAATCATGCACAAAACCATAGGTGGGTCCGCCCAACCTAACATAGGGTCCAAAACCAAATTTTTCGGGGCGCTGACCCAGACCCCATAAAGTGGGGTTACGGGTACACCTCAAACACCCTGTGACCCCCCACCCCGCTACACAATCGACACAACGAAGGGGGGCTCCACCCCCCCCTCTACCCCCCTGGTTAACTACGTGGGCTAGTAATGGAAAGAATATAACACAACCCAACATTCTCCCACTTGTTGTTTTCTTTCCACGCCACAAGAGAGCTTAGTCATTTTTCCAGCCCTGAAACACCCATTGTCTCACTACACCAAGAGAACTTCTCAGAGCTCATAGATTTTGTCAATGCATCTACAGTATTCTTCAAAGTGTCCACCTTTACCAGCAACAACTTTTTGTCTTCTATCATATCCCTCACAAAGTGATATTGAACATCAATGTGCTTTGTCTTTGAATGATATGTGGGGTTCTTTGCCAAGAAAATTGCATTTTCGTTGTCATAGTCTATCCTTATAGCTCCCTGTACTAACCCCGTACTTGAACACAATCTCTGCAACCAAACTGCTTCCTTGCTTGCATGAGTGGTTGCCATGTATTCTGCCTCTGTAGTTGATAGTGCCACTAAAAATTGTTTCTTACTCATCTAACCGAAAACACCTCCAAATAGGTTAAACACATACCCACTTTTAGATATTCTCTGATCCAGATCTCCAGCCCAGTCTGCATCAACAAAGCCACGAATATCCAACATTCTGTCCAATCCTGATCTTCCTTAGTAGCACAAACCATTATCACTAGTGTCATGCAAATACCTCAAAACCCACTTCACTGTTGTCCAGTGCTCCTTCCCTAGTTTTGACATAAACCTTCTCAATACTCCCACTGCATGTGCAATGTCTGGTCTAGTACAGACCATTGCATACATCAAGCTACCGACTGCACTTGCATATGGAACACGAGACATGTCCTCTTTCTCTTCTTGTGTCTTGGGACACTGTTCAGCAGATAACCTCACACCTACAAGAATAGGAACCTTCACCGATTTTCTATCCTGCATATTAAACCTCTATAGTATTGTCTCGACATACTTACTCTGGTTTAACCAGAGCTTCCTCTTTGCCTGATCTCTTTTAATTTCCATGCCCAAAATATACTTTGCAGCACCAAGATCTTTCATTTCGAATTTGGAGGACAATTGGGTCTTCAAATCCTGGATAATTTCTTTGTCATTTCCAACCAGCAACATATCATCCACATACAAGACAAGATAAATAACACGGTTACCAATTAATTTAAAATACACACAGTGATCTGCTTTGCTTCTGGTGAAGCCAAGTCCCTGTATAAATGTATCAAATTTTTGATACCACATCCTTGGTGCCTGTTTTAACCCATACAAAGACTTCTTTAACTTGCATACTAGTTCTTTCTTACCCTTCACCACAAATCCTGTAGGTTGCTTCATGTATATTTCCTATTCTAGATCCCCGTGAAGAAATGTTATCTTCACATCCATCTGTTCTACCTCAAAATCAAAAGCAGCAACAACAGATAAAAGTAATCTAATAGAAGTTACCTTGGCAACAGGAGAAAAAATATCACCAAAGTCAATTCTTGGCACCTGGGAATAACCTTTTGCTATCAACCGAGCCTTGTATTTCTCCACCTTTCCTTCTGCATTTGTCTTCTTCTTGAACACCCATTTGTTGCCAATGGGTTTCCTTCCAGCCAACAACTCCACCAGATCCCATTTCATCAACCATGGCCTCTTTCCAGAGTTTGCCATCCTCTGAATCTACTGCTTCCTTCACAATTCTGGGATCATCGTCAGTAATAGATAAAGCAAAATTTAAACAGAAAGCAGATGGACTATACCTTTCTGGCTGCCTTCTTTCTCAAACTAATCTTCTCACGCCCAGAGTTTGTGGCTTTTCATCTTCTGATTCCTCCTCTGTTGTAGAGTCTAATTCTTCCTCCTTACGCTCAAATTCTATCTTCTCAGGTTCCTTTGGTTGGACTTCATGTTTAATAACATCTTTTACCTCTCTGAACACCACATCTTAGCTATACACAACCTTTTGTGTGACTGGGTTCCAAAGCTTATAACCCTTTAAACCATCCTTATACCCAATAAAGATGCACTTTTCGGATTTACTATCCAACTTGGTTCGTTTCTCCTTTGGAACATGTACATATGCATCACATCCAAATACCCTCAGATGTGAAAGAGAGGGTTTCTTACCAGTCCATACCTCTTGTGGAGCCTTATCCTCCAATGCTAATGAAGGTGACCTATTGACCAGGTAACATGCAGTATCCATTGCCTCTGCCTAGAATTCATGTCCTAACCCAACATCACTGAGCATGCTTCTTACCCTTTCCATCAACGTCTTATTCATTCTTTCTGCAACTCCATTTTGCTTAGGTGTATATGGAGTAGTCTTCTATCATGCTATACCACACTTCTTACAGAATTCTTCAAATTCCTTGCTGCAAAACTCTCCACCATTATCTGTCCTCAACACCTTTATCTTCTTCTCTGTCTGATTTTCCACGAAAGCCTTAAATTCTCTAAACCTGTCAAAGGCTTCAGATTTCTTCTTAAGGAAATATATCCATGTATTCCTTGAGAAGTCATCTATAAATGATACATAGTACACAAACTTACCCAGTGATGGAACCTTCACAGGTCCAAACACATCACTGTGCACAAGTTCTAATATCTGTTTCGCCCTCTTACTACCAAAGGGGAAACTCACCTGATTCTGCTTCCCATATACACAATTTTCACAGAAATAAAAAACCAAAGAGATATTATTCATACCTTCTACCATACTTTTACCTTGAAGTATTTGAAGGCCCTTCTCTCCAATATGTCTAAGCCTTTGATGCCACAACATGGTCTTCTCTCCAGAGACCACTAGATTTTCTACTCCACTTTCAGGAACCACAGAACTGTTGCACCCATCAATAATAGTGCTACCGTGTAGCTTGTACAAAGTTCTAATTTGAACTCCCCACATCAATACCAGTGCTCCCCAAACCATTTTGCAGATATCCTTCTCGAACATTGTTTTTACACCTGCATCATCCAGCTTGCTTATAGAAATCATATTTTTGACCAATGCAAGAATATGCAGAACACCCAGAAGTGTTCTAACACTTCCACCTTGCAACTTCAACTTTACTTTTCCGCGGCCAATGATTCTAGCCTTCCTATCATCCCCTAAGAGGACATCACCACCATCGTATTTCTCATACTCGCATAACCACTCTCTATGGGGAGTGAAGTGAAAGGATGCACCTAAGTCAATCATCCATACTTCATGATCTACATGTGTACTTGAAGAAGCCAAGTACACATCCCCACCTTCATCTGAGGTGGTTTTGCCTCTGCACAAGGAGCATCATCAAATCCCTTTCCTTTATCAGGAGCTTTAGATTTACAGTCCCTTTTGTAGTGCCCTTCCTTTCCGCATTTCCAGCACACCACCTTTATAGGTTATCCTGGAGATTTAGATCTCCCTCTAGATTTAGATCTCCCACTCGATGACTTATTTTTGTTTCTATTCTGGGACCGTCCTCGTACAGACAAGGCATCATGTTAAAATTGGAAACCAGGGTAAAACTTCATGTGGGTCATCTTATTCATGGTTGATAATATTTTTATTAGATTCCTCTAGTCGAGAGGTGTAGGATTGATATAAAGATCATCCGATTTCGATATGTATTCATGGAGATATGAATTTATTTTGATTATGGAATTATTATCAAGCCGACCTACAACTCATGTAGGTTCAGAAGCCCAACAGTCGCATATATTCACCCACCAACGTTGTTTATAAATATAAGAGGACTTTTCCTCATTTTGACTCACTAATCTCATCACATCTCTCTCTCTCTACTACGCAGAAATGAGTCTCTTCTCTACTGCGCTGAAATGGGTCTCTCTCTCACACATGTGAAGCCGGAAGCTATTGAATTTGAAGCTGCAACTGCAGAAGTAAAGATTGACTTGCGTGGCCTAGAAGATCTCCTTTTTGGAACTGCATTGTAGGTTCATCTGAACCTCCTCTGAAAGCCGCAACTTTTGGTGGTGGAATGAATTCAATCCGATGAACGGTTTGCAAGATATCGACTGCCCTAGTTTGAAGCCGGAAACTGCTGAAACTGAAGCTGCAACTGCAGAAGTAAAGATTGACCTGCGTGGCCTAGAATATCTCCTCTTTGGAACTACACTGTAGGTTCATCTAAACCTCCTCTGAAAGCCGCAACCTTTGGTGGTGGAATGAAGTAAATCCGATGAACGGTTTGCAAGATATCGACTGCCCTAGTTTGAAGCCGGAAACTGCTGAAACTGAAGCTGCAACTGCAGAAGTAAAGATTGACTTGCGTGGCCTAGAAGATCTCCTCATCTGAACTGCGCTATAGGTTCATCTGAACCTCCTCTGGAAGCTGAAACTTTTGGTGGTGGAATGAAGTCAATCCGACGGTCGGTTTGTGAGATATGGTCTGCCCTAGTTTGATAATGAAGCCGCTAATGTTGATGCTGCTAATCTAGGGTTTGCTACTGCTGATATGAATCAGATTTATTGTACTATTTCTCTCTTCTGAATTATTGAAGATAAAAGAATATTTGATCAAAGGGTTTCCCCACACATTGTGGGGTTTTTCCCTGGCTAGCCACCACATCTTGTGTCTCTTGTCTTGGCTTGTTTTCTGTCGATCGTTTAATGTTCTATCTGCACTTTACTTTATGTACATGTGATTGCTAATCGGTGGAATATAATAAGAAAAAGAAGTAAACTGTTATAATCATAGAACATACCATAACTTAACATGGGATCAGAGCTGAGGTGAAGACAAAGCCCGAGCAAGAGCAAGAGCAATCATCGAAGAGAATATTGGCAAGGCTATCCTAAAAGAACTATGGGGTCCTCAACACTCTTTCCTGCTGAAGACAAGCTCCGTGAGAAAGCTGACTATCACGGATGGAAGATGTCTATCAATCTAACCCTTGAGAATCAAGGAGTGTTGGATCATGTGAGAGGCAATATTGTGGAGCCTCCATCAAATGCATCCGCTGCTGCCTGGAACAAATGAAAAATGGAGAAGTCAAAACAATAGAAGATCATCCGGGACTCTATCGACAAGCACTTGGTGGCCTACATCTCTGAACTGGACACCTCCAAGGAAATCTACGATAGACTGGTGAGTTTATTTAAAGTTAATGATGCAAATCAAGTTTTGTTTCTTAGAAATAATCTGAGGGAAATCAAGAAGGGTAAAGATGAAAGTATGCAAGCATACTTCTTAAGAATCACCGAGATCAAAAACAATCTCCTATCTATTGGGGAAACTATTACTGATAGAGAAATGGCACTCACAACTCTTGGGGGATTTCCATTTGAATGGTATGTGTTCTGGACTACCTTTTGAACTATAATGTAATTCCTGGTTTCGAGGAATTAATGGCTAGATGCATTCAAGAAGAAACAAGGGAAGAAGTGCAAGAAATGCCCATGCCTAAAGGTCCTCCTGCTACCTTTTCTTCTCATGCAAAGAAAATAAATAATTCCGGGACTAAATCAAAAGGAAAGGTTGGACCTAAGGCTAGAAGAAAATGACGATGTTACATTTGCGATAAAGCAAGTCACAATGTATGAGATCATGAGCATCATGATGAATGAGATCATGGACATAAAGGGCAACATGAGATCATGGACATATAGGATAGCATGATGATGATGCACACTAGTTTGAGCAGCATTATGATGGATAAAATCATTGACATGGGCAGCATGATGATAATCATGATTAGAGAAGCATGGTATAGTATGCAGTGGTGCAACTCGAAATCCCTCTGATGGTAATCAAAGGAATGACAAATTCAACAGCAAAGGTAAGAGGAGAGCTAGGAATCAAGGAAGAGGACAAGCATTCAAGAAGGCTAGAAATTCTAGGATGTATTAAATGCACCTGACCTCAAAAGGAACCTAGTGTCCATCTTGGAAATGGAAGATAGAGGCTACAAGGTAACCTTCAGCAATGGCAAGGTATGTATATGGAAAAATAATGTTAAAGATACCTTTACTCTTGGGTTTAGTGTTGATTCATTATATCGGGTCGATGGAAGTCCGCTAGGTGTCATGTCTTGTGACACAACTCTTTAGTCCGAACTTTGGCATCAGAGGCTTTCCCACCTTCATTACAAAGCTCTACCCGATGTAAGACAGATGGTAACAGGGATGCCCAAATTCCAAGTAGAGAAAGAAGGTGTATGTCCAGGATGTGCCAAAGGAAAGCTCAAAAGGGGACCATTCCCCTCAAGCCAAAGCAAGACCTCCGATATATTACAATTGGTTTACTCAGGCATACCTGAGGTTGGCATTAAGAGGGAGACTACTACACCACATACTCCTGAGCAGAATGGTGTGGTGGGAAGGAAGAACCGTACAATGATGGAAGCTATCCGGGCCATGCTACATGATCAAAGACTTCCGAAGTTTCTATGGGTTGAAACTACAATCACCGCAGTATATGTAAAAAATCGATGCCCTCATCAAGAATTGGGTTCCAAGACTCCTGAAGAAAAGTTCACCACAAGGTGAACAATCTTCCGACTCTGAGGAGATCTCAAGAAGCCGACACCAGGGAACCGAAAGAAAAGGATGATGAATCAATGCCTGATGTAGAAGAACCCATGGATCTGATTGATTCTCATCCACATGAGCCTTCCTCTTCTAGGAAGAGGCCTTCATGGCTTAGGGGGATACTTGATGATGCTGAAGGACATGCTGCACCCTGAGGAACCTTCCGTCAAAGTAAGAAACCTAACAGGTATTAGGGATACCTGACCATCATGAGCACGATCATACAAAATGAGCCTTCATCATTCTCAGATGTCGTCAAGCATTAAGTATGGAAGGATGCTATGACCAAAGAATATGAGTCTATCATGAAGAATGATGTCTGGGAAGTAGTTCCCAGACCCCAGGACAAGACAGTTGTTACTTTCAAATGGCTTTACAAGATAAAGCATGCAACAGATGGAAGTACGGAAAAGTATAAGGATCATTTTGTTGCTCATGGTTTCTCCCAGAAGGAAGGTATAGACTATGATGTGATATTTTCACCTGTTGCCAGATATACGACCATCTGCTCGATCATAGCCCTTGTCGCTTCACAAGGATGGAACCTACATCAGATGGATGTCAAGACTGCGTTCTTACACGGCTCGATCAAAGAAGAGGTCTACGTGGAGCAACCTGAAGGATTTGATTGAAAATATCATGTATGTAGGTTGAAGAAGGCTCTCTATGGGTTGAAGCAAGCACCTCGAGCATGGTATGAGAGGATCGATAGCTACTTGATGAAGTTGGGATTCACTAGGAGTGAAGCTAATCCTAACCTTTACTTTAAGGTTGAAGATGACAAGCCTCTCATACTGGTGTTGTATGTGGATGACCTCTTTCTAACAGGTGCAGACCCTCTCATTCACAAATGTAAGAGGGAGATGGCTTCTGAATTTGAAATGAAGGACCAAGGACTTGAAGTGTGACAGAAGCCAAGGGAAATTTTCCTATCTCAAGGAAAATATGTGGTAAATATATTGGAAAGATTCGGTATGATGGATTGCAAGCCTGTGACTACCTCGAGGATCTTAACTTTTAGAAGTTATATGGTAGCGATGTCGAACCAGACTTGGGAAATGCCTCTGAGTTTCAAAAACTCATTCGCATTGATGTTCTTGGTGAACCTCCATCCGAACATATGTTTTGCAGTTAGCATTGTGAGCTCATATTTGGTTGAGCCTCACTGGATTGATGCCAGGAATCTTCTGAGATGTCTTCGGGACACAATCTCTCATGAATTAAGATACACTGCCAGAGATGTGAGACTACTTGGATATACTGATGTTGATTGGGCAAGCAGTGTGGTGGACCGTAAGAGCACTTCTGGGTACTGTTTCACCTTGGGATCTGCTTTGATATCCTGGATGAGCAGGAAGCAGAAGTCGGTGGCTTTGAGCATCGCCGAAGTAGGATATATTGTTGCTAGCATAACCTCGTGTGAGGCAGTCTGGTTGCGAAATCTCTTCAGTGAGCTGTTTGGATTTACATTGGATACCACTGTGATTCTCTGTAACAACCAGAGGTGGGATTCGATTATTGAGGAATCTCGTATTCATCAATTGCTCCAACAGATAGACATGGTAAGTCGATAAGCAAGGAAGCTCCAACACATTAAGATGATGTACAAGTTGATATACCTTGTCAAAGCCCCGAGGAAAGATCTAATCTGTGATTTTCCCAAACGACTTGGAGTCGGCAAGAAACCCTTATACAAGGGTCCTGCATGTTGCATACATTGAGCTCTGGGAGATCTGAGGGCTTGCGGTTCCTACTGGAGCAACATATGACCACAAGGTGACTCACCCTCCCCTGGTGGTGCACACTGGAACAAGATGATTCGCTCTCTCGTGGGACAAGATGATTCGCTCTCTTGTGGAACAGGATGATTCGCTCTCCTGTGTAGCAGGATGATTAGTTCTCCTGTGAGGCCTGGATTGATGTGTTCTCCATGGCAGCCTAGATTGATGTGTTCTCCACGGCGATTGTAGCAGGATTGATGTGTTCTCCTGTGAGGACAAGATTGATTAGTTCTCCTGTCGAGGCATCCTACCCATGCAGTCTGGGACTCATGGGAAGTACCTCTCATTTCATCAATGAGCAGGGAAATGAAGTTAGGGACCATAGTAGTACCGATGGATGCATCGTTGTATCTACCATACTCCCTACGCTAGGATGACCTCCATTGATCTGGGATCAATGATACTGGTCTGGGACCAGTGGTAGGAGTTGTACCATACTATGACGCTAACTTCGGGTCGGTTGAGACTGGTCTGGGACCAGTGGTACATACTCCGAGGCTGACTTCGTGTCAGTGCAGTACTGGTCTGGGACCAGTGAGAGTGGTACATACTATGACGCTAACTTCGGGTCTGTTGAGACTGGTCTGGGACCAGTGGTACACTCTCTGAGACTGCGATACTCATCTGTGACTAGTGGTAGGAGTTGTACCATACTATGACGCTGACTTTGGGTCGGTTGAGACTGGTCTGGGACCAGTGGTACATACTCCGAGACTGACTTCGTGTCAGTGCAGTACTAGTCTGGGACTAGTGAGAGTGGTACATACTATGACGCTGACTTTGGGTCGGTTGAGACTGGTCTGGGACCAGTGGTACACTCTCTGAGACTGCGATACTAGTCTGGGACCAGTGGTAGGAGTGGTACTTACTATGAAGCTGACTTCGGGTAGGCTGAGACTGGTCTGGGACCAGTGGTATGCACTTTGAGACTGACTTTGAGTCAGTGGAGGATGATACTAGTCTAGGACCAGTGGAGTTGTACTCACTATGACGCTGACTTCGGGTTGGTTGAGACTAGTCTGGGACCAGTGGTACATACTCTGAGACTGACTTTGAGTCAGTATGATACATCCTCGATCATTTCTTCTTCTTCATAATACGGACAAAAGTAGAGCAGAACAGAACAACGCAAGAGCAGAGCAGAACAGAGCAAAACAATACAGATCAGTGCAGGGCAGAACAAGACAAAGCAGAATAGGCAGAATAGAGCAGAGCAGGGCAAGGGTCAGGCTGTAAAGGGCAGTGTATTTGATGGATGAATAGTAACGACTGATAGACAGATTGCAGATGAAGTTCTCCATGGTTGAGAGGGAGTGTTAAAATTGGCAACCAGGGAAAAACTTCATGTGGGTCATCTTATTCATGGTTGATAATATTTTTATTAGTTTCCTCTCATCGAGAGGTGTAGGATTGATATAAATATCATCCGATTCTGATATGTATTCATGGAGATATGAATTTATTTTGATTATGGAATTATTATCAAGCCGACCTACAACTCATGTAGGCTCGGAAGCCCAACAGTTGCATCTATTCACCCACCAACGTTGTGTATAAATATAAGAGGAATTTTCCTCATTTGGACTCACTCATCTCATCACATCTCTCTCTCTCTCTTTACTACGCAGAAATGAGTCTCTTCTCTACTGCGCTGAAATGGGTCTCTCTCTCATACATGTGAAGCCGGAAGCTGTTGAATTTGAAGCTGCAATTGCAAAAGTAAAGATTGACTTGCGTGGCCTAGAATATCTCCTCTTTGGAACTGTGTTGTAGGTTCATCTGAACCTCCTCTGAAAGCCGCAACTTTTGGTGGTGGAATGAAGTCAATCCGATGAACGGTTTGCAAGATATCGACTGCCCTAGTTTGAAGCCGGAAACTGCTGAAACTGAAGCTGCAACTGCAGAAGTAAAGATTGACCTGCGTGGCCTAGAAGATCTCCTCTTTGGAACTGCACTGTAGGTTCATCTGAACCTCCTCTAAAAGCTGCAACTTTTGGTGGTGGAATGAAGTCAATCCGATGAACGGTTTGCAAGATATCGACTGCCCTAGTTTGAAGCTGGAAACTGCTGAAACTGAAGCTGCAACTACAGAAGTAAAGATTGACTTGCGTGGCCTAGAAGATTTCCTCATCTGAACTACGCTGTAGGTTCATCTGAACCTCCTCTGGAAGCCGAAACTTTTGGTGGTGGAATGAAGTCAATCCGACGGTCGGTTTGTGAGATATGGTCTGCCCTAGTTTGATAATGAAGCCGCTAATGTTGATGCTCTGATCTAAGGTTTGCTACTGCTGATATGAAACATATTTATTGTACTATTTCTCTCTGCTGAATTATTGAAGATAAAAGAAGATTTGATCAAAGGGTTTCCCCACACATTGTGGGGTTTGTCCCTGGCTAGCCGCCACATCTTGTGTCTCTTGTCTTGGCTTGTTTTTTGTCGATCGTTTAATGTTCTATCTGCACTTTACTTTATGTAGATGTGATTGCTAATCAGTGGAATATAATAAGAAAAAGAAGTAAACTGTTATAAGCATAGAACATACCATAACTTAACACATCACCATTCTGGCTCTCCATATTTTCCTTCTCATCTCCTCCGTCAGCAAGGATGAGACTATTTCATCAAACTGCAAGGTAGTTTCATTGCTACCTATTGCAACAACCAGAATATCCCATGAATTTGGTAGAGAACACAACAAACTGATGCACTTATCTTTATCTGAAATTTTAATATCAACAAATGCTAACTGACTTACCACAGTATTAAATGCGTTCAGATGCTCTGTCACCGAGTCTCCATCTTTCATCCTCATGTTATATAGCTTTTTCCGTAGGAACGGTTTATTCACCAAAGACTTAGATTGGTACAAAGTCCCTAACTTGTCCCACAAAGGCTTCGCCGTAGCTTCCCCTGATACATTCAGCAATACTGAATTTGAGACACACAATCGTATTGTGCTCTTTGCCTTCCAATCCAACTTCTTTCATTCTTCATCGGACTCTCCCGTTGGTTTAGTACCTGGATCTACCACGATCCACTGATCTTTATCCACCAACAGATCCTCCATCTTGAGTTTCCATAACTCAAAACTATGACCATTAAATTTCTCGATCTCTATCTTTCCACTGCTCGACATCTTCTTTCACCACCAGAATCAATCTCATAGATCTCCCACTAAACATGGTCTACCACAGGCCCGAGCGAAACCCCTCAGCAACAAAGGCATCCCCTTGAAGCCAAAACTGCTCTGTTACCAAATGTAGGTTTTAACCCCATACAGAAATTACCTGCATACGAGTTATAAAACACTGAAAATAAACAATGCGAGAGCATAACACATAAAACACATATACATAGAGATTTCCCCTGGATCTCAAAACCAGGTCTACTAACTTGATTTTTCATTATGTTCCTTTCAATGTTATAATACATATTTATACATGCCGAAGCATCCAATACCATGGACCGAAAAAACCATCGCATCCAATACCATGGACTGAAAACCATCGTGTCCAAAAACATGTGCGAAAATCATGCACAAAACCATAGGTGGGTTTGCCCAACCTAACATAGGGTCCAAAACCAAAAATTTTCGGGGTGCTGCCCCAAACCCCATAAAGTGGGGTTATGAGTACACCTCAAACCCCCTGCGACCCCCCCCCTTGCTACACAATCGGCGCAACGAAGGGGGGCTCCGCCCCTCCTCCAACCCCCCGGTTAGCTACGTGGGCTAGTCGTGGAAAGAATATAACACAACCCAACAAACGAGACCTCATTTATGATGCGAAAAACATTGAAATATCTATATTAGAATAGCAGCGATCAGAGAAAGCTGGCACTGAAATACAAGCTTCGGAAAATCAAGTGTGAAAAGTGCGACACAATCTCTACATATCTGAACAAGCTTACCACCTGAAGGGATGAGCTTGGAAGTGTAGGGATCATGATCGTTGATGATGACAGGGTGAGCCTTGCACTCCTCAGTCTTCCTAAGAGCTGGCACAGCTACCAAGACTCGGTTAATGGAAGAGAAAAACTGCCAGACTGGGAACGACGTTGGTCAGATCTGATGCAAGAGGAGATAAGAAGAAGCACCAGATATGGATCCTCTTCAAAGCAAGATGATGAGGAAAATCTTGCCTTAGTGAGTAAGGCAAAGAAAGGGAAGCAAAAGGATTCTCATCCCAAATCAAGTTCTTCCTATGGTGAGAAGAAGTTTGACAAATCAGAAGTGCGATGCTTTCGTTGTTATGAGGTGGGCCATTTTTCTACAAACTGTCCACTAAAGAAATCCCGGATGGGATCCAAGGAAGGATCTGAAGGTGAGGCATTGGCCTCACAGTTCGAGTTGGATTTCACACTCTTCGCATGCATGGTTTCATCCATGGTGGGATGTGGTTGGTTTCTTGATAGTGGAGCTTCTTTCCACATGACCGGTGACAAGAGTTTGTTCAGTACCTTGGAGGAGAAAGATCTCCAGATACTCATAGCAATGGGTAATGATGAAAAGTATAGTCTCTCAGGTGTAAGCACAGTTGTTTTTCAAAGGGAGCATGGAGTTTGCATTACCTTGACCAATGTCAAGTATGTACCAAGACTGAGGAAAAATTTGGTGTCGATCACAATGTTGGAAGACAAAGGCTATGATGTAGTCTTCAGTAAGGGAAAGGTTTTCCTTCAACACATCACCACTAGACAGGTGAATCAGATCGGTTCACAAGTCAAGAACCTGTATGCTCTTGAGGTTCAAGATGCATGCAAAGCCTTGAGGATCAAGGCAACTGTTGGCGACTTGGTGGTTGAGAGGGAGAGTACATTACCTCTCAACATGCATCGCCAGAAGAATTCTCAGACAATTGTGGAGGAGCCACAATTGGTGAAGCAGCTTCAGGAGGTTTTGGAGCAGCCACAACTAGAGAATCCGAGATGAGATCGAGTAGAGACATCTACTAATGTAGAGACCTCCAGTAGGGGGAAATTTCGAGCCAGGTGAGTAGAGGGACCACATGCATCCATAATTTCGGTAGGAGGTGGGGCGATGTGGAGTGACAGTCCCAAGAAGGCTCGAATAGGGGCAGGATCATTGAGGCACCCAACCTCTTTGATTAGACCTTGCTATGAGAGCCCTGGCGAGGAGTAGCAGGATTCGCTAAGTGGGTAGAGACAGATGTGGATGGAGCGGTAGAGAGAGTTACAGTGTAGAGCTAGCAGGCTACAACAATGCGAGAGGCACAGGAGTGTTGCACCAGTGCAGGATGGCACATGTTGGATTGTGTTATATTCTTTCCACGATTAGTCCACGTAGTTAACCAGGGGGCGAAACCCCCCTTTGTTGCGTCGATTGTGTGGCGGGGGGGGGCGTTACAGGGGCTTTGAGGCATACCCGTAACCCCACTTTATGGGGCCTGGGGCAGCGCCCCGAAAAATTTTGGTTTTGGACCCTATGTTAGGATGGGTGGACCCATTTATGGTTTTGTGCATAATTTTCGCACATGTTTTTGGACACGATGGTTTTCGGTCCATGGTATTGGACGCGATGGTTTTTCGGTCCATGGTATTGGATGCTTCGGCATGTATAAATATGTATTATAACATTGAAAGGAACATAATGAAAAATCAAGCTAGTAGTCCCGGTTTTGGGATCCAGGGGAAATCTCTGTGTATATATGTTTTATGTGTTATGCTCTCGCATTGTTTATTTTCTGTGTTTTAGAATTCGTATGCAAGTATTTTTTGTACGGGGTTAAAACCTACATTTGGTATTAGAGCTATTTTGGCTTCAAGGGGACGCCTTTGTTGCTGAGGGGTTTCGCTCGGCCCTGTGGTAGACCCTGTTCAGTGGGAGATATACGAGATCGATTCTGTTGGTGAAAGAAGATGGCGAGTAGTGGAAAGATAGAGATCAAGAAATTTAATGATCAAAGTTTTGAGTTGTGGAAACTCAATATGGAGGATCTGTTGGTGGATAAAGATCAGTGGATCGCGGTAGATCCGGGTACTAAACCAACGGGAGTGTCCGATGAAGAATGGATGAAGTTAGATTGGAAGGTAAAGAGCACAATACGATTGTGTGTCTCAGATTCAGTATTGTTGAATGTATCAGGGGAAGCTACGGCAAAGCCTTTGTGGGACAAGTTAGGGACTTTGTACCAATCTAAGTCTCTCGTGAATAAATTGTTCCTACGGAAAAGCCTGTATAACCTAAGGATGAAAGATGGAGACTCGATGACAGAGCATCTAAATGCATTTAATACTGTGGTAATTTAGTTAGCATCTATTGATATTAAAATTTCAGATGAAGATAAGTGCATTAGTTTGTTGTGTTCTCTACCAGATTCGTGGGATAGTCTGGTTATTGCAATAGGTAGCAATGCAACTACCTTGCAGTTTGATGAAATAGTCTCATCCTTGCTGACGTAGGAGATGAGACGGAAAAATATGGAGAGCCAGAATGGTGATCCCTTGTCTGTACAAGGACGGTCTCAGACCAGAAACAAAAATAATTCATCGAGTGGGAGATCTAAATCTAGAGGGAAATCTAAATCTCCAAGAAAACCTGTAAAGGTGGTGTGCTAGAAATGCAGAAAGGAAGGGAACTACAAAAGGGATTGTAAATATAAAGCTCCTGACAAAGGAAAGGGATTTGATGATGCTCCTTCTGTAGAGGCAAAAACCATCTCAGATGAAGGTGGGGATGTGTACATGGCTTCTTCAAGTACACATGTAGATCATGAGGCATGGTTGATTGACTCAGGTGCATCCTTTCACTTCACTCCCCATAGAGAGTGGTTCTGTGAGTAAGAGAAATACGATGGTGGTGATTTCTTCTTGGGGGATGATAGGAAGGCTAGAACCATTGGTCGCGGAAAAGTAAAATTGAAGTTGCAAGGTGGAAGCAGGTGTTCTGCATATTCCTGCATTGGCCGGAAATCTAATTTCTGTAAGCAAGCTGGATGACGCAGGTGTAAAAACAATGTTCGAGAAGGATACCTGCAAAATGGTTTGGGGAGCACTGGTATTGATGTGGGGAGTTCGAATTGGAACTCTATACAAGTTGCAAGGTAGCACTGTTAATGATGGGTGCAACAATTCTGTGGTTCCTCAAAGTGGAGCATAAAATCTAGTGGTCTCTGGAGAAAAGACCATGTTTTGGCATCAAAGGCTTGGACATATTGGAGAGAAGGGCCTTTGAATACTTCATGGTAAAGGTATGGTAGAAGGTATGAGTAATAGCTCCCTAGATTTTGATTTCTGTGAAAATTGTGTATATGGGAAGCAGAATCGAGTGAGTTTTCCCTCTGGTAGTAAGAGGGCGAAACAGATATTAGAAATTGTGCACAGTGATGTGTTTGGACCTGTGAAGGTTCCATCACAGGGTAAGTCTGTGTACTATGTATCATTTATAGATGACTACTCAAGGAATACATGGATATGTTTCCTTAAGAATAAATATGAAGCCTTTGATAGGTTTAAAGAATTTAAGGCTCTCGTGGAAAATCAGACAGAGAAGAAGATAAAGGAGTTTAGGATAGATAATGGTGGAGAGTTTTGCAGCAAGGAATTTGAAGAATTTTGTAAGAAGTGTGGTATAGCACGACAGAAGACTACTCCATATACACCTCACAAAATGGAGTTGCAGAAAGAATGAATAAGACATTGATGGAAAGGGCAAGAAGCATGCTCATTGGTGTTGGGTTAGGACAGGAATTCTGGGCAGAGACGGTGGATATTTCATGTTACCTGGTCAACAGGTCACCTTCATCAGCGTTGGAGGATAAGAATCCACAAGAGGTATGTACTAGTAAGAAACCCTCTCTTTCACATCGAGGGTATTTGGATGTGATGCATATGTACATGTTCCAAAGGAGAAATGAACCAAGTTGGATAGTAAATTTGAAAAGTGCATCTTTATTAGGTATAAGGATGGTTTAAAGGGTTATAAGATTTGGAACCCAGTCACACGGAAGGTTGTGTACAACTGAGATGTGGTGTTCATAGAGGTGAAAGATGTTATTAACATGAAGTCCAACCAAAGGAACCTAAGAAGATAGAGTTTGAGCTAAAGGAGGAAGAATCAGACTCTACAACAGAGGAGGAATCAGAAGATGAAGAGCCTCAAACTCTAAATGTAAGAAGATTAGTTTGAGAAAGAAGGCAGCCGGAAAGGTATAGTCCATCTGCTTTCTGTTCAAATTTTTCTTTATCTATTACTGACGATGATCCCAGAACTATGAAGGAAGCAGTAGATTCAGAGGATGGAAAACTATGGAAAGAGGCCATGGTTGATGAAATGGCATCTTTGCACAAAAATGAGGCTTGGGATCTAGTGGAGTTGCCGGTTGAAAGGAAACCCATTGGCAGCAAATGGGTGTTCAAGAAGAAGATAAATGCAGAAGGAAAGGTGGAAAAATACAAAGCTCGGTTGGTAGCAAAAGGTTATTCCCAGTGCTGGGAATTGATTTTGGTGATATTTTTTCTCTTGTTGCCAAGATAACTTCTATTAGATTACTTTTATCTGTTTCTACTACTTTTGATTTTGAGGTAGAACAAATGGATGTGAAGACAGCATTTCTTCACGAGGATCTAGAAGAAGAAATATACATTAAGCAACCTGAAGGATTTGTTGTGAAGGGTAAGAAAGAACTGGTATGCAAGTTAAAGCAGACTGTATATGGGTTAAAACATTCACCAAGGATGTGGTATCATAAATTTGATACATTTATACGGGGACCTGGCTTCACCAGAAGCAAAGCAGATCACTGTGTGTATTTTAAATTAATTGGTGACCGTTTTATTTATCTGGTCTTGCATGTGGATGATATGTTGCTGGTTGGAAATGACGAAGAAATTATCCGGGATTTGAAGACCCAATTGTCCTCCAAATTCGACATGAAGGATCCTGGTGCTGCAAACTATATTTTTGGCATGGAAATTAAAAGAGATCGGGCAAAGAGGAAGCTCTGGTTAAACTAGAGGAAGTTTGTCGAGACAATACTACAGATGTTTAATATGCAGGATAGTAAACCGGTGAAGGTTCCTATTCATGTAGGTGTGAGGTTATCTGCTAAACAGTGTCTCAAAACACAAGAAGAGGAAAAGGACATGTCTCGTGTTCCATATGCAAGTGCAGTCGGTAGCCTGATGTATGCAATGGTCTGTACTAGACCAGAAATTGCACATGTAGTGGGAGTATTGAGCAGGTTTATGTCAAAACCAGGGAAGGAGAATTGGACAGCAGTGAAGCGGGTTTTCAGGTATTTGCATGGCACTAGTGATTATGGTTTATGCTACCAAGGAAGATCAGGATTGGATAGAATGTTGGATATTCGTGGCTTTGTTGATGCAGACTGTGCTGGAGATCTGGATCAGAGAATATCTACAGTGGGTATGTGTTTAAACTATTTGGAGGTGCAGTCAGTTGAATGAGTAAGAAACAATCTGTAGTGGCACTATCAACTACAGAGGCAAAATACATGGCAGCCACTCATGCAAGAAAGGAAGCAGTTTGGTTGCAGAGATTGTGTTCAAGTATGGGGTTAGTACAAGGAGCTATAAGGATAGACTGTGACAGCCAAAGTGAAATTTTCTTGGCAAAGAACCCTGCATATCATTCAAAGACAAAGCACATTGATGTTCAGTATCACTTTGTGAGGGATATAATAGAATACAAAAAGGTGTTGTTGGTAAAGGCGGACACTTTGAAGAATATTGCAGATGCATTAACAAAATTTGTGAGCTCTCAGAAGTTCTCTTGGTGTAGAGAGAAAATGGGCATTTCAGGGCTGGAAAAATGACTAAGCTCTCTTGTGGCCCCTTGCGTAAAGAAAACAACAAGTGGGAGAATGTTGGGTTGTGTTATATTCTTTCCACAACTACCCCACGTAGTTAACCGAGGGGTTAGTGGGGGGGTGGAGCCCCCCTTTGTTGCGTCGATGGTGTAGCGGGGGGGGTCACAAGGGGTTTGAGGGGGTTTTGGACCCTATGTTAAGATGGGCGGACCCACCTATGGTTTTGTGCATGATTTTCGCACATGTTTTTCGACGCGATGGTTTTCAATCCATGGTATTGGACGTGATGGTTTTTCGGTCCATGGTATTGGATGCTTCGGCATGTATAAACATGTATTATAACATTGAAAGGAACATAATGAAAAATCAAGCTGGTAGTCCAGTTTTGGGATCCAGTGGAAATCTCTGTGTATATGTATTTTATGTGTTATGCTCTCACATTATTTATATTTTGTGTTTTAGAATTCGTATGCAGGTAATTTATGTACTGGGTTAAAACCTACAGCACATAGAGGTGTTCAACGGTGAAAAATTCATGGAGTTTTTAGTAGCTCAGAGGTCATAGAGGGAGCACTTGTCAGCAGCAGAGTAAGCTTCAGCATCAGAGGGTGTTTCTAGCCCAACGGGGAGGTCAATTGGGAGATTTTTTTGTTTCTAGAGTTGTTGGAGCAACAACACTTGGGAGAAGTCTTGCATGCAGTACATTCCAAAGGTTCAGGATCGGGTTCGAGTTGAATGCCTTTCTTATTGAAAGGGAGTGTTGAAAATGGCAACAAGAAATGCTAAAAATAGCATTGCTATAAATAGCAGTTCAGGTACCAGTGTTGGACATAGAAACAAGGAATGAAAAATGGAAGTGCTAAAAATAGCATTTCTATAAATAGCATTTCGGGATAGATTCCAATTTTAGTTAGTCCCTAAACTAAAATTGAGAAGTAAAATTCGAATTTGATCTTAGCAGTTGTTTGTAAAATATTTAATTAATTCATCTTGAGTTAATTAGTTGGATAAAATCAAACATGAAGTCTATGTGAAGACATGCAACGATTTCTCCATTGATTGAGGAATTTATCCCTTAGTTAAGGAGAAGAGGATAACTAGTTAGCTAAGTTAACTGAGTTAAGTCCATTTAGATTAGTTCCAACAGTTTATGGAATTAATTGTGAGTTCAGTTAGTCAATGCATGCATGCATGCAACTAGTGTACTCCAGATCACTGAATATTCTCTCATAAATAACTCATGCATGTCAATTCAATTAGACAGTCCCCAGTTGAGATCAGAGGAAGGGACAATGTACTATCAGTTGGAGGATTTTTCCTATATAGGAAACTCATCCATGCAAAAGGAATTATCTCCTTCAGGTTTGTGCAGTTATTTATGAGCCAAGTGAGTAGTGTGAGGTGGGAATTCACACAAGTGGAAGCACTGGACCCCAGGAAAAACTGCGCAAGGAAATAGGAGGCTTGGAGGGCAGAGGAGAAGGTTGTGAGAGCCTTTAACTGTCTATGAGCAGTATTGTTTTATTGCAGAGAGAGGAGGATAGCTTGAGATCTGATTCTTTTTGTAACTTGAACAAGATTTCCACTTGTATGATAATACAGAGATTAGGGTTTTAGGCTGAGGCTTTCCCCGGGTTATTTCTTCTGTGTTATGTATGATTGATTTCTCATTCTCAGTTATATGTGTTCTCTTGATATTGCTCAATTCGATTAAGCTTCCGCAAAGTGTTGTAGAAGTAGATCTTGTATTGTGTTTTAGTATATTGCATAATATGTTGATCTACAGTGGGAATTGTTAGATGATCCAAAAATACAATTTTATCATAGGTTATAAAATTAGAATAAAATAATTATTAATTTAAGATATTAAATTAATAATAATTATTCTAGAATGTTTAATTATTTAATGGAGTCTTTTAGAATTAGCATATTGTTGTAACTAGATATGACTCTCCAAATGTGTCGTATCTTAGGCTCTATTTTAGGAGATTAGTTAGCTAGTTGGTTTGAATAGCATTTATTGTAAATGGACACTTGTTATTTAATAAGTGATCCATAATTAGAGGTAGTTAGGACATGGAGCTTATATATAGCTCATTGCAAGAGTGTTTGTGTTGTTCGGGTGTAAACTCTTGCAAAATCAATTATGTAATTATTTTTTTTCTGATTAATAAAATTGTGTGTCTGAGAACACTTCTGCCATTATTGTGGTATCAGAGCTCCAGTAATGCTGCAGTTGATTTGAGGAGGAGATTCCAGCAGTTGATTTGAGGAGGAGATTCCAGCTGTGGAAAAACTCAACTCCGTTGAAGTGATCAGCAAAAGATTGGTATGAAATTTGCAAAAAAAAAAAATTGATTTTAGATCTGCGAATTCTAAAATCATTTTAAAAAAAACTGCAAATGCAAATCTGATGATTTTTTCAAATTGTTTGAGTGAATTAAAACAAAAAAGAGGACAGCGCTGTATATTTTAATGTTTTTTAAAAAGTCCTTTTAAAAACATTCAAATCGATGCATATTTATGGAAGTTTCGAGTTGTTGGTTGTTTTGGCCGTCTTGGGATTATGTTGCGGTGATGCCTGGATTCGTTGAAAGGAAATGTCACAAGCCGAGAAGCATTTGCAGAAGACAACGGATTTCAGTGTTGTCGAATGGTGTATTTAATCTCTGTAATTGATTGATTGAAAGCCGGCTGCATCTTTCAAATAATTTTCATACTCTATCGAGTATGGCACAATCAAAAGATTGTGGGCATTGAAAGACTTGACATTGCAGAGCGGATTTACTGTTGATAACTCCATATGTGATGGCATACTAAAGAATGAGTTTTTTGGCCTTCGAATTACAGTGAAATAACCAACAGTGGAATCCTGCTGGTCCTTGGGTAAAGTGCTCTTCCATAAATCGAATTTTGTCTGTCCATATCTGGAGGATAGAAGTTTGCACCCTGTCCATCGCGCTGCTGACTTGATTCCGCATTCATTATTCTGGTATCCGCATGATTGTTCATACCCGTTGCAATGTGTTCGTGGTTTCCTTTTGTGTCAACGTTTCAGACACGCCTAAAATTTGAGATCTGCCAGCATATATAGCAGAGCATTAGTGGAGTCCTTTCTGATATAAATCTGCAATCTCTTGCCTCGCTTCTGATTGGATCGCGGGAATTCGAACGACAGACATTGATCTCTCTAAGGCTGTGAAAAGGAAAGCCGTGAAGGAGCCAACAAAAATCGTTTCACTCACACTCACAGGTCATTAAATCATTATTTCATATTACTTACTTTTCCCAAATTAAATCTTCACGTCATTTTTTTATAAATCACTTTTGAAAAGTGATTTGAAAGTTTTATCACATTGTTTTGTAAAGGTGTTTATAATGTGATCATAAGGTTAATAAAGGATAGCATATGTCATATATATATTTTTGGGAGTGATAAGTGAGTGGGAGTAATAAGTGATTTTTTTTTGGGAGAAATAAGGTGAGCTTTATAAAAGTATTTTTTAAAGCTTTGTAATAGAGTGATGAGTGAGCTTTTAAAAGTATTTTTTTTAAAAGCCTTGTAATGGAGTAATAAGGGTGATGTTTTGAAATTTTTTGGAGTAATAAGGAGTTTTATTTGTAAATTGGAGAGATAAGGTGTGTTGGGTAATTTGTTTTTAAGAAGTTCTTTGGTATCATCACATTGTAACTCAAAGTAATTTTACTTTGAGGGGGGGTAATTTCTTTTTTACCATATTGTGCAAAAGCACCATTGTAAAAAGTCAAATTCTGAAAGTTGCCTTGTAAAAATTTGAGATATTGACTAGAGCCAAGTGCAAAGCTCAGTCAATTTTCTCCTGTTTTGACGACTATTCGAGGGTCAAGGCCAAGCCCCGATAGATCGTATTGTTTTTGTGTGGTGTGTTGTGTTGACTATCTTGTCATTTCTGTTCTGATTCTTGGTGCGACGCTTCAACGCTAAAATGTCTAAGTTGATTAATTTGTTTTCTGATTCCGACAAACTTGAAGGCACCAAATCTTATAAAACATGGCATCGACTCATCGAAAGCACACTCATTTACAATGAATTATGGCAGGGAATATGTGATGGAGATGTTAAGTCGAATAAACCCACAGATGCAGCTGCACTAGAAAAACGGGAAATCAAGAATGCTAAAGCCTTAGCTCTTATTAAATCGTCTGTGAATGATGAAATGTATGTCCATATAGAAAATGCTTTAGATGCATGGACTGCTTTGAAAACTTTTAAAGACCTCTTTGATACTCAGCCTGAATCAAAGAAAGTCGATCTACAATTAAAATTGTTGCAACAAAAATTAACTGAAGGCGGTGATGTTCTTGAATATATCTCAAGACTTAAGAATATCAGGCAAGAAATTATTAATGTTGGTTTTCCCACAATTGATGATAGCTTTATGGTCACAATTGTAATTGTTGGGCTTCCTTCTTCCTATACGCATTTTTTGGAGACTCTACAAGTAACTGGGAAATTAGAGAAATTAAAGTTTGATGAACTCTATGAAATGTTAACTCAACATGATAAAACTTTTGGGAAGAAGAAGAAAGTTGGTGAAGATGTTTTTCTCACAGAGGCCAGCACTAGTAAGTCATCAGCCGATAGTTCTCGAGGCAGAGGCAAATGGAATCAAAATCAAGCAGCACATAATCGAGTTCGAAGCCAAAGCAGAGGCAACAATTTTAACAGAGGCGGAAGAAATAATTTTCAAGGTAGAGGAAACAACCAAGGAAGAGGCAATTTTCAAGGACAAGGATATAATAATCAAGGTAGAGGACAATCTCAAAATAGAGGTCAAAGCAGAGGCAGAGGACAATCTTCAGGAAGAGGAAGAGACTTAAGTCAAATTGTATGTCGAAGATGTAACAAAGTTGGCCATTATGCTGAAGATTGTCGAACATCACTTAATAAAATTCTCAAGTTTCAGCAGCATTCAGCACAATTTGCAAATGATCAAGATGAAGATAACTCAGAATATGTTTTTACTTCCTCACCAGCATCACAAATTTCATCCCATCTTAGAAGTGACTATGAAGATGCCTGGATCTTGGATTCCGGGGCAACTCAGCACATGACTTGTCGACGTGATTTTTTCTAGAATTTTCAAGATTGCCAACTTAATTCCATTTTTCTTTGCTAATGATACAAAACATACTCCTTATGGAAAAGGAGTAGTAAAAGTTTTTCTCCCTGGTATTGGAGAAAAAATGATTTCCAATGTATGGTATGTACCCAGTTTCAAGAAAAATTTGCTCTCTTTAGTCACGATTCAACAAGCAGGACATCAGGTGATTATGGAAGATGGTTTAGTGAAGATTAATTCAGTGAAACAAAACTTGAAAACAGTCATGACAGGTTATGAAGATGGAAAACTGTTACGGATGAAAGGGACAGTTATTCCAAGGCATTCTGATTTTGCAAGGGCAGTGACTACAGGTATTTCACCTATAAGACTATGGCATGTAAGATATGGACATTTGAATTTTGAGAGTCTTTCTCAATTGCAAAAACAAGGAATGGTTAAAGGACTTCCCACATTCAAAAGGGAAAATGCAAAATGTGAAGCTTGCATTTATGGCAAACAAAATCGAGAAAGTTTTCCAACAAGTTCATGGCGTGCAAACAGGCGGCTACAACTAGTTCATAGTGATGTTTGTGGACCACTACAAACTTCATTTGGTGGTTGCAAATATTTCTTACTATTCATTGATGATTTCAGCAGAATGACTTCGGTTTACTTCTTGAATAACAAGTCAGAAGCATTTGATAAGTTTAAAAATTTTCGCCAACTTGTTGAAAATGAAGTCAAAGAAAAGATAGGTACTCTTAGGACAGATAATGGGGGAGAATTCACTTCAAATGAATTCAAAACTTATTGCATTGAAAATTGCATCAGACAACATCTTACTAATGTTTACACTCCACAGCAAAATGGAGTAGTCGAAAGAATGAATCGCACTTTGTTAGGCATGGCGAGATCCATGTTAACTTTCAAAAGGTTAAGTCCAACATATTGGGCAGAAGCAATCCATACAGCTGTCTACTTAAGAAATAGATCTCCAACCGCTTCTTTAGACGGAATCACACCTTATGAAGCTTGGTTTGGTTTCAAACCTCGAGTTAAACATCTTAGAGTTTTTGGGTCAGTGTGTTATGCCTTAGTTCCGAAAGAAAAACGAACTAAGCTTGACTCAAGAAGTTTAAAATGCACAATGATTGGTTATTCTGATGAGAAGAAAGGGTATCGTCTTTTGACCAATGGAAAATTCATTGTGAGCAGGGATGTCATTTTTGATGAAACAGAGAGTAAGAGTGCTGAAGAAATTGAAAATCTTCTTCACAAGTTAGAAACTAAGGGAAGTAAAAGAAATGGAAAAATGCAAAGTCAACCAACTTCACCAAATTGGTATGAACTTGATTTTCCTTCCTCTGAAGATGAGTCATCCAGTCCATCTACATCAACAACATCATCTGGGTCTTCTATCAGTTCATCCGCATCTCCAAGCAGCAGCAGTTCTTCTGACAGTGATTCTCCACATTCTTCACCTGAACAACGAACATCAGTTTATATTAATCCTCTTTACAATGATGGGGACTTTACAGAAGCACAAACAAGTGAGCACCAACTTCCGAAATGGGCAGTTCAACTTTTGAAAGATGTAAAGCCTAATGAACAGAATAAAACTGGCACCAAAAGGGCACATAGAAGTGAAGGCAATTTTGCCTTGATAGCAAATGATTTTACTGAACCTTCCACATACAAAGAAGCAGTAAAACATAAAGAATGGCAACAGGCTATGGTTGAAGAATATCAAGCAGTAATTGATAACAACACTTGGAAACTTGTTGATTGTCCAGCAAATGTTAAACCCATAGGATGTAAATGGGTTTACAGAATTAAGTATAATCAGAAGGGTGAACTTGAAAAGTATAAAGAACGACTTGTCGCAAAGGGTTTTGCACAGCAGGAAGGCATTGATTATGAAGAAACTTTTGCTCCAATAGCTAAATGGAACACCATCCGATTAACACTTGCATTGGCCGCTCAGAAAGGATGGAAAGTTCATCAAATGGATGTGAAAAGTGCTTTTCTCAACGGAGATTTACAGTAGGAAGTGTATATGACCCAACCGCCAGGTTTTGAAATTGAAGGACAAGAACATAAAGTCTGCAAATTGATTAAGGCTTTATATGGATTAAAACAAGCTCCCCGAGCTTGGTATGCAAAGATGGATGACTACCTTAAGAAATTTGGTTTTCAACGAAGTGAATCTGATGATACTTTGTATGTACGACAACAGGGAAAATATCTGGTCATTCTTGTTATGTATGTAGATGATTTGATCATTACTGGCAACCATGATGATCATACTGCACAGGTGAAAAAGGAATTACATGCAGGTTTTAAGATGACAGATTTGGGATTACTTCACTACTATCTTGGAGTTGAAGTCTTCCAACGTCCACATCATATTTTCATTTCTCAGAATAAGTATGCAGCAGAGGTTCTTCAGCGATTTGGCATGCAAGATTGCAAGCCCGTTCTCACCCCCATGGAGCAAAACTTGAAACTTTCAAAATTTGAAGGGGGGGGAAAGGTGGACAGTACAACTTACAGACAGTTGATTGGCAGCTTGATTTATTTGACAAATACTTGTCCTGATCTATGTTATGCAGTCAGTATTCTTTCACGTTTTATGCAGGAACCACGAGACAGCCACTGGAATGCAGCCAAAAGAGTTCTTCGATATATCCAAGGAACAAAAGATTTTGGTCTTCTTTACACAAAGACTAAAAATTTTGTACTTGGTGGATATTCTGATGTCGACTTTGCTGGGAGTATTGATGATCGAGCATCAACATCAGGTTATTTAATGAACATGGGATCAGCAGCAGTATCTTGGAGTTGTAAGAAACAAGCTACAGTGGCCACTTCTTCAGCAGAAGCAGAGTACATTTCAGCATGGGAAGAAGCATGTGAAATTGTTTGGTTGCGCCGAATTTTGCAGGACTTGGGCATTTCTCAGGCAGAAGCTACATCGTTATTCATTGACAGCCAGTCAGCCATCAAACTTGCCAAGAACCTAGTTTTTCATTCAAAGACAAAGCATGTGGACACTAAGTATCATCATATCAGATCTCTCATTGCAAAGTGTTGTAGAAGTAGATATCTCATATCAAATCTCTCTTGCGCCGAATTTTGCAGGACTTGGGCATTTCTCAGGCATAAGCTACATCGTTATTCATTAACAGCCAGTCAGCCATCAAACTTGCCAAGAACCCAGTTTTTCATTCAAAGACAAAGCATGTGGACACCAAGTATCATCATATCAGATCTCTCATTGCCAAGAACCCAGTTTTTCATTCAAAGACAAAGCATTTGGACACCAAGTATCATCATATCAGATCTCTCATTGCAAAGTGTTGTAGAAGTAGATCTTGTATTGTGTTTTAGTATATTGCATAATATGTTGATCTACAGTGGGAATTTCTACAGGGGTAAGTGGGAAAGACAAAGTAACCTACACAACGATTCAATACTCCCTGAAATACTAAGCCCCTGTGATGTCGAGGGACCAAAATAGAGAAGCTAGAATTCTACCAATGTGTCGCAAAGTGTTGTAGAGGTTGAAACACCCTCCAAAATTTTGGCATGCATCCAATTTTGGGGCCTCCCTTGGATTTTTAATTTATGTTTGTGAGCACTCAGGCTCACCTGTGGGCTCGTGTGAGCCTTTACAACCTCCTTGCTTGACCATTCAACGGACTGCTTTTTTGCATGTTGGTCTCAATGCCATGCTTGCGGCCATGTTATGGTCATGCACACGGTCCTCGCTTCGTGTGTACATGTTGTATTCACTATGTGAACATCTGTCGCACTCGCACATGAAGTTTTATGCACTATCATGAAAGCATTGTTGCAGTCATTCAATGATCTATCACAAGCATTGCGCTTTTCACTCGCACCGTCAAACATTCATGTTGAGCATATGTTGTCTTGATGGTTTGAGGCATCTTATTTTCAATTCATGTTGAGTGTGTGCTTTCAAGGTTGCATATGCAAAAATTCACTCCTCACACCCTTAGTCATTTTTCTAAAGTTATGACGAACAGATCACCCTCTAATAGTCAAACCTCCACCATGCAATTGACTCAACTAACTGTCACCCAAAATAGCGCAAAATTGTCCAACAAGCCATTTTAATCTGTGATGCTTGCAAGCTAGTCGACCAACCCCTTTGCTGGTCAACCAGAGAGTTTGATAGGGAAGTAACCCCAGCACTCACTCCCCTCAAAAATTTCACAAAAGCTGCAGACCTTGCCTGCTCCACTGATTGAGGAAACTGCACAGACAGGCCGGACAGACACCAAATTCCCGTCCCTGACTCCCTCAAAAAATTTCACAGTTTTCCTAGTAAGCCACCCAGTCAGTCGGTCAGCTGCTTACCCAGAAAACTGTGCAGATTTCATGAGAAATCCCCTATGATGTCCATCATCTCACTCAGCTTAGAAATTGCACAGAGGTGTTCAACAGGTCATCCTCCCAGCAATTGCATAGTTTTGTCTCCAACAACCCCGTAGCCCGCTGCTAGCTCCCTCCAGGAATTTCAAATTTTTTGCTACCAATCCATCCCACAACCCAATGCTATCTCCCTCCAAGAATTGCACAGTTTTTGCTGCCAAGTCTCCTAAAGCCTGCATTCATCTCCCTCCAGGAACTGCATAGTTTTTCTGCCAAGCCACTCAGTGGTTCGCACTGCCTCCCTCCAGAAATTACATAGATCTACCCTCCAGCCGAACCAGATCCCGTGGATAGTCAGTGCTAATCTGGATTGCCCATCTCAGTCTCCCAGTGAATTCTATTCAATTTTCACCAACAGTGACCAGAGCCCACATCCGAGCTTGAAACTTTCCTTGCACAATTTCATAGCCTTGTCCTCTCTCCCTGTCACCTGCATCCGAAAGAGAATAACAATGGATCGTGGTAGACTATGAGGTTTATGGATTTGATGTCATCACATCATGAGTGATTGTAGATATAGGTATATGGATAATACATGACGTGATGATGGATGGGATGAAAAAGGAGAGTACATGCAAGGATATGTGTTCGCGAACGGATGAACGGACAATGCATGCGAGGAGAAGTTTTCGCGAACGGACGAACATGTCAAGCATGCCAAAGTACAAGAAAATGAGTAACGTGCACATGCAACATCAAGAAAACACCAAGGCCATCAAAGACCCCGCACACCTTTCCATATGAAGTTGAATCTGTGATACATGAAGAGCGCACCCATCACTCAGTAGCACTGCAGCTCGACATGCACTCCAGCAGCAACATGAACATATCAGCACTATCATGTTGAGTCATGTCATGAGTCATGTCAGCCACATCACTACTGTGGGCCATACTATGTAAATCAATGTAATGTAACGTGGAAGTCCAAGAGACCCACATGTCATATGAAGATTCATGTAAAGCTAAAGAGTTAAATAAGTCAAACAGTCATGAGGGATGTCGAATAGTCACAAGGGCCAGTTTCACCCTTGGCTATAAATACCCACTCATTTGTACATGCAAAGGAATTTTTAGAGTGGCTCCAATACCCCTTTCATGAGGTTAGTGATTTATGGCCTACCGATGTGTCTTGGAACTTCCACTTAATTCAGAAGCCTAATCACAGGCCAGCACATTTTCACACATGTGTTGTAGTTGTTTGTAAGATTAATCTTGAACACTTATAATACATGTTGCTTTAACCTGTGTCAAACAATTGAACTCATTCATTTTCTCTAATACATATAATTATGAAAATGTGTTGTATAAGTTGTTAATGATGTCCTGCCCGTGTTGGTTACCTCCCCAGATATTAGACAGAACCTTTCACATAAACTTGTTATAATGACCATCGCACATGTGCAAGCTGCTCTGCTGGGTGTTGTACATACTATCTTCCCGTGTGTCTTCTGACTGTCGCATCTGTGTGGACTGCTCCTCCAGAATTTGTGCATGTCCTGTTGTGTTATGTGTTTCTGACAGAATTGGGATTTTTTCCCTGTCGACTAGAGACTCACTTCCATCTTTCCTCTATGTTGTGAAAGAACCTTGACACAAGTAACACTATCATTCACCAGGCATGTGAACCTCGAAAAAAAAGCAGAGCACTCTCTCGTGCTGACAAGTAAGAGCTAAGGCAAACATTTAAGATAATGGAAACCGGGCCATCATACAGGATGAGACTCCGACACCAAATGGTGTGAGGTCTAGTTGGGACTTGATACCAGGAATATCCTATGAATGTTGGCGGGTCTAGCACCGTCAACAGAGTTTTTATTTACTCACAGGGTAATGGACGTAAAAAGGATGGTGTTATGACCCGACTCAAAACTTTAATGCAATCAAACATGATATTGTGATCATTTCTTTTCAATGAATTCTAGCTAAAGTAAGGTGAGAGTTTCTTCTTTAAAATATTAACTCCATAATGCACCACTTCTAACTTTCTAATTCAATTCAAAGCCCTAACTGCCAAACCACGCAATGTAATCTATGCACAATTTTCTTGAAAACTATGAAAATGTAATCTATGCACAATTTAAGTTCATGTTATGAAAAAGAGAATTCTAACTATGAAAATGTAATATATGCACGAGAATTATTCAAAAAAACACAAGATGATTGCAAATCAGCGAAAGCGCAATAAAACTATTTTCCTTCACCAATATAACTAAAGAACCAATCGAGTGTAAGTAAAGGAAATTGGGTGAAAATTCCAAAGATCAAAAGTGATGACACTCAAAGGTGATTAACACTCTGAGTAATGACCAAAGGAAATAAAATTACTAATTTCTCAAAAATAAAATTCAAAACAACCAATCAACTTGACAGAGACTTACTAAAGGTGTAAACAAGTGTAATTAAAGAGGAAAAATCAAAATTTCTCGACTTGATGAAAAGGAAACTGAAATTTTCAAAAATTCCAGGTATGTGCATAGGTAATAGAACAATATAGTGGGCATACGCATTATTTCAAATGGAAAAATATGCAGATATATGCTATGTGCCTAAATATAAAGTGCGCACAGTGGAAAATTTTTAGAAAAAAATAAAAACAAGTCAAATAAATCACAAAATCCATATTCTCAACATTTCCAAACACTCATAGAGGGATTCAACAGAAGGATCAAAGGTAAAAACAAATATAATGAATGATGGAGAGTGAGATGTTCCCTAGTATAGTCACCAATTTGTTAGGCAGACTAATCCCTCTTACAGACAAGACTGATCTCCCTAGACCTTAGATAAATCTAGTAACAAATAAGAAAAAATTGTTACCGTTTCTTATATTACAATTGAATGAAACAAGCAATATGAGGGGATCACTTACTATTTAATCGAAATTCATTATGAAGTCCCTTTCAATTCCTTCTACCACTCGCTTCTCCTTGATGCTTTAGACACCATTCTAGCACTTCCCACAACTTCTCCATGATGTCGTGAAGGATTTCTACATAGAGAGAAACAAACAAAGGATCAAGGCATCTAATATATAGCATAAAATATAAATGAACTAATTAACTAAAAATATATCATAAATTGAATAAAAAATCAATCATAACCTATGTGGGTGATCAAGAAATCCCACAAATGATATCAACAAAGACATAATTGAGAAAGAACAATTGCTTTTATATTAATAAAATGGAGAACATAATTGCAACCTTAAATCCTTGATGTTGCAAGCCTCTTCTCATAATCTCCAACCCTCTCCTTGGATGAATAGCCTCCTAGCCTTATTACTACAACATAATCCTACCTTCAATAGTCCTTCTCAATCCTCAGGCTAGTGTTATCTTTATAGTCCAAAAGGAGGAAGTTTGGGATCCATTTCCCAAGGGATGAGATCCACATATGGTGGGATAGGGGTTCCACAAAGAGAGGGAAGTAGCTCCATGATGAAAGGGATCAGGGCTAAATAGGCAGCCATTCAAAGCTTGTTAGTTGGGAAATATTTGACTAACAAAACTTCTAGACTTTACTTTTTAGTTTTACATGCGTTAAGTCATGTGTGCAGGTGATATTGTAAGACAAAGCGCACTTATGCACAGTTTCTAATGGACTTGTTGACGGTGTTGGACCTATCAACATGTCAAGGGGATCTCCCTATTAAGAAGTCTCAATTAGACCTTAGACTGTTTGGTGTAGGAGTCCTAGTAGTTGGTCGTATGGTAATGCCTTGACTATGATTTTGCGAAGAGGCAAGTAAGATAACTCTGTCAGTAGAAAGGGTGTGACCGCTGCAGTGAGTCAAGGAAGGTGCATGAGAGGTTCTAACACATGTGAGTTCAGATGAGTGCACCCCTTGGCAACCTGTAACAGTACTCGGATGGGAAGGGAACACACGACCGAAGATGAATTACAAAGCCGGAAAGCAAGTCAGCTGGAAATCCAAAGTGATGGTTAAACCAACAGCACATATGCAACAAGATTCATACAATTGCATACAAACAGTTTATACACAACTATGTAAGTTAAATAACATACATTTCTACAACAACCGAAACAGTCCAACTACAATAACAAGATATGCATGAAAACGTGTTGGCTCTAATTATATAAATAAGTGTAAGTTCCAGTCATACAATACATCCATGTAAACCTGCTAGCCTCAATAGTGGAATGTTACAACCACATCAACCTGCTCCTCCAAAGAGATGAACTGGCTTTGTGCAGTGGAGAAGCCAAGGTGTGTTACAATATTGTCCAAGCTCTCTCCAAGATAGTCTTATCGGAAGCTTGGCTGACCAAAAGCCTCTACAATGAGTTATGAGGTTATATTTATAGCAAAGGGTGGGGTGACCCTTGACATTCCCCTTTGTTACAGTTCATCTACCCTCATGACTCTTCACCTACTCTATGGGTGTTACATCCAAATATTGACACTTGAACTTCCACTTGACAGGACACTACATTACAATGCACATGTGCTCATGTGAGACGAAGTGGCTTGAGCAAGCCATGCAAGACATCACTGACTCTCGGTTCATTTTGGTGAGACCAAATCTTTGGCATGCTTGTGATGGTGAAGGTGGTGAGCTGATACCAATCTCGGTCGTCTGTGATGGTGTGCATGCACCCCATGGTCACATCTTGCCGAAGCAAACTCTTGCCTACATTGCAACCGGTGCATTGATTCGACTCCTTTATCCAACTCGTCTGCTAGCATGCGCAAGGTCTTCTTGGGTGCAGCTGAACCGAAAACACACCAATGCATAGTGTTCATGCTAATCTTCAAGTGTGTTCTAGTGGTCATGCTCATCAACTTGTCAAAGTACA
The DNA here is from genome assembly GCA_031772625.1 of Pinus tabuliformis. Classification (NCBI taxonomy): domain Eukaryota; kingdom Viridiplantae; phylum Streptophyta; class Pinopsida; order Pinales; family Pinaceae; genus Pinus; species Pinus tabuliformis. The sequence goes on from CM062813.1 coordinate 271,657,450, forward strand.
TGTTAAGCTCTAGTTGGACTTTCTTCTTGTCTTCGTGTTGGTGAGTGTGCTGAAGGGGTTAGATCGCATGCGTGCACACAATGACATGAATCCCTTGCATGTGATAAACAACACTACTCACCATGTCTGCTCCATACCAGCTACTGGGATAGATCTATAACTTGTACGAGCGCAGATTCATCTGCGAGTGCATGTTGCACCCACTGATGTTCTTGTTCCTGTTGCGACTCGTTTCTCTATCGTGTAGCTTCATGTTCTTCCTTGAGTTGCTGCTTTAAGACATGCAACTCCTTCTTTGTTCCATTCTCTATCTTCACATGATCTTCATGTCGTGTCATCACCTCATAGCCTGAGTCTCCAAAGTTTCTTTCATCATCTGTGGATTTGCTTGAGCTTGCAACTTTGTTCCGCCTCTGTGTTGTCAACAACCTTCCTCTTGCATTCATTGCATTCGGTATGTTTCCTTCAGCTATTGTTCATGATGTTTCTCGTTGTGATGTTGCTATTGTCATATCTTGATGTCCTTGTCTACAAACAACTTGATATCTTCGTGAGTAGGCAAGCTCATAGACATTTAATCGACTGCATCTCCAGGTGTGCTCTGAACGATGTCTTCGACTCTTCTCTCTTGGAAACCATTGTACCTGCACTATTGAGAGGCAGATGAACACCTGCTATACCTAGACACATGGAAACACTCATGGGAATCAATCTGACAGTCAAAAACCAAAATGAACTTGAGAACTAACTTGTAACATACCTATGTGACTCATCATGAAGTTTGCGTAATTTCGTTTGGGAGGTCGGGAGATTGACTGCCAAGACTACCTAAGGCATAGTCTGGGCTGGTGGGAGGTTGACTGACTATTGGAACTACAAAATGCACAGTCCATTTTGGTTGTTGACTGTTGGAATTGCGCAATGCACAATCTTAGCTGGCAATCATTGTAGGCTCAGTGACTGCATTGAGCAATTTTTTGGGCCAACAATCACTGACCCTCAGAAATGCACAAAATAGTCCTGGAGGACAGTCACTCGGCAGAAATGCGCATTTCTGGAGAGGAAGACAAAGCCTTCCTTCCCCAGATTGTGAAATGTTGTCTCAGTGAAGGTAGAGTCCGGGCCAAGGTTGCCCAGACTCGTCGACAGGAAACTGAACGGGAATGTGAGTGCGAATGCATGGTGATACTGAGAGTAATCATAAGTGAATGATCATGCATGAAAACGGTGAATGACAAATTCAAAAAACGAAACAACATGCATGTAGGTGAGGCGAGTCACCGAATCAGTGACCGTTCGTGAAAAACAGTTTCATGCATGCGACAACAGTGAGATGTCAACGAAAATGGAAACAATGCTAGGACAAGCTAGTATACATGTAAACGACAATAAGTGTTCAAAGAAATCAAGCAAATAGTACTCATACAAGCGAAAACACAAAAAGTGACATAAATGTAACACAAGGCATGGAAAGCGAGCTTACCCCAAAACAGTTGAGCTGAATGTGCCGACTGTTCCTAGATGTGATGTGGGACATCAGAGATGCAAGATTGATGTGAGGAATGATCTCTGAAGTGTCTGGTTGATGAGTTTTGATAACATCGAGGTTGTGACGTGCAAGCCACAAATCTAGGGAAAGCGAAACTTAGTGGAAAGTTTCTGAAATGATCCTTGAATGTAACCTCCAATTGCTAAACATAGATCCCTAAAACAAGGGATGCCTTTGCATGCTGCCTTGGGAGAAGTATTCCATGCATGCAAGTCTATTTTGCTTGGCCCAAATGGAACCGGTCAACTTAGTTGCAAATGCAAGAGGTTGTTCGACTGCTAGCAGAAAATGTGCATTTTTGGCTGGGAGTTGGGCTAGATGCCCAGGAGATTTGCGCAATTTATGGGCAGAGCACTTGACTGCTTCCCAAATTTGCTCAAATTTTGGACTGAGCATCCCTACTTGGGAAAATTGCGTAATTTTCACTGTGAGTGTTGACTGCTAGAATTGTGCAATTATGGAGCCCAGTAGGCTGCTGTTACCGGGAATAGTGTCTATGTAGAACTGCTAATCCCACTAAGGCTGGTAGCTACCTTAGAAACAAACAAAGTAAAACTACTTTCATTTTCCTTTATGAGAGATAGATGAGAGAAGAATAAAGGAGACCAACCTCTGTCTTGCGCTTGGTTCCTTGCTCGATTCCTCTCTCTTCTGATAGTCCTTTGCTACTTTCTTTCTTGTATACCCAGCTTCACAGAGTACCTATAGAATCAAAGCAACATAACACTATACGAGAACATAGATCCATTATCATAAACAATTTAGGATCAGATGTAAATTGACCATACAAATGCGTAAAACATAAATCACACAAGAGTATGGAGGAAAACTTGAATAGCTTTATTGATAATCAAGAAAGAGCCAAGAGAGTTGGTGAGCTCCAGTATTGTAGCAATAATGCTACAACTCCTGGGGCTTCCTGTCTCTTAATTTTATCAACCCGGTAGTTCGTACAAACTTGGAAGCGACGGTGCTATATGCACAAGTACTAGCGCTTGTCGCAGCTGTCACTTGGTCAGCTGGCACAAGTCCGCTAGGGCTCAAGCCAACTTCTATAGGCTCTCAGAAGAAGCTTGCTAATTGATGGACGAAAGCTATTCTCAAAGGAAAACTACTCTACTTGACAAAATGGACTGAAAGCAAATCAAAGCATGTAAACCTAGGAAACCCTAATTTAACTAGTCTAACCTCTATAATGCAAAGAATGTGAATGAAACCTCTACCAATGCTGCTGTTACCTCTAATAAGTGGGAATGCATGGATTTAAGCTACTTGCATCATAAAAGACATGTTTTTGTATTTTTCCCTTAAGTGAATGGAATGATTGTGATTTTGTGCTAACTAGGGTTTGGTTGTGCATATGGGATGGAGAAGGAAGGAAAGTGTGGGACAGGTTGGGGAGGCTAGGAGAGGTTCCTAGGGATCCTTAGCATCCATCCACAGAGGTTCCTCACATTCAGAAGCTCGGCAACCGAGTGAGTGGCCTCCTACAGGAAGTCTGCAGGGGATCCTACAGGATACTCTGGTTTCTACAGGATGTCTACAAACGGCTACAGGATGACCTACCGTGAGTGTTTGGCGTGATGGAGGAGTGATGAAATGGTAGGGGGAGATGTGTAAGGTAGGAATGAGGCTGGTGATGGCTGTAGAAGTGGAGGAATGGGGATAGGGAGTGAATGTAGGGAGTAGGTTGGAAGATAGAGGGCTAGGTCAACGAAAGGGCTAGAGAATGGAAGTACGTGAGGAGTGAAAGACTTTGGGAGATGACAGAGCGGAACAGAGGTCAAAGATGTGTTTGCATGTGTGATCAAGATGGAGAATGAGGTAATGGAACGAGAGAGAGCAGTGTAAGTGAAACAAATGCTTATGACTGTCACCAAACCGAAAATGCATCAACCTAAACTACCTGTGCTTGTAAATTCAATGAACAGCAATCCAAAACGCGAAGGAGAATGTGCATGAAGCTGTGGTAAAGGAGTGTGGTGCAGGTGTGAATCATGTGGAAGCATCTAACATAACGTGACTGTGTTTGCAGCAATCATGAAATAAAGAAATGCGTATTTTTGGTGGTTAGTCATGGACTGCACCCCAATCCCAAATGAGATGGCAGTGAGCCTTAACAACCTTTTTGCTGGAGCTCCAATGGATTATATCTATCCTCTGCTAACCTAAACAACTGTAAACAAACTCACCATAAGCAAATCCTATCTAAATTCATGAAAAACAACTAAATTAACAACCTGTAATTCGAATTGCATGTGGAAATGAAAACTCAAAGTGCTGAAACGAAATGGAAACAACACTACAGCAGAGGGGATCTATGGCTCTCAGGTTGGGCCCTAACCTGAGAGCTATAGTCTCCTTAAGAAAACTCAGAACTAGATCAGAATCTGCCTTCTTTATTCATAATCTGATGTCATGCCAAAACTGGCTTACAACAAGAACTAACACCGAGCTGTGCTCCAAAATTACAATAGTAATGCGAAAGTTTCAACAACCTATCAAAGGCTACGGCCTCTATACTTATGCAAAATAGTGATCCAACAAGTGTCCTTGATTTTAGGAGCTCGGCTGTCCAACTAGAGTTTAACTGCTAATCCTGTAGGACAATCATAAGTGTTGTTCCTGTAGAACAGTTGTAACTGCTGTTCCTGTAGAACAGCTGGCTGCTTCTAAGCTCGGAGGGGAGATGGATTGGAGCTCGGAGTTCTTGGTGGGAATCACGAGGAATGTCCCAAGACTGTGGACATCCTCTCCTAAAAACCAGCAGTGCCACCTCCTTGTCTCCTTGTCTCCTTTTCACGTGGTCTTTTCTCCCTTTTAATGCAAAAACCTGAAATCATGATGCATTAGTCACGTAGATAAAGTGTCTACCCTTCTTCCTGCAAACAACACGAACAAACTAAGAAATGCATGCATAAGCAATAAAAAATGAATGGTTTGAGCAAGTAGAATAGGCCAAAATGAGCCCAAATTGTACCAAAATTGGGACTCATCAAGAGTTACAACCAATTGTTCTGACCCAGCATCATCCTCTCAGCAAGTAAGCCCTTCTTCACCTCATGAAAATCTTAGATCACCCAACACTATGATGTTGCCTCAAGAAACCAACAGCAATTCCTTACAAGATGCAAAATTCTAGCCTCTGGATCTCTGGGATGAGGGATCCATATATAGATGTCTGCAAGGGAGGTGAGTTAGCTTTTGAGATTTGATTAGTGTCTCCCCTCTGATAGTTCTTTATTCCACTTGGAGATTGATGATCTCTTACTCATCCCTAGTCGAATTCAGAGAGGCAAGTGTCACAGGAGAAGCTTCTGGAAGATTCCATGCTTCTCCACCTCGCGGATTGACCCTGCCATTTGTCCCTTCTCGCCCATCGCAACCCATAGAAGGGATTTTTGAAATTCAACGCACCTACTGTGTGTATTTAGGTGGGATGCAATGCACTTTGCCTATGGAGCAGGTGAAATGGTCCAGTTTTGACCAGTTCTGAGTAGTTTTTCATGGAGAACTTTTGGGAGAAGTTGTAATCAGTTAACCTTGTTCTTTTAGGGTTTGTAACAACACCTTTAGGGACTTAGGAGCCCTTAGTTTATGGACATTTATGCTTGGGGTTGTAGTGCCCAAAAATGTCTATAACAGTTTCCCCCTAAAGCATGAGGTCGTTAATCTTTTTGATGTCGGGTGAAATGCTTTATCATGAGGATCCGAAGTTCTTTCAAGCTAGAAGAAGACCTGTAATAAGATACAATACAATACATTATCTTCATAATATTTTCATGATCTAGCTGAGGCGGGCATTCCCATGCTCAGCTTTATAAATTCAGTTTCATGTACATATGACAGACAATCGTCTGAGTGTAGACTGATGATTCTGGTAGAGCCATCATCCCTTAGATTGGATGATTATCTGTGCAGCAATGATGTACATTTGATGTCTTTATTTTCCTGAATATATATCGCAGCCTGGATGGATGAAACTAGATCCGGGGTCTTCAATCTCGTTCGATCTTCACTCAAAGTACAAGTCGATCCAGTGAGAGATGTTCTGGAGTCGAACATAGAAAGACATCGCCTGATTATCAGCCAATGATGTAAGTTGTTAACAGGCGCGAGAGGAATCACCGATAATGATGATGACCCTCAAGGTACTACAGTACAATTTACATGGTGTGAATAAAGGACTTGGTGTCGAACACCACGCAAAATCTTTCAGTCGAAGGCCATTGATGTAAACCTGTTTCTGAAAGTGAGAAACTTGCCATTGAGGCATGCAAGCTTCAAAGTACTGAAAGGGTTGTTCCTAGATCGACTTCTTGGATAATAAGCTGATGTCGACAAGAAGTGATCCGTCATAGGAGGGCCTTGATAGATCCCACATCAATGACACGGAATGGAGCAAATGATTTTAATGGAGGTGAAAACGATCTGGTGATATAAGGTTCAGGGTGGCGGTCATGAAAGAATGGAGCGTAAATGTATTGCAGCGGGTGAGACAGGTGAATTCTCTGAGTGACTTCTCTTGAACATATCGGTGACACTGACATGATGGATTGGTAGCATTAACCCCAAATGTGGATGGTGTGATGGGACCATGGTGATGTGACCAGTGAATGGAACAATCCAACCCGACTTGGATGCGGAGTGAAAGTGTCATGTTCAAGAGTGACTTGCTACCAACAAAGTTTCTTCAAGTTTTCTTCCCAATTTTTCCCCAGTCATTGTTGACCGGTACCTCTTTATTTTTGTCAAGCTTGAGGAGGATAACATATGCTTGTTCTATAATTTGCCCTTCGGGCAAACCCATCGCTATGTTTTAACGAGCCTAGCGATAGTGAAACTCATTCTTGTCTGTTATGGACAAGTTTATCGCTATTAGGTTTTAACGAGTTTAACAACAAAGATAACTCGGTCCTTTTCATTTTTAGAGAGTCTGAAAAGGGACATAAAGGAAAATCCAAAAATCCTTTTTCGTCATCTAATCTCTTAAGTCCAAAAAAGTATAAAACAATACAGAAGGGATGAATTTTCGGTACTTTTAACGAGCCGAACAAAACAAGCACTCGATATTTTTGTATAATAATCCCTCAGGTCCAAAAAGATTAAAATCTAAAGGAGGGATAACACTTCTGGTCACTTTAACGAGATGGAGAGGCCAATGGCTCAGCAATCTTTTCATATTTTACGAGTCAGTTGAAAAGAGCTTAAAGGAGACTCGTCTTTGAGGAACGAGTGATAAATTCGGGTAGCAGCTGATTCCAGGTAAGGTTTGGAATTTCCCAATCACGGTAGTGTTACAAGGATGGCTAATAGGATCACTCTTCGTAGCTATTCCTCAAAAGGGGTAAACAATCAAGTGGAGGTGAATGATCGGCTAATACAGAGTGGAGGTGATGATGAGAACATGACCAAGGCTTTAAAGGCTGAAGTAGTACATTCATGATGGTTATTTACAAGAAATTGGTTCATTTTTTAATGAGCTTAAACGCTGGGAGAAACATTTGCTCATTGCTTATGTTTATTTTTTAACGAGCATGAAGTCCGCGTTAAAACTGCTCGATTAATCCAGTCGTATAATAAGAATGTCTCATATATAAAAACGACATTATTTCAAAGCTTTGCCCCACATCCTTTCTTTATGCAAGTTAGGAAACGACCAATCCTACGAGTTTAAAGGGTTAGAGGACCTATAAATTTAAAAAATAAATGGTCACTCTTCGCTTGCATGCCCCCAGGTATAGAGACATAGAGTTTCAAGGTTACCCCGCAATTTCGCGGACAAAACATTTGTTTTGCCAAAAAAGGCCTACCTCTTTCAGGTTACCAAAGATTGTTCTATTTGTACCACAAACAAAAAACTTCTTCGGTGATGTCTACCGAAATAGACAAAGGCGAGTGGCGCAGACGCCTCCACTCACATAACTTTGACGAGGGAATATTATTCCAGTCTAACCCCCTTTTCCAATCACGGACGGGAGTGTCAGACTAGTCAGATATCCTTCACGGAAACCTATGCTATACCTGAAGTTTTCCTGCCGAAGCAAACTAGGGTGCATGCCCCCTGGGTTTCAGTCATGTCCCCCAAATCACTCGCGCTCATCAGGTGGATGGACTGGGGATTGATGAGGCATTCCTTGCGTGAAAAGACCATTTAGGGATGGTATATGACTATTTGCTATGCGTGAACCGGTGAATGAAAGCTGGTCTATGAACTTGACCACTCTTCCTTCGTGCGGAAGACACATTACTCTAAAGAGTGAGGAGACAATGGCTCCCATGCAATAAATATAGTCTCGCCCAAGGAGTATATTATAATCCAAGGGTCCTTGGACTACCATTACATTCATGTGAACAGTTTTCCCTCTCAATGTTATGGGCACATTGGGAAGGATCCCTAACGGTCAACTGGTTCCTTTGTCAAAGCATATTAGATTTCTCATCTCAGGCAAAAGCGATGGCGAACCAAACACTTTCCAAGCAGTTGAGGAAAGGATACTCATAAAAGCCCCTTCATCTATGATCGTACCGGCCATAACCATTCTATATACTTGAGCAATGATTCGGAACGGTACATTAGCCAGTAAACGGGGTCTGCTAAGTAGATTCCAGTCAATGGAAACAACTAGGTTGCTTGGAGGTGGGACCGAATAGATGGCCGGGTACGACTCTGACGAACTTCCTTCCTGCGGTAAAGGAATGGGTAAGTTGCCCCCATGTTCATCGGAGTCTCTGCTTACAAAAAGAACTTGAACGGTGTCATCCTTGTTCTCTTCGATGACTGTATCATCTGAAGGTGGAACCTCTGAAGGCAAGACCGGGTCAACTACCACCTCGACCTTTTGACTTTTGTCTGGTATGGATTCAGATGGTTTTTCTTCAATGGTAGATACTTCGGTCGACCACAAGGGCGTGTCAGCCGGATTTTCAACTAGTGATGGACTCGGCAAGAGTTTTTTATATCCAGGAGGAAGCCGTAACGGTGAAACTGGACGATCGTCCAAAACTCTTTTAGCCTTGTCTAAGAAGGGACAACGGTGGACGGTATGATCGCCTTCACACAGTTTACAAGGAAATTTACATTTTCCTTTTTGTCCAAGGGCTTCACTTTCACTAGTTGACGGTGTACTTTCAACATGATCATCAGAGGTTGACAACACCTGATTGTGCAAATGAGGAGACCAGTCCCTTAAGATCCGAGGGATGCAAGGAAAATCTCGATGAAAGTGATCTCCCTTGCAAATGACACATGGTGATTTAGGCCTGGTCGGTGCAGTGTGTGGATTTTCGCTAGACGATGCTTGGTTGCCCCTTTTCACCTTTGGCTCCTTCTTCTTCTTCTCTTTCTTCTTCTTTTCCTTCTTCTTCTCAGGTACTTTATTTTTGGCTTTACCAGCTTCATCAAGCGAAGAGGAAGGAAGAGAGGAAGAATTGAACGAAGTAGAGGGTTGGGGGGTAATTCTGAAATCGTCTAGTTGCTGACTCGATTGTTCAGGAACCGCGGTGTTCTGAACGACAGAGGTTGAGAAGAGCCATACGGGCAAGCCGATTGTCAATCCTAGAAGCGACAATGTGGCCTTATGGGGTGCACCAACATCTCCCCAAGAGGAGAAGGGTCTAGGATTTCCTCCAAGGGGAACTCCTTGGTTGGTGGACTCCATTTTCCTCAACCTAAGACCAACGTAGGAAAGGTGATAATTATTCTGTTTAAAATAAATTTTAGACGCTTTGACACAACTAGTTTTTTCAATTTTTAAAGAGTCGAGAAAAAACAAAAGATGACTCTAGTCGCCTTCGATTTTTAATGAGCCTGAAGTGACAAGTGCTCAGATGGACCTTTTCCATTAAGGAGTCTGAAAAGGAACGAAAGGGACTACTCTAGAAATATAGACAGAGGGATTACCAAACCAATTGCAAAACTACTGAATACTTTTTACGGTACGGCAATCAATCTTCCCGAATGTTGTGTTCAGTGCATTGTGATCGATAGGGCGGCAGACACGGCTTCCTATGGATAAAGGATTAAGCCTATTGTGGTCTCCCAAAATATACTCGATGGTACGTGGGAGCACAAGTCCGTACTGGCACTTATCGTCTCAAAGCGGAGGAATCACCCAACCAACAGTGAAAACAACAGTTACCAGGCTTTACAACGCGGAATACGTCTCTAGCCTAGACTTCTAGATGTTGTGCGTTAGGTTCCAAAGCGTTGTTAGATTCATTAAATATATTTTATAGTTGATCTTGCTTAAGAAATTTTCCTTTCAGGTTCACCGCGTGATGTATATGTACAATTCCTAAAATGCAATCTAAGATGATAAACAATTGTTTTATCTTCTTTATGCAATGAAAATCCTAGCTACTAAGGAAAGATAGACAGTATTCTTTCAATAAAGAACAAAGAGCACACATTATATGCACTGTTCTAAATCAAACCAATCAAATAGTCTAAATGAAAATGCACATGCATGTATTTGTTTTCAGCCTTCTTAATATGTGAATGATAAAAAGAAAGCTAATGCGCAAATCTGAATTATTTTCCAAAGCGACAATTACTAACAAGTTTCTTTTCAAAATCAAAATGAAGACAATGACAACACTTTGCGATTTGGGAAATGAAAACTTGCTTTCGACACTAGAAAAACTACCAATTCATATCAAATACAAGAGTAACAAGGTAATCAACTATCAAGAGCAATCAGACTCTCTTCTATGACTGAAAACGACACTTGCGACACTCTCAAATCAAGAAACGATAGTACAATTACGTTACTTCTTTGTAAAGGAGAACTGAAAATGACTCAAAAAATACATAAAAACATTTACAATTCTTTGCACAATAATGGAGGCGGAATAACAGCAAGGAAAGGGGTTTCAAATAGAGGTGTACTGACTACAGGCAGCAAAACTCTTGAATAGATCTGAAAAGAGTGAACATAGAAACCAAAATTTAGGAACAATGCCTAGTCTGATCAACGCACCTGTAACACAGTGAAACTGAAATGCAACGCACCTACTACACTCGGGAAGTGCGCTAAATTTGAGATTCACAGAATAGACAGTGCGCTGGACCAGGGACGAGACTTTGATTGGGTTCCGGGTCACAGTTTGTAGTTCAGTTCAGGGATTTTGGCCGAGCAAGTGGTAATCAATAAATCAATCACAGGGGTATATCTAAGGAGGTTACTAGAGCCACCACAAGGGAAATTAGAGAGCTTGTAAATCAATTGTTTAATTCATAAACAAAACCCGGAGATTGACTGAAGTAGCGTTGATCTACTTTTCACTTGCATAGCAAATGCAGTTCGAAGGCTAGCTGGCTTGACTTCAAGGTCCATCTATAAGTTTATAAAGTAAACAAATGTAGATGAACAAACAATCTACTCGCTCCCCAGCGGAGTCGCCATTTTGTTACCAGGAATAGTGTCTATGTAGAACTACTAATCCCACTAAGGCTGGTAGCTACCCTAGAAACAAACAAAGTAAAACAACTTTCGTTTTCCTTTATGAAAGATATATGAGAGAAGAATAAAGGAGACCAACCTCTGTCTTGCGCTTGGTTCCTTGCTCGATTCCTCTCTCTTCTGATAGTCCTTTGCTACTTGCTTTCTTGTATACCCAGCTTCACAGAGTACCTATAGAATTAAAGCAGCGTAACACTATACGAGAACATAGATCTATTATCATAAACAATTTAGGATCAGATGTAAATTGACCATACAAATGCGTAAAACATAAATCAGACAAGAGTATGGAGGAAAACTTGAATAGCTTTATTGATAATCAAGAAAGAGCCAAGAGAGTTACAACCAATTGTTCTGACCCAGCATCATCCTCTCAGCAAGTAAGCCCTTCTTCACCTCATTAAAAGCTTAGATCACCTAACACTATGATGTTTCCTCAAGAAACCAACAGCAATTCCTTACAAGATGCAAAATTCCAGCCTCTGGATCTCTGGGATGAGGGATCCATATATAGATGTCTGCAAGGGAGGTGAGTCAGCTTTTGAGATTTGATTAGTGTCTCCCCTCTGATAGTTCTTGATTCCACTTGGAGATTGATGATCTCTTACTCATCCCTGGTCGAATTCAGAGAGGCAAGTGTCACAGGATAAGCTTTTGGAAGATTCCATGCTTCTCCACCTCGCGGATTGACCCTGCCATTTGTCCCTTCTCGCCCATCGCACCCCATAGAAGGGATTTTTGAAATGCAACGCACCTACTGTGTGTATTTAGGTGGGATGCAATGCACTTTGCCTATGGAGCAGGTGAAATGGTCCAGTTTTGACCAATTCTGAGTAGTTTTTCATGGAGAACTTTTGGGAGAAGCTGTAATCAGTTGACCTTGTTCTTTTAGGGGTTGGAACAACACCTTTAGGGACTTAGGATCCCTTAGTTTATGGACATTTATGCTTGGGGTTGTAGTGCCCAAAAATGTCTATAACAGCTGCCAATCACGATTACGCAATTTCTGGAGGGAAGGTTGGTTTCCCTCCAAAATTGTGAAATTTCTTGGGGGAGCTTCTAAGCCTGCAGTTGGACGAAGTCTAGATCCGCCTATGAGGGGAATGCATCGAGTTGTGATCGACAGGTTGCCTTTATGCAAGAAAACACTGAATCTTGTGAACTTGACGAAGCAAGACGAACTGCTGTGAAAAGTTGGTAGGGAGGCTCCAAAACGAAGCCAAGGAAAAATTTTGGAGGGTGGTTGTAGCTGCTACAACAGGACTCTTCTGCGTATGCACATAAATTGACTAGGAAATTGTGTAGGAAGCCAAAAATGGGTTTTTGAGCCTTGGGATCCAGGAATTTCATTCTCTTTGGGATAGTTTGGATTCTAGCCTTGCAAGGGGATGCTTTGGAACACATTGATGGATAGCGAAAGATCCAAATCGATGGTCATTTTCCTAATGCGACAAAATGATGTGTAACATGTAGTGACTAAGTGTGTTGATTTTAATGATGATATAGTACAAAATAAATCAATAACGTTGATTTAAGAAATGATTTGGTGAAGATGAATATATCTATACTAGTATGTTAAAGGTGATGGTGGGATATATTACATATTTTAAAAAAATGGGAACAACGAATTTGGAACAAAATGAAAGAAATATAAGAAAACTAATGCCAAAAACTATGACCAGTTGAATGAATGTTGTTAAATAATATAGCCTCAAACATGAAAAAGTAAATTCTAATAGAATAATTATTTGTAGAATAAATATAAATACAATATATCATTACAACAATAAGTTTTGAAGCCATTTACAATAATATACTTGTTAATAACTCATCATATCACTTGTTGGAATTGAATACTTTTATGCATTCTATTAACCAGGCAATCCCTTCTACGAATAGAAGTAATCCCTCTAGCCCAATGTGTGGTTCTAGTAACAACCGTGACAAAACAAGAAAAATTCCCTTCCCTAAATCAAAATGACAAATGAGAAAGGGATATGGCATGCCTCTCTCCTATGTTCTCGACCTTTGATGATGATCTCGACCCCTTACCTCCCAGGCTCGCTCCTCACTATTCCTTGCGCCTGAATACCTACAAGAGAGATAAAAATACAATAACAAGAGATATCATATCATATGCATTCCAATGTAAGTTATACAACAAGTCAAGGAGTCTTGTACTAAGAAAACTATCATAGACAAGCTTATGGGAAGTAAAACATGCTTTGTATTAGTGATTAAATCAAAGAGGGAAGCATACAACTAGTCCCTTGATGTTGAAGGCCTCCTTCAGGATGGTTCCAAGTCCAAGCCAAACTTTAAAATATCTCCTTTCCTCTTTCACCAAAATGGCAGCATCTAAGCACAATTGAGTAGAAGAATGGAAACTAGCAATGACCAACCATTTGGGGATGGAGGGGATTTGATTTATAGGAAGGGAGAGGGATTTAGGGATCCACAAAAGAGGGAGGAAGGTCCACATCTCAAGGGGGAGGCCCTTAAAGGTAGGATCAAGAGCTCCAAATGAGAGAGTTAGACCATATCTCTTCCCAAAAACATCCAACTCATTGTTTCTCGAAGTTTCTAGCATACGAAGCTTCTCCTCCATTTTGAGAAAACCTGCTAGAAGAAGTTCAACGTGATTTTTCATATCAAAACCCATGCTGGTAACGCTAGGTAAAAGAACTGTAGACTGTCATCATCATGGGAAAGTAGTGGAGCAAAGAGCACTGGTCCTAAAATTTAGGGTTTCATTCAACCTCCCCCAGAATTGTCTCAGGGCAGTTTTTCTTCCATTCTTAGGGGATGTTTCAGTATGTGTTCCATGATGAGTACACTTCGCAATTGTCAATATTTTGGTACTTCAGGATATGGAACAAGAAGTTAATATGAGGTGGGAAAAAATACTGTGTAACAGATGCCCCGTAAAGCATTAAGGAAGAACAGGAAGTGATGGGTGAAATTCTTTACAAGTCAACGCAAGGACCAGAAAAACACCGTCAAGAGACCTACAAATCAAACATATACATATACATACCTGACATCTCTGATATAAGCATGCCTGATAATACATGAATAGGCATCTAATAATACATGAAAGCCATATGAATAGAAGGGATCATGTGCATGAATCCACGGTATGGACGCAACCATCCAAACAGAAAAGATCATGTGTACAATCATGAATAACTCGCAACTCCACGCAACCTAGGATTTATCAAATGGAACCCAGGGTCTTGAGCTCAGTCCCGACCTGATAAATGTATGAATTCTAGCATGCGAATGGATGTGTCAAAGCCGAACATGATATAAAACCACTTGATTTCCAGTCAATGATGTAAACCATTAACAGACATGAAAGAAACCACCAATAATGACAATGGCTCTCAAGGTACAATAAGTACAATCCACGAGTCTGAATAATGAAGCTGAATTAAAACACCCATATAATCATTCGATCGAAGGCTAATGAAGTAAACCTATCATTGAAAACGAAGAACTTGAGATTGATGCATCCAAACTCAAAAGTACTGGAAGGGAGTTTCTAGGTCATCTTCTTAGATAATGTGTTGAAGTCGACAGGAAGTGACCCGTCGAAGGAGGGCCATAATGTATCCCACATAATCGACACAAAACAAAGGGTATAGTGGAGTAGGTAAGTGTGATTCAAGACTGTGGCAAAAAGTTCAGGCAATGTATAAGCAGTAAAAACTGCAGATATGACTTCTCTTGAACATATCGGTGACACAACTCTATAGTTTGGTAGCATTTGACTCAACATGGGATCAAAGGTCATGACGATGAAGTAGTATAATTAGATGAGAGGAAAAATGTATTTCCCAAACCCAAGAAGGCAAGTGACAAAGCGAGGATATCCCAAACCCGACACAAGCAATAGATAAGTGTCATGTTCAAGAGCGACATGTTGCCTTTACATAAAATACAAGAGATATTCACTTTAATGTTTCCCCCACTATTTCTAGTGAGTACCCCATTATTTTTTATCGCAAGCTTAAAGGGGATGGGATATGCTTTCCATATAAGTTCATCCTTCAGATGAATCCATCCTAGTAGTTTTAACGAGTACTAGGAAAGAGAAACTTGTTCTTGTCATGATGACAAGTCCTACGTCGTTTAATTTTTTCGAGTCTGGCATAAGTGAAACTTGGCATATTTTTCATGTTTAAAGAGTTTGAAAAAGAGGTGAAAATGAAAACTGCAAAGGTCCCTTTTTGTAAATCGTCTCTTGTCTGAAAAGGTACAAAATAATATCCAACAAAACCTCTTAGCCATGTTCGACTAAAGTATTCCTTTTTCATACAATAGTCTACCTCAGTCTGAAAAAGGGTTAAACTTATATTGAGTAGACGTCATTTCATTTACTTTAACAAGTTTGAAATGACAAGTACTCGGTGATATTTTCATGTTTCGAGAGTTAGAAAAGAGCTTAAAGATGACTCCAGGGGGTCGTTTTTTCGTTTATTTTTTACGAGTCCAAAATTTGATAAAATAAAACTCATTGAATTCGTCAAATATAATAATTGTTGCCATGTTCCATGACCTACCACTGCACAAGTGAAACACACAATACCAATTTCAAGGAAAAATATTAAAATATAACTGCAATATGCCCTAATTTGGTAAACATGTCATTTAAAAAATTATAAAATATCAAAAAAATAAATCATTTTCACCATTTTACTGTTTTGCAAATCGAAGAGCTTTTTTACCCTATTTTACCTTAATCTTCAGGTGGAGAGTACGATCAATCTCGGACACCATTCGTCAAGTCGTTGACTGCAGATAAGAGATCTGTCTCTTCCCTTCAATTTGGTTGTGTTTTTATGTATTTTCATCCATAGACTAGGCTTCATGGAGGGATTAGAAAAAAATTATGTCGAGGGCAACCAACATAGGTTTTACCCATCCGACCCACATTTCTCACCCTGCGGCCAACTGTGGTAGCGCACTAGAAGCATGGAAAAATATATAGACAGTTGTGCTGGCACAGAGTTGTGAATTTTTTGCAAAATCCTCCACATTTAATGCTTTATTTATAGATTTTCTTCCATAGAAACTCATGGATGTTTTACAGGTTAATAAAAAAAAATGGCAATCAAATGGAAAGAAAGAGGACATGAAGCCGAAGACCATTAAGCACCCCATGACCCAAATTGCATTGTTGCCCTTCGAGACTGTGAGTTGCTGAAATTCTTCCAAATTCCTCAAATTAGGAGCCAGGTAGAGTTACTACAACATTTGATTAGTTTGTGGGATGTGTATCGCCAACTATTCATGATTGGGGACCAAGTAGTCCAAATAGATGTCACAAACATTTATTTCATTACTGGTTTGTCTAGAGACGGACAACAGATTTAGTTGTCTGGTTCTCTCACTCGAGGGGAGAGCACGAATATGTTGATTGTGAGACATTGTCAAGGCACTTGAAAAACCCAGAGTGGGAAGATAGATATAAATACCATCACTAATCTCCCACTACGAACAATCCTTCATACTATATCCCGAATAGTTGGGGCTTAGGCGTTGCATGAAGCAACAAAGTCTCGTTTCCAGTACGTCATTAATTGTTTAGGTCCCACAGTTTTCAACTCGCGTGAGGGTTTGTTGGTCAATATAAAGAGCCAAATTACGAAGTGCAAGTTAGGAAAGCTAAAATAATTCGGTTTCATATCGATCTTGGTGATGTTATTCTTAGAACGTGTTCCATTATTTCAATATCAGTGGATAGAAGTGGATGCATTAGTGCCCAGAGATCCACGGTTGATGAGGTGGGGTGAGATGATGCCTCGGCAAGGAGGTGGTCAATGGATGTCATTTCCCCCATCATTTTTTGGATGGCTGCGACAATAGTTAATCATGATAGATGATTTGGCATATGAAGGTACGGATTTCAGAGGAGATCCTGATATTCCACTTCCACCAGGCGCATAGTGGACTGACGCAGGTAAAAACCAGTTTTTAAAGTTTCTTGAAGTTTTTTATTTTTTTATATGTGTACTGAGATTTGATACTTGTGATTTTTGCAGATGTCGGACCAGAGATACCTCCAGTGGTTTCTCCGATAGCCAAGAAAGTGGCATGCCAGATAGAGGATTCTCTCAATGAGGAGGGAGAAGACCTGATCGTTGAGGTGGAACGCAATCTGGAAGTCCTGACAAGGGACATTTTAAAATATGCATCGATTGATGAGGCGCCACTATGATATCAAAGGCATATTGTAGGGGTGTTGTCCAAACTGCGTCGGTTACTAAACCAAGTCATTAGAGTTATGTCATTCTATCATAAAAACCATGTGGGCAAATAGCCGTCTCTAGTCTTTATTTTCCGCACTTATGTAGGCTTGAGAAGCCATGTGTCTCAGAACACAATTTTTGACATTTTGATGTAATAAAAAATTTGCAAGCATTATATATATATATATATATATATATATATATATATATATATATATATATATATATATATATATATATATATATATATAGATATATATTCTTATTATGTTCACTATGTGATGGTTTCCATTTTACATATGTCGCAAATGTCTATGTAATACATAATTAGACAATGTATTTGTTAATGTGTTCAAACGTCTTGGAATATGTTGATAAGTGATATAAACAAATCACATTCCAAAAGATGACATCAAAAATACATTCTCAAAAATTGAGGGTTTCTGAATGAATATTGTATGTTAAGTTGTATTATAATGAGTTGTGAATCAAGATTAACGACTAACTCTCTAATGCCAAGAGCAATGGCTTCTGACAAAAGCTCGATAATCGCACTATATTCAGAAATGTTATTAGTAGTACGACCTAAACATATGCCTTGTAAATTCACTAACTCACCATTAGGGTCATAGATTGCCCATGCGGCGGAAGATAAATTTCATGTACTACGACAAGCTCCATCAGCAAAACCGACATAAAGGTTTGATGACATCTGCAAACCAAGTAGAACACATGGTAAGCAAAGGAAAACATGTTTGCAAAAGCAAACAAACACACCAAAACCAAACTGCACACTAATGTACAAAGTATTTACACGAAATCATGCATAATACTTCTTGAGGTAAAGCCCATTTCGAGGCTTAGCCAACTGATTTCCTTCATAGTCAACCAACTCATAGGCACCTTTTTGTAATACTCGTTTAAAAATGTAAGGCCCATGCCACATTGGTTCAAATTTCTCAGCTCCCAATTTATCATTGGCTTGATCATATAACAAGACCAAGTCACCTTCAACAAAAACACAGGGAGTAACAGTTTTATCATATTGTGCTTTAACTCGTTTCTTTTGAGCTTCAATTACTAATGTAGCAATACGGCGAGTTTCATCAAGCCTTTCAAGGTAAATTAATCGTTCCTCGTCTGGTGAAGTGCCAGGAAGTAATTCGACAACTAGTTTCAATGAAGGAATTTTGAATTCAATCGGAAGGGTTTCCTCTAGACCATACACCAACTGAAAGGGTGTAAATCTAGTTGTTGTCTTAGTTGTGGTTCGGTATGCCCATAGAGTTTAAAATAGCATAAGTTGACAATTTCGTTTATACATCCCAACAGTACATTGAAGAATTGTAACCAAGACTCTGTTGACTACCTCAACTTGGTTGTTGGCCTGTGGATAGTAAGGAGCTGAGTTGTTGTGACATAGACCCAACTGAGCAGTAATCTCTGTCATCATATAATTTCGAAAATGAGAGCCATGGTCAGTGATGATGGCTTGAGGGACACCAAATCAAGCTATGACATGATTAAAAATAAATTAAGTTGAAGTTTTACCTTCATAATCATATGTGGGCATTGCCTCGGCCCATTTAGTAAAATAATCGATGGCGACAATGATATAACCATGCCCCCCATTCAAGTGATGGTTACAGGTCATGAAATCAATATTCCATTTGGAAAAGGGTCTGACGGTAATAATTTGGTGCAAGGATGCGGGTGGGGTGCATTGTTTGCAGCTATAAATCTGGTAGGCATGACATTTTTGGACTGCTAAAATTCAATCTTTGAAAATCGAAGGCCAGGAATAACAGGTGTGAAGGATTTTTTGAGTCGTAGCATATATTGACATGTGACCGCCATAGGCCCCAGAGTGACAATCATTTAAGACTCTCTCAGCTTCTTCAAGCATTAAACATCGATGAAGGATTGAATCAGTACCAACACGTTATAAAGTATCCCCTCTGTTCACTTCTTGTTCCACATCCCTAAGTACCAAAATATTGACAACTGTGAAGTTTACTCATCATGGAACACATGCCAGATTGTGAATATGAGTTTTTGGATTCGTAGGCCTGAAAAAAATTGTTAGCGTTATGTGTAAGTGTTAAACTATCAACAATCTTCCATGAAGGAAAATTTTTCAAATATTTTTCAAATGAGTTAATGAAAAATGGATGGAAATCTGTTAGATACAATGGAAGACTATTAATTGAATTAGATTGTTGGTCAGATTGTAAAAATACACTCTCTTGTTGATACTGCCTTTGAGAAGGTAGAAGCTTTTGATAAAAAATTAGCATCGATTGAAATTGGAATATTGATAGCTTTTGATGTTCATGATTATAATATGAAACTTCAATTTCCCAATAGGGCAATGCATCAATTGAGTTTTTGATAGTGCAATGTTCAATATGTCAGTGTAAAGTATCAAAAATTTAAAAAATAAAATGAGAAGTTAAATCTGATTTTAAACAAAATAAGTGAGGAAACAAAAATAAAATAAAATCACTAATGGTACAACTAATGTTACAACACAATTGGGATTAGGGAAAATTTTAAGAACCACCCTAAATTTATATGTATAATAAATAGGCGAATCCCCATGATACATAGGAAAAATGGGAGGCGATTTTATCAATAATATAATATGTATATATAATTTTTTTGGCGAATATCTCACCAAAGTATATTATCTTGTAAAGTCATGGCGAATCTATCACTGAATTATAAAATCTTGTAAGATCTTGGCAAATCTTTCACTGAATAATAAAAAGTGAAGTCTTGGCGAATTTTTTGTTAAAGTATGAAACCATATATGATAATAGGAAAACATATTCATTAAATTGTAATATATTAACATACATGTTTGGAAAAAAGAAACATAATTTTCTCTTCCTACAAACAATGTTGCAAGTTTCAGTGGCCATGTTTGTTAAGGTTCTCACTGTACACTCTTTCATATCCTTCTATTAGTTTTGATAATATTTCACAACAAAGTTCTTGTAGGTGTTGATCTTGACCACCAATTCTGTCAAGGTAGGAGAGATTAATATTTTCTCTACCACTTTTGTCAAGCTATCAAATTTCTTTCTTATTCCATAGAGTCCAACTACAAGATTTAAAAAAAAAAAACAAAACATATTTTGTACCACTTTTGTCAAGCTATCAAATTTCTTTTTTATTCTATAGACTACAACTGCGAGATAAAAAAAACACATTTTGTTTACCCCAACACACCAACAAGTAGCAAGCCCCAACTATATAATATAAGAAAGTAGTAGGTATCCCAAAGGCCTGAAGGGAATCTAATGGAAAGAAGTGATCGTTGTCAGAAGCCTTCCAATCAATATATTAATATATACATATATTATTATTTTAATTTGGAATCTTCAATTAAATAATAAAATTTAATTACATCTCTCCCAATCTAAATTGCTTATTAGCATAATTCACTACCTTCATACGTCTTGCATTTTGTAACAACGTTGTAGCATGTGGATTAATTTCGTTTTTGGTGCACAATCTCCGCCTTTTAGGACAATATGGTGCACTGGCCCAACCCCTACAAATCATTACAACAAATTAAGAAAAACAGAGAAGATGAAAGGTTGTACAAACCAGCATATTTTTCAAGCACTGGCCCAACCCCCATAGATCATTAGGACAAATTAAGAATAACAGAGAAGATGAAAGGTTATACAAACCAACATATTTTACAAACAACTAATCCAACATCAGTGCCTTAACTTTTTCATGAATATTCATATTGAGAACGTTTGGAAAATGGTGGGAAATCTGGGCACTAACTATCTCTCTTCTGCGAGGGTGATGCGAAAAGAGTGATAAGATTTCACTGTTTTGAATTTTTTTTTTTGTTAAATCAGAAAAACCAATATTAATAGAGATATTGGTATTTTTTACTAAATTTTTTGAAGTGACTAGATGTCGCTTTAACCATTCATCTTAAGATGTTTTTTATAATATAATTTCCTAAGTCTATTTAATATCTTCATTATCATAAAAACCAACCTATATCCATCTTAACTCCACTTTTACCACTCTTGGAGGGATGAAATCTATTTATCCCTCTAGACACTTGGTAGACCCGGAATTAAGATGGATCTAAGATGATAGAATTTCCCCTTTAAATAGTCTATGCTCACATGAATATCATGATATTACCATGGGTCAATACCATGGGTTATCATAAACCTAGAGCTTAAAAACTACTATTAGTAATTTATAAAAATTAATAAAATTAAAAATTGATTTTTATTTTACTTTTTTATTTTAACCAAATTAAAATGTTTAAGTGACATTAAATTACAAGATCCATTTTTACCTTTGATCTACCAATCCCAGGGATCAAATATTTTTTCACTCTATGCTAGTTTGCATATCACGATATTTGATCCCTCCCAGGGCTTAGTAGATCCAGACTAAAGATGGATCTATGTTGATTTAATTCCCACCTTTAAATAGCCTACATTTCACGTGAATACCATGGGTCAATACCATGTGCCATCTTTTTTTTATTAATACTAGGGTTAATAATGGGTTAATAATGTTTTTTTTGCATGGTATTAATAATAATTTGGCCCATAAGCTTCACCTAAATAGAACACATTTTTTGAGTGTTCTTAAATATAATGTGACTTCTGGAGTAAATATATAAAAAAATGTTTTATTTATTTACCATACCTTTCGTTTATTTATATTTTTATTAATTTAACATACCTCTTTTATAAATATGGTATTTGGCCCATAAGATTAACTTAAATAAAACCTCTTTTTTTAGCCTTCTTAAATAGAAAGAGGGTTATGGACTAAATATAAAAAAAGGTTTTATTTATTTACCATACCTCTAGTTTATTTATATTTATATTTATTTACCATACCTTTGGAGTAAGTATAAAAAGAGGTTTTATTTATTTACCATACTCCACTTTATTTATATTTTTATTTATTTACACGTAAATATAAGGTGACTTATGGAGTAAATATAAAAAAATGTTTTCCATTATTCTTTATATGATTATGACTAAAGAGATGTAAGCTTGGAATATGGCAAGAACATTATTCAATCTTTAAATAAACATGAAAATAAGAGACTTGAATTCTTAAATAAAATGAATTATTCTTTTGTGACCATTTGTTCCAAAAAATAAGGTCATTTTCTCGAGATTAACCCCAATACCATGAAATACAGGAAAATGAAAGAAAAAACCTTTTTTACACCGAATGTGGAGGGTGAAATAACTATCATAAATACCTATTCTTGAAAATTAGGGCGAATGGAAGGTTGTAACTCCTAATTTCAAGGGCTAAATTTACTTTTTTTTACTCTCTCCCTTAAAATAAGGTGGGCTAACCTCCATACCTAATTTTTTTATAAAATAAATTTGAGGCGATTTGTAACAATGTACTGTGATACAAAATATTCGCCCAGTAAAAATATAAAACCCCTTAATTTTGCTCAAAGGCGAAAATTCACCCCTAAAATTTTCCATGATTGGGATTGTTTTGAAATAATTTCTTTTTTACAAGGATTGACCAAAATAATGGAATTTGAATGATTGTCAATTCCAACTTGTGAATTAGAAAGATAATTATGACCATGAATAGGAATGAGAGCTTGATCATGATATGAATCATAAATTGGAATGATTTCTTGGATGTCAAAATCATGAAGATAATTTGTTGCTTGAGAATGAGGGTTAGTTGGAATAATTTCTGAATTAAAGCGTTCCTCATCTTCATATGTGTTTTGAATTTTCTCATGAGGATTGACTTGAGAATAATACAAATCAACATCTCCATTGTCATAGTGATTATCATAAATGACTTCACGATATTTATTAGAATTCCCTTTGATCTCATCCAATGTATCAAAACAAGAAGGAATATAAAGTACATGTTTATTAATGCCAAAAGAATGATCAATTATTGTTTCTCTATCTTGATAAAAACTAATTGGCATTTCATTTAGATTAGCCTCTGTATTTTCTAAAATATCATTAATACCAAGAGGGGAAAAATTACCACAGTAGAAATATCAGGATAAAGGGAAAAATAAGAATCAAAAATAATGAACTCAAAAGTTTCTCTGTTTGAGAACTCTTGTGCATTATGTTCATTATAAATTTTAGATTCTAAATCATTCCTTTGTGTACTCATCCTTTCTTGAAGAAGGTTGCTTTGCTGCTCTGATTTTGGCATTTTCTCATCATGAAAGAATTCAGAAATTTGTATAGCAATTTGTGAGTTATTGGTTACTTTGATTGCTGCTTGTACTTGTTGATTTGCGATATAATTTTCTGAATTCAGTGCACAGTAACTTTCAGATTTCAAGGAAGCTCTTTTTCGAAACTTGTTGTTGTTGTCTTTGTTGAAAAATGTGCAACAAAAAATGTTAAATTTAGAATGTGCTAAAAATAGCATGTCTAAAAATAGTAGTTTGGCAAGTGAGGTCATTGGTCACATTGGGTGAGAAGTGAGATTGCTAAAAATAGAAAGTTCTAAAAATAGCATTTTTGGGTCCCTTCCTATTTATAGCAATCTCTAGTCTATCTATAGGAAGTAAAATTAATTTTGGTCTTAACAGCAGTTGGAAATATTAATTAATTAATTCAGTTGAGTTAATTAGTTAAGGAAATTCGAATTTGAAGTCTTTGTGAGCATGCACATGAGTTGTCCCACTGATTGAGGAATTTATCCTTAATTTCCTCCACTGATTGAGGGAATAAGCATGAGTTCTATAATTAGAGAATCAATTGACTTAGTTCTAACTAGTCAAGTGCAGTTAGATTATTTTAACAAGTTGTTAAAATAATAAAATATAGTTTGTTAATGCTTGCATGCATGTGAAAACTATTATTTTAGATAACTGAGGATCCAGTCATGGATAACTATTGCATGTCAGTTATGTCAAAGACCCAGTTGAGATCAGAGAAGGGACAATGTACTATCAGTTGGATGAATATTTTTCCTATAAAGGAAGCTCATCCATGATGAGGATTTATCTCCTTCAGGTTTATGTAGTTATTTCAGAGGTCAGTGTTGTGTGTGAGGTGAGAATCACACAGGTTGCAGCTGGAGGACCCATGAAAACTATGCATAGAAATAGGAGGCTTGGAGGGCAGAGGAGAAGGTTTATGAGAAGCCTTTGACTGTCTATGAGTAGCAGAGGGATTGTACTGAGAGCTGGATAGCTTCCGAGCTAAGGCTTTGTGTAATCCGGACTATATTTCTACTTGTATGATAATACAGAGATGGGGTTTTAGGCAGGTGCTTTCCCCGAGTAAGTTCTTCTGTGTTATGTGTAATTGATTCCTTCTTATCAGTTATATGTGTTCTTATTGATGTTTCTCATGGTTGATTAAGCTTCCGCTAAATTGTTTGTAGAAGTAGATAAGTGTTTTGCTTTAGTACGTTGCATTACCAGGTGATCTACAGGTGGGAAATTTCTACATGGTATTAGAGCTAGCTGATTAGTAGAAAAAATTCTACGGTATCAGAGCTAGCTGATTTGTAGAAAAATTGTACAAAATTCTACATGGTATCAGAACACAGGTGATCAAGCAAGAATAGTGTACTCTGAGAGATTTCAAAGTTTTGAGTTTTGGGCCAAGAGTTTGCAGAGCAGATCTGGAAATTTCTATACAAAATTTTCAGAAATAAATAGCATATTTGGATTCCTTGTGGAAAAATACCCAAAATCAAAAAAAAATCGGCTGAATCGGAGTTCGAATGAGGGAGATATCGCTGATTTAAAATCAACTCTTTTTCTAGAAAATTTCGTGACAGTGGGAAAGTGAAAATAGATTGATGTGCTAGCCAAGAACCTGTATGCACTTGAGGTACAAGATGGATGCAAAACCTTGAGGAGCAAGGCAAAGGATAGATACTTGGTAGTTGAGAGGGAGAGTAAATTACCTCTCAACATGCAGAGCCAGAATAAGTCTCAGACAATTGTGGAGGAGCCACGATTGGTGCAGCAACTTCAGGAGGTTGTGGAGCAGCCACAACAGGGGAAGCTGAGAGGAGATCGAGTAGAGACATCTACTCATATAGAGACCTACAGTAGGGAGAATCTTCGAGTCAAGTGGACTGAGGGATCACATGCAGCCATACCTCTAGGTAGGAGGTGGGGTGATACGGAGTGATCATCCCAAGGAAGAGGGGCAAGATCCTTGAGGTACCCAACCTCTTGGATGAGACCTTGCTACAGAAGCCTTGATGTGGAGTGGAAGGAATTGACTGATTTGGTAGAGACAGATGCGGATGAAGCGGCAGAGAGAGCGACAGTGCAGGGAATCCCAGGACAATGCATAGCTAGCAAGCTGCAACAATGTGAGAGGCGCAAGTGTTTTGTATAGTGCTAGGTGGCATAGAGAGGTGTGCAATGGTGCAAGATGCATGGAGATGTTGCAGTAGCGCAGATGTCAGAGAGGGAGCACTTGTCAGCAGCAAGTAGAGCTTCAGCATCAGAGTATGTTCCTAGCCCAACAGAGTGGTCAGTTGGGAGTGTTTTTGTTCCAAATGTTGTTGGAGCAAGTGGAATGGGAAATGTGTTACATACAGAACATTCCAGAGTTAGAGGATCGGGTTCGAGAGGAGGCCTTTCTTGTTGAGAGGGAGTGTTGAAAAATGTGCAACAAGAAATGTTAAATTTAGAATGTGCTAAAAATAGACCTACTAAAAATAGCATGTCTAAAAATAACAGTTTGGAAAGTGAGGTCATCGGCCACATTGGGTGAGAGGTGAAACTGCTAAAAACAAAAAGTTTTAAAAATAGCATTTCTGGGTCCCTTCCTATTTATAGCAGTCCCTAGTCTATCTATAAGAAGTAAAATTAATTTTGGTCTTAACAGCAGTTGGAAATATTAATTAATTAATTCATTTGAGTTAATTAGTTAAGGAAATTCGAATTTGAAGTCTTTGTGAGCATGCACATGAGTTGTCCCACTAATTGAGGAATTTATCCTTAATTTCCTCCACTGATTGAAGGAATAAGTATGAGTTCTATAATGAGATAATCAATTGACTTAGTTCTAACTAGTCAAGTCTAGTTAGATTATTTTAACAAGTTGTTAAAATAATAAAATATAGTTTCTTAAAGCTTGCATGCATGTGACAACTATTATTTTAGATAATTGAGGATTCAATCATGGATAACTATTGCATGTCAGTTCTGTCAGAGACCCAGTTGAAATCAAAGAAGGGACAATGTACTATCAGTTGGATGAATATTTTTCCTATAAAGGAAGCTCATCCATGATGAGGATTTATCTCATTCAGGTTTGTGTAGTTATTTCAGAGGTCAATGTTGTGTGTGAGGTGAGAATCGCACAGGTTGCAGCTGGAGGACCCATGAAAACTGTGCATAGAAATAGGAGGCTTGGAGGGCAGAGGAGAAGGTTTGTGAGAAGCCTTTGACTATCTATGAGTAGCAGAGGGATTGTACTAAGAGCTGGATAGCTTCCGAGCTAAGGCTTTGTGTAATCCGGACTATATTTCTACTTGTATGATAATACAAAGATGGGGTTTTAGGCAAGTGCTTTCTCCGGGTAAGTTCTTCTGTGTTATGTGTGATTGATTCCTTCTTATCAGTTATATGTGTTCTTATTGAGGTTGCTCATGGTTGATTAAGCTTCCGCTAAATTTTTTGTAGAAGTAGATCAAGTGTTTTGCTTTAGTATATTGCATTACTAGGTGATCTACAGGTGGGAAATTTCTACATGGTATTAGAGCTAGCGAATTTGTAGAAAAAGTTCTACATGGTATCAGAGCTAGCTGATTTGTACAAAAATTCTACAAAATTCTACAGTCTTCTTGCGTTTGGATAGAAATATTTTCCAAGCTTTGTGAGACCTTTTCATCATAATTTATTTGCACATCCATATTGGAATTCTCATTAGTGTTGGAAGGGGATGGAATAAAGCTTGAACTAATTTCATATGGATTGGGAATGGGAGGAGGAGAACAAATATGTTCAAACCAATCTAATGATTATTCTTCCAGAGGTTTATCTTCGACTTTAAATTTTAAACAATTCAAACGAAATCGAATATTAAAATCTCTAACAAATGCATTTTTAAACCTTCGTAGATATTCCATTCATCACATACATGTTCATAATCATAGCTATCAAATTTATAAATGAAAATTGTAACAAATTGATCCCAGCTGTGAATTGAGGCAACTAGAAGAATTCGACACCAGTTTCTGGCTTTTGCCGCGAATGTGAGAGTAAATTGAATAAATTGAAAGACATGATTAAAAACAGAACAATTTCTCTTACCATTGAACTTTACCTGAGACAAACGTCTTACCACTTCGGGTGGAGTATTGGAATATGTGCGTCCATGGATACAACTCCAAATTGGAAGTTTAAGAGGAGCCATCATGATCAAATAAAATGTTAAAATTCAAAAGACTCCAATAGACAACAAGTTTCAGGCCCTCCTTCTAGCGCCAAAATGTTGAAGCCTCGAAAATTGTTGTAACAACATGAGGGATGACCACCCGGTCCAGACCTTAAAGCAGCTCCTTTTCCGTTTGGAATGGTGGTTACGACTGGTTCAACTAGGTCCAGTTACCTTCTCTCAATCTCTAATGGCTTTAAAATATGACTTTCATTCACAAATGGAGAAAAGACATTAGATCAACCCTCTTGCTGATCGGGCAAGAAAGTAATCTTTAAGCTGATTTGGGGCTCAGCCAATCCACTACTAAAGTTTGCCCCTTTGGGAAGAGGACTTAAAAGAATGTAGAAATTAATCTAAATGCAAACTTATTCTAAGATGCAAGCAAAAGGAACTATCTTAATCCTATCTCAATTAGGCAGATATAGATCTAACCCAATTAAGAGCAAGATAATTAAAGTATCGAGATTTAAATATGTCTGGCTTATAATGAATATCAAGCTAATGAAGTAGTTCAATTAACTGACATTATGAATACCAAACACATCCTATTGAGACCTTTTAACTGAAATAATCAATCAACAACACTCAGGAAGAAGTTCACAAAATGATATTGATCATTTAATCAGTAACTTGAATAATTAAATAATAATATGCGGAAGAAGTTCACAACATATCACTATTCAACAAATTAGTTTTATAAGACAGATTTCTGAGTAAATAGTTACTCAGAAATCAGAATTTAATCCATAAGAGTAGAGATACATAATAACATAAAATTGAGACAAATTACCCATACTGACAAAAGTGCACAAATATGAAAGTAAATTGACACATTCCTGTCATCATAAAATGAAACAAGTATTTAAAATAATAGTATTCGAAATACCAATTTTATTGAATCCATTCTCTAGCTCCGGTCTCCAACAGTCTTTTACAGTGCCTGAGCTTCTGCTTTCAAAAGCAGAGCTACAATAGTGCAAACTCTGTTCATTATACATAACTCAAAATGTAAAAGAAAAACCTCAATAATCCCCATATCTGAGATTTCCACTCCTCCCACCTACAACTCTAAATCCCTATTACAAAAGTGCTTTTAGAATTCCAGAATTGCAGAGGAGAGAAGCCCTTATTAAATTTTGAAATCTGCTATTTATAATATTTGCAAAGGAATTCTTTACAAGAAAGTTTGTTGAAGAATAGATTTTATCAATCAATTTTTATTTGCTGAAAATTCCATTCTTTAATTGTTGGAGCATTCCCATTGATTGAGATCTTGTTCTCTTCAACTTTTAAATTGTTTTCTTGCAAAAGCAAATCAAAACAAAATTAAAATGTAAAAATAAAATCAAAATGCCAAATCTAGAATTAAAACAAACCTAATCAAATTTAATTAAATAAATAATTGAAAAAGAAATACAAGCTTTCTATTGATTCTTGTGATGATTTAATTGGCCAAGGATATCATTGACGAATGAATTTTCATTTAGAAGAGGCTTGGGCAAATGAAAATGCAGAAAATAAAACTCAAGAAAATTAGTTTTATTCAAAATTCGGAGCTTGATCTTCTACTAGATTTTAGACCCAATAAATAATCAAATCTGTTAATAAAACATCTTCATAAATATTCTCCATGATTTTATCTTTCCAATGAGCCTCCAAAGTTGATGAGTCAACACTGCCAGAATTCTGGAAATTCTGTTGCCTAGGCCCAAAAATCAGAATTTAACAATTAATTCTAATCCTAAATTAGATTTTAAATGTTTACTAATTAATTCTAACTTAATTATTAGTTAACTAATATATATAATTAATTTTAATTAATTCTAATCTAATTTTAATTATGATATTAATCTAAATTAATTATTAACAGAACTAAATAAAATTTAAGCACTAATTAAAATATTGTTATATTATAATTTAAATTATATTAAAATTATAATTATAATATAATAATTTTATAACATAAATATAATATTTTAACAAACCATTAGAATCAATCCAAAGTGACTTCAAACTTTGAAATGTTTTAATTCCAAACTCACGTGAGGAGTGGAGTTAATGGAGGGAGGAATAGGGAGGGTGAGGTGGAGTGAGTGGAATATGATGTGAGGGTGAAGTAAGGTGGAGGTACGGGAGGCATAAGGCGATCAATAAAAACTTAGATTAAAACCTTTTATCCCATCAGCCTATCGCATATCGCATGTTTAAGTGTTCATGCTTTAACGTTTAAGTTTTTGCGATAATATTTTGTGAGAAAGTTTTTTGCAAGAAATTTTGTTTGTGATATGAGATATGTTTTTTGCGAGAAATATTTTTTTTATAAGTTTTTTGTGATCTGGGTCTCGGGGGCTATTAAATTAATGAAGATGGACGGGACCCGCGTGAATTATTTTTCTTACAAATTGAACTATAGCTATTTTGCATTTTTGAGAATCCAGTCTTGGCAATTTGTCTTAAAAAATAAATTGGAGTAAATTATGAAGATCCCGAAACACGATTTCATCCGTTGTATGATTTAGCTGGGTCATTTTGTAGGACTGTTGGTGAAAAAATGAAAAATTAATAAAAGTTAACTAAAAGCCAATATTTACAATGAATGACTATTAATCTTAATTAGCTAGGAAAATTGAAATATTATACAGCTATTTACATTTTTAGTCCACGTGAGAAAACGATCAAACTTCAAAGGAGTGCCATTTATAACCCGGTTGACCAAATGAGTTAAAACAAGTATTGATGGAAAGCTTGTGAAAATTCGGATTCAATGAAACAATCAAAACATAAATCCAATGAAAATAAAATAAAAAATGACAAAATTGTAAGACAATCTTAAATGAAAATCACAAAATATTCTTAGCCAAAATTTTATACAAAGGGTCCTCATTATTTGAGTACATAAAATAAAAAAATATGGAAGGGTTGTGTTTTACCACAATAGAAGGGTAAATGAACAATTGAGATCGGACAGTAGGAGGGTACATAGGCAAATGGGCAGAAATGGTGGACTAATTAGGATGGATGGTTGGGATTATATCGCCTCTAGGAAATCGGCAGATGAACGGCGAAGATCGGCCAAGCCCGTTGGCGATCAGCTTAAGCAATAGTTGTCAGATCAAGAGAACAGATCAACGGCAGAGATGGAAGCGGGTGAAAGAAAATGTGCACAAATGACGAGCAGGTTTGGAGGGCGGTAAGCAAAATATTGTGCACCCTCAAAGCCGTAAATGGTTTTCCAGAATTTTGCGCGATTAGCATCCCTGTCCAACACGTAGCACGGGGAAACCACCCATATCGCATGCTTTCAGCCCGATAACAATCGGAAGGAAATCCATGCGATATGGCGCGAGGGCCGTCGAATCTGGCTAGGTAGATCTATGGCGGAGATGTGACTGACCAAGTTGGTGAGCGGGTGTGAGACAACTGTCAGATCTGACAAGGCATATCGACGATGGGGATTTAAAAGGAAGAAAGTAAAACACGAAAAGTGGATTGGGCAATGATTAGTGGGTTTTGCGTGTGAAAGGCGATCGACAGTTAAAAACTGTTTGAATGTGAATTAACAGCTCTCGCTGAGTATTTCAGGCTAAAGGAGAATGAAAGCATGAGAGATCTAGGAAGAGGGTGGAGGTCTAAATGACAAAAAGAGAGAGTGAAGGGGTGGATAATCATGAGAGGAATAGAGTGACAACGCAATGAACTCAGTGATTGTGTTTAAATGACAAACCCTATGAAAACCAAAACCCTGTGTTTTTGGGGTTGCTGCAGGGTTCCTTCCTCACCTCATGGTCCCAAAGGGAGGAGGGGAGGCCGAGACACCTGTGAGAAACCTTGTGGATATTTTCTTTGTCAACTTACTAATTAAATGAAAGCATAAATGGAACAAACTGAAACACAACCAATCTGCCCTACACTACTATAATGAAACTGCAACTACTCAGCAAATGAACAGAAAACAGGAAGCCACTTCAGTAAATGAACAGGAAAGCCATGAATCTGTGCTGAACCACTGTGATGAACATGCATCTACTTAACCAAATGAATAATCAAACCATGCATCTATGCTAGTGTTGTAATGGAAATGAACTACTTGATTAAATGAACAGAAAGCAGGATTCTATGCTAGAATAAAATACAAGAAAGAGGAGCTTTGGCTGCTAGGGTCAGGCCCTAACCTAAGAGCTTCAACCCTCTTAGTTAAGTCAATGCTAGCTCGAATCAAAACTCATCTTCATTATCAAAAAACATTGTATTACATCAAACTGTTAGAAGTCAAAAGGTCTGAATACTTGCTTACTGACTGACTGACTATTGGCTAACTAAAAAACTGAGGTCCTAAACCTCTCTATTTATACATTTGAAGTCTCAACAACTTCCCTCAAAATTAGGGAGGTACAGCTCCCAACTTAATGGTAACTTTTCCTTTCCCTTTCACTAGCTAGGTTTCCTTCTAGTAGGGAGGTTGCTTGTACTTCCACTTGCTTGGCTGTCTTTTAGTACTCCTAATTTGGTTGTGTGTACTTTTAGCTGATGGAGGAATATTCGAATGGATGGACAGTGAATGAGAAGGATTTACCTCCTGTAATTCCTCTCCCTTGTCCCATCTAAGTTTTTACCAAGCTCTTTTACCATAGTTCCTTGCTTTTACCTTTTATCCCTGTATTTCCCTTGCTTTTATCCTTTATTCCTACATTACATGCACATTAGACCACAAAGAAAAATATCCAACTCTAACTCAACCCATAAGCAAATTATAATCAAAAGTATGTAATGAGTTGTGAGAATAGTTGGTTTGACTAAGTTAGGAGGTGAATTAAGGCCAATTAAGGCCCATATAATTACTCAATGATGAGGATCATCATCACCCCCTATTGAAATTGTTGCTCATTCTCTAAGAAACTTAGTGGCTCTGGTAGCCTCTCTGACATCTCATTCTTTTGCTATGGTCATTTATTATTGTTTATAGCAGTCATCTTCCCTTTCTTCTTCTTCCCCCTGATATTCTCTGATCTTCAAGCTATGTGGCAGTGTTTCATCTCTTTTAGTAGGCATGTATATTATCATTTCTTAGCAGCCTAAACATATCCTCAAAATGTGTACTTTCTTTCCCTTGGGAAGCAAGATATCTAAGTGTCAGCTGAGGATCATTTGCAATTAAATTATGGGTGCTGATTAAGGCCATGGGATTTTGATTGTTCAGCTGCTTCTCTATCCCTGAAGCCACTTAGCTCTTTTGTTTCTTGCTGCTTGTTCTTCTTTGTTTCAATGCCTTCTTCCTCTTCTATTTCAGCATCATGTTCCTTTGTATTAGTGTCTTCTTTATCCATCTCATCCCCATCTAGCTCTGTATCTGTTGTTTCTTGTTTTGTCTCCTCCTTACTGATAGAAGGACTAACACCATAGATGAAGGTTTTGATGTCATCCTCTGCTGGTAAGTCATTGAAGACTATCCATGTTATAGGGATCCTGAGGTTTTGGAGGGCATATCCTTTCTAGAGGACATTAGCCACCTCTTTACTTAAAAACCAACCACCTCTTAACCTTTACAACTTTTGATCACATGATGCAGATGAGTGAGTGAGTAGGATACTTACCTGTGGCCTTAATACCGCGCTGCAAGTGTCAAGGATCAGAGGTGATGCTGATGGTCATTCTTCTTCCTCCTCTATTGTTTGTTGATGGTTTCTTGACTGCAGATCAGATGTTGTTGCTGTTGTGTAGCTCTTTCTTCCTCCTTGGTTGTCTGCTGATGGTGTCTGTGACTGCAGATCAGATGCTCATACATGTGCAGAGGGAGTAGGAGTGTGTGTGAATGCATGGATGATGGTAATGGATGAGGTGATGCTGTGGAAAAAACAATATTCTCTTGAATTGAAGTAGTGAAGTGAAAACAATGGAATTTATGGAGGGATGCATGGTAAGGATTGGGGGAGATGAACATATGTGAGGCAGGGCCCCCTTTGGATCTTCTCTTTGCTCCTTGATTGTCTTTCTCATCCTCCTGCAAACAACAATTATGTTTTTTTCTTTTATTATTATATTTTTTGAAAAACACCTAGGCTGCCTCAGAGAGGTTTTCACCCTAGGTATCTGCCTTGGGTGCCTCAAGGAAGGTTTTCACCCAGGGATCTTCTTTTTCTTTCCTTTTTTCTCATCCTTGGGCTACCTCATGGAGGTTTTCAACCCAAATATGGGACTCAAGTGCCTCATGGAGGTTTTCACCTGAATCCTTATTCTGTTTTTTCTTTCTTTTCAGTGACCTGATGAGGGAGGAGCTAAAACTTGATCCACCATCATCACTGTCTTATTGATGTTGTCAATGAACTCTTGTTTAGATGAAGGCCTCTTGTATAATTTCAATCTATGTCCATTAACTAGTAATGGAATGGCTTCTTCATCTATAGTCCTGATTTGCACTAAACCATTGTCATGGCATCTTTCCACCACATATGGTCCGAGCCATCTTGTTCTTAGCTTGCCCTTGAAGTCCTTGTACCTTGAATCATATAATAGTGCCCAATCTCCTTCTTGAAATAGCTTATCCTTGATATGCTTTTCATGCTAGATCTTTCTCTAGAGCTGAATTATCTCTGTATGGAGGAGGGCCTGCGTTCTGAATTCATCTAGGCCATTCAAATGGAACAGCCTTTCTTTTTGTGTATGACTGAGATCTAAATCTAGTTGGGCTACCATCCTTAATGTGTTATATTCAAATTCTATGGACTGAAAAGCCTTTTTTCCATAGACCAGCTCATAAGGTGTGAATCCAATGGTGGTCTTCCATGTTGTATTATAGGCCCAGATGGCCTCAACTAGTCTCTCAACCAAGTCCTTTATGTTTCTGTTCACTACCTTGGTTAGAATGTTCTCTAGTGCTCTGTTAGTCACCTCCACTTTCCCATTAGCTTGTGGATGATAAGGAGTGGAGGTCCTATGTTTGATCTTGTGATGCTTGAGTATATTTCTTCAATCATGTTGGAGGTGAACTGGCTACCTTGGTCTGTGACTACCTCTCTAGGGTACCCAAATTTGTAGAATATGTTCTCCCTTAGGAACTCATCCACCTTTTCTTCTGTTGCTGCCTTGATTGCTTTGGTTTCTGCCCACTTATTCAACTAATCGGTGCACATAATGATGTCTTGTTTTTGCTTAGAAGGAGGGTTGATAGGCCCAATGAATTCAATGCCCACTTTTCAAATGGCTCGAAAGGCACTTGAGGCTGCAGGGGAATTTCATCCCTTGGAGTAGGCTTTCCCATCCTCTGGCACTAATCACACTGACTAACATACTTCTTCACATCCTAATGAAGAGTTTGTCAATAATAGCCCACTTGCAACACCTTGAATGTTGTCCTTTTTGCTGCAATGCAACACCTTGAATGTTGTCCTTTTTGCTACAGAGTGACCTCCACAAGGCCCATCATGACAGGTCAGAAGGATGTCAAAGACCTCCTCTTCCCTTACACATCTTTTCAATATTTGATCTGGACCAAGTTTGAATAGATTGCCCCCAATCTAGGTGAAGGGGGCACTCTTCCTGATTATCTTGCTCTTCTCTCTAGAGGGCAAGTTTGGTGGGAACTGTGCTGACACTAGATAGTTTCCTATATCAGGAAACCATGGGAGAGCATTGAAATAGCAAACAAATTCTCATCTGGGAACTGATCATCCACCATTCCTTCTTCACCAAAAGGTAGATTCATTCTAGACAGGAAGTCGGCAACAACATTTTCTTTACCAGGCCTATCAACAATAGTTAAATCAAACTGCTGCAATAAGAGTAACCATCTTATTATTCTAGCATTTACATCTAGTTTGTTCATTAAATATTTAATTGCATCATGATCAGTATGCACAAATGTATGATAGCCTGTAATGTAATGCCTCAACTTGTTCAATGAATGAAAAACAACCAGGAGTTCTTTTTCTATCACAGTATAGTTTAGTTCATCCTTTGACAGGTTTTTGATGGTGAAGTAGATGGCATAAGGCAATTTCTCTTTTACCTAACCTAAGGCTTCTCCTATGGCTTTATGTGAGGCATCAGTGTGAATGTGAAAAGGGAGGGCCCAGTTTTGGCCTCTAAGGGTTGGTGCAGTGGTTACCTTATCCTTTAAAATGTCTAGGGCCTCTTAACAGCTCTTTGACCATATAAATTCAGAATCTTTGGCCAATAAACCAAACAAAGGAGAGGCTAGCTTGCTGAAGTCTTTTATGAATCTTCTGTAATATCCAGGTAGCCCTAAGAAACTCCTAACATCTTTCTTCTTTTGTGGAGGTGGGACCCTTTGGATGATGGCTACCTTGTTTGGGTCCACCTGCAGTCCTTGCTGAGATATGGAATGACCTAGCACAGTCCCTTCAGTCATTAAGAATTCACATTTTTTTGGACTGAGGGACAGGTTCATCTCAATGCATTTGCATAATACTTTGCCTAAGTTAGTCAGGGCCTCTTGGAAATCATAGACATAAGGTGTAAAATCATCCATGTAGATCTCCACAACATCATGAACTAATTCAACAAAAATACTTAGGACTACTCTCCGGAAAGTGGCAGGAGAATTGCACAGGCCCAAAGAAAGGACTCTATAAGCAAAAGTACCCCATAGACAGGTAAAAGTGGTCTTATCCTGGTCTTCTGGGCAGATTTGGTTTTGGTTGTACCCACTGAATCCATCTAGGAAAGAAAAGAACTTCTTCCCTGCCAGGCCATCTAGCACTTGGTCAATGAAGGGTAAGGGAAAGTGATCCTTCTTTGTAGCCTTGTTCAATTCCCTATAATCGACACAAATCCTCCACTTCTCATTTTTCTTGGGCACTCACTGTTAAAGATAGGGTAAATGAACCCTACATCTAAGAGTTTCTGCAGTTCTTCTTTGACTCTCTCCTTGAGGGCTGGATTCATTCTCCTTTGTGGTTGCCTGACCAGCTTGCAACCTTCCTTGATGTATATGTGGTAAGTACACACCGAGGGGTGTACTGCCTTCATTTCCTTGTAGTTCCAAGCAAAGGCTTCTAGGTTCTCCCTCAACAAGTTGCATAGTTGTTCCTCCTCTGAAGGAGAGAGAGATGGATTAATATTCAAGGTTTTCTCTGGCCCAAATTCTATGGTTTAGACTTGGAGTGGGTTGGAATCAGCGAAGCATAAGTCAATTTGATGATTGTTCAATGTTTATTTTACTTCTTCTTCTAGGGGTAATGAACTAGGAGTCAGACTCTAGAGCAGATGTTCAATTAAATCGTCCTCATCTTGCTATCCTCCTCCTATGATGGCTTCCAAAGTATATTATTCTGCAGAATAAAGCTCATCCTCTTCCTCCTCCTCCAACCATAAAATTAAGTCCTATTCTAGGGAGGGTTGAGCAGGAGGGTATAGAAAAATCGTTTGGACTTATTCCCATTCTAAGGGTCATATTCCCAGCTCTGCAGCTAATGTAGGCATCAGCTGTGGCCAGCCATGGCCTCCCAAGGATGAGAGGGTAACTGGTAAGCTTAGCCTTGGGCTGGAGAACTAGGAAATTTGCAGGGTACTCCCAAGAATTAATGGAGACCATCACATTCTCCACAATTCCCTCAAGGGTGACCGTGGAATGGTCTGCAAGTTACATCATTGTTGTGCTCTTCCTTAATGACCCTTGGAGGTTAAGCTTGAGCATGGTGTCCTTGGTCATCACATTAATGGAAGCCCCAAGATCAATCAGAGTGTGTGGGACAATGGTGCCATTGATGTGGACATCAACTACTGGGCTTCCAGGGTCTAAGTATTTTGGACATATTACCTCCCCTAGCATTAATTCAAATGACTGCCCAATGACATTAATGGTAGGGCATCCATTTTTCTTCTTCCTGGATGCTTAAGGCGCTTCTCCTTAATCAATTTATTGTAAATAGGCACATCTTTGATTGCCTGGAGAAGGGGGATCTTTACACATAGATTCTGCAATTCTCCCAGAAGTTTAGTTTCTTCTGGGGTAGGCTGGTGTGGTTGGGCTAATCTTTTAGGAAAGGGTGGATTTGCTTTAAGGTTGCTTTCCTCTCTTTTTTTCTCAACCTCCTTATGTGGAGAGGGAGGTTGGTTATCTGGGAGAATTCTCCCAGATCTCAGGTTGATCTCCCGAATTTCAACAACATAAGCTGGGTATGATATCTCTCCACCGTATGTTTGTTGGGTCTGCCTATTGTTTGGGTTTGGATTTGGCTAGGCAAGCATATGGGGTTGCCTAGGTGGAGTAGAGTGCAGGAGTTGTGGTTGTGTAGGTGATGGAGGCAATAGAGCTAGAACATTTTTTAATTGGGGCCTCCATCCCTGGGTGGGGTATTCCACTGATGTTGTGGCTGATTGTAAGTTTGAAATGACTAGATGGCTGGTTGGGAATGATATTAAGATGCATAGTCCCAAGGAGGGGGTGTAGACCAGGAAGGACTGGTAGGGGGTCCCCAAGAAGGTGTAGTTGTGTTTTGATTGGGGTTGTAATATGCACGGGATGATCCTTGCATACCCTGCTGGAATGGTCTAGGCCCAGGAGGCCTCCTTTGGTTAATGTAGTAGAGCTGCTTAGTCATCCCTTCAGCTCCTTAGTATACAGCTTTGAGTCCAGGTAAGGAAGGGAACATGTCTATGGAGTGGTTTTCTTCACAGACTGAGCAAACCTCAATATAGTTTAATGGCCATTCATTCCTAGGATGCCTTCTGGTGCACCTAGGATAGAAGATGGCCAAGGCTCTCTCTGCTTCCTCTTGCTTCCTTCTGATATTAATGTTATCCAATTACAAGGAAAGGGTTTGCGGCATCTCACTTTTGAAGTCCTCCAGCATATTTCCAATTTCACCCTTGATGGATGAGTTGGAAGATGAGGTACTGTCCATAGGTTGACTACTTCTACCCTTATTTTTGGTTGCCCTAGAATGGTTTATAAAGACAGTTTTGACGTCCTCATAGGGTAGTTGGTAGATATCTCCTCCTGATAACATGTGGAAGGTGTCTAGGATATCCCCCCTTACTCCTCTAAGTAGGACCATCTTTAGTGACTCAGGGTCAAATGTCCACTGGCCCTTTTGTAACTGAGTTGGAATATTTCTTCATATTCTTCTAGGGATTCATCATGGCCTATGGTCATCCTAAAAATCTCATCCTTGGTGTCCTTTGACCTACAGTAGTCCCTATATTTGTTGTTAAAGGCCTGTTGCACCTAAGCCCAAGTTGTTATGATATCTCCAGGTAAACCTATGAACCAGCGCAATGTTGCCTCCTTGAGGGTAGATGGAAACAATTTCAACTTCTGCTCATCATCTGTGTAGTCATAGGTTAGGAAGACAACAGAAAACTCAAATAAGAAAGTGTCAGGGTCCTCTGTGGTCAATCCATCGAAATGAGGTAGAGCAGAGGGGCTTATGTTCTTCATTTTAGTGTCCCCATTAGTTTCCCTAATGGAGAAGGCACTCCCAATTCTCCCTCTATCTCCTATGTCATTTAAGTGTTCAACCATTGGTTCAATAGGAATGGGTTCTTCCTCTTCTTCTTCCCCTATAGGTTCCTCAAATATATCAGGTTGCTCACCTAAAGGGGCTTCCAATTCACCGTCAGTGAAGAAGAAAGAAGGTTGACTATCGGATGAGGTGGGGGTATTTGGCAAGAATTTTCCTAAATTATCCCTAATCCTATGAGGCATGAAAGGAAATGTTTTTG
Source organism: Pinus tabuliformis (assembly GCA_031772625.1). Taxonomy (NCBI): domain Eukaryota; kingdom Viridiplantae; phylum Streptophyta; class Pinopsida; order Pinales; family Pinaceae; genus Pinus; species Pinus tabuliformis. The sequence goes on from CM062813.1 coordinate 271,696,826, forward strand.
GGTTTTTGTGAGATATTCTTTAAAGCTGGAAATTACTTTGCAGAAAGGGAATTTCTAATTAAATGAAAGACAACTAGCAGAATGGAAACTACTTGCATAATGAAATTGCTGAATTGAATGAAAACCACTAACAAAAGGAAACTACTTACTGAATTGAAACCATTGAATGAAGGACTAAAGACAGAAAGAGAACTACTTATTGAATTGAAATTCTATTTGCAGGAAAGGAAACTAGATTAACTTGCAAAATGGAAAGGAAAGCAGATAAATGACAAAATGAAAGAAAGAAACTAGATTACTTTTGCAAAAATAAACTAATGGAAGAAAGTTGGAAACTAGAAAATAGAAGAAAAGAGCATTAATCACTACTACTCCGACACATCCCCGGCAACAGTGCCAAAAAGTGATGAGCCTAGGTATTGCAGCAAGAATGTTGAACTCCCAGGGCTACCAACTTTACTTATCAACCAAGGGTTCGTACAAACTTGGAGGTGACTATGCTATATACACGAGTAGAAGTGAAGGTATTGCCTGTTGTCACTGCTCATCTGGCCAAAGACCCCAGAGGTTCCAAGCCAGAATTCTATAGGGTCAAAAGAAGCTTGATTTTGATGGAAGGAAAGCAAACCTAGTCTAGGGGAGAGCTATTCTACTGCAGAAATGAAGAAAACAACATGCAAACATAAATCACCAAAACCTAATTAATCATAAAAATAGCTAGACTAAGCAGAATTGCTAAACAACACTAATCTAATGCTAACTATCTAAGTTGCAAAAGTAAAAGAGCATAAAACTATCCTAAGGTGCAGGAAAAGGCAACTACGCTAAGTCTAGGTTGAAGCGAAAAAATGGTCAGAGGTCAAAATGGTGAAAAGAGGACGTAATGAGAAACAATGCATGAGGACCATTGGATCAGGCAAGTGAAGGGTAAATGAACGGTTGAGATCGGACAGTAGGAGGGTACGTAGGCAAATAGGCGGACATGGTGGACTAATCAAGATGGACGACTCAGATTATATCACAGAGGCAATTGATAGATGAACGTCGGAGATTGTCCAAGCCAATTGGTGATCGAGTGAAGCAAAAGCCATCGAATCAAGAGAATAGATCAGTGGCGGAGATGGAAGTGGGTGAAATAAAACATGCACAAATGATGAGCGGGTTTGGAGGGCGGTAAGCGAAATATCGTACACCCTCAAATCCGTAAATGGTTTTCCAGAATTTTGCACGATTAGCCTCCCCGGCTGACACGCAGCACGGGGAAACCACCCATATTGCATGCTCTCAGCCCAATAACGGTCAAAAGAAAATCCACGCGATATGGCGCGAGCGCCGTCGGATCTCGCAACGCAGACCTACTGCGGAGATGTGACCGAGCAAGTTGGTGAGCGGGTGTGCGACAACCGTCGGATCTGACAGGGTAGATCGACAGTGGGGATTTAAAAGGCAGAAAGTCAAACGCGAAAAGTGGATTGGGCAGCGATTGGTGGGTTTTGTGTGTGAAAGGCGATCGACGATTAAAAATTGTTTGAACATGAATTAACAGTTCTCACTGAGCATTTCAGGTTGAAGGAGAATGATAACATGAGAGATTTGGGAAGAGGGTGGAGGTCTAAATGACAGAAAGAGAGAGTGAAGGGGTGGATAATCATGAGAGGAACAGAGTGACAACACAATGAACTCAGTGACTATGTTTAAACGACAAACCCTATGAAAACCAAAACCCTATGTTTTTGGGGTTGCTGTAGGGTTCCTTCCTCACCTCATGGTCCCAGAGGGAGGAGGGGAGGTCAAGACACCTATGAGAAAACTTGGGGATCTTTTCTTTGTCAACTTACTAACTAAATGAAAGCATAAACGGAACAAACTGAAACACAACCAATCTACCCTGAACTACTGTAATGAAATTGCAACTACACAGCAAACGAACAGAAAACAGGAAGCCACTTCAATAAATGAACAGGAAAGCCATGAATCTGTGCTGAACCACTATGATGAACATGCATCTACTTAACCAAATGAATAATCAAACCATGCATCTATGCTAGTGTTGTAATGGAAATGAACTACTTGAGTAAATGAATAGAAAGCAGGATTCTATGCTAGAATACAATACAAGAAAGAGGAGCTTTGGTTGCTAGGGTCAGGCCCTAACCCAAGAGCTTCAGCCCTCTAAGTTAACTCAATGCTGGCTCGAATCAAAACTCATCTTCATTATTAAAAAACATTGTATTACATCAAATTTTTACAAGTCAAAAGGTCTGAATACTTGCTAACTGACTGACTGACTATTGGCTAACTAAAAAACAGAGCTCCTAAGCCTCTCTATTTATACATCTAAAGTCTCAATGACTTCCCTCAAAATTAGGGAGGTACAGCTCCCAACTTAATGGTAACTTTTCCCTTCCCTTTCACTAGCTCAGTTGCCTTCTAGTAGGGAGGTTGCTTGTACTTCCACTTGCTTGGTTGTCTTTTAGTACTCCTAATTTGGTTGCGTGTACTTTTATTTGATGGAGGGATATTCGAATGGATGGGCAGTGAATGAGGAGGATTTACCTCCTATAATTCCTCTCCCTTGTCCCATCTGAGTTTTTACCAAGGTCTTTTACCATAGTTCCTTTCTTTTACATTTTATCCCTGCATTTCCTTGCTTTTATCCTTTATTCCTGCACTACATGTACATTAGATCACAAAGCAAAATATCCAACTCTAACTCAACCCATAAGAAAATTATAATCAAAAGTATGCAATAAGTTGTGAGAGTAGTTGGTTTTACTAAGCTAGGAGGTGAATTAAGGCCAATTAAGGCCCATATAATTACTCAATGATGAGGCTCATCAACAGCCCTGAGACTGAAATCCTAAATTTCAGGACCAGTGCTCTTTGCTCCATTTCTTGACCGTGCTAATGGTAGTCTGCAGTTATTTGACCTAGCGCTTTCAGCTCAAGTTTTGATATGAAAACTCGCGATGAACCTCTTCTGGCTGGTATTCTCAAAATGGAGGAGAAGCTTCATATGTTGGAAACTTTGAGAAACAACGAGTTGGATGTTGTTGGGTAGAGATATGGTCGAGCTCTCTCATTTGGAGCTCTTGATCCCACCTTTCAGGGCCTTCCCCTTGATATGTGGACCTTCTTCCCTCTTTTTTGGATCCCTACCTCCTCTCCCTTCCTATAAATCAAATCCCCTCCATTCCCAAATGATTGGTCATTGTTGGTTGTCATTCTTCTACTCAATTGTGCTTAGATGTTTCCATTTTGGTGAGAGAGGAAAGGAGAGATTGTTAAGTTTGGCTTGGACTTGGAACCATCCTGAAGGAGGCCTTCAACATCAACGCACTAGTTGTATGCTTTCCTCTTTGATTTAATCATTAATACAAATCATGTTTTACTTCCCATAAGCTTGTTTATGATATTTTTCTTAGTATAATACTCCTTGATATGTTGTATAACTTACATTGGAATGCATATGCTATGATATCTCTTGTTGTTTTCTTTTGATCTCTCTTGTAGGTATTCGAACGCAAGGAATAGCAAGCAGTGAGCCTGGGAGCTAAGGGATCGAGATCATCATCAAAGGTCGACCGGATAAGAGAGAGGTAGGCCATCTCCCTTTCTCATTTTTCATTCTCATTTAGGTTAAGGAAGTTTTCATTTTTTTCGCGTTTGTTACTATACCCACACATTGGGCTAGAGGGATCGCTTCTATCCAAAGAAGGGATTGCTTGGTCTGAAAAACAAGAGATTTTTGGTTCAATCCCTAGTGGAATTTCCAATTTGTTAATTAGGCAATCCCTTCTACAGATAGAAGTGATCCCTCTAGCCCAATGTGTGGGTCTAGTAACAACCATGACAAAACAAGAAAACTTCCCTAACCTAAATTAGAATGACAAATAAGAAATGGAGATGGCCTACCTCTCTCCTATCCACTTGACCTTTAATGATGATCCTGATCCCTTAGCTCCTAGGCTCGCTCCTCGTTACTCCTTGCATCTGAATACCTACACGAGAGATCAAAAGAAAACAACAAGAGATATCATAGCATATGCATTCAAATGAAAGTTATACAATAGATCAAGGAGTATTGTACTAATAAACTGTCATATACAAGCTTATGGGAAGTAAAACATGATTTGTATTAATGACTAAATCAAAGAGGGAAGCATACAACTGGAGCCTTGATGTTGAAGGCCTCCTTTAGGATGGTTCCAAGTTCAAGCCAAACTTAACAATCTCTCATTTCCCCTCTCACCAAAATGGCAAGCTAAGCACAATTGAGGAGAAGAATGGAAACCGACAATGACCAACCATTTGGGAATGGAAGGGATTTGATTTATAGGAAGGGAAAGGGAGTTATGGATCCATAAAAGAGGGAGGAAGGTCCATATATCAAGAGGAAGGCCCTTAAATTTAGGATCAAGAGCTCCAAATGAGAGAGCTCCACCATATCTCTACCCAACAACATCCAACGCCTTGCTTCTCGAAGTTTCCAGCATATGAAACTTCTCCTCCATTTTGAGAAAACCTACCAGAAGAGGTTCAGTGCGGGTTTTGATATGAAAGCCCATGCTGGAAGCACTAGGCCAAAGAACTGTAGACTACCATCAGCACAGGAAATAAGTGGAGTAAAGAGCGTTGGTCCTGAAATTTAGGGTTTCAATCAACCTCCTCCAGAATTGTCTCAGGGCAGATTTTCTTCCATTCTTCATGGATGTTTTAGTATGTGTTCCATGAGGAGTACACTTCACAGTTGTCAATATTTTGGTACTTTGGGATGTGGAACAAGTAGTGAACAGGAGGTGGGACAAAATACTATGTAACACATTCCAAAAATTATTTTAAGCAACGAAAAAATAATGATCTCACCAAAAATTGTAATATTGAATTCAAATGAAATTTAAAATAGTTAGACTTAGCTTGTTTGAAATAGTTCCTTTGTTATTTATTACATAATTTGAATGGGACAAAAAATTTTAGCATTGAATCCAGATGAAAAAGGTAAAAATATAAAATAGTTATACTTTGGGCATTTGAAATGGTTTCTTGGTTATTCATTATGTAGTTTGAAGGGGAATTTATTGCATTTGAATTTGATGGAGAAATTTTTGTGTTTGTGTTTGAGGGAGAATTTATGTATTATTTGCTACATTGAAATTGTGTTGAAAATTCCTTGAATTTACACAATACTGGATTCTAGGTTAAAATTTCATAATCATTGATGCTACCAATCCAAGTATCACAACAAACTACTTTGTACAATGGAACAATATACAACAGAAAATCTGCTAGTGTACAAATATAGACAACTTTTTACAATTTTCAATAACCCAACTTCATTATATTAAAACTCTGGTAATACAATAGTCTAGGCTCTCGTACCAAGGATAATGGCCCTCATACATCCACTAATACAAGAATACAAGAACACGATACTATGACGATCTAGTTGATGTAGTACACAATCACAACTTCTTTGTCATATCCTGGACACACCGCGGGTATTTCGTTTTCATTTTACAACACCTAACTCTATCAATGTACCAACTTCTTTAGACCACTGAAAATGGCTCTCCAATCTTCCCTCTAGCTGATCATAAGTCCATCTACAACTAACACATAGAGTCTTCACACTGACTAGTTTCTCCTTAGTTCTTTAAGGCCACAACAGTTTGAGACTTTTTGCCCATTGCTGCTCCTCAATTACTTAGGGACTTCTTCCCACTATTTTCTTCCTGCGTTTCTCCAATGAAGACAAACATAGGGTAGGAGGGTTGCCACCTATCACTGTCAAAGATCCTTCTTTGCAAAATGAACTTGGGTTGGTAACTCTACTCTTCCTGGCTGATCAGACCTTGAGCTTTTCTCTTCTCTACCTCTTATAGCAAGCCTAGTGGCCTTCCTAAGGTCTGCACTTAGGGCACACTTGGTCCACTTTATCTCTACCTTCCAGCAGTCCACAAGTGTCCAATACAAATTTCCAATCTAGACTACTACATCTGCTAGTAACAAAAGCAACGTAACACATCAACACGTACCTTTTTCTTTTTCTCATGGATTAGTGCACTTCTATAACTATTGTTGCCTAGTTAGGTATTCTAACAACCCTTGTTAATCCCTCACAAAACACTCCAAATATCCTTCAACAGCTACATCTTCCCTTCATTAACTAGTTACTCCCATATGTTGGTGCCTAGGGTTGTTTCTAGACCTTGATTAGGCCTTACAACTAGTATAGGGCTTGGCCCCTCGTACCAAACTCCAATACATGTTTATGGCCACTCTAATGAGTTCTGTCCATGTATAAAATATCCCAAAACATATCAGATCCACTCGGCCTGCTACCAATTCAACTTGTCCCTCAAAATAGTCACAAGAAACACATCCAACTCATCCTTCTCTCCTTCTCTTTAGGGTCTCTTAACCTACGGCTACTTCAGATTATATGTTTATATGCTTTGTTCAATTTGTATGTGTCATTATGCCTCCAATTATGCCTCCAATTTATCTTCTATTTATATTCTCTCATGTGGCTCCAATGAATTGTCCTTGTCGCATACTAACACACCAAGTCGACCTAACTTACGTGCCACAAAACCCACCAGCAATACAAATAAATTCATATCTCCATTTCTAGACCTCTGATTTAATTTATTTTCGTTGTCCTTAGTTCCTCTAGAGGTCTGTTGAAGCCTCGAAAATCGTTGCATCAACATTGGGGAAAACCACCCGGTCCGGACCTTAAAGGCAACTCCTTTTCTGTTTGGTGTGGTGGCTCCGACTGGATATAATGGGACCAGTTTCCCAATGGTTTGTAAATAGGATGGATAAGTGGTTGATTTTCTATTATCTAATGATAATGATGGATGATTTATTCTAAAATTATAAACAACTAATCTATCCCGGGAAATTTCCACTTTAGTGTAACTTTTGATGATCTTTATCTACAAATAGGCATATAGATGACTCCATTGATAAACAAAGACATTCATTCATATGATAATTACTTTGTTCAAGTAGTTGAACAAAGTAATCATTAAAACATTATTACACTATTCTTCATATATCATTGACATAAATATGATTGAAAGAATAACATTCCTTAAACATTCAATAGTGATAAGTATAAGGACTACTGTTAAAACACATACATATATCCAATGATAGCAAGATTGAATAAATGCTAATTCATATAAAAGAATGGAGCAAAGACATAGATAATAGTACCATATGTAATTTGGATCCCTCCCGATATCAATCACATTCAGATTCCATCTTCTAACTTAGAAATACTCTCACAAAAAGCAGTAGTGCATATCTCATCAAAGTATTCTTCATTAAAATTCAGAATATAGGCCCAATCTTTATAAAAAAATATATATCAGAAGCACAATAGTGTGACTCCCGATCCAAGTTTTATACAAAAATTGAGGACCCCTTCTAAAGACATGAAAGGGTCTTTAAATACTATCTAAGCTAACTGATTATGAAATAAAAATGCTATTAGGTGGTATAACCAAATCATGAAAATCTCCTTGAAATAGGCCTGCTTGTAGTCGGTAGAATGATTCACTATTTCGGTCGATCATCCTTTGGCTTGAGCTGGCAGATAGCAAGCATTGGTTGCAATTCTAGGGGGTGACACCGACATGAATGCATTTGGGCTGAATACGTAGCATCATGAATATTGGAAATCATGTAACCGATCTCATCGATTAAACATTTCAGTGCTGCCCTTTGACTATATGGTTTAACTAGGAAGAACCAAAAGGTGTCCCAAGTTAAACTTTAGATGCCTGCTATTAATCTCTCCTTGTTTTCCAAATCTTGTTTGCATGTCTGTTCCAATGCTTTGGCTGATGGTAGTTTACCTGGAGTGCACTGTGAAATCAAATTAGACAGATAAAGAGTATCATTAATTAACTCAATCAAATTACCGGTTGTTGATCTACATCTTGAAGTTTCCCTTTCTACTTTCATCAATTGTGATTGCCATTCTAGGAAAAGAATTTCCTTGTGTGATTCTAGAATTTTAGGCAGATTTGCAGCTTGCCCTTCACTGGTTTCTTGCCAAGCAAGAAAGTTTGTTAATGTCTCATCGGCCTGTTCCAAATTTTGTCTTGCGTCAACTGATTTGTCAATCATTGATGAAGCAATCTCACAGAGGGGCTCAGCAAGGGAAATATTATGACATAGTAAATTTAACTGTTTAATCAATGCCTTATTGATCTAGAGAGCTTTGGACCTGAACTCTACTGGTTGAGGAAAAATTTTGAACTTTTCTATCTGTTGTGATAGTTGAGCAATTTGCTCATCTTTTGTTTTGCTCATTTGTTCATTCATTGTCTTCAGCTTGGCCAATGCTAAGGATAACTCCTTTTGTTTCTGCACTGCACTTTGATCTATCCTCTGCTTTTCCTTTAGCAATTTCTCATTTAGCTGGTTATTTGATTGTTGTTGCACTGCTAACTGCTATTCTAATTGCTCTATTCTCTGTTGTCTTTCGGATACCTGTGCCTCCAATGAAACAATTGTCTGATCTTTTTCCTTGAGTAAATTGCTCACTTCTGATGCTTTATCCATAGTGGCTGCTGAGTATGCCCCGACATATTGAGAGAGTTTTGTGAGGTCTTTGGAAGGATTGAATTCTTCTTTCCATACCACATTAGCCATCTCTATCTGTGCAGGTAAAAGGGAAGATTGATCAAGCCTTCTCTTTTTCCTTTGTCTTTTTACTACAGCCCTATGCTTAGGGTTGTAGAAGACATCTAAAGGTGGTATTTCTTCTATATGCAAAATGATTTCATCCTATGGATCCTTAGGAATTATCTCTACATCTTGACTTATGGGTAGGCCACTGGTTCCTTCAGTTGGAACCGTATTTGTTTTTGTCTTGTGACCAATTGTCACTTCAGGTGTGCTAAAACCCTGTGAGTTCTCAGGATTGCTTATAACGGAATCGAACTGTTGCCATTCTTTAAGGAGATTAGGATCAATCTGAGTATCCCTTTTCTCTATTCTTTCTCCTATTCTGGCACTTTTTCTTTCTCAGGAACTTTTCCAACAGCAGGAGATTTGTCAACAGTTTGCTGTTCAGGCTCGCTTGACTGGATTGCTGGGGTGGTGGCTAATAAGTCTAGAGGCAGAGTTTGCAACCTCTGTTCTCTAAGCATATTAAACACTTCCAGCCCTTCATCTTGATACCTGATCCTAGCCAATGTTTTTACCTGAAATAATGATTCTGCTGAGGAAAATAGGTCATCAAAGTCATCCTTTTCATGATCAAACTTTGTAAGTTTGGCTTGTTCAAGAACATTATAGGCAACTTTTCTTGGATCATATTGTCTGTTGGGAATTGTTGCAAGATTGAGCATTTGTATTTTTTCTGCCTCCTTTTCTGCATGTTTGTAATCATGAAGAGTGAAAACACCGCATCTTAAAGGAAATGTAGGCCATACCTGTTTCTTGGAATTTCTAAGGGTTTTGGATGTCCCTTTTGTTGTTATCTGGTAGGCCAATTCCCGAGCTAACAGCTTATCGGGCACATACAGGGGAAGGACATGGGGTTTTGTAAGGCTACCAAAAAGCCTTATATAAGTGAACTTGTCTTCTCTGAACCAATTAGCTACTGCAGTCAAGTCGATCCCTGCTTCCTCGGAAATCCTGGGGGTAGGCTTATCAAAAATAGCATAATAGACAGGAAACATAAAACCATTGCAAATTTTGTACAAATGATTTTTGTAGTGAGCCTTCCATAACATTTGATGATAAATATGGATTGGCTTAGGGTCTTGGGGAGTCCATCTCCATCCGAGTATCGGATATTCAGAATTAAAACAAAGAGTATCCATAATATAAGCACTGTAATAAAAAGGGGGAATGGTCCTGGTAGTTTTACGTGAATTTGATCTGAATTCGAGAATTTCTGTGGCTAATTTGTCGGATAAAACATTTGCCCAATCCATCACATAGCCATTGATTGCCACCTCCATCAGAGGGACCATTTCAATAGTGAACTTAGAAAAGTCATGTATTCCCCACATTCTACACATCATAGCTCCGGCATAACAGTAAGGAGAGGCTAATGAATCCGCAAAGTACTTACCTGATGATTCGTTCTTGTGCTTCTTGGGAAAATGTCTCCATTGCCTAATCGGAGCTGATTCTATCTCGTTTTCATTTGCAAATTTTTCAAGGAAGGCTTTGTTGTACAGCTTTTTAGGCTCAGGCAAGTGATACATTTTCCTTAGATCATCAGGCTAAAATGAGCCAAATATCCTCCCGTCAATTGTGAAAAATGTTCTGTTCGAGACTGGAATTTCCTCTACCGCCCATCTCACTACGTCAGTATATGGGAGGATTTTTTCTCGCGCCACTATTCTATGCAAATATGAACAAGCTAAATCTTTGAGAGATGCTTCCGATTTGTTACTTGAGTCAGCTGTAGCTTCTTCTGATATTTCCTTAGGCTCCTCTGCTTCTATTAGATTGTAGATGCTCTCCCAGCTAGTGTTTCCAAGACTGAGGCACGTAGTGTCTGAGATTAACCCTTTTTTGCTTGGTCTGGGATCCTTGGATGGCTGCACTACTGCTGTAGGAGCCGCTGCTGCAGATTTCTTTGATTTCTTTCCCATTTGTTTCAAATTCCTAATTTCAGCGGAATTCTGCACAAGAGATTAGAAAAATAGTGATACAGAGAAATGCTAGTACAGACCAATATGATAATGAAAAAGAGTTATGTCGATCAGCAGGTGATAATGGATTATAGTAAGATTGCTGCGGATAAAATCTAAAGAAAAGATCTACCCTTAACTGCTTCATTGATTAGTCATTTAACCTGTCAATCATGGTAAAGGAGGTTTTAAATGCCCATCATGTCATTTATATGCCAAATGATTCATTCAAGCGTGGCTTAGATTTCTTTGATGGATAATCAGAGGTAAATCGCAAATCGACGATTGATAACGTGAAGGGAAAGGCTTTAACGCTTGTTTTTAAACATCTTTGATCACCGAAAGGTGATACAATGCATGCAAACCTTTCAAATATATTCTCGAGATATGTGCCTTATCAATGCATCGCAATTGAGGAATGGATTCAGGTTTTATTGTTGTGTTAATGCGATTTCGCCGATCGCCGATTGCAATATGCTTTATCGCATTGGAGGATTTGAGCCTGCCTTCAATCATGTGTTGACTTGTTATTGTCGATTGTCGTTGGCGATACGCTTTATCACATCGGAGAAATTAAGAGGCTCTATTACATTGATGCTTTGGCATTTAACTTTTCCGATCTTCCGATTGCGATTTCCTTTTCAGATCAGAGAGAATGGATGTGTCTTTGCATATGTTTCCTTTGTTATTGCGATATGCGATCTTCTGATCACTTTATCGCAATAATGAATAATTTTATAATATTTTAAAGCCACACTTTATTTCTATTTAAAAGGCTTTTAAAATAGTTCATTTACCTTAAGCCTTTTGATAAGGGTTTTTCTTATGATGGGTTAATACCAATTTATTTACACATCTAAGTTTATTTTAAAAGGGACCCATTTCATATTATGATTTTGTATAAAAAATTTATGAAATGGGGGGTTGTTGTACAGCACAACAAGGTCTAATATCATCTCCATTCGTCACATGACAAATTATCCTTGCGGTTTCACACCCACGAGCTTGGGCACAAAGCCCTCACCTTGGGTTCTAAGCCTACAAATCACTTTTGTGGAGTTTTTTCCTCCAAACCCAGAACCCTAGGGCTTGGAGTACCTCCCAAGCTACCAAAAATCAACACTTCCCCTTAGCAAAGGAGGCAGTTCCAAGAATAAGAAGTAAATTTTCATCACTTTCACTGCTCGCAACACTCACCCAACTCCTGGTGCCCATAACTACAACAAACGATATAACATGGATTATGCCTCTCTTGGAAATGTCATTATCACCATAAGCCTCCTACTTCTTCTTCTTCTCCTAAAATTCTTTCATGTTTCTCCATGATTCCCTCTTTCTAGATGTCAAAGCATCCTTTCTCCCCATTGACCACGTGCTCTTCTTAGGTTGCACATTCTCCCTTTGAACCTACAAACTCCCTCTAGAAATTGGCTCCTTATGAGCCTCTGGAACCTGGACCTTCTTCTCTTTAACATGTGCTTGCTCCTCTCAATCCTGCACCTGATTCTCTGGAACTTGTAGTTATTTCTTCTTCTTCCCATGATCTATAGCCTTATCTGTCAGCCTATATATACCATTCTCTCTAACTCTAATCACCACACCTGCAAACTTTGGAATTTCTGGGCATGAGTCTTGCCTTCCTACTCTGGAACAAGACCTCAAACCCCTTCTACTCGATCGTTGATACAGACATAAAATTATATCTATGTCTTGGTACAAATAGTACATTCTAAACTCGCATCACCTAACCTAATTCCATGCTAAATGGTATGACACCTGATCCCTAATCTCTTTCTGACTCTTGTAGCCCAAAACCATGTGAAATTTTGAGTCCCACTCAGCTAGAGCCTTGAACACATCCTATGACCATGTCATATGCTTCATTGCTCCATTATCCACAAACCATGTATCTTTATTGATGGTACCCTATGAGAAATGAGATATCAAAGAAAATTCCTCTTTCTCCAATCTTCTAGAAAGACCATCTATCTCAGAAAAAGTGGCAACACATGCGACCTGCTTCCCTTTCTTCTCATCATCTCCCTTCTTCTTCATCAGATACTTCGTCGAAAAATGACCCATCTCTCCACATTTGAAACACTTTATCTTACTCAAGTCCTTTTGCTTGCCCTTCATTCTTGCTACAAGTGCCACATCATCATCTGAATCCTTCTTGTTCATATGAAGATCCTAATCTCACAACTCTTCCTTAATGAAGTCATCCCATAGCCTGTTCAAGTCTTGCAACTTGTCCCTATAAACGATCCCCTTGATGAATGACTTCTATTCTGGATTAAACCCCTTAAAGGTAATCCTCACCATCTCAGAATTTGAAATATTCTCACTGATGGTGGCAAGCTCATCTCGAACCTGAGACAACCTCATCAAATACAAAGTCACCCCTTCACCCTGCATCTTCTTGGTGGCCTTAAACTTATTCTACAATACCAATACCTAGTTCTTGTTCTTATTATAAAACAAATTCTGAAGAGCCTCTCACATCTCATGGGAAATGTTCTTCCCAAACAATTGATTAAGAAATCCTTGACACCATCTAGGATGATCAAATTTTCCTTCGTATCCAACTCTTCATACACTTCCAGCTCCTTAGGGTTTATTGCTTCTTGGTTGCTTTCTCGGTAAAGTCCCAAATCTTGTTCACAATCAAAACCAACTTGATCCATTCCTCCCATGGACTATATTTAGACAACCCTTCCAACATGTCCTAATACCAAAGTCCAACCTGCAACTTCAACATTGTTGTGAGCCCTTCAACAACAATGTGACCAATTCCCTCTTAAGTTGTACTTCATTGTGCGCACTCTGATTCACTATCCCTTCAAAGTACCCCTGATACCATGTTGAATTTCCATGATACTGGAGTCTAGGTTAGAATCTTACAATCACTATAACTACTAATCTAAGTATCAAAACAAACTATTTGTCACAGCAGAACAGTATAAAACAGTAAATCTACTAACGCACAAATATAGGCAACTCTTTACAATTTCAATAATCCAACTTCGATATATTAACAGTATGATAATACAACAATCTAGGCCTCCCATACCATGGATAATGGCCCTCATACATCCACTACTACAAGAATACAAGAACAATATACTCTTACGATCTAGCATATGTAGTGCACAATCATGGCTTCTTTGTCATATCATGAACACATTGTGGGTCCTTCGCTTCCATTCTACAACACTTTCCTCTATCAATGTACCAAATATTTTAGGCCACTGAACACAGCTCTCCAATATTCCCTCTAGTTGTGTTAGGATATGACCCTAACCCCTTTCTTAATGTAATAATCCCAAGGGGGCTTATAAGAGTCATGATTAGTTAGTATAACAAATAAATCTCGTAAGCATTATAAGTGTTTGACCCACATTATAAAAAAGGTACCTCAATTAGTTATAAAGAGCCATAATTAATAAATAAATTGGTTAACCTACATTATGTAAGTAACCATTAGTAGTTAGGGTTTTGGGTCTCAAGAAACTATATAATGTCGAAGATAGTAAGGAAAGTCTTGTCTTGTGTTATGTAATTGAGCTCAACTCTACTAAAGGTTGCCCCCTTTAAGAGGAAAGTGAATAGTATTTGTTTCAAATATTAATAAAATAATTTTGTTCTTCTCATTTCACTATGATATTTTTCTATGGTATCATTGGCATATTTACTCTTTTAATATTTTATGCAGGTCAATCATATTACAAGTGGTATTAAAGCATTTTCTAGGGCCAACTACACCACCAATTTTAGCAAAAAGAAATTAGGCTAAAGATGTGCTATGGCATCATTAAACTACATATATCTATCATTACGTGCATCAACCTGTGGTTGGGGAGGAATACACGCAGAAACTACAAGAGGTGGTCACGTCTGTTGGACTCCCTTGTAACCCTTGTTGGCACCCCTTCAAGTAATAGTGCATCAGACAACACCTGTACGTAAACTGCACTTCCACGTACCTATGGTATATTGGAAGCCCCCAACGTTAACCTGAAACTAAACCCTATATAAGTCGTTGGTCATCTTACTGCTACAGTATACTGAGAACAGCACTCGTGGAGATTACTCGCACATGCTTGGAGTAGTCAGGTAATATAACTAAGGGTATGGCCAATCTTCCTTAGTTAGTGCCTTGAAATATTGGGTCAAGTACTATTGTTGGACCCCTGGCATATATCATGATCTATAGCACCTGACACTCCTATGTTGCCCTAGTTCTGTCTCTTCTAGCCACCATCAATATGAGGGGTATCATCCTTTCCAAGGGGGGTCACCAATATTCTAACAATAGGACACCCAAGATTGACACGCACAAATTTGATGGTTCTAACCCAGCAGTGTGGGTGGCACAAATGGAACAATATTTTCAAATGAACCTTATCTGGGATGACGAAACCAAACTACATGTGGGAACTCTTTATTTGGACCAGGAACACTCACAATGGTGGCAATGGGATCATAAATGCTACACAGAAAATCCAATTTGGAATATGTTTTCTAGAGCCATTTGTGCTTTTTTGAAAGGGACTCTCACTTTCTGGAACGCCTCACAAAGCTCAAACAAACTGGTGCAATATGAGACTACATCATGGCATTTGAAAAACTGGCCATTAGGATAGAGGGCCTTGGGGATGCCTTCTATATGGAATTTTTCATTAGTTGCCTCAAGGAAGCCATCCAGGCACATGTGAGAATGCATCAATTGACTACTTGGTTGGAAGCTTTCCACAAAGCTTTAGATGCAAAAATTGTTATTACTACCCAATCCATTTGCCCTTCATTCACATCAAAGACACATCCCGCCCCTACTTGTGGCCCCACTCAATCCCTTAAGGTGTAGAAGGTGTCTCCTATGGAAATAGTCGAAAGAAGAAGACAAGGAATATGTTACTATTGTGATGAAAAATACTCATCAAGCCACAAATGAAAGGAACCAAAGTTATTTCAAATTGACGCAACTAAAAATGGCTCAGATGATGAGGCCCAACCTAGTGAAGTGTCTAGGGAGGAAGCAGTGGAATCCCAAGATACTACAATATATATTATAGCAACCCCTGAGGAACCAACTATATCTCTACATGCATTAGCAGGTATTTCTTCTCCACAAACACTTAAAATCAGAGGCTTTATTAAGCATCGTCTGGTGGTGGTATTGATTGACAGTGTGAGCATGCATAATTTTTTCCATAAAAGAGTTGTTGAGGAAGTGCATTGTTTTGTGAGGGAAATATCCAAGTACTTAGAGCATATGTGGGGACCATGAAATGTGAAGGTCGTTGTGAGAACATAAAGCTCCAAATGGGGGACTACCACCTTAAAACACACATGTTTTCCATTGAAATGGGAGGATGTGACATCGTCCTCGGAGTTGAATGGTTGTGCACACTAGGCCCTATTACCATGGACTTCTAAGAGCTATATATGAGCTTCAAACATAATGGGCACACTCATATGCTATGTGGGCTCCAGGAAGGTTCTCCCACTATCATTAGTTTTCATCGAATGAAGAATCTTCTAGAAAAGGGACACCATGGGGTAGTTGCTCAATTCAATGCAATTCAGGGCATAGAATCTAGCCTTGTCAATATTCATCTAGACCTGCAAAATGTGTTGAGTCACCATCAACAAGTGTTTGAAAAACGTAAGGAACTACCTCCCTCTCAAGGTGAGCATGATCATAACATCCCTTTGATTCCGGATAGCCAAACACCCAATGTACAGCCCTATAGGTACCCATTTGCACAAAACAATGAAATTGGAAACATTATTAAAGAGCTACTAGAAGCAGGCGTGATTCGACCTAGAACCAACCCTAATTCGTCACCAGTGGTCATGGTCTTAAAGAAGGATGGTGAATGGCGCATGTATCACGATTTCAGGGCCCTTAATAACCTCACCATCAAGGACAAGTTTCTCATTCTAGTTGTCGATGATCTCCTAGATGAACTCTCCAATGCCCAATTCTTCACCAAGTTGGATCTTCGTTTGGGCTATCACCAAATTAAAATGAAAGTACCAGATATCCCCAAGATAGCTTTCAGAAACCATGAAGGTGACTATTAAATTTTGTTTATGCCCTTTTGTCTTTGTAATGCACCATACACCTTTCAAAGTCTCATGAATCACCTTCTCTAGCCCTATCTCAAAAAGTTTGTCTTGGTAATTTTCGATGATATACTAATATATAGCAAAACATGGGAAATTATACATATTCAACATGTTGACAGGGTCTTACAACTTCTAAAGGATAACAAATTATTTGTTAAATTGTCCAAAGTGTTCTTTTGGAATGGAAGAGGTGGAGTACTTGGGACACATTTTCAGCCACGTAGGAGTACGATTGGACCCAAAAAATATTCAAGCAATGCAATATTGGCCACCACCTTAGACCTTGTAAAGTCTACGAGGATTTTCGGGTCTCATCGATTAATATCGCAAATTTTTCAAAAATTATGCACGCATTACCAAACCCCTTAAGATTCTTCTCAAGAAAAATGCATTCACCTAGAACAAAGCAACTCAATAGGACTTCCTGGATCTCAAACAGGCCATGTGTTCCACCCCGGTTTCGACCCTTCCATATTTTACAAAACCATTTGTGATCAAATGTGATGCCTCAGGGCAGGTATTGGAGTAATCTTAATGCAAGATGTTCGACCAATCGCCTTCATAGGCTAGTAATTAAGTGGCAATAATTTGGGTGAATCCACTTATGAGAAAGAAATGATGGTCGTATTACATGCGATAGACACTTGGAAACCATACTGTTATGGGTGAAACCACCCTAGGGCTTTGGGTTGAGAACCCCAACAGAGCAGAGGGCAAACCTCATCAAGAAATTCTCAAGCAATCAACAAAATTCTTATTCTACTAAATCATGTAGGAGTGTCCTTACCCGGATGTCCTTCGTTTGGGTAGATCCTGTTAGCACTCCAGGAAAATCTCCTAGGTTGCAGCTCGGAGATGCCTAGTAACATATAATCTTCAATATTGTTCTCAGAACAATTGGAATGGATGATGGTTTGGATCAAGTTAGATGACCATTTCAGCTCTATTCCCACTCAAGGCATGCATGAACACTCTCAACAACACAAGGCTTTAAACCACTAATGCTCAATATTTTATAGATTTAATGGATAGATGGAGAATACTAATTGTATTAGTAGATTGCATATATAAACATAAATGAATGACTAGCTACAGGCAACAAAAGAGAATAATGATTGTACTGGCAGATGCATATATGACCACATATGAATGGTTAGCTACTGGCAGCAAATAAGATTGCAAATCTAAGTTATTAAAGTAGATATAAGATGACAATTATCTGGCCTTAAACACAATGGAAACATGAACAAATTGTTCAAGTGCAAGCATAAAACAGCAAAGAGAATGGGTGTTGAACATATTATGGCAAAAGCAGCTTGTATTTCTAGAATGAAGATGAGAAGCTTGAAGGAACAGAGGACGAATAAAACCCCTATTACATCTTGCTAACAATTATTTATAGCATGTTTACAATGTTCTTGAGCTCTCTAGAAGGCTCAGAGTCTTAATCTATCCCCTCTGTCCCTTAACTGTTTGATTCCCTGAAGGCAAGCATGGCTTGGAGGTTTTCCCTCCTTCTCACAGAGGAAGAACAGCTTTCAGATATTTTTGGGTGGTTTGTTGCACTGTCTGGGATCTCTCTCATGCTAGAGTTGCCCCACAATTGATTCTACTGTTATGGATTAGCTTCGTTGTTTGTTGATGCTTCATGGCCGATTATTTTTCGGGCTAGTTGTGCATGCTCCATGATGCTTCTGTGTTGTGTTGTATGTGTGGTGGAATGGATCTTATCTTTCTCTCTCCCGGCTCTTGTTTCTCAGCAATATGTCTCTTGGGCTCTTTTATATGGTGCAATGGGTCTTCGGGCCCGTATATCCCTCTAAATGCCCCCTTTCTATCAATACAGGATTCTTTCTGTTTAAAACAGAAAACGCAGTGACACCGTGAAACTCCCGCCTACCTCTGTCCTTTTCGGACTTAATAAATCTTTAGAAATGGCTTATTCCCCTCTTGGTTCCACCTTTGCAATGATAACATGTCTCCGCCGTCGATCTGGGAGTCTCAGATCCAACAGTGATGATTCATTTCGGGTGCCTCCTTTGTACTAGAGTTAACTGCCCAATGAGGGCAGTTTTCTATCTCCTTGTCTTGGACACGTGGCAGCAGTTGTATGGCATCGGGCAGAGCTCGGAGTAAACCACTTACCGCCCACGGCCTGCCCGAAATCCTACATGTTTTGCGATTTTTCCTTCATATCGGACATACGCTGAAACATTGGAAATTTATGAAAAACGGCCCTGGCAGATTTCAAATATCGTATATTCCACTTCCCGAAACCTTTCAGGTCCGGGCTCCATCACAATCGGCATTGGCCATAGGTTCCATCGTATTTCATTTAAACAAACAAAACACACAAAAACATTAAAAAAAAGGCCTTCCGCGGACTTGAAAATATATCCATTTTGCTTCCTGAAACCCTTTCGGGTCTGGGTTTTATCACATCGGTGTTGTCCCTATTTCCCTTTGTATTTTATTACATAACAAAATACATGGGAAATACATTAAAATGGCATTGGCATAGACTTCAAATATTATCTAACATTGTGACACATAACCGTCGGGTCCGGTTATCGCATCGCAAATACATATATGCATCATCCCTGTCCGTGATATATTGCCGATGTGATACAGAGATGCGATCCAATCATAATAGTTGATCACTGAATCCCCTTTATATATAACATATGCCTCTCACCGATGCGACCCGCCAATCCGATCATTGGTGATCGCTAATCGGTGGTGTCGTGCATCCGCCTTATGTTTGTCCCCTCTGCTTGACCGATTGCGATTAGCTGCCTAGATCTGGGCTGTTGATTGGCCAGATCTAACGGGGGTTGTTCCTTCTCTGTTTAAGCCTACGTTTGTGGTTTTTTTCCACAGTTTTCCTTTGGTTTTTTGCCTCCCGATAGTGATTTTCAACCCTTCCAAGGGCTTTCCTCCTTTGCTCATTTTGATCGATGGATGATTTTTTAGCATTCTTGAAGACATTTAGGACATGTATGGACCCAATTTTGGGCCTTTTGTCAGCGAAGCTAACATTGGCTCCTTCTGGGGATGAAATCCTCCCCATGAGGTTTCAAGGATCTCAGATCAATGCCTTTCCTGTAAAACAAAAATTAAATCTTCCTTCTAGTGTTCCATTGGGCATGGAGTC
Source organism: Pinus tabuliformis (assembly GCA_031772625.1). Classification (NCBI taxonomy): domain Eukaryota; kingdom Viridiplantae; phylum Streptophyta; class Pinopsida; order Pinales; family Pinaceae; genus Pinus; species Pinus tabuliformis. The sequence continues at coordinate 271,716,782 of CM062813.1, forward strand.
TATTAAGCATGAACTAAAAACTTTGAAAACAACATATTTACAATACCAAGGCTTGAAAGCCTTAACTGAAATAAAGTTCGAAGAACAGCCCATTGAATGGGCCATCAAAAACATATCCTTCCTTTGATGCATCCCTAATTGAGAAAACAGTCACCAAATTGAAAATTGACCCTTTTTATCTTTCCATGAAAGGTTTCTTTCTCTTGGTCAATGTGTATATCAGCCAATTCATCAAAGACTTGCAAAAGCCTATTGATTTTATCCTCTACTTCAAAAAGTTTGGAACACTTGACATTATCAGGCAGATATGGTCTATATTTCATCTCCTCTCTGTATGCTTTCAGCCTTAGATGTTTTGATTGGGAGGTTTTGTACACCTGCTGAGTGATAAGGCCTGATTCACACTTTTATGTGTCATTTGTGACATGAAAAGTTATTATGAAATATGAATCAATGCATTCTTGTGTGGGGGACACAAGGACTTCACCTATTCCTGCAACTCCCTCAGAGCAAGCCTCGTCAAAGAACATGTCCCAAATATGTGGGCCTTCTTCCTCTGTGATCTGGCAAACTAATTTTCTAAGCTGCGTAGAGGCCAACTGATAAGGCTTGGTAATGTCAAGACTGATCTTATCCATGACAGCCTTGGGCATTGGATCATGGCTGGATCCAGTGTCCAAAGGGAAATTGTGAAGGATTTCATCATAAATAGACAGAGAAACATAGAATGATGGGGAGCTATCTTCACAGTTTTCGATCATTGGGCTGAGAATAATAGTTGGTTGGTCATCTTATAGATTTACATAGTCAATGGAAGCTTGGATGGTTTTAGGCTCAAGAGCCTCAAGGATAGATTTCTTGAAGGACTCATTCTTCACTGGTTCAATCAGAGGCATAGGTATTCTTGGCTTCTGGATTTCTGATTGAAAATTGAAAGAAGAAGGGGACTTGTCAAGGCCTCTTACCTCTATGGCTAGAGCTTTGAGAATGATAGGATCAAATGTTGATTTCTTCTGCTTATTAGCTTGTTGTTCTACAGTGACAGCAACTTTATGAACACGAGTTTCTTTAACATTATTCATCATAGACCTCAAACTATAGTGGTGCTGATTTTCAGTTTGTAGAACAACTTCACCATCCCACTCTTGGCTGATCTAGTCATTGAATAATGACTTCTCATAGGAAACTTTGGTTAAAAAGGTGGTGTTGTCTTTGTCTTCCATACCATGGATCTCATCATCTTCCTCAAACTGATCTTCTTCCATGACTGCATTCTGAAAAGGGACCTTCGGCCTTTGGTCTTCATTGGCCTCTTTGCTTCTTTGCAAAATCTGCAACTGCTCATCAGGTCTTCTATATAGATTTGGATTTGGAGGATCAAAGGTATTATTAACCCTTCCTTTCCCAGAATGATACTCAACCTTTATTTTGGAAACTTCAGAGGCTAATGACTCGATCATTTTGGTCATGTTATCTATCTTAGGATCAGAGGATGATGAAGGCTCGTCCCTCTGTCTCCTTTTGTCAACATTAACTTTGAGGTTTTCTGCAGCGATGATGTTCGATTCTACTTCCAAGGTTGCATCCTGCATATCAGCCAAAGTAGCACATCGCCTCTCCCTCAACAGTAAATAGAATTTAGAATCAAAGGCACTGGCATAGATGAGTCTAGCAGAGGTAGTGGTGGGTTTTACTTCAGCAGGTATCTTGTTGTACATGCAATTAAATCTCTTATTAAAATCAGACAGCAACTCACCATTTTCCCTCTATAAGTTCCCAAACTCAGTGTGGTAGTAGAGGAGATCCTTCTTATCCCCCCAATGCTTCAGGAATGCATCATCTAAAGCCTCAATATCAGCTATAGATCTTGGGCTCAGTTCTCTGAACCATTTTCTAGCCTCTCCATCTAGGCTTTGAACAAAGATTCTCATCCAGACATCATCTTCACTAATGTCCAGGTTATCAGCATAGCTATAGAATGATTCAAGATGTTCTTCAGCTGTAACACCCAGTGAACTTAGGCATATACTTCTAATATTTTTCAGTAGGCATGGAATTCAAAGGAGTGGGCAGTATTAGAGGTCCATACCTAGAAGCTATGATTCTTTCCATTTTAGTGGGTGCTTGTGGTCCTGCCATAGCTGTGGTGGCTATATGGGTACTGGAAGTCTGAATGACAGAGGGCTGAGGAGTGATTCATAGGGCTAAAGGAGTATGATGGATAGGAGGTGAGGTTTTCTTTGGGTTTACAACAAAAGGAGAACCTAAAGAATAAGGAGCTTTATGAATCTCTAAGATATTTTCTTCACTGCTAGTATTAGAAGTTGTACTCTCAACATGTATTTGTTCTATTGCAGGATTTTCTTGAAGAGATATAGGAGATTGTTTAGTTTTACCTGAACCTAATGCTCCTTTCTGCAATACCTTTATTTCTTTGATGATCTTTTCAGGGTCAGGTACTGGGTCATCTTGTGACTTCTATGGATTTCTCCGAGTATGCCTCACAAAATGAGCCATAACTATGATGTGGAGTCGCCAAAAAGGTTTGGCCTCCAGTAGAGTCACCAGATAGATTATTACAACCAGAAAAAGTGTCCAGACTTTGTCTATCATCAAAGCTGGATCTGTGTCGTCTCCCAGGGAAGCTGAGCTTCAGTTTCCTTTCCCCGGAAACGGCGCCAATTATGTTAGCACTCCAGGAAACTCTCCTAGGTTGCAGCTCGGAGATGCCTGGTAACATATAATCTTCAATATTGTTCTCAGAACTATTGGAATGGATGATGGTTTGGATCAAGTTAGATGACCATTTCAGCTCTATTCCCACTCAAGGCATGCATGAACACTCTCAACAACACAAGGTTTTAAACCACTAATGCTCAATATTTTATAGATTTACTGGATAGATGGAGAATACTAACCGTATTAGCAAATTGCATAATAAACATAAATGAATGACTAGCTACAGGTAGCAAAAGAGAATACTGACTATACTGGCAGATGTATATATGACCACATATGAATGGTTAGCTACAGGCAGCAAAGAAGCTTGCAAATCTAAGTTATTAAAGCAAAGATAAAATGACAATTATATGGCCTTAAACACAACGGAAACATCAACAAATTGTTCAAGTGCAAGCATAGAACAACAAAGAGAATGGGTGTTGAACATATTATGGCAAAACAAGCTTGTATTTCTAGAATGAAGATGAGAAGCTTGAAGGAACAAAGGAGGAATAATCTCTAGAAGTTGAACCGCTGTTACATCTTGCTAACAGCTATTTATAGCATATTTACAATGTTCCTGAGCTCTCTAGAAGGCTCGAGTCTTAATCTATCCCCTCTATCCCTTACTATTTGATTCCCTAAAGGCAAGCATGGCTTGGAGGTTTTCCCTCCTTCTGACAGAGGAATAACAGTTTTCAGATATTTTTGGGTGGTTTGTTGCACTATCTGGGAGCTCTCTCATGCCAGAGATGCCCCACAATTGATTGTGTTGTTATGGATGAGTTGTGTTGATGCTTCATGACCAATTATGTTTCAGGCTAGCTGCGCTGTTTGTTGATGCTTCATGACCGATTCTGTTTCAGGCTAGCTACGCTGTTTGTTGATGCTTCATGACCGATTCTGTTTCAGGCTAGCTGTGCGTGCTCCATGATGCTTCTGTGTTGCACTGTCTGTGTGGTGGAATGGCCCTTCTCCTTCTCTCTCCTGACTCTTCTTTCTCGGCAATATGTCTCTCGGGCTCTGTTATATGGTCCAATGGGTCTTCAGGCCCGTATATCCCTCTAAATGCCCCCTTTCTATCAATACATGATTGTTTTCTGTTTAAAACAGAAAGCGCAATGACACTGTGAAACTCTTGCCTACCTCTGTCCTTTTCAAACTTAAGAAATCTTTAGAAATGGCTTATTCCCCTCTTGAATCCGCCTTTGCAATGATAACACATCTCTGTTGCCGGTTTGTGAGTCTCAGATCCAACAGTGATGATTCATTTCGAGCGCCTCCTTTGTACTATAGTTTCTCTCTCCTTGTCTTGGACACGTGGCAGCAGCTGTATGGCATCGGGTGGAGCTCGACCTAAACCACTTACCGCCCATGGCCTGCCCGAAATCTTACCTATTTTGCGATTTTCCTTCATATCGGACATATGCCAAAACATTCGAAATTTATGAAAAACGACCCTGGCGGATTTCAAATATCATATATTCCACTTCCCGAACCCTTTCAGGTCCGGGCTCCATCACAATCGGCAATGGCCAAAGGTTCCATCGTATTTCATTTAAACAAACAAAACACACAAAACATTAAAAAAAATGCCTTCCATGGACTTGAAAATATATCCATTTTTCTTCCTGAAATCCTTTCGGGTCCGGGTTTTATCGCATCGACGCTGTCCCTATTTCCCTTTGTATTTTATTACATAAAAAAATACATGGGAAATACATTAAAATGGCATGGGCATGGACTTCAAATATTATCTAACATTGTGACACATAACCATCGGGTCCGGTTATCACATCCCAAATACATATGTGCATAAGCCCCACCCATGATATATTGTCGATGCGATACAGCGATGCGATCTGATCACAATCGTTGATCGGTCAATGCCTAGGCCCCTTTATATATAACATATGCCTCTCACTGATGCGACCCATTGATCTAATCATCGGTGATCGTTGATCGGCGGTGTCGTGTGCCCGCCTTATGTCTGTACCCTCTGCTTGGCCGATTGCAATTAGCTGCCTAGATCTGGGCCATTGATCAGCCAAATCTAACGGGGGTTGTTCCTTCTCTGTTTAAGCCTGCATTTGCAGGTTTTTTCCACTGTTTTCCTTTGGTTTTTCGTCTCCCAGTAGTGATTTTCAGCCCTTCCAAGGGCTTTCCTCCCTTGCTCATTTCGATCGATGGATGATTTTTGAGCAGTCTTGAAGACTTTTAGGACATGTATGGACCCAATTCTAGGCCTTTTGTCAGTGAAGCTAACAGATCCGCGAGGTGCAAACCCTCACTTTCTCCTGATGTTCTTGGAACCTGAAAATTATTTAAATAGAACATACACGACAGTAGAAACATAAAGCATATTCATGATGTTAACTTTAATTCATATATATGAATGACTAATTGTACATCAATATAATATTCATAAATGAATTACAACATGATTTGATGCATAAACACATTTCATATCGGAAATAGAACAGCATTCCTTTTATTGAAGTAAGCTATAAATAAGGTGGAGAAATACAACCTGAGTCTTTCTCTGGCTCCAAGTGGAACCATCCTCCGGATCCGTCCTTTCCCGACCTTCAAAAATCTTCCTCCATCACCAATACAAGGATATCTCAAGCAAGATGGTTGATATCTATAATCAAGGAAACAAGGGTTTCCTGAAGCTTTGGGGAGTGCAGGAGGCACAGGGATTCTTCAGAATCAATCAGAGATAATCTCACTTTAGTATCAATATCTCATCCTTTCTCCCTTAAGGCCTTCCCATGGAGGTTTATTTATACTTCTCTAAATTAGTTTTTTCAATTGGGAAACAGTTGGGCCACAGGCAATAGGAGGTGAGTAACAAGTAAAACCCATGAACTCCACCCAAAATTAAGGAAAAATTAACTTTTTTAATTGTTTTAACATATGTATGCGGGTTGTATATATGTTGACCCACGTGTACACACTTTTATCACATGGAAAAGTAGCATATAGGAAATAAACATTGTTTTTTAGATTTTGGACCAAGTCTAGAAGGAAGGGTTGCCCTAGGCCATAATCAGAGCATCAAATGTACCAAGAGTGGTAAATGGTGCTATAACATATGCCCCCTAATATATGAGGTCATAAGGAGTACATGATGGCAAAAATGTATTAAATGTATGGAAGGAATCATGCCGAGACCAAGGAGGAGTTCACCAGAATTCAGCCTGCCAAGCCAATGAAAGAGATCAGAAAGAAATTGTTGTCTGAGGTGGGCATACCCATGCTCAGAAATAGTAAAGCATGTCTGCATGTCAAGTACAAAAGCGGATCCAATATGCATACAAGTATAAAGGAACTGAAAATACATAATGGATCATCTGATCATAATCAAGAAAGTACATGTCTGAATATCACATATAAAGAGCTTATCAATGATATTGTAGTATGAAGCTGATCACGGAAGCCAAGAAACTGATCCAAATAGTACCAAGTGAACATGATGGAATAAATGGTACTACACCGCAACTTAGGTGCCAGCATATAAGTTGTTGCTATAAGGAACTACAACATATAATGTGAATGGTGTCAACTAGCAGAAACAAGAGCAACTGACAGGTGAACCAGGACATGCCGATGCAAACCCAAGGTCTTCACCGACCATCATGGTACATTTCTACACAATGGGCATGAATGATCTGAAGTCGACCATGGGAGAAATCATTTTATTACCGGTCATTGATGTATACCATTAACAAACGTGAGACTACTCACTGATAATGATGATGAGAGTCAAGGTACCCAGTAAAATCTAACAAATGTGAATAAATGAGCTGTAGTTGAACAGTTGAAAGAATCTATCAATTAGGAGACAATGATAGCAAAGGAATCTGCCACTGATGACTGAAAACCCTAAGGTACTGCCAAATGGACTCTAGATCCCTTTCCCATAGCAATGAGCTGAAGTCGATGGGAAAAGATCTTCTAGACTTAATTCATTAAGGAATCCTTCATCAATCTAGAGCAAGTCTAACCCATAGGCCAATAATGTGGAAGGAATCGGACGAACAAAGATGTAGTAACCCAACCGAAGCACATTTTTGGCGTACACAAGATGTGTTTAGCGCATGATAGAAACCCTCTGAACCAACCAATAATGAAAGTTGACATAGAGGCGAGGAATCCACCAATAGGGTTAAATGGAAACTAAGGCAGTGCACGAATCCCAATGTGTGATCATGAAAGCTGATGTTGAACTCAAGGGAAACCACCCAGTCAAAGACCCATGATACTGATCGATGCTAAGCACAAGGTGACCTATCAATAATGAAAATAGGGTCAGGGTGCTGCTCTAGATCTTCCCTCAGAGCAATATGTTGTAGTCGATAAGGACAAGACCTTCCAAGAAGAAGTCAATGGAGACCTTCTCAAACTGGCATGAGTAAAGGACCAATAAAACTGATGTGATAACGAACATGACACTGAAAACCAGGAATGGCCGTACTGAAAAATAGGTCAAGGGACACCGTAGAGAGGCTGAATCAGGTTTACTTCCCTTGAACAAAAGCACGACTCAACTGTGACTACATGGATCATATGATAACTTTGTATAAGTTTGTCATGCAGACATAAGCAAACTCTCCATATGATTGGAAGAGGTAACCAATCGGAGGAGGACTGACTCAATAACAAGGTTAAGGCTCTCCTAAGTAAAACTAAAGCCCACCCAATGGAGGAAAGAATTTCTTTTGAGTGTTTTGTTCAAGGGCGACACGACTGACTCTAGCTTCCACCAAAATATGGAAATAATGTCCTGTTCTCTCTTTTTTGGAATATAGAATTTTTTGTCTTTTTCTTTTATATGAAGCTTGAAAAATAATAAATAATGCTATAGTACAGTGGAAAGAACGAGTGTCGAAAAAGCAGATACTCTAGTTCCTGGGAGCGGAACATTCCTATGCTCAATGCAAGGTGGCGAAACTGGTCAAGGACACTCAAAGGGATGTTCTTTCCATGAGTATAAGGGTGTGTCAAGTTGCAAAGGCTAAGTGATTGCAAGGTTGATTTTGCATAAGACATGGTCAATAAGTGGCTTAAACACGAGTCCAAGTGAAGTCGTCTCAAGGCCAAAAGGTGCAAGTATTCAATATGCAATGCAGCAGTACAACTCAACACAAAGGAGCCTCTAGGGTATAAGGTGTGAAATTAGCGCAAAAGAATAAGAATGAGTCTTCAACGCACAAGTCATGGTGGGACTAAAGAGGACTCCTGAGCCTACTCAATATAGCAGCATGGGAAACCAATGTCAGCGAGGATCTAACTAAGATGCCCATGTAAAGGTTGGCTCTACCATCGCATCATGATTTTTAAAGTCAGCAAGTGAAAATGGTTTGCAAATCAAGATACAATGGGGTCAACCTTATGCCTAACGTATCGCAGTATGAAGGCTAGTATGCAAAATGCAACGGAAATTTGTATTCTCTAACCTATATGCTAGTAAGAAAACAATACCTGCCATGACAGGTCTGCGGTCATGGGACCAAAATGATGTCTCGAAGAAGTATCCAAGATTCCCTGAAAAGAAAACCCATTCTCGACACTCCAAGCCACAAGGTCAAAAATTCCATAAGAAAAAAACCAATTTTTGAAAAAAAATATTTTTATTTTTCAACTTATATAAGGACTTTTGGACTCACAGTTTTGTCATTTGTGTTTTGAGCAAGGATCTGTGGAGACAAACCCAAACAAACTTCCTACGACCAATTGAACCATTCAAATCACTCCAAAACTTCCAAGTAACCCTTATATCCTACTTGTAATTATTTGTGATACTTTTTAAATGTTTTTTTTAAGTTTTGACCATAGGAAAATATGTCAAAAATTTCAACTCTGCGTACACATGGGTTGAATACAGGTAACCCACGTATACAAGGGCCCTACACGTGACTGTGTTAAAAGGAAACCTACGTGTGCGCGAGTAAAAACTTTAAAACATAAATCTAACAGTTTGAAACATTTTTTTGGGCAGGATGACCATCACCTGGCGAGAAAGAGAGCATAGTGCTATAGATAATCAAGTAATGGAGGACCAAAATGCTTTGGATGCTTTAAGAGGTTGTGGCTTGCTAAAAAAATTTAAGATGCCAAATATGAAAGCCAACACACGATTGCTTGAGCTTTTGATTCATTACTGGAGTGCAGAGGATGATGCATTCATGATCGATCAGATGCCCCTAAGGATCGAGATCGAAGATATATACTTTATTACTGGTCTTTCTCGAAGGGGAGAGGTGGTGCATTCGACTAGCAGGATGAGGGGTAGTCTTACTGTAGAAGACTATGTCCACATATATTGTCCTAGTCATCCTGAAAATATTGGAAGTCAAATTCCAATCAAACACGTAGAGAGCTTGTCCTTAAAGATTTTACTATTTACCATTGCCAGGGTAAATGGCTATGTTGCTTTACATCAGGCCTCACGAGTATCTGTGAGCCTAGCAGTGGAATGTCTCACCACAGTGTTTGATTGGTGCACACCTCTACTGACCAATATGGATAACCAACTGACCTCCATTCAAAAGGGTTAGACAAAGAACTTTGGATATGGCACAATATTATGCTCATTCTTCTTTGAGAAAGTACCTAGGCTTTGACCCAAGGTATTATCGACTATCAGCAACCCTAGAGATCCACGAATGGGTAGATGGGTGGTCTTGATGAAACACCTTGTGGGTGGCGATGTGCCCAGGACAACTTTTGATGATGAGTTTTTCACATGGTGGGACCAACAGGTCATCGCAGTCAATGACTACCCCTATGTCGGGATGGATTTCCGAGGAGATTCATATTTAGTGTTACCACCGAATGTAGCATGGGGTGCCATAGGTAACAATTTATTAATTTTTAAGTTTTTTTTAAGATTTTTTGGTTTTTTAATAAACTTAAAAATATTTTTGATGAGACAAGACACCGACAAAATATATTGATCATGTTTCAGATGTGGGACCAGTGAGACCTGACGGATTTCCTAGACATAGGTGTCGCGGGAGAGATGTCAAAGGGGTTGCAGCTGAGACGGAGAGAGTTCTCCATGCAGTGCAGAGGAACTTGGTGAGGCTGACTCACCAAGTACCCATGATATCCATAGAGGATCTACTTGAGTAGATACAGCGTCGCGTGGTAGGAGTATTGTGGGACTGGGCGCAGCTATTCCGGCGTGTAGCCAATGCCGTTGTTTATTTTCTGGTTGCTCATCCTGAGCGAACTAGATAGATGATCAAATCTTTTTATGATTGGACATGATGATGGGCATAAGCCCAAATTTTGTAGGGCATTTTATCCCAATTTTTTGTATATTATTTTAGACACAAACACTCTATCTATATACAGGCGATTTTATGATATATTCAGATGACATTTTGATTATTTTTTATGTTTTTTAATTTGATGAATGATTTATATGCCAATATAATGCTTGATTAGCAATATAATTTGCTAATGACTTTTTTTATGATGGAATGTGGACATATGTGATATAAACAAATGATCGTTGCAACAATATCACTCTCAAAAATTGGTGATATAAATAGGGATCTCGTACCTGATAAGTGTTATTCAGCTGAGATACCACTAGTTGTGAATCTAAATAAACCACTAACGAATCAATACGAAGAGATATTGCTTTGGATAGCAAATTAATAACAGCAGTATATTCAGCAATGTTATTTGAAGCATGACCGATACATACTCTCGAAGCCATCAACCGGCCAGATGGATAATAAATCACCCAAGCCGCGGAAGCAAGGCTCCAGGTATGCCTACTCGCACCATCAGCGAATCCTAGATATACCGAATCGTCTATCAATAACTGCCCAAAACAGATAAAAAATATCAACATCACTAAAACCCCTAGATAGATATCTACAAACATACAATATATACAAACAAGTAAGTGCTCGGCCGAAGCTTAAGAAAAGCACTTATTAAGGTAGAGCCCATTTCTGGGCTCCACCAACTTGTTTCCTTCAAATTCAATTAATTCATAAGCCCCCTTTTTCAAAACGTGCTTGACTATAAAGGGACCGTACCACATAGATTTAAAATTGCCTACCCCTAGGGCATCTTTGTCTTGATCGTAGACTAGTACAATATCACCTTCAGAAAAAATTCGAAGGCAGATAGTTTTATCATATTAAGTTTTTACCCTCTTTTTATGGGCCTTGTTTATTGTGGAGGCATCTTGAAGCTTCTCATCAAGATGCTCCAAATGAATGAGGCGTTCCTCAAGACTAGAAGTCTCTAGAAGAAGTTCAATAGCTAGCTTAAGAGAAGGAATTTCACATTCAATAGGAAAGATAGATTCCAACTCGTAAACTAGTTGAAAAGGAGTAAAACCAGTGGCAGTCTTAACTGACGTTCGGTATGCCCAAAGTGTCAGATACAACATGATGTGCCAATTGGATCGAGCTTTGTCAATCGTCCTTTGCAGGATGATTTTAAGGGACTTGTTCACGGCTTCAACCTACCCATTGGCCTGAGGATAATATGGAGATGAATGCTCCTGCCGGAAACCCAACTTGAGAGCCAATTCGGACATCAGTTGATTTTGGAAATGACTGCCATGGTTAGTGACAATCTCTTTAGGGATACCAAATCATGAAATAACCTGATTGAAGAGAAACAAGGTCATTGTTTCATTGTTGTTTTTGAAAGTAGGCATGGCCTCAGCCCACTTTGTAAAGTAGTCTATGGCTACAATGATGTACTTGTGATTCCCTGCCAAAGGTGGATTACAAGTAGTAAAATCAATGCCCCACTTTGTGAAAGGACCAACAGTCTAACAATGCCTAAGGATTGAATCAATCTCGCGACAATATAATGTGTCACCTATAATAACATAATTCTTAGCAAGGTGATGCAACTTTATATGCTCATCTTTGGAGAAAGCGGGTGGAAACTTTGAAGTCTGGAGATATATAATGATATCTCCATACCAAGGATCTTGTGAGCAAATGAGAAATAATTGCTTATCGGGAAAATTTTCCTCGTGAATAATTTCTTCCTCACAAGGCAGCTCTGATATCAACTCTGCAAATACTAAATATTTCTTAGATTTAGCCGACATGAATTCGAGATCAAATTCTTGCAAAATGAAAATCCATCTATTATATTTGCCCCTAATAACTCGCCTACTGAAGACAAACTGAAATGGATTGACAGCTGTTAAGACGAACGTTTTTCGAAGCAAAATGTAATGCTGAAGCCGCTGGACAGCATGGATAGCTGCCAAAGCTAATTTCTCGATAGGAAAATAGCGTAGTTCAGGACCTACCATGTTATATACCTAGGGGGGATAATATGGGGTACAAAGGGAGGTACCCAAGGTAATAATGTAATAATGGGATGGGCCATAGTAATAAATAAGGTGGTTAACCCATACCATGTAAGGGACCACAAGTAGTTAGTAATAATGTAATGGGCCCATGGTATTAGTTCGATGGTATGAGGGAACCATGGTAATGACCCATGGTATTATATGTATGAGGCCTATATAGAGGCTAGAGACTCCACATGGAAAGATGTCAACGAATATTGTATGAACAAGCATATGGCTTGTGGAGTGTTCTCCTTCCTTAAGGAGTGAATGTATGGTGTGCCCTACATTAAGGGTTTGATCAATAAGGTGAATCATTTCTATCTGTTATTTCTTGGGTTTATTTGCATTGTCTTATATTTTCATATCAGATCTATAACAAGTGGTATCAGATCACTTTCCTGGGCAAAAAGTGGAGAAATTTTTTTTATGTTTTGCAGGAAATTTTTGGGTCGGCGAGTTTGCAGATCAGATCTATACGTTTTGGGAAAAAATATACAAAATATAATTTAGATCTGAATTCTTTGTGAAAAAATACCCGATTTCAAAAAAAAATCGGCCGAATCAGAGTCCAGATGAAGGAGATATCGTTGATCTAAAAATCAGTGGTGTTGTAGACAATTTTTCAGGGCAGCGAGTTTGCGGCGCAGATCTGGATGTCATGGTGCAAGATCTGCAGAATCCAATTGTAGATCTGGATTGTTTGTGAAAAATTACCCAATTTCAAACAAAAAAAAATCAGTCGAATCGGAGTCTGGATGAGGGAGATATCGCTGATTTAAAATCAGCTCTTTTTTCAGAATTTTTGGGTGACGACGGGAGAGTTGCAGCGCAGATCTGAAATTCCAGTGCCTGGATCAAGATTTCTATCACATGGGCAGATGCAGAATGGTTGTTCCATTTCCAAAAACAGGTCATAATAGGGATTCTGAGCAATATTGACGGAATTGTGGCCATTTCAAATTTTCGCCAAAATTTTTGTGATGGCGGGCCTAGATCAGAGGAACGTGTATAAATTTGATGGCTCTCATCCAGCCAGATGGCTAGCACAAATGGAGAAATATTTCATATTGAATTACGTCATGGATGATGAGACTCAGCTGAGTGTGGGAAAAATGTACTTGGACAATGAAAGATGGCAATGGTGGCAAGGGCATCAACGTTGCTATGGAAGGCCCTTGACTTGGGACACATTCAAAAAAGCTCTTATGGACCACTTTGACCGTAAATCTAATCTTGTGGATAAGCTCACACAGACAGACACACAGCCTAGCAAAGATTTTATTTTTACAGGAAAGAAGGAAACCAAGAAACCTAAAGGGTTATTTTCTGCTGGTATCTCCTTATTGCAGGTTCATGGATTGATTCAGAAGGAGAAGATCATTGTTTCTATAAATCCTAGTTGCAAGCATAATTTTATCAATGTTAATTTGGCAAAAAAATTGCAAGTTCCAACAAAACACATTGAACACACACAGGTGGATGATGAGGATGTTCAAGTGTATAAGGATTTGAAGATTTTTATGGATAACTATGTGTTCCATGGTGATTTTTATACTTTAAAGAAGAATAATATGGATGTTTTTTTGGGATATCCTTGGATGGAATCAGTGGGTACTATCAATATTAATGTGCAGAAGAAATTCCTGAAGCTCTGGTATAAAAAGAAGAAAATTACATTACAGGATATTTCCATCAATAAACAAGTAGAGTCCACGGAGGTTGACGCAGAAGATGTTCCAGGGACTGACATATCAGATGATGAGTAGTTGATGGTCGAAAATCAAACACAAATAGAGGTTGAAGCCAAAAAGGTTACAGGTGTTGACACATATGATGAGGGTTTAGTGGTTGAAGTAATATTAGAAGATAAGACACCACAGCAGGCACCACAACCTGCACCAGATAACGGTCAGGCTCCAGCAAGGGGTGAATTAAAGAAAAAGACATCGTGGGTTAAAACTTCAAGATATCATCACCCACATCACCCCACAAGACAACAACCAACAAGATGGCAACCAATTATCCACAAGGACAACAACCCCCACGTGACAGATAGAGCGGAGCGAAGATCCACCTACTACACATCAACACAAAAGAGCTGCCACGGTCAACTTCCATCTCAAGCGAGCGAGGCACCAGCAAGATCGAGGGTTCACCTTTCTCTTGGATGGCTAGATGCATGTGCATGGTACCAGTGGACTACTCTTTTGAGTAGATCTTATTATTTGTATTCTTCCCATGTTTCAGGGACGAAACATGCTAAGGGGGGTGGAATGTTATATACCTAGGGGGGATAATATGGGGTACAAAGGGAGTTACCCAAGGTAATAATGTAAGAATGGGATGGGCCATAGTAATAAATAAGGTGGTTAACCCATATCATGTAAGGGACCACAAGTAGTTAGTAATAATGTAATGGGCCCATGGTATGAGGGAACCATGGTAATGACCCATGGTATTGTATGTATGAGGCCTATATAGAGGCTAGAGACTCCAAATGGAGAGATGTCAAGGAATATTGTATGAATAGGCATATGGCTTGTGGAGTGTTCTCCTTCCTTAAGGAGTGAATGTATGGTGTTGCCCTACCTTAAGGGTTTGATCAATAAATTGAATCATTTCTATCTGTTATTTTTGGGTTTATTTGCATTATCTTATATTTTCATATCAGATCTATAACATACCAAGCCTCGACTTAGATAGTAGATTACATGCTCACAGAAAGCATCATCTTCCTGAACCGGAACCATACCAATGGTTGATTCTGCTGTAGCAAGATACAAAAGGAAGTCTCTGCTATAATTGGGTGGATTCAATAATGGAGCAGAAGTTAATGCTTTTTTCAAAGCATCAAAAGATCGTTGCACGAAATCATCCCATAAAAATGGGACTCCTTTCTTAAGCAAACGCATAAATCCTTTTGTAATCTCGGCATAATTTGCTATGAATCTCCTCAAGAAATTTGCCTTTCCTTGGAGACTTTGAAGTTGATGAATGGAAGACAGGGGAGGCAACTGAAGTATTGCCTCAACCTTGAAGGGATCAACACGAATCCCCTCTGTTGATACAATGAATCCTAACAACCGACCGGATGTGACGGCGAAAACGCACTTATTTGGATTCAACCGGATTTTATAAAAACGACACCATTCAAATATCAACCGAAGGTGTTTAGGATGATCAATTCTCTTTCGAGAACGAGCAGCTAAATCATCCAGATATGCTTCAATAATGTGTTTGATGTCGTGAAAAGCATAAGACATGGCCCACTGAAAAGTGGCTCCAGCATTTTTAAGGCCAAAAGGCATCTTTTTATATGCAAGCGTACCCAAAGGACAAATAAATGTTGTCTTGTGTTGATCTTCTGGATGTATAGTAATTTGATTGTAACCAAAGAATCCATCCATGAATGAAAAAAATTCATTACCCGCATATTCATCAATAATTTGATCAATAAAGGGAGTGGGGTAATTGTCTTTCGGACAAGCCTTATTTAAGTCCCTAAAGTCAATACATAATCAGATCATCCCTTGCTTTTTATCTATGGGGACTGGATTATAGACCCACTCAGTCAGAGGAACGGGGTATATAAAGCTCGCCTTAAGTAGCTTTTCAACTTCAGCTTTAATAGCTGTTGCTTTTCTAGGATTGACCAGTCGAAGTTTTTGACAAATAGGTTTAGCGTTTTCGTATGTCTTGATCTCATGCTGGACTATAGATGGATCTATTCTAGGCATTTCCTCATAAGACCAAGCGAACACATCACGAAACTCTTTGAAGAGATCGGTGTAAATTTGAATTTCTTCAAGGGAACAGTCAGCTCCGATGAAGACATTTTTTATTATTTTAGGATTCCTAGAGATGTTCACAGGTACAGTTCGTGAGATAACAAACATGTTATCTTCGACAGAAAACTGTGTTGGGGCGAAAGGGTTTGAAACTATATGAACATCACTAGTAAACGGACTGGACAAACTTGACTCAATTTCTTGCAAATGAGGGAGGAAATATGAATGATGATGTAAATCATCCCATGGTCTATCAACACCCATCATTGCTTCTAGAATTGCTTCCTCAGATGGTAAGACTATATCTAAGCAATCTTGAGCTGAAGTTGAATTGAGGGTCCAGGCCAGAGCCACATCTCCATCTAACTCCTCTGGTGAGAAAGGAGTAGGATGGGAGTCTGCAGAGTTAACAATAGACTGATAAGAAATTTCTGTTGTAGACATAAGACATGCCATTCCACCTACTTGCCCTCCATCTAATGTGGTGGTAGATGAGGGTAAAGGCCAAGGGTCCGAAAAATAATGAGTTCGAAAGAACTCTCTTCGAGAAGGTCCCCTAGAGGATGAAATAGCATTGATTCTAGCTGAAGGAGCAGGGAGATCAAAACTACCCATTAAAGAAGAGTACATCCCAACTCCTAAATTCTCAATAGGTTGCCTGGGATTGTCCACTAATGGAATAGTAGAGTCAGAGGATGTGTGAGAATCACCCAGAGAATAATCCATCTGATCAACTTTTACAATCCTTCCCTCATGAGGAAAACAAAGGATGCGAAATAATGATGAAACTATGGCATCCATCTTGTAAATCCAATTCCTGCCTAAGAGGAGGTTGTAATCCAGGTTCGTGTCGATTATTTCTACCTCAATATTTACCACCTTTCCCCCAACACAGATGGGAAAGGCTGGAATAATCTTGTGCGGCCTATGAGAATGTCCATCAAATGCCGTCAATAGAGTCGGTGAAGGAACATCTTGAGGTGATCCAATGGCCTTCCAACATGACATGGACATCACACATGTGGAAGCTCCCTCATCTATAACTGTTCGAAAGATGTTAGTCTTTCGATATGTAGACTTTATCTGGAAAGCCATATGATGGGGAAGTCTCTTTTTGATGTTTGACATATCAAAAGTGAGCACAAGAGAATTTTTTGGATCTACTGCTCTGATTGCTGAGAGAAAAGCACTCCTCTGAGCAGGGCACGAT
Source organism: Pinus tabuliformis (assembly GCA_031772625.1). Lineage (NCBI taxonomy): Eukaryota > Viridiplantae > Streptophyta > Pinopsida > Pinales > Pinaceae > Pinus > Pinus tabuliformis. The sequence continues at coordinate 271,733,853 of CM062813.1, forward strand.
TGGAGTACCTCTAATGCTGACATAGCGCAAGGACTCTGAGCTAGATCTTCTACAATCGAGTAGTTTTGGGCTGCCCTAGCATTAGGGTTAATGGTTGAGCACTTTGTGGAGCCTTTTGGCATCCAAGGTATAAACTCAACAAAGGGCCTCTCAATATGGAGTAGCTCTGAGGCATCGAAAGCAAACTTAGCCTTAGATGATTCTAATTCACCGTAATCACATGATCGTGTAGCGACGTCGATATGTGAGCTCATCATATAGACATTTGATGAATTGTCCCCTTCCTGGTTGCCCCCTGCAGGGGTACCAGCATTAGAATTTGCACCAGCAAGTAATTGTTGCCCTTGGGGAAAAGGGTTAGTGAGAACAACCTGGGAGCTAGAAGACCCCTGCTGCACTAATAAGCGTTGAGCATCTTGGATCTTAGGGCAGAGATGAGTCAAATGATCCCCATTGCATAACTTGCATGGAAATTTTACCTTTTTCTTGGACTCTTTCTTACCCTCTCTGGCATCATTGTCGGGTTTGTTTGCATTGCCCTTCCCATCCTGGTTCTTCTTCCTGCCTCGTCCTTTCTTCTTTCCATCAGATTTTTGATTTCCTTTGGGGTTAGAAGTTTGGACGGCATTTATAGACGTAGGTTGAGAAGGTGTAGATGTGGATGGTGATGCCTGCATAGAGGAAGCAGTTTGTAAAGACAACTGCTGCAATTGATTTAGTAGGTTAACCATGTTTACATCAATTGATCCAACTAGCCCGTCTGCATGGGGACCTGGCTTTGGTTTGGCTATATCCACCTTGGATCTAGGAGCATCAGGTAGAATTTTTTGAAGAACCCCAAACTAAGAATAGATCAATTCTAACTGCTAGGCCCTGAAAATAGCCTGCTCTTCAGTGAAAACACCAGAGAGGGACACGTCCTTAGATATCTCAGGTTGTAATGATTTAAGAAACCATTCGAGAAGGAATTCTTGTGGGATATCGGCTTTGATGAGCCTCTTCCTTCTCCTCCATTCCTGGATATGATCCGAAATGTGAGTCGCCTGGTCTTGTTGGAAATTAGCCAGAAGCTCAGTTCGGCATCATATCGAACAAGCAATTGAAAATGGTTCAAAAAGATAGTAGCCAAATCGCCGAAAGAAGTGAAGGTGCCCCCTGGCAGCTCTATGTACCACTTAGCCACATTTCCAGTTAGGGTACATTGAAATAATCTCAACCTGATTGAATCGTCTATCAAGGAGTTGGACAAACACCATAAGTGGAAGGTGGTTACATGGTCACTCGGATCTTCACCCGTCTTCCCCTCAAATTTTGGGATATCGGAGGGAAGTTTGGTTGGGACCGGAGGCCAAACCGGGTTATACCTAATCAGATCATTAGTCAATTTAGTGAGATCTGGAAAGTTTAATGTTGCCAGAAAAGGGAGTCGTGGCGGACCCTGAGGATTCCACCCGGTGTGGGCGGAACTCCCAACATTCTGAAAAGAATGACCTGGATTTGTGAAGGCACTAGGTTGCCCGAAGTAATTCGTAGACCCAACTGAACCATAAGGATCCCCTTATGGTCCAGCAAAATTCGGAGTTTGACCAACTCCTACTGAAAATCCTCCATAACTAGTAAAGTTACCCCCTAAAGAAGTGTTAAAAGGAGCAAAAAGCCCCTGATAAGGATTCCATGTGTTAGCATAGGGAGAAAAGTTTTGAAAATAATTGACAGAAGAATACGGCATATTCCCCTGTTGGCCGAAATAAGATTGATTCTCAGCTCCTAACCCACTAACCGTAGGGTTTGTCCAACTTTGAAATGGATTATAACCTTGACCTAAAAAGGAAAAAGGCATGGATCCCATAGTTGGGTTGGAATGTGGTATATGACCACCCCTAAATGGGAAACCCTGAAAAGAAGTTGATCCACTCGCCATGGATGTGGAGGAAGCTAATGGAATACTCAACGGAACCAAAGGAATTGCGCTGGTCGGAATTCCAAAAGGGAAAAAACCAATGCCAGAGGCAATAGCTTGAGAACTTCCACTTGATGATGGAATGGAAATAGAACAAAATATATCAGTGCTAGGAGTAATAGAAGGTATAGAAATTGTTCCTCCTCTTGTATAGATACAGGAGTATTCATACTCGTAGCACTTGTCGTAGATGGCATGCTTCCAGCAATAGTCATCGAAGGAATAGATTGATGTAAACCTGGGCTCGAAGGCCTGTTGGTCAGAGTTTTGACGTATAATAAAATGTTTGGATGATTAGGAGGAAGAGGAGAATTAGGAGCCACAATAGAATCTATAAGCTCTTAAACCTTGATATATTCTTCCGATTGGAAGAGGACTCGAAAAACAACTGGAGTGTTCCTCTCTAACTCTCTACTTGTACCAGGTCTATCTTATGAATCAATGACTCCAACCGGAGGATCAATCTTCGATGTGCCTGCTGCCACTGGTTGAAAACCACTGGCAGTATTGCTCCTACGCCTTCGAGGAGAAGGCTCAGGACTCGTAGGTGATAGCCCACGAAGTCTCCTAGACCAATGAGCCGGTCGATCAACCACTTTGAATTATTTTTAAGAAATCTACTTAAAGACTCGAAAAAGTTGTAAATTTAGGCCAACTAGTAGCAAAGAGCACTCTCTAAAATTCCCTAAATATACAAGCAATCAAACAACTTTCAAGTATTTATGCTCCGGGTGATTAGGACTGGACACCAAAATACAAGAAAGCCAAAATCAAGGGCCTTCTGAAAATAGACTGGGGTAATTACGCCCCAGGCCTACTAGCAAAGGTATCAGAGGCAGTTATGTTGACCTCCAAACAATAGCCTTTGTCAGTGCAAGCACCCAAGCTTTGCAACGGTACCCTCTAGAAGTACTGTTGAACGTGATGCAACGTCAGCCTCTAGTGCCACAGGATTCCCCTCCACATCCACCTATGTGATCCCTAGGAAAGGAAACTATGGATACCAACTCATATTAAAAGCCGAGAGGAACAATTATGAGGCGGGATCCAACAAGTTGGAGAGGGGGTATCTCTCTTCCTTGTCTACACTCTCCCTCGTGCTTAACTCCTAGTCACGGAGCTTTCCCAGTCTCTCTAACAATATTGGGTTTCGCTCTTTATTCAACTTCTACGTTTTGTAATTTGAGCAGCCTTGGAGTGTTCTCTCTCCACTCACCTAATCCAGGGCCCTAATGAACCTAAACTTGTTAGTGTTCATTTAATGACAAAAATAAAAGTTCTAGTTCATTTTATTAATCGCTTGATTCTATATAGTTTTTCTTTAAGTCAGGGGGAATTACGAGAGTGAAATTGATAATGTTTTTATGACACAAAAGAAATCAATAGAAAACTTAACTATATGAATGCATTCATTTTCTTCGATGAAGAGTGATCTCTACTTGGGTTCTATGAAACTTATATATAAGAAAAATATTTTTCTTTTCTTTTTTGAAACAATCCACACACATCCAAAAACTAAAAAAATGAAGAATGCCTTAAAATGAAACCTAACCTAATGCAAATTACAATGATGATGAAAGATCCTAAACAACACTCATAACCAAATGCAGTGCTTTATCAAGACAATAAGCCAACTTAAAATGAAGAGGGCAAAAATTTGAACACAAATATCTCTTCAAAGCAAGCGGAACAAATCGCAAAAGATCTCAATTCACTTTTCAACACTAAAACAAAAGGAACCAAAAACTAAAAACTTTGGAAAAAGAAAAACAAAAGAAAAGTTTTTTGAGATGTTTCTTTTAAAGGAAAAAAAAAAAACAACTTTTTGAGGTTACAAAAGTACTACTAAAACTAGAAAGATCAATAAATAGGCACAAAGAGTCTTTCAATCTCGCAAGTTATAAACTCGAAAATGATTAAAACTTGAACAAGAAAGACTACGAACTTGTACAAACTGACCCAATAGCAACAAAATATTTCAACAAACTGACAAAAAGGTCAAGAAAGAAATACTTCCAAACTTATCAAAAAGACTCAAAATACAAAGTACAAACTTGCTTAAGAAGCAATCCTAGGCGAAATATTTTCAGTGAGAAGGAGATTTTTGAAAAAGAAAGCTTGTAGGAAAAATGAATTCTCCAAACAGCAGATGACCATACAACAACATAAACCACTAGGCAGAAGACCTAACTGGGCAGAAAGATTTTAAAAAACAATCCAAAAAATTGCATACGCGACTGTGTAAAGACACAGAAGTGTGCACACGCGTTTCTAATACAGGAAACTCGCGTATGCGCGAGCCCTTTTTAAATAAACTTGCGTGTATACATTACTGTAGTCAAAGAAAACAGCGTATACACAGCTTTATTAGGAAAAACAAAAATCAAGGTCTGATCAAGAATATCAGACTTGATGCGTGGGATACTAATGGACGAAACAATACTGTAAAAGAAAGCAATCAAGAAAGTGAACCCTGATTGAGAACAAACAACCCAAACCAGGAATAACAAGATTGTTATCCCCAACGGAGTCGCCCACCCTAAGGCTTTGGGTTGAGAACCCCAACAGAGCAGAGGGCAAACCTCAACTAGAAATGCTCAAGTAATCAACATTCTACTAAATCATGTAGGATTGTCCTTACCGAAATGTCCTTCGTTTGGGTAGATCCCCCAGGGTGGAAACCCTCAGCTTCTCCCGATGTTCTTGAAACCTGAAAATTATTCAAATGGAAAATACACAACAGTAGAAACATAAAGCATATTCATGATGTCCACTTTAAATCATATAAATGAATGACTAATTATACATCAATATAAAATTCATAAATGAATTACAACATGTTTTGATGCATAAACACATTTCATATCTGAAATAGAAAAACATTCCTTTTATTGAAGTAAGCTATAAATAAGGTGGATAAATACGACCTGAGTCTTTCTCCAGCTCCAAGCAAAACCGTCCTCCAGATCTGTCCTTTCCCGGCCTTCAGCAATCTTCCTCCATCACCAATACAAGGATATCTCAAGCAAGATGGGGGATATCTATAATCAAGGAAACATGGGTTTCCTGAAGCTTTGGGGAGTGCAGGAGACACAGGGATTCGTCATACTCGATCAAGGATAATCTCACTATAGTATCAATATCTCATCCTTTCTCCCTTAAGGCCTTCCCATGGAGGTTTAGTTATACTTCTCCAAATTAGTTTTTTCAGTTGGGAAACAGTTGGGCCACGGGCAATAGGAGGTGAATAACAGGTTAAACTCGTGAACTTTGCCTGAAATTAAGGAAATTTAATTTTTTTAAGTGTTTTAACATATGTACCCGGGTTGGATATATGCTGACCTGCATATACATTCTTTTATCACAAGGAAAAGTAGCGTATAGGGAATAAAACATTGTTTTTTAGATTTTGGACCAAGTCTCGAAGGAAGGGTTGCCCGAGGCCATAATCAGAGCATCAGATCTACCAAGAGTGGTAAATGGTGCTATAACACATACTTGCACAAACGTTGCTTCCAAATAAGAACTTACCACCATAGTCTGAATTATTTCTTGGAGTAGAGTTTATCCTCACCATAAAGAAACAAATGTCTTACCAAAATGTTAGTCTATGACTATGAGATAGTCTATAAGAAAGGTCATGAAAATGTTGTGGAAAATATTTTATCTCGGAAATATGAGGACAGAAACCTCTTATCCCTATCTTTTCCCATCCCATCTTGGATTGAGGAGGCCCGTCATCAATTGTTTTTCCATCCATCTCTTTCCTAGTGAATCCAAAGATTACAAGAGGATTGTAACCCTCCAACAGGTTACACTTGGCGGGAAAATATTCTTCGATATAAAGATCATGTGGTTCTCTCCCCTAACTCCACTCTCAAACCATGCATCCTAGTAGAGCTACACTCCTCTCCCATTATAGGACATTCAGGCTTTCATAAGACTTATGCTCATGCACGCTGCTCTTTTTTTTGGGAAGGGATGAAACAAGACATTCTTACATTTTTGGCTGAATGTGATGTTTTCCAGTACAACAAAGGGGAAACAATGAAGACACCAGGAACCTTACAACCATTTTCGTTACCTGCTTCTATATGGATGGATGTCTCAATGGAATTCATTACTGGTGTCCCTAAATCAGGGAACAAGTTGGTCATCATGGTGGCAGTTAATCAACTCTCCAAATATGCCATTTTTGTGTCGTAACACACCTATTCACTCCAGCTTTGGTGGCTCAGGTCTTCATGGATCAAATTTTCAAACTGCATGGCATGCCTACCTCTATTGTGTCTAATCGAGATCCCACATTCACCAACAAATTTTGGCAGGATCTTTTCAAGCTACACAGCACACAACTCCAAATGAGTACAACTTATCACCCCCAGACAGATGGTCAAACTGAAGTGGTAAACAAATGTTTGGAAACCTACATGCGGTGCTTTGCTTCGGACAGACAACATCAATGGGTGCAATTGTTACCTTTAGAAAAACGGTGGTATAGTACTAATTATCATGAAGCAACCAAAATGACACCATATGAGGTGGTGTATGGCTAATTCCCACCTTCTCTAACTTCTTATCTTCCAGGGTCTTTCAAAGTAAAAGTAGTGGATAAGTTGCTTCAGAACCAAGTGCCACTCTCGCTCTTCTGAAATATAATCTCAACCAAACGCAAAAATAGATGAAGCAACAAGTTGACCAACATCGCTCTAAAATATCTTGAGTCAAGTGGGTGACCAAGTGCTCCTTCGACTCCAGCCTTATAAGTAGACATCTCTCAAAGAAAAGGGTTTCCAAAATTTAGCTCCAAATTTTTATGGGCCTTTTCAGGTGGTTCAATGTATTCGCTCTGTCGCCTACAAACTAGCATTGCCAGCCACTTCCAAACTCCACCCCCTCTTCCATGTCTCATATCTCAAGAAATTCGTGGGGTGCAATTGCCATCTTTCCTGAATTGGACGAGGAACGATCTATTTTTCTCCAGCCGGAACAGGTCCTAGATTCTAGGGAACGTCATCTCTGGGGCCACACTATTAAGGAAGTCCCCATCCAGTGGAAAGACACCTTACCATGAATATGTGACATGTGAACCAACAACTATTCTTCAGAAATTTTCGCAGGTTAAAACTTGATGACAAGTCTGTTTCTGAAGGGGGAGGGCATGTTAGGGTCTGACCCTAACCCCTTTCTTAATACAATAAGCCCAAGGGACCCCGTAAGAGTCATAATTAGTTGGTCTAATAAATAAAAAACGTAAGCATTGTAATTGTTTGATCCACATTATAAAAAAGGGACCACAATTAGTTATAATGGGCCATAGTTCATAAATAAAGTGGTTAACCCGCATTATGTAAGGGACCACAAGTAATTAAGGTTTTGGGTCTCAAGAAACTATATAATGTCAAAGATAGTAAGGAAATTCTTGTATTGTCTTGTGTAATTGAGCTCTACTCTACCGAAGGTTGCCCCCTCAAAGAGGCAAGTGAACAGTGTTTGTTACAGATCTTAATAAAATATTCTTATTGTTCTCATCTCATTGTGTTTTTTTTCTATGGTATCATTGGCATATTCACTCTTCTAATATTTTATGTAGGTCAAGCATATTACAAGTTGATCACAAGTCCATATACAACCAACACATAGGGTCTTAACGCTCACTAGTTAATCCTTAGTTCTTCAAGGCCACAACACTTTGAAACTTCATTCCCACTACTACTCATCTACTTAGGGACTTCTTCCCACTATTGTCTTCCTGTGTTGCTCCAATGAAGACAAACATAGGGCAAGAAGGTTGCCACCTACCATTGTTAAACATCCTTTGCCCAATGAACTTAAGATGGTAACTCTGCTCTTCCTAGCTGATCATACTTTGAGGTCTTCTCTTCTCTGCCTCTTCTAGCAACTCTAGTGTCCTTCCTAAGGTTTGCACTTAGGGCACACTTGGTCCAATTTCTCGCTACCCTCCAACATTCCACAAGGGTCTAATATAAATGTCCAATTTGGACTACTACATCCACTAGCAACAAAAGCAACTTAACACATCAACACATACCTTTTTCTTCTGCTCAACCCAAGATACAAAGTACAAACTTGCTTAAGAAGCAATCCTAGGCAAAATATTTTCAGTGAGAAGGAGATTTTTGAAAAAGAAAGCTTGTAGGAAAAATGAATTCTCCAAACAGCAGATGACCATACAACAACATAAACCACTAGGCAGAAGACCTAACTGGGCAGAAAGATTTTAAAAAACAATCCAAAAAATTGCATACGCGACTGTGTAAAGACACAGAAGTGTGCACACGCGTTTCTAATACAGGAAACTCGCGTATGCGCGAGCCCTTTTTAAATAAACTTGCGTGTATACATTACTGTAGTCAAAGAAAACAGCGTATACACAGCTTTATTAGGAAAAACAAAAATCAAGGTCTGATCAAGAATATCAGACTTGATGCGTGGGATACTAATGGACGAAACAATACTGTAAAAGAAAGCAATCAAGAAAGTGAACCCTGATTGAGAACAAACAACCCAAACCAGGAATAACAAGATTGTTATCCCCAACGGAGTCGCCCACCCTAAGGCTTTGGGTTGAGAACCCCAACAGAGCAGAGGGCAAACCTCAACTAGAAATGCTCAAGTAATCAACATTCTACTAAATCATGTAGGATTGTCCTTACCGAAATGTCCTTCGTTTGGGTAGATCCCCCAGGGTGGAAACCCTCAACTTCTCCCGATGTTCTTGAAACCTGAAAATTATTCAAATGGAAAATACACAACAGTAGAAACATAAAGCATATTCATGATGTCCACTTTAAATCATATAAATGAATGACTAATTATACATCAATATAAAATTCATAAATGAATTACAACATGTTTTGATGCATAAACACATTTCATATCTGAAATAGAAAAACATTCCTTTTATTGAAGTAAGCTATAAATAAGGTGGATAAATACGACTTGAGTCTTTCTCCAGCTCCAAGCAAAACCGTCCTCCAGATCTGTCCTTTCCCGGCCTTCAGCAATCTTCCTCCATCACCAATACAAGGATATCTCAAGCAAGATGGGGGATATCTATAATCAAGGAAACATGGGTTTCCTGAAGCTTTGGGGAGTGCAGGAGACACAGGGATTCGTCATACTCGATCAAGGATAATCTCACTATAGTATCAATATCTCATCCTTTCTCCCTTAAGGCCTTCCCATGGAGGTTTAGTTATACTTCTCCAAATTAGTTTTTTCAGTTGGGAAACAGTTGGGCCACGAGCAATAAGAGGTGAATAACAGGTTAAACCCGTGAACTTTGCCTGAAATTAAGGAAATTTAATTTTTTTAAGTGTTTTAACATATGTACCCGGGTTGGATATATGCTGACCTGCATATACATTCTTTTATCACAAGGAAAAGTAGCGTATAGGGAATAAAACATTGTTTTTTTGATTTTGGACCAAGTCTCGAAGGAAGGGTTGCCCGAGGCCATAATCAGAGCATCAGATCTACCAAGAGTGGTAAATGGTGCTATAACACATACTTGCACAAACGTTGCTTCCAAATAAGAACTTACCACCATAGTCTGAATTATTTCTTGGAGTAGAGTTTATCCTCACCATAAAGAAACAAATGTCTTACCAAAATGTTAGTCTATGACTATGAGATAGTCTATAAGAAAGGTCATGAAAATGTTGTGGAAAATATTTTATCTCGGAAATATGAGGACAGAAACCTCTTATCCCTATCTTTTCCCATCCCATCTTGGATTGAGGAGGCCCGTCATCAATTGTTTTTCCATCCATCTCTTTCCTAGTGAATCCAAAGATTACAAGAGGATTGTAACCCTCCAACAGGTTACACTTGGCAGGAAGATATTCTTCAATATAAAGATCGTGTGGTTCTCTCCCCTAACTCCACTCTCAAACCATGCATCCTAGCAGAGCTACACTCCTCTCCCATTATAGGACATTCAATCTTTCATAAGACTTATGCTCATGCACACTGCTCTTTTTTTTGGGAAGGGATGAAACAAGACATTCTTACATTTTTGGCTGAATGTGATGTTTTCCAGTACAAAAAAGGGGAAACAATGAAGACACCAGGAACCTTACAACCATTTTCGTTACCTGCTTCTATATGGATGGATGTCTCAATGGAATTCATTACTGGTGTCCCTAAATCAGGGAACAAGTTGGTCATCATGGTGGCAGTTAATCAACTCTCCAAATATGCCATTTTTGTGTCGTAACACACCAATTCACTCCAGCTTTGGTGGCTCAGGTCTTCATGGATCAAATTTTCGAAATGCATGGCATGCCTACCTCTATTGTGTCTAATCGAGATCCCACATTCACCAACAAATTTTGGCAAGATCCTTTCAAGCTACACAGCACACAACTCCAAATGAGTAAAACTTATCACCCCCAGAGAGATGGTCAAACTGAAGTGGTAAACAAATGTTTGGAAACCTACATGCGGTGCTTTGCTTCGGACAGACAACATCAATGGGTGCAATTGTTACCTTTAGAAAAACGGTGGTATAGTACTAATTATCATGAAGCAACCAAAATGACACCATATGAGGTGGTGTATGGCTAATTCCCACCTTCTCTAACTTCTTATCTTCCAGGGTCTTTCAAAGTAAAAGTAGTGGATAAGTTGCTTCAGAACCAAGTGCCACTCTCGCTCTTCTGAAATATAATCTCAACCAAACGCAAAAATAGATGAAGCAACAAGTTGACCAACATCGCTCTAAAATATCTTGAGTCAAGTGGGTGACCAAGTGCTCCTTCGACTCCAGCCTTATAAGTAGACATCTCTCAAAGAAAAGGGCTTCCAAAATTTAGCTCCAAATTTTTATGGGCCTTTTCAGGTGGTTCAATGTATTCGCTCTGTCGCCTACAAACTAGCATTGCAAGCCACTTCCAAACTCCACCCCCTCTTCCATGTCTCATATCTCAAGAAATTCGTGGGGTGCAATTGCCATCTTTCCTGAATTGGACGAGGAACGATCTATTTTTCTCCAGCCAGAACAGGTCCTAGATTCTAGGGAACGTCATCTCTGGGGCCACACTATTAAGGAAGTCCCCATCCAGTGGAAAGACACCTTACCATGAATATGTGACATGTGAACCAACAACTATTCTTCAGAAATTTTCGCAGGTTAAAACTTGATGACAAGTCTATTTCTGAAGGGGGAGGGCATGTTAGGGTCTGACCCTAACCCCTTTCTTAATACAATAAGCCCAAGGGACCCCGTAAGAGTCATAATTAGTTGGTCTAATAAATAAAAAACGTAAGCATTGTAAGTGGTTGACCCACATTATAAAAAAGGGACCACAATTAGTTATAATGGGCCATAGTTAATAAATAAAGTGGTTAACCCGCATTATGTAAGGGACCACAAGTAGTTAGGGTTTTGGGTCTCAAGAAACTATATAATGTCAAAGATAGTAAGGAAATTCTTGTCTTGTCTTGTGTAATTGAGCTCTACTCTACTGAAGGTTGCCCCCTCAAAGAGGCAAGTGAACAGTATTTGTTACAGATCTTAATAAAATATTTTTATTGTTCTCATCTCATTGTGTTATTTTTCTATGGTATCATTGGCATATTCACTCTTCTAATATTTTATGTAGGTCAAGCATATTACAAGTTGATCACAAGTCCATATACAACCAACAAATAGGGTCTTAACGCTCACTAGTTAATCCTTAGTTCTTCAAGGCCACAACACTTTGAAACTTCATTCCCACTACTACTCATCTACTTAGGGACTTCTTCCCACTATTGTCTTCCTGTGTTGCTCCAATGAAGACAAACATAGGGCAAGAAGGTTGCCACCTACCATTGTTAAACATCCTTTGCCCAATGAACTTAAGATGGTAACTCTGCTCTTCCTAGCTGATCATACTTTGAGGTCTTCTCTTCTCTGCCTCTTCTAGCAACTCTAGTGTCCTTCCTAAGGTTTGCACTTAGGGCACACTTGGTCCACTTTCTCGCTACCCTCCAACATTCCACAAGGGTCTAATATAAATGTCCAATTTGGACTACTACATCCACTAGCAACAAAAGCAACTTAACACATCAACACATACCTTTTTCTTCTGCTCATGGACTAGTGCACTATAGTAGCCACTGCTACCTAGTAAGGACTTCTAATAGCTCTTGTTAAGCCCTCACAAAACACTCCAAATAAATTACAACAGTTGTGGCTTCCCTTCATTTGCTTCCCTCACCAAATCACGGGTATAGGGCTTGGACCCTCCTACCAAACTCTTGTACAGGTCTGCGGCCACTCTAATGAGGTTTATCCATACATAAACCAACCTATAACAGATGAGATCCACTCAGCTTGTTGTCAGCTCAACTTGTCGCTCAAAACACTCACAAGAAACACGTCCAACTCGTCCTTCTCTCCTTCACTCGAGGACCTCTTGACCTGTAGCTACTTCAGATGATATGTTACTATTCTTTATTGCACTTTAGATGTGCCATTATGCCTCCAACTTCTCTTCTATTTATATGCTATCATGTGGCTCCAAAGAATTGTCCTTGTTGCACACTAACACACCAAGTCGACCTGACTTATGTGCCACAAAACCTAGCAACAATACAAATAAATTCATATCTCCATTTCTGGACTTCTAATTTGAGTGATTTTTGTTGCCCCTAGTTCCTCTAGAGGTCCTTTATCATATCCATCAGTGACATGACAAATTCTCTGTGTGGTTTCACACCCACAAGCTTGAGTGCAAAGCCCACACCTTGGGTTCTAAGCCCACAAAGCACTTGTGTGGCTCTTCTTCCTCCAAACCCCAAACCGTAGGGCTTAGAGTATCTCACAAGCTACCAAAAATCAATAAAAATTTGGCAATTGTTTTTAATGGAAATATACAAGTTGTTATAATCTTTCTTTTAATATTTATAGTGTTTGATATTTATCATATTTAAAATGATAAAAATATAAATTTAACTTCTTTCTAGTTGATAAGATCCATTTGGTTCTTTCACCCCTATGATCTAGATGACTTTATGGATGTTTGAATAAAATGTTGTCTTCCATTTTGTCTTTTAAGCCCATTTATCTTCGTTTTAACCATTTGTATAATTTCAATTAGAAACTATACTTGAAAATGCCTATTAAAAATATACCCTTAAAAAAAGCACTATACATTCAATGTAGAAAGGATTTTTCACTGGACCTAAGATTATTTACAACAAACTCTTAACAAATTAAACTCTTTTAGAAACTTCTAAAATTCTTTTAGAGATTTTCTAGTTGCGATAAGAAATTTCTTGAGGAATTCACTTTTGTCGATAAGGAATCCAAGTAACCTTGACTCTTGTCTCATTCCATCTCTCATCTATAGGAATTTCAATAGAAATTACAATTCAATCAAAACTTTGATTATAAAAAATTGTTCTTGGAAATTTGACTTAATAAGATGACCTAAATTATTAAAAATTTATATAAAAAAATGCACCTCAAAACAATAGTTTGGGGTCTATTGACTATACATAACCATTAAAATTTCATATGCTAAGACAAAGTTAAAACCAAGATCATTATACTTGTTACAATTTGATATAGTAGATAAAGAATCCTTGAAACATGAAATCATCCAAATTACATGAATTGGAAAATAATAAATAAAATATCTTCTTTCACTTAAATGGTAATATGTATTTATTGTATCTTATGCTTTTCTTATACATGTTCAGTAAATAAGTTTCAAAAATGGGAGTGATAATAAATTATCTGAGATAATGATAACTACTAATAAATGATGTGAGATGATGATAGCTATAATTTCCAATGGTTGTTGCATTTATTGTTTTTTCTCATATTACCAAAGAATGAATCAAACACATTTGAAGATAATAGTTGTGGAAGTCATTTTTTTAACTTATTATTTTTTTGAGAGGAACAATAATCACATGGTAGCCCATCCTTCCAATTGCATCTTTCTGGAAGTGGAATAGTGTCATTGCAATAATGAAAACCTCTTCTCTTGCATTCCTCCTTACAACAAGGTATTTCTTTGCTTTAGAATACATAGTACAATCCACAAGATCTATTCTCATTAGTTTGTTTATACTCAAATCCAACATACTGAATTTTAATGCTTCAGTTCCTTCAAGATGGCTTCAACTCAAATGAGCATGTCAAACACAAAATCAAGGATGAGAAATTACCTTGTACTTGAATACAAAGCTCTTAAATTAAGATAACTAAAATTTGCTTATGATAGAATAGATATCATTGTAATTCCAATTATAATGTTTTTTTAATATTGTTGAGATACTCATATTACAAGTATATAATCATTTTTATGTTGATTGCAAATTCTGAAATATCCTAGAAATTAAATAGGCATAAACAAAATCACCCAAATTAAATAGGCATAAACAAAATCAATTATTTAACTTTGTTAATGATCATTTGTGCACAGGTCATCAGGTTACTCACATAAATTCCTAAAAAAATAGTTATAGATTGCAATTATGTATATTACCTTACCCTGCTGCAACCAATTTAAATGTGTAGCTTGAAGATGCTATAAAGATTATTAAGTTTCTGAATTAATTAAATAGGCATAAACAAAATCAATCATTTAACTGTGTTGGTAATCATTTGTACTTCATGTCACTACACAACTCACATAAATATCAAAAATACTCACATAAATGCCAAAAATGGCACTCTAACAATTACAATTACGTATATTACCTTACCTACCGCTGCAACCAATATAAATATATAGCATGCAACCAATATAAATGTATAGCTTGAACGTGCTATAAAGATTGTTGGGTTTCTCAATTTTTGACAATCTAAGGATGTGGGGAAGTACTTCACCAAAGCACTATTTGATTAAAGCATAAGCATTATAACATGACACTGAAAAAGTACTTCACCAAAGCATTATTTGATTAAAGCATTATAACATGACACTGAAAAAGTTTAAAGCACTTATAACATGACACTGAAAAAGTTTAAGGACTTGTTTACTCTCACACCTAAAGCAGCATTCATGAATAAATATTTTTCCCAGATCATTAAAAATATTTCTCTCTTATTTATTTATTTATGTCCACATTATTAAAATTCTTAATTTTGTTTTATTTTAATAAGTCTATTCAATATATTTCTCCTTTATTTATGTCCAGATTATAATTATTCTTAATTTTGTATTATTTTAATCAGAGCAAAAGTCTGTATTCAATTTATTTATGTAAAACATTCTAACCAATAATAGACACATTGTAACTAATAATAATAAATAAATTGATAAAAGGTTGTTAAATCACTGACGCCTTTTTGTCGTTGAATGGTCGCGAGTTCAAATTTCTTTTATTTATGTCAAAATTATTAGAATTCTTAATTTTGTTTTATTTTTATCAGAGCAAAAGTCTCTATTCAATTTAGTCTATTTAAAACATTCTAATTAATAATAGATACATTGTAACTCATAATATTAAATAAATTGATAAAGGTTGTTAAATCACTGACGCCTTTTTGTCGCTGATGGTCGCGAGTTCAAACCGCGTAAAGTAATTTTTTCTGAAAATTGATTGTTTGCAGTTAAGGAAACTAGTTGAAATTCCCCATGGCGTTGAGAACTCAAGGAAATATATTTCTAAGTGTGTTATTTTCACCCAGTCCAGCGCCTGCCGTTTTCCAGTTAAGAAAAGGCCTCAAGCCTGGTAGGCAGGGCGACGTCTTATGTGAAATTTCTGCCTGGAAATGCAGGCCCTCTCACCTGCCCAACAGGGTCACGGTATTGAAGGGCATGTCTTCACGACAGTGAATTGCATGGTACTCAGCCCGGAAGCAGATGAAACGATGATGCCAAGCCAAGTAGGGGCAGATGGAATATTTCAGTGCGCCCAAACCACAGGACAGGTGGAAGATTTCTATACTCTCTCGCCAGGCGTAGAAGATTCCGTAAAGACCGTGCTCTTTCAGCGTAATTAATTGGCTAGTATTTCACTCCAGACTAACACGCACCGAATTCAACTGAGATACAGTGCATTTAACCTTAAACTGAGGACACAGGCACCCAAAAATAAGGAAACAAATGAATAACAACAAATAAAAAATTGGTTAGTATTTCACTCCAGACTAACACGCACCGAATTCAACTGAGATACAGTGCATTTAACCTTAAACTGAGGACATAGGCACCCAAAACTAAGGAAAACAAATGAATAACAACAGATAAAAATTATTGAACAAAGGATACTGCATAAATGAATTTTTTTAAGGACCTACATAAATTAATATTGACAAATAAAAATGATTGAAGGATACCTACGTAATTGGTACCCTAGTTGACACTATCCAAATAGCAAATATCTAGGTGCTGCATTCTCATTACTGTTAAGGTACGTAGTTCCTCTCAAACTATTAAGGGGCAATCTTTGTCATCAGTAATCGATGACTAAGAAACATTAAAAATTAGAAGTCGGATTCCTGTTTGTGTCATAAGAATTTGCACCAAGATAAACTAAAACTGGGAACAGGTGAATATCACATTCACCAGAATTATTAATTCTGGCTTAATGCACCATGTCAATATGTTGGCTTAAGTCCCGCTCACTATGCACATTCATACCACATATGGGGCAAGACACTAGCATTCTTCTTAACGATGGCTCCTCCGGCGATGGCTCCTCCGGCATTGAAGAGCTTTGTGCAGAAACACTATCATCATCCATATTGGTAGAGAAATGATCTTTGTCTAAGTGAGCATTCAACTGCCTATCGGAATGTGATCCGCTGAATTTCTGATAACAGATGGGGCACTCTGAACTTTCAACTGTATCATCCTGAGCAAATTGGCTTGTTTGGGGTGACTTCGTAGGTGCAGAAAGATGTGCTACACCCTCAGTATACGGCACCGTATAAGATTTGGAAGCAGTGAAATCCTCATTTTCAGATGCCTGTTTTTCATGTACTGCAACTCTATGAAGATCCATTTCTTTAAGCATGATAGCACGACCACAGGTATCGCATGGAGCCGTCCTGCAGCCACAAAGACTTTCATGCTGGGAAAATCCACGCATTCGATCACGCGCATCATCAGCGGCACTTCCGGCTTGAACCATGTCACCGCAGAAGCGGCAACTTATCATGCGCAAGGGGCAGACAGAAGATTGATGAATCACCTGTCATAATAAACAAGAACATTTAATCAGATTCAATGCATGGTTCAGAATATACAATGCATAAGGCAAATTTATCAAATCAGGGGATGCTACAGTTTACACGGGCAGCCATTTCTATCTTCCTATGCCTCACCCTGCTAAAAATACTGACAATATGAATAAAATCTCAGAAGATATCACATAATTATGTCTTACCATTTCTTCCTTCTCTAGTACTTCACCACATCGGCAATGAAGAGGTTCATGGAATACTTTCATGTGCTTCTCCATCTCTTCTTGTTGAAATGGCCGACCACATTTCAAACAATGAACATGTTTTCCAACTTCGTCTTTTCTGAGTATAGCCCCACACCCTTTATGTTGACATACTACATTGTGTCTCCTGCAATAGGCTTCATGAAGAGCAATTGTTCTGGTAGGTATAAATTGTTTACAATTTTGACATTGTTCAGAATCTGCACCTGGTTGGGAGGATGCACCAGACTTTCCCGCTATAGCACTTGCTTTTCCAAGTTTCTGTCCCATGGTTTCCAATTGAACAGATTGACACTCAATAATAATTTTGTATTTACTTGTTCCTTTAAACCCGAAAATACCAACGCTGTATGTATCTGCAGCTAGTGATAACCCTCCCTCTGTAAGGGATACAATTTTTGTGCCTATATCATGGGAGGACCATTGGTATTGGTGCTGAGTCGGAAACAAAAGTGGATGGCGAGAAATGTACAAGTCAGCATCTCCAAGTGTATCGCCATTATCTAGTACCAAGTTAACTAGAATATTCATCTCCCTATTGGCAGTTGCGTTGGCAATTTTATTGTCAATAGAGAATTTGTAGTAGTTATAGTTTCCCTCTTCTACAATCCCCATTTCCAATTTTCCCAGCACAAGTGGAATTAACATACCCTGTGACATGGTACCTGCAACCACTGAAGGCTCAATTATATCAACTTCTATGTCAGTCTCAAGCACGGAAATGCTAGAACTGGGCTTGAGCTCAAGAACCCTCAGCCTATAATCAATCCCTCCATGGTGGACAATTAGCATATCCCCTTCTGAAAGCGTAGCATGCTGACGCAATGTTGTCTCCAGGACAGCCCTATGATTGGGAATATCAGAAAAGCCCAGAACCTCAGGTTGCAATTTTGCATATGTTCCTTTTTGCAGTCTCACATACCTTACCCTAATCAAGGGGCTCTGATTGTTGTCAGGAAACAAATTTTGCCAAACCTGTGGAGGAATCTCAGCAAAGCCCTCCGTTGCAGTAAATTCCAGAACTCCTGTATGAGTCGTTTTCTGTTCCATGAAGCCTTCCATTTCTTTCTGATCAACTGTAGATAGTTCAAAAAACATGGGACCTTTATCTAAAGCTCCCTGTGTTGATAGTTTGTCAAAGGAGGATGGAGGCAATTTGATCTTATCCCCATAGCCTTGATAACGTATGGCATGAAGAGTTGTGTTGAATCTGATTCCATTCCCAGCAACCAGATCTTGTTCTTCTTGCTGACTTTCCTGAAAGCGTACATCCATATCAGTAGGGTAATTAGAAATTCGAGAATCAGAATAAAGTTTTCAAACTTTAACAAGAACATGTCAAAAACAGTGGTCACATTTGTATGAGCTAACAGATGGTAAGTCTAAATTTGTTAGAAAGAATATATATTTATCCACTAAACATGCAGCTACTGGGCTCATTTTATAACACACACTCAGGTTCAGAGTATCTGTCTACCAATACACATCGAGGACATTGTTTCCTGTGACAACCTTCTTGTGCTTCTTAAATGTACCTACCCTGACAGATTGGCATCAGTCTACCTTAG
This sequence comes from Pinus tabuliformis, assembly GCA_031772625.1. Classification (NCBI taxonomy): domain Eukaryota; kingdom Viridiplantae; phylum Streptophyta; class Pinopsida; order Pinales; family Pinaceae; genus Pinus; species Pinus tabuliformis. The sequence continues at coordinate 271,752,801 of CM062813.1, forward strand.
AGCACTAAGAGAAACGCCAATGGAATTTTTAGAGAGATCTTCTGTTATAAACATATATTAATTGATTAACTGGATTATATGACATTTAAGCTTCTACGTACTACGACTATGGTATTTAGCTGTGCCCATGGGGTGTAGAATAGAGAGTGATGGGGTGTACTGTTAAGGCACTCCATGATGTGAAAGTCACCAGTTTGAAACACCGTGTGCAAAAATCCAGCCATGTTAAGGGCTGGTGTGGCCCAGGTTGGGTGCAATCCCTGGGTAATTTAGATAGCTTGGATGCCACTGGGTTGCGGTTTCTAAAGCCAAATGTTATGCGTGCAGTCATCTCAGGACTCACACAACTTAGGAACAGCAAAAAAAACTATGGTATTTAGTTGCTATCATAATTACAATACTTTATAATTCCATTGTTATGACTCTCGCGAAAAAAAAATTGTTGTCAAACTGCTGGTGATTATCACTTATTCTTCTGCTGCTAGCTTATGGTGAAATCTTTGTTAATAGAGCTGGTTTACTGTTGTTACCACTGTTAAATTCACCAATGTCGATGCCCAATTAATTCCACATTTCCAGATTTCTGTCTTTCACTATTAAATCAGATTGTTGGGGTGTGCTCATAACAGTCGTATCAATGGACAAGTAGACATGAAAAATGATATAAATAGAAGAAGGATAGGTAAAAAAAGATACCTTGAAAGAGACGAGCCAAGATGAAATGACATAAGATGTCCAACGGACAACCACAAAAGCAGGTCAATGCGACTCAAGTACAATCCAGTGCAAATACATAGCGAGACTGCCAAAGCAATTCTTATGACTATTCTACATAAAAACGAAATAGTTAAGTAATGGTAAGACTCTCGGAACACAAGCCCATCAGAAACAACGTGGGGATGGAACTTCAGGTACCCAAAAAGGGGAATGAGAGAAGGGAACATAGAAATGACAGTGGTGAAGATCATCATCCTTCTCAAAATAGGAGAAGAGCAGTTGGTCATCATGACCATGAGCAGAGGCCTTTTCCGAAGCACTTCAACAAACAAGCAAGCAATTATCTAAATCAAGGTGACTGAAAATTTAAAGGGTAACCACATTAAGCAAAGATTAGTTTAGAGAATTTCCATCCTCAACTTTCACGTAGCCAATGAGGATACACAACCAGAAGCTTGGATAGGCAAGTTGTCCTGGTTTTTCCAATTAATCCTATGGCAGGTTACAAACAAATCAGTTTTCCATTCTACACCTCAAGGTTCCAGCTTTTGATTAGCAGCAAATGATAGAACAAGCATGGGACAAGGGGGGCCAACTGGAGATAACCACCTGGGATAAATTTATGACTGCCTTTTATCATAACTTTTAGGTATATACCGGACAATTTCTTCTTGGCCCTCAAGAATATGAAGCAACAAGACACCATGACTTCTTACTTGAGAATTCTGCAATGCTAGCCTACTTGTTGAAAATATTTCACCTTAAGGTGTCATTACCATGCATATTGAAGGACTCAAAGAAGGACACATCAAGACTTTGAGGTTCAACAACATTTAACAATCAAAAACTTACCCAGTGGTCATCAGGCCTGGCCTAGAGTAAGACTCTCCAAAATCCTTCCAACAAGAAGTAAAAATATAAAGGTATTGCTTAAACTAAAATCACTCTTATTTCAGCTTTAAGAGGAGTAGAGATTTTCTATCATTGTTTATTTACGCTCAAAAGGGCTTTGTTTTAGCTGCAAGGAGGTTTGTTCAAAACGACAAGACCCATGGAAGGATCCATATGATTGAGTTGTTGGCAGAGAAAGTGGACTAAAATGCCCATATGGCAGACCAAGAACAGCATGAAATCCCAACACCATCTTCCTTGTGATGATGGGGGTCATTCAATACCAGACTTTTGAGTGAAATTTTCAAAAAATCAAAATCAAGGAACGAACTGTGGTGAATCTCATTTATTCCAGCTGCAATCTTAACTCCATAGACTTAAAGATGGTGACTTCCATGAGGCTGAGTTTTCTATTGCAAAAGTTGCAAGCCTCAGTGGAGAATAACACCATGATAAACTGAAACGATATGAACAAATCGGTTGAAATTACAGTTGGATGTCTGAGAATTGAATTCCAATATTTATGCCATAACATTATAAGGGCTGATATAGTCACGGGGGCTTAATGGTGGAAAGCATTGGGCAAATTTCAGACAAATCTGGATGATCTGTTCATAACACTTCAGAGAGGAAAGCCACTGATTACAACCAGCCTATATCCATCGTAACTCCGGATTTACCAAGCGCCGAGAGGGATCTAGGCTGGTTTAATAATTAATAATTAAAATTATTAATTTTATTTATTTATTTTTAATTTAATTTTATATTTATATTTATCTTTATGTAATTTGACTGAGTCAAAATGCTTTGCCAATTACCGGGCTGCAAACATGTGTAGATGAATTGATTTCTTCTTGCAAAATAACGAAACAACTTACTAAAGGTGAATTATGATATATATTACAAATGTAATTCTATAAAGAACCTACATATGAAGGTGAAAATCAGAACCAGGCAAGAAAAAAGAAAGTGAAACAATTGATCTATGTGTATGCAGATGTTTTCTGGGAACCTACCACTGGGTAGAGTGCAAGAGCACATTATTCAGTTCAAACCAAGTTCCAAATGTCTCTGGCCCTCTCGCATTGGCTGCTACTAGATAGGGGGCAAGAACACATCATTGGATTCGAAACAAGTTTCAAATGTTTTTCAGCACCTACTAAATTATTCAAGAATAAAATACAAAAAGTAATCCAAGAGTTACTGGATAGAGGTCATATAGTACTAAGCAAGTCCCCTTTTGCATCTCTGCTGCCATCACCACTATAAATTTTTGGTTCGGTAATATTATAAAGATTGATTTATCATTTGGGTATCATCAGGGTGAGGGAATTTTGAACTCATCATCACCACTAGGAATTCCAGGTAATGAGTTCTAGATTAACCAATGTACTCCAACAGCCAAACTTTCTATATACAAAGGAATAAAAATGCGAATTTGCAATGTGTGAACTTTTGTACCTAGAACATATCATCAGTAAGGATGGAATCAAAGCTGTCCCAAGTTCCAACTAAGATTCAGGCTAGTCTTGGTTCATCCACTCCAGAGAATGTGAGCTAGTTGAGTGGATATCACAGATTGTGCAGCTTCTATTATTACTGATCTGTCAAACAAGAATCAATCCTAATGGACAGAAGCAGCAGAAGCTACATTATAGCACATGAAAAAGGTAACAGTTACTTGCCCACATTTCTAACTACTCTTTACAGTGGAATACAATGCTTCAGGCACCAGCATAGAGGATGTGCTTATGCAAAACCAGCAACTTATTTATTTTGATATTGATAAGTATGCATCTATGACGAAAAGAAGTTGGCTAATACATGCTGTATAAAAGTTCAAATAATATTTGTTCAGGCAACTCTTCATTTATCCAAGGTTCCAAATAGACCAACAAAAGTGAGTATTTATTATACCGAAGAGATCTGCGCAAGCAACGGTTGAAGTGAGTAAACAAATTACAAGGTTTTGAATTTATAATTCAACATAAAGGCAAAAACGGTGTTGTGATTTCCATATCCCAGCTATTGGAGTTGCACCCTATATACGCAGTAAAATCCGTAGAAGGAAAAACTATTGATTGAATATGTCAAGAATGAAAGGGCTATTCCTATGTTGCAAGACACGGAGAAGATGCAAGAAAGAGAACAAAGACACCACCCACTGATGTGATATTTTACAAAAAACTTGTAAATATTTTGTACCTACTTCCAAATTTAAAGAAAAAATCTTAGCCGAATACCATTATCCAGCAGTTTATGGTCACACTGGCTTCTTTAAGACCTATTCCAGCATAAGGAACAAGTTCCTTCGGAAGTGACTTGAAGCAAACGTGATATGATTTGTTGAATCATGTGAAACTTGATAAAGAAACAAAACATAGACTCTGAAGAGTTTGAATATTGCAGACACTGCCAATTCCCAATCAAATGAGGAAATCCATTATAACTTCAAACATCCTTTTGCAGGGGAAAGTACCACTTAGCATTCTCAGATAGATGGGAGAAACAGAGATTACTAACAAATGCTTAGAGGGGTATTTGAGAAAGTATGTTGCAGGCTAGCAAGCTTCTTGGCTAAACTGGATGAATTTGGAAGAAAACAGGAACAGCAAAACCTATAACATATCCATTGGAATGTCACCATTTAAATCCCTCTACAGTTATGAACATTACCTTCCCTTACTGATTAATTGGACTGTTGAAGACATCCAAGTGCCATCTCTTTGTGATGTCCTTGAGGAGTTCCGAGAAACAATGAAGCAGCTGAAAGTGTTAATTTATGGTATGTTCTATGCTTAGAGCAGTTTACTTCAATTTCTTCTTATTAGCCACTGTTTAGCAGTCACATTAACATATAGTAAGATGCAGATAGAACATTAATAGATCAACAGAAAACAAGTCAAGACAAGAGACACCAGATGTGGCGGCTAGCCAGGGACAAACCCCAATGTGGGGAAACCCTTTGATCAATTCTTCTATAATCTTCGATAGTTCAGCAGAGAGAGAATTGGTACAAATACATAAATCTGTAATTTTATGACAACAGCAGCAAACCCTAACCAGCAAAGTCAAATCTGGTCAAACAAGATGAAATTGACCTTCAATATGCTTGGTCAATTTCCTGGTCATCTAGGCCTCCAACGGCAAGAAAAGGCAGCCCATAAACAGTCCAAAAAAACCCAGTCAACTAAAGTCAACTTGCTGCCACAAACTAGGGCAATCAACGCTGGTCAAACCCGAGGTCAGAATGCCTTGGTTTGTGTGCCAGAATTTGCGGCCTGCCTAGGAGAAACAGCCACACTAAAACTGCAGCCCTGAAATGTCCTCGCTGGTCAAAGAGATGACCTGCAGCTTCTGCGTCTCCCTTCCTTGCCCTTCTGCGTCCTCCTTCTTCCCACGTGTGAGTTGCTCCTTGTGTAAACCCAATGCTAAGGAGAGAGAGAAGAATGAGTGAGATGAGATGATGAAATAATGCCTCAACCTCACTTGTATTTATATGAGCATGTATGCCACACATTTAGCTGCTGGCCGACTTTGACAATTTGTCAAGTAAATACAAATAAATTCATATCTCCATAAATACTTGTCGGAATCGGATGATCGTTAGATCAATTCTACACATCTCGACGAGAGGAATCCAAGAAAAATATCAGCAGCCATAAATAAGATGACCCACATGGAGTTTGGCCCTAGTTGCAAATTTTAACAAAAAGAAAATCTCAAATTGGCCCAAAACATGAACTCAAAATTTTCTATTATGGTTCTCTAAAAATAAGTTGTCAAGGAATTGATGATTAGTGCTTATTCTTCTGTCGTTAAGGATGAAAATTACTGCTGTTACTACTGATTTAATGCTGTTGGTGCTGCTTATTTATTACTTTTCACGGCCAATTAATCCAGATATTTGAAATTTCCATTATGGTAGCAGATTGCTAGGTTAGGCTCATAACATTTAGTAGGACCTTATTTATGAGATTCAGCTCTTTGGTCTGATTCCCTCTCTTTCAATTTTTCTTTGTAAAGCAGACCCAAGAATAGGAGATGCCTTCTTCCACCTAACAACTAAGGAAAATTATCCGTTCTAAAAATTTTCACTGTGGACACCGACAGAGAGAAACAAATTCGTGTGTACCGTAAATCTTAGGCATACTTTCCTTGTTTTGACTGCAACTGACCACTGTCCGGAAATCAAGTTTCCAGCCATATTTAGGGAGATAAAAAGAGTAAATCTGCTCATAACAATATGAGAGTGATCCATAATTTTACCAAAAAAGGGTATCACAATCCTATACTGAAATCAAAAGAGTTGCAGATAAACGAATGAAAGCCATTTTCGAAATATCCTAAAAGTTGCAGGACAAAAAAAAAACATTCGGTAGATGAGTTAGTTTTTCTATCTGAGAATTACATGAAAATATCATGGGCGCTCGGCCATTCTTTTGTCAAAAAAGCTAGATAATTGACTGGATTTTAAGGGAAAGGGGAATTAGATGCTAACGGCAACAAGCCTTCTTTGTCAAGTAAACTAAACAAATGCCTGGATCAGAAGAAAATAAGGAATTTGATGATAATAACCATACGCCAAAGACGATTTTCGGTAAACATCATAAGCTACGAATGTTTGCATAAAAATATCCAAATTGTTTTTAACAAAACTGAAAATTGACAAATTGCTTAGAGAAAAAAATTGTAAAATGTCGCCCCCAAAATTTTTCTCAACGCGACGACACCCGAAACCCTGGCGGTGTTAATTCCGAAGCATGGGAGGGCTGAAGAATTAAACACTTACGGCTAAAGCGGTTTGAATAGCTTCAATCCTTCGCGCCTGTCGTTCTGCATCAAGAGCCTCTTGCTGCCGCCGAGCTTCCTCCCGTGCTTTTCTTTCTCGTTCGATCTTAATTCTGGCCTTCTCCTTCCTTTCCTTCTGCTCGCGCTCCAACTTCTCTTTCGCTGCCCTCAGTTCAAAATCCATCTTATTTACCTCTCCAAAAACCTTAAATTATGACAAATCCTCCAAAATTTAGGAAACAGAAGAATTTATAGACTATTTTCAGAGGAAAAGGGACCAGCTCAAGCAATCTCTAAAAAATTTGTAAATCTACAGCGGATCCGTTCAGTTTGCGTCGGCCAAAAAGAGAGTCGTCGATTTGATTGGAGAATAGCAGAGCCAGCAGATGCTCGCAATTTCATTTATATAATTTCATCAACGGTGCTAGGATGTCACACGGAAGTCGTTTTTTTAAACAATTTATGCTCGAATATTGTATGGCTCAAATGTTCAGGGTATTGCTGCGTAGTTGGGGACATGTTTGTCGGTACACATATGACAGAGGTTTCTAGATATTTCCTTAATATTATTTCATTGAGAGAGTGTTTTTATGCAACACTATAATGGAAGGGTGTTTTAGATTTAAAAATTTAATAACTAGCATTTGCACCAAATGTTGCAAAGGAAACGCCGTAAGGCATAAATTGAGGAACAATCAGGACATGGAATGGGCAAATCTAAATGAAATGTAGAGATGTAGTAGAAATGAAATTGATTTAGGGTGCCTTACACTGTTTTTTATTAATTATTGAATTAATATTGCATATAAATTGTTGTTCATGACTATGAAGCTACCAAGTTGCTCAATGGGAAAGCTATAGCCAAAGGAGAGGAGAGGTAGGAAGAACACTATAAATTGTACATGTGAGTTAATTTGAATTTACTTTATCACTATATCACTGAGAAAATAACTTGTAATCAGATATGCCAATCAAGAACAAAGAACTGGATGAAGGTTGAACACTTTCTCTGAGTGTGGACAACCGAAGAAGAACCTCGTGAGTAAGCCCCAACTGAATCATGGAATTCGAAAAGGATGAATAAAAAATAGCTGCCAGTTTTCCTCTTCTACCAAATGCCCCATTCTTATTATAGATGTCTCCGCAACTCCAATTTCTGACAGGACTTTGCGATTCCTTGAACTTACAACGAGTCTCGAGTTGGAGTGGTGGGTTAGCAGCAAGAAACCAAATTTCTTCCATCAACTGGGAACCATCTCTCCAAACTTCATCCAGAAATAAAGCAAACCTCTGAGTTTGCAATCTCTGTATCAACCACATCTTTGCATATTCATCACCATCATTTCTATCTAATTCAATCTTTGTAAGCGTGGCTATTTGCATACACAGTTCATTTCTAAGATTATAGAAGATGGATTATTGGAAACAATGAGCCAAAGCAATAAGTCATCTCTGAAGAGATTTCTCACCTTTGGACTGTGGAAGACGAGAAGACAAGGGTTTCTAGTATTTTTGGTTTCTTCATAAAGGGTGTCGTTGGGTTTCAATTTGCAAGATTATTTTCCCTGGAAAAATGCTCGTAGCATGGATCTGTAGTTGTTCTCCATATTACTCAATCATCACGATGATTTTCCTCTGAAATACTCTTTGGTGAATTTGAATTTTCAGTGTTAGATTTTGCTGGTGATAAATCTAACAACACTGATGGTTATGGATGTTTGATTTGTCATTTCTGAAATCTAATCATCTTTGCCAAAATCTGAGGAACGAGTTTTTTTCAAGTTCCTTCCACCATGAATCCTTCATCAGAGAATGAATTATATAGAGGCATAATAATTGAAATCGATTCCTGATTCCGTGATCTGAAATTGTTTGAAGCAGATTGTCCATTGAAACACCCATCTCCATCTTTTTCTATTGAATATCTCCAGCTCTTGTTTCTCAATAAGTCTGAGCATTATATTGACCTCAGAGCTCACTGTTTTAATATCACAAGTGGCTACTCATAGTGTACATTTCCCCTCAAAAAATAGAAAGGAAGCAATGTACAACTTTGTGTTGTCATGCCTCAGTAGCAAACTCAGAAGCACCATTACTTGAGAAGACCGAGCTTTTCTTTGGGTATCTGTGATATTTATGTTCATATTAGGAGGCTCTACCTGTTTCTTCTCTTCAAGTTGTGATCCTAGGTCTGAAGCTTCACCAGTATCACTAATAGCTAAAGACCTTGACACAGGACAGAAACCTTGTGTGACAAATCCTTGACGATTTGTTGATGCTGTAAGTGTAACACTGGTTGCATGACATTGACTTATGTGTGACTGTAACAATGATAGCAATGAGCATCCTATTGATTGGTTGTATATTGCATATTCATCACCCTCATTTCTACCTAATTCTATCTTTGTAAGCGTGGCTATTTGCATACACAGTTCATTTCTAAGATTATGAAAGATGGATTATTGGAAACAGTGAGCCAAAGCAATAAGTCATCTTTGAAGAGATTTCTCACCTTTGGACTGTTGAAGACTGATATGTTTGCTGAGGATTCTTGTGGAAGAGTATTGAAATTACTTACGGTTATACGAATATTTTGGTAGATTTGACGAGAAGACAAGGGTTTCTGGTGTTTTTGGTTTCTTCATAGAGGGTGTCGTTGGGTTTCAATTTGCAAGGTTATTTTCCTTGGAAAAACGCTGGTAGCACGGACTGTTGAACATATATATATCGACCTCTCGCAGAGGGACGCTCCATCAAGAATATGTGAGCATTACAAGCATCCTCAGTGTGGACTAATAAAATGGAACCCGTGATATCATGAAGCTCCCTTAACCATTCAAAATGTTCAGCGTTGCCTGAGAGATGTGAACATTAATATAAGAACAGGAAAAATGGGCATTTTTCTGTTAATTGCAGATCTGAAAATTATGCTCTTACCCATTGGATACTGAGAATCAAAATGTTCAACATTGATACAGAGATGCGACTTTAATATAAGATTAGATGAAATGAACATTTATATATTGATTTCAGATTTCATGTATCTTATTGATATGTAACAAAACTACGCTTATACCCATGAGATACAGAGAATCCATAATCAACCTAAACTCAATGAAATAAAACAATCCATAAGAGAAACACCAAGCCATGAAAATTTACAAAAATAAGATCAAATATCTAATGAACGCATACCATACGTGTGACAAGATAAAAATGTAAATTACATTTTTCTAAATATCAAGAGATTTGCATTTCAAATTAATTTCAAAATAATGGTTGAGAAGCTCATTTTACAGTCGAGTCAAAATAATGATTGCGTTGGGTAAGAGATTGTGTTAAGAAGCTCATTTTATAGTGGAATATGAAAATTATTTGGGATTTCATCACTTTTTAAACCCGGTCTACATTTATCTAATTCTAAATCTATTATGAGCATACAATTTTACAAATCATAAATTTGATCCTCTACAACCTAACCCTAATAAATCCAGATTGATTAGATTTATCTAATTCTAAATCTATTATGAGCATGCAACTTTACAACTCATAAATTTGATCTTCTGGACCCTAACCCTAATAAATCTAGATTGATTATATTTGAAGTTAAGATAAACTTACAGATCTTTTAATACAAATCTTTGAAGTGAGTAGTAACAGCGAACTTACCCAGAAAATGGGCTTTTCACGTCTCATGATATCGATTGGGGTCCAGCAAGATTCATCGAGGCAGTCCCTGAATTCGCCATCATCATTAAGTGGCGAGGCTGCAGTTATGGATGATGTGTAAATTACACGCCTCACAGACTTTGCCTGACTGCAAGTCCTCAAAATATCAAGAGTACCATTCACCTCAGCTTCGATAACATTCATCTGTGTTTGAAGAAAAAGTACATTAAAAGGGAAAATTTATATCCAAAAAAGGGGTCAACATCCAGTAATAAATTCGTTGTTTCCGGAAGTTGTGCATTCGGGTGGTTGTTAAAAAATACCCGTGCTTCAATGGCGAAATCCATTATAGTTGCCAAATGACAAATGTACTCACAACCCTCAACGGCAGCATGGAAGCTTCCCTCTTGGCGGAGGTCGGATTTGAAGAGTCTGAGCCTCTCTTTTTCTCCTGGCAGGCACAAAATACGGCGAGTTTTGCTATCGTTGCCTGCAGCATGTGAAAGACGGTTGACGGTTCGTATGGACCGTCGCGCCTAGCATTGCTCAATTCAAATCAATGGTTAATGATTACCCGATCATCTAACAACCAAATCGAATGGCACATATTTTGACACGACAACAGTTTGGAGAGTTCATTTCAGAGGGAAATGCCTTACGGCGTAAATATGTAAAGAAATAAATATGCTAGGCAATAAATATGTAAAGTAAAACAGAAAATAGAGCCGCGTGATGAGACACATCAAAAGGATGGATGGGAGGCTAAATTTTTATAAACAATTCATACTCCAATTTTTATTCTGTGTAAATATAGACACAGTGTGAAACAATTATCCACAATTATTTTCTCTAAATATCCTAATGGCAAAGGAAAAAAATATCACCTAGAAATTCCAAACTTATTATAGATTGATTAGTGGAACATTTGAAATAAGAAACTACACCTTGTTATCAATATATCAAAATATGATTTCAAATCTCATGCCTCTCCTATCAGTTTTCATCACATGCATAGAATCAAAGGATCCATGAATTGTGTAAGAACAAATCTAAATGCCATAGTTTAACTAGCTGAGGAATTGTCTGGATTGTTATGGAAATTTAGGTTATATTTAGAAAATATGTGGTAAAGATTTTTGTAAATCCAAGTTATAGTTGTTAAATTTCAAAATTTTAAGTGTCCTAGACGTTTTTGATGGTGCTGAATCTATTTCTACTGATGGTGCTGAATCTATTTCTACTATCAAAAATAAAATTCAAACACTGCATCTACAAGATTTTTTGAAATTATTTTGCCCAGATTCCTACCACTTTTGGCCATCCAAACAATTCCTCCGCATCCAATTCAAATGGACAAAGGCAAAGCAAGGCTATTTAAACAAAAGGATCAACAATTCTCGGAACAATGTAATAAAATCAGTTTTTCTTCAAAGAATGTAATAAAGTCAGTTTTTCTTCAAAGCAATTTACATGCTTTTTCTTTGATTGCAGATTATCAGGAGGACAATCTTATTTTCTCTATATTATAAACTTTGTGACTGGTTTTTATATGTTCAACAGAACTGATAAATTATATATCTTTCATACACACAACTATGAACCTTTATAAGAGTTCTTATACCATATTATTATTTTGACATATCTCAGCTGGTACTACGGCCATATATACAACATAAACATGTTTTTAAGGTGGTAGGGTACTAATAACTGGGCAAAAATTATTGCATCTCGGGTTTTTTATACTTGTTTCAGTGGCTCAACATCAAAGATATTCAGGTATTTGGGGATTTAAAAAGTTGCATTGATGGGATAAAAAGGCTCAATTGCTTTCGGCCTCCAGTGATGTCATACGGGATGAAACTGTGTTAGTTAAAGGTTGTTGCGAGATTCTCACAAATCTTATATTCTCAGGATAAAGAGTGAATATTTTATGACCATAGAAACCCAACCTATGTAAGTAGGTGATATAAGTTTGAGAATATAGATACTTTGGAGATGAGTTGTTAGTCTAGTATGATGCTAGAGCCACATAAAAGATTTGATCATGGACAGATTTGTGATCCAGTGAATTAGTTTCCCTAATAAATCAAATGTCTTTTCTTCAATTCACTTACAACTTCATTCGTTGTTTGTATTTCATTTGGTTGTTGTTTTTCAATTCACTTATAACTTCATTCGTTGCCTGTTTTTCATTGTGTTGGATTTTTATTCCCAGCATGGCCAACTCCGCCAGTTTCCACACTGTGCTCATATTGACCTATTTTACCACTTATTCATCCCAAAAGATTTCAATATTTACTAACAAAATCATTTATCTCCCCGAGAGATAAAATTCAAAATCCAAAACACCATTACATTTCTAGTTCTCCAATATCTTCATACCCACAAATATGAATATATTTACATGAACAAAGCTTACATACGAGAGGATATGACTATTTTTCCTCAGCTCAGAGACATTTGTATCCACCAGTTCTCTCCCAGATATTATAGATACTCTAATTCATGGCTTGCATTCAATGGAATGTCGAGTCTTGTTTTTGAGTCGGTCACTTCTATAAAACATTTGGTCCTGTTCAATAACAAGATTGTTAGTTAAAACGAGTGGACATATAGTGATTTAGAAATTGTTTTTTCCTATCAAACACAAGGTTGGACATAATAGAGCATCACAGGGAAGTTTACCCTGGACATATAATGGTAAATCAATATCTATAATTCTCCTTCACCGCAATATGCCACAAACGACACACGAATTTATGGTGGAATTTCGAACGCAAAGAAACTTATATTATACCTTGTTTTTCCCACGTGTCACTGTTTTGTTTTCACACATTTTTCCAAAACTGCCCAAAGAGAGATCAAACCATTTAATTTTTACGACAAAATTTTTTTTGACATTTTATTTTTAATGACAATTTTTTGTTTTTTATATATGAAAACATGAGACCTTAATCAATCAAGCAATTATATATACCTCTCAAGCAATAACATATGCCTCTGTTGAGGGTTCCTGCTCTCCTTGTTTCGATGTTTTTGACAGTACTTAGATGGCATAGAGACATGCATGGCGTAGACGCTCAAATCCTCCTCTGCCAATTTGCGTTACGAAGCCACCGGTTATTTTCTCGATCTCAACTAAATTTTATGCATTGGGATGATGCTAAGTCATGCACAATTTTCAGCTCAATCAAATGAATTTTAGCTACGAGAATATTGTAAGATGTCGTTACAAAAGTTTCAAAATCACTTACAAAGTATTTTTGACTGAGACACAGACCAAAGGAAAGCACGGTTCAGCCCCTCACTACTTCGAGAAGCAACCCCAACACTCAGAGACGGTTCCTTCGTTCCTTACGAGGCAATTGAAACATACATCCAGATAACTAAAGAAGCCTGTGTTGACCAATCTCTTTGTACAGCATGGAGACGGTATTGCTCTCACATCCTTATCCAACAGTTGCGAAACAAGATCAACCATAGGTCAGGGAAGTTTACCATGGACATATAATGGTAAATCAATATTTATAATTCTCCTTCACCGCAATATGCCACAAATGACACACGAATTTATGGTGGAATTTCGAACGCAAAGAAACTTATATTATACCTTGTTTTTCCCACATGTCATTGTTTTGTTTTCACACATTTCTCCAAAACTGCCCAAAGAGAGATCAAACCATTTAATTTTTATGACAACAAAATTTTTGACATTTTATTTTTAATGACAATTTTTTGTTTTTTATATATGAAAACATGAGACCTTAATCAATCAAGCAATTATATATACCTCTCAAGCAATAATTTATGCCTCTGTTGAGGGTTCCTGCTCTCCTTGTTTCGATGTTTTTGACAGTACTTAGATGGCATAGAGACATGCATGGCGTAGACGCTCAAATCCTCCTCTGCCAATTTGCGTTACGAAGCCACCGGTTATTTTCTCGATCTCAACTAAATTTTCTGCATTGGGATGATGCTAAGTCATGCACAATTTTCAGCTCAATCAAATGAATTTTAGCTACGGGAATATTGTAAGATGTCGTTACAAAAGTTTCAAAATCACTTACAAAGTATTGTTGACTGAGACACAGACCAAAGGAAAGCACGGTTCAGCGCCTCACTACTTCGAGAAGCAACCCCAACACTCAGAGACGGTTTCTTCGTTTCTTATGAGGCAATTGAAACATACATCCAGATAACTAAAGAAGCCTGTGTTGACCAATCTCTTTGTATAGCATGGAGACGGTATTGCTCTCACATCCTTATCCAACAGTTGCGAAACAAGATCAACCATAGGTAATGATTCAATGAATGCAGTTGAAGACATATCAATATTGAGCGATAATCCATTTGGGTTGGCCTTAAACTTTGGTAAAACCCACGCCAGCTTTCCAATCCCTCTCCAAGGGACTGCTTTGCCCCCAGGTTGCCAGAATAAAATGATCTGCTAACAGGAATGTACCTTTTAGTTGGTGGCTTACATAGAACAATATCAAGAACTTGCAGGGCTTCATGCAGAGCATCATCCTCCCTCCCAGATAGGAATTGACCTAAAATTTATAAGTATCTTGAACTGACGCTCCCTTATTGGACCACGTCCATCGTCCCCCTCAACAAGCAAGATGTTGAATTATTTTGAGGTAAAGGGCAATGGCCCAGCTGTGTACAAACGTCTTCCACCATCATAAATAGGAAACCTTTTACCCAAATGGGTATCTCTGTATCAGTCCCCCTCCACACCACCACGATGTCTCGCCTCCCCAGGCGCCTCACCTTCTCGTCTGTGCTCACCGCAACGTATCTTGTTGAAAGACGGTTGACGGTTCGTATGGAGCGTCGTGTTGTCACATATTTTGACACGAGAGCAGTTTGGAGAGTTTATTTCAGAGGGAAACGCCTTACAGCGTAAAAATATTTGACCGTTTTGCATTTTAAAAGACGTCCATTTTGCCGAACATAATTAATTTTCAACCGTACATCCTCAGAACAATGACAGGATAGGAACAGCTGAAATGTTCGTACCAAACATCGAGACGTGTGGTTCAGGTTAAGGGCAAACATTTTTCCTTGCACAGGAGAAATTGCGATACAGGCTACATCCCACAGGGTCCTTTCATTTGCTATTGCAATGCATAAAATTTGCGAAATTGCATAACTGCATAATAAATGGAAGATGTCACGAAAAGTGTGTTCCACTTGCGAGCAAATCTGCCCAATCTGCCCAGGTTTTTCATTACTATTGCAAGCCATCTTTCTCTCTTTCGGTTTCTGCCTGATGGGTATGGGAGCAGACTCCTGCATACGCTTAGCAAAGATTAAGCACGCAACCTTGCTTCGGAAAGACTTTGAATTCTTTCTTTTATTCAAAATATTCCCGGCAGGGTTTTCGGTAGAATGAGAGGTCTCGGGTTCGAACTCTGTGAGACGAATCCGATTATTACTCAATTTACTCTTCCTATCCCTACCATCAGCAAGCGAAACACTAACCGTGGTTCTGTGGACCTCCGGCTCTGAATCAGATTCTTCTTCCTTCGTCTTAACAGAAAAGACATTTTCGATGTAGCTAAGAAGGTTGTGCTCATTTATGCTGTCCATGGAAACAACCTGAGTAAACTGAAAGGCCAGGTGCTTATCCACATCCGAGGAGTCATCGATATCCTCATCGAAGCTTTTGTCTGCATCAAGCAGCACCATCTGGCCTACGAAGGAGTAGCCTGACCCCGAATGGTAGGACAACGCCAAAGCTAACAACCGATGGACGAAGCCACGAATCAAGCCGGGTACCCACGACACCGCCTGCGTCGCCACTGTTGCTATTCCTAGACGCTGCTTACGGATTCTGGGGAGCACTTGCCATACCAGAAGCGCTAGCCGCGTTATGTTGAACACATCTTCCAGTGGGCCGACCTCCAAGCCGGCCCACAGGGTGTACAGAAAATGCGCAAACGGCATAAGCCTGGGGACGATATCGCTCTTGGAAACTATATGCACAAAGTGTCTTCTGTAACGCGAATTTATATGTTTTGCCAATTTTGAATCCGCGAAGAGAGGGCATCCGAACGAATAACATTGAACTTGTTCGTGGCAAAACTTAGGGCTCAATTCCAACAATCTGAGGGTGAGCAACGAGGCAACGACTCTTCCTAAAGAATGGCCCGTCAATACAATTTTGTTCCCTTGTATTAATTGGCGCCTAAGATACTTCAATGGGATGCTCTCGGCTCTGTCAAGAAACCCCACATGAGCAGCTCCCGCTCCCAGGCTCAAGGACCTCTGCATTATGTTGAGATCCGTTAGCGCATCTATAAACCCCGTGGTGCCTCTGCAGGCGATGATCATGTGATCTTTGGCCAGGCTTTTAACGACCAGAAGACCCTGCTTTCGGCCGATCTCGAAGCCTTCTTTTCGCAGCTTGTCTTCTTCCAGAAATTCATAGATCGCCGTTTCCGGCAAGCCGAATGTGGTATTCAGTGTTTCAAGTTCCTGCCGACGATTGTCGCTGTATGCAACGGCTGAAAGAATCAGCGCATCGGCAAGCCAGACTGGATGACGGTCTTGCTTGATTATTTCGCTGAGCGTGGCCATCGATTTTGTGGTTCTGCGAATACTAATGTCTCTCCCTCCACACCACCACGATGTCTCGCCTCCCCAGGCACCTCCTTCTCGTCTGTGCTCACCGCAACGTATCTTGTTGAAAGACGGTTGACGGTTCGTATGGAGCGTGGCGCTTGGCATTGCGCAATTCAAATCAACGGTTAAGGATTACTCGATCGTCTAACAACCAAATCGAATGGCAGATATTTTGACACGACAGCAGTTTGGAGAGTTTATTTCAGAGGGAAACGCCTTACGGCGTAACAACTAGGCAAATAATAATCCTACATGAATCACAACACTTAGCTCCATGGAAAAATATGCATTGGAAAAGACCAACGCTAACAATATGTAACTCTCAATTCAGTCAAAATCTTTTCCAACATAGTTACCAACTACAAAATAAGTGCTTGCCTTTTTATCCAAAAACCAAAAATGCCATCTAGAAAAGGAAATAAAATCTCGTGAAAATGAGGCTTTGCCGGTTTTGTTTTATTTAATGGTAAAACTCAACAAAGTCAACAGAGTAGCCTACGAAACAGAGTCATCATGTGCAACTTCCAAAACCAAATAAAATATGTGTAGGGAGGGACACAACCAGCAGCGTCGACGAAACAGACGCACTATTCACAATAAATGCAACTAAGTCTACAACATGAAACAGATGCAATATACACAAGAGATGCAATTATGTGTAGATGGGCTCAATCTTCACGCCGACCAGAAGAAGCCCCACGTTTAGGAATCCTCCGTAACACTTCTTTCATATAAAATTTGATGTGAGAGTCATCACCATCGTCTGTTTCGGGTCTGGTTGTAAATTCTCCTGCAACCACTTCCATCCATCCACCATTTATACCCTGGTTTTCGCCTCTTCTTTCATTCAAACGCTTCTCTAATTCCATTTGTTCTCCCTTTGGCGTTGTAACAGAAAACCTAATTGGCACTTCCCACCCAGAGGGATTTTCTGTGAATTTAAGGGCAAACACCACTCTGTAGTTGGTATTCGGAGACAAAAGCCTGCAGTCGATTTGACCACGGATCTCCAACCACCAAACCACTGATAATTCCGCCAGCACCTCGAATCTGAACACAAACCATAACGTCAATGTATACTCTGTGAGGGTTTCCTCTGTTTAAAAACAAGGAGAGTTAACCAGGATCATGCGCTAGCTTGAACCCCATACAAAGAGCACACAACTTATAAAAAGAACAGACACTAAAAACAATCGAAAAAACTAGAGAATCATTGCTTCTTTTATGAAATAGAGAGCAAGGCCATTTATCTACGGCAGACTGGGAATACTCGGCATTAAGGTTGGGCGGTTGGTAGTTCACCCAACAACAGCAACAAGTCAGAAGTCAAATATACACAGCTTTTAGATCACTGTAAACATAACCACATGGTGAATGTACACAAACACACCTTATAACTTATAAGTGCAATTTAGGGAAGTATGAAAAGACGTGAAAAATAAAAAATGGGTCTGGGCTACAAGGTCTGGATAGATACCCTGTGTTTTGTGGATGAGTGTTTGCAAAGAACCAGACCCTGAGAAGGGAGTAACACCAATGCCTAAACACTTAGGAGTTGAAACTAAAGACGAACTCACAAAAATGTATCGAAATGCATGAACATGAGGCCTGAGGAGGTTGAAAGATCCAATTAGGAAGTATGATTAAATCTCTGAAAAAGAGGGTCAAGTAACCACAAAGAACATGATTGAATTTTGAAGCGGCAAAAAAATGAGATGCAGAGGCACAGAGACGGCAAACACTAATAATTGTCATATTAATGTTCCAAAGAGCTTGAAAGAAAATTGGTGTTGATTAAGAACCACAACAAAGACTTCAAACGAATACAAACACCAGAGTCCTGTAAAGACTAAAAACTGCTAACCGAAAGTATGACCAAAACTCTAAATGAATAAAGTAGGACCAAATTCTAAAAAGAATCGAGTGACCTATAAAAGTCTACATAAAATCTTCAACCTGCCACAGAAGGCTAAGCAAAGACAAAATGTGTGCAACTTCCCTGCAAGTGCAATCAACAGGAAGACCCAAAGCGAAGAGGGTATTCAATACATCAAGAGGAAGGTACTCATTAGGCGTTCATTTGGCTTTCTCAGAGTCTCTTACCGCCTGGGCATCTGACCTTTGATAGATCATAGCCCAAACCTAAGCTCCCCAGGGAAATATCCAGTGATCTCCGCATGAATCGTGATTCAGATAAACCCCAACCACAACATTGATCCAAAGGCATATCCAGTAATCTCAGCGTGATTCAGATAAACCCCAACCACAACATTGGTCCAAAGGCGAAAGACACAACTGTGCAAAAATTGACTCCCACCCAGCTTCCACTTACATTAGAAGGATCGCTTTGAACACACGCAATCCTCCATACCTGTAGAGCAATGTAGGCATTCCTGAGCCTCGTTTTCGGAAAATACAATATGGGGTCGACCAAAAAATTAGCCCCAAAGAACTCCAAATCATCGTCATGCTCTAAAGCCAATAACTGCCTGCATATGATTTTTGAACCAGATAACTCCATGAGAAGCCATCACAGAATACCGTGACCTCAAAACCAACAAGAGAAGGAGACCCTTAAACAAACAAATTGAAAAATAAAAAGAAGAAGATTGATAATCAAACCTGGAGTCACATGTAACCCAATTTCGCTGGGGATCCTTCCAGCCAGGCCATCTATTGTTGTTCCAGCAGAACAAAAACATATGAATATGAATTATTAATGAGTTGATGAACGGCGTTTTCCCAAATATGACAACCAAAACCCTGAGAATAAGTGATATATAAATACCTTTGTGCCCCCATCTATGAGAATTGGATCGACGAGGCGAGCGCACAGTTTTACCATTGAAGCTGGGACAGGGGGGTCAGCCCTGGATACGATCTGGTGGCATATTTTAAGAAGGGATTTGTTCCACAGATCGCCCGAATAGGCCACAGAATTGAAGAGCTTGGAGACAACTGACAATCTGCCAATGTCGCACGGCATAGTCAAGGAGAAAATGACCAGTATACAACTCTCTGGCAGGTCCAACATACCTGTCTCGCGTTCAGGTTCAGGATCAGGCACTAATCCAGCAATTGGGTTCCCGATGGCTGCCATGGCTACCTGCTCTAAAAAACATACAAAGACCAAGTAAGTAGTTTTGGACTCGGCGATGATAGGGTAAATTTTACGGTTCAGTGTTTCAAGTTCCTGCCGAGGATTGTCGCTGTATGCAACGGCTGAAAGAATCAGCGCATCGGCAAGCCAGACGGGATGACGGTCTTGCTTGATTATTTGGCTGTGCGTGGCCATCGATTTTGTTGTTCTGCGAATACTAATGTCTCTCCCTCCACACCACCACGATGTCTGGCCTCCCCAGGCGCCTCCTTCTCGTCTGTGCTCACCGCAACCTATCTTGTTGAAAGACGGTTGACGGTTCGTATGGAGCCTGGCGCCTGGCATTGCGCAATTGAAATCAACGGTTAAGGATTACTCGATCGTCTAACAACCAAATCGAATGGCACATATTACGACAGCATTTTGGAGAGTTTATTTCAGAGAAAAACGCCTTACGGCGTAAATATCAATATTGATAAATATAAATAAAAATAAAAAAAACATTTAAAATCTTTTTTAAATTTTGTAATTTTAATGTATTAAGATTTAAAAGGAAAATATAATTATAACCAAGATAATATAAAATAGTGTTATGGGATGGGGCGTTGTTTATAAAATTTTTGGTTAAATTTTGTAATTTTAATGTATTAAAATTTAAAAGGAAAATATAATTATAATAAAGATAATATAAAATAGTGTTATGGGAAGGGGTGTTTATAAAAAATGGGATGGCTCTTATTAGAATGGGAGAAGTAATCGGAAATCATATTAATTAGCAATGAGATGTATAGTTAATATAGGTTGGGTAAAATAGATTTTATAGTTAATTTGAGTTATTTGAAACGTGGTTGTAAATAAGATATTTTAGAATGATAGATTGGTTTGTAACTAGTATAGAGTATAGATTTAACTTGAGTTGATAGGGATTTTTCTTTAGGGTCAAGCTGTGTAAAATTTGGAAAAAAAATTACACTCTTCTCATTTCGTGATATATCTCTATGAATATGTAGTGGCATGTGGCATGTTATATATATATATATATATTATTGAATATTTTTTTATATGACATATGTACATGTAATTATTTTATATTTTAATATAAAATTGTTGTTTTTTTTAAATGTGCGTGTGTAATTTTTCATTGTTTAAATTGTATTTTTGAATTGTATATAAAATACATAACTTAAACTTTTAAGTCCAAAAAACCTTTGTTAGATTTCGACAAAAAAACATATACCTAAAAAAAATCAAACTATAAAATATTGAGACTACTTATTTTAACTATAAAAAACTTATTTTTTTCAATTGGTTTATATAATGTAGACATTAAATTTTAAAACAATATATAATATATACATATTTGACAATAAAATATTTTACATAACATACTTCAAATGTTTTAACCATAAAACTTTTCTTTTTGGTTTATATGATCTATACATAATTTTTTTTTAAACAATATATAACATATACATAGTTGGCATTAAAATATTTTACATAACATGTGCATCTAGATCTACACATTAAAATGTTTTTCTTGTTATTGATAACCCACATTGAATTTTTTTTGTTGCTATCAATATTGTTAAATGTCACATATTAATTTTATATTTAGAATTGAATGAATTACACATATCACTCTTAATATTTTTATTAGTAAGTACTTTATATTTTTCTTTTTTCTAACTTTCAATTACTTTTTTTCTTTGGACATTGAATTATAAACAACATTAAAATATTTTTTTAACATTTTTTTATATATCTAGATACATGTGAAGTTGATATCGATATAAATTAGTTAACACAGAACTTCAAATAGTTTATTTAAATTGTTGAAATATTTTTCAAAAGTATAAAGTTTAAACATCTTACTCACACATTTTTTTTTTACTTCTAGTTACTTTATATGAAATTATATTACCTCACTCTCTCTTGTATGGCGAGAAACTTGGGGGACATCTCCTTTCTCTCATCTGGCATTAAGTACATCTCTTCTCCCGTCTGTTGGAAACTTGGGGGGACTTATCCGCAGTGGAGTCTCACCCAAGGCATTATTGATAGCTGGAAACGATCCGCATTATTGATAGTTGGGGCTTTATCATCCCATTTTCTTTAAGCATTTTAGTCATGTGCTTAGTAAGCTCAGCGAAGTTAGGAAGAAACCTCTGAAGGAAGTGAATCTTCCAAAAGAAAGATTGGAGGGCCTTATTGTGTCTGGGGAAATAAATAGAATTGATTGCCTCAACCCTTTCTGGATCAATCTTAACCCCTTGAGCAGATACAATATGGCCCAACCAGTTTACCTTCCATCATCCCAAAAAAGGTCAGAATGTCCAAAACTCTGTCCCAAAAAGAGAAGGGGGAATACATTCAGCTGTTCAGAGAATTTGAAGATGCATTTGCCTGGAAATATGAAGATCTCAAGACCTATGACCCTACCATTTTCCGGCATCAAATACCCCTGAAGGAGGACATCAAAACCTTCATACAAAAGCAAAGACAATTGAATCCCATGCTTCCCCCCTGGTACAAAAAGAAGTCAATAAATTATGTGATGCCAAGATCATCATTCCTTTTAGGTATTCAGATTGGGTGGCTAACTTGGTACTAGTCATAAATAAGAATGGAGAAATAAGGCCATGCGTAGATTTCATAAACTGAAACAAAGCATCATGAAAAGACCACTACCCTTGGCATAAGATGGATCAAATGTTGCAGAAGGTAGTTGGATCAGAAAGAATGCCCATGCTAGATGGTTTCTCAGGTTATAATCAGGTAAGAATGGATCCAGAAGATGTCTTGAAGACCACTAGGCATTGAATAAGGGCAGTTGGGGCTAGTTTACTCCTCAACGAGACAGTTGGGGCTCTTCTCCTAATTGTGACTGGGGCAGGGCAGTTAGGTGAGGTTATACTTGCCTTACTCCAAGGGTGGGTGGATCTACGTCCAGGCTAGATTGATTGGACAGCCGACAACGTAGTGGATAGTCGGACCAGTAACCTTGCCTTATGACTTACCGACGAACCAGTCACCCTACCCGATGACTTGTAAACGTACTAGTCACCTTACCTCCTCATTATATACGTTGCGTACCTAGGTCTCGGCTAGTCCTTCACGTGGATCACCTGGCAGGGGATAGATTGAGATTACTGGCTACTTCGACTGGCGGGGGATAGATTGATTTGACAAAGGTGAGGTGATACTTTCCAAGATGAGGTGACTTATGAGTGAGGTGACTTATGACTTGGGTGAGGTGACTTAATGGATAGGATATTTTGATTGGATAAAGGTGAGGTTACTTCTGACTTGGTGACTTGGGTGAAGTGACTTAAAGCTCCAAGGTGAGGTAACTTAAGAAATCAAGGACCCGGAGGGGCTTGCGCTTCCTAGTGCAAGGAGTCATTCTCAGACTTACCTTATCAATCAAGGACCCGGAGGGGCTTGCGCTTCCTAGTGCAAGGATAAAGTGAGCTAGGGTTAATTGGATTATAACTAACTCCAAATTCAAGTAGCCAAACCCTATGGAGGAAACTGCAAGATGAGACAACTTTAGGAATGCGAGATTCAAGCTTGGATATGGAAATTGGTTGCAAATATTGACTTTGTTGTTTAATATCTATCTCTATTTCTTCAACAACAAAAAAACAGCTTGGCATGGTTTTGGTTTGCAACTTTAATTAATGATTGGTTAGTGAAAGATTTAGGATTGATGGTTGACACAAGTAGTTTATGGGAAATTTTCTTAGTAGTCTTATTCACTAAGTTGTTGCTACACATTTCAATTCCACCTAGTCTACATCTATTTGAATTTTGTCAGGTGTTATTTGTGGTCACCACCATCCTTGGGCTCCTTGTAATCTTGAGAATTGAATTTCGTATGGTCTTTGAGTTTACATCTTCCTAGGTTGTCTCCCTTTGGTCTTCTCTTATGTGGGTTCGGTTCCTCCAAGGTGGAGCCTAAGAATTGGATGGGCTCTAGCGCTAGTCCCATCTTCTATCTCCCAAGGGAATTTGTTAGTGTTCTAGAAGCAAACTTGTTGACTCTCTCCTTTTATAGGCATTTGGATAGAAGTTTTTCTTTGCATTTGAATTCATTTTTATAGCTCTAAGGTGTTATAACTCCTATTTATTTCTCCATCATCTTTGTTGCTAGGTTGCCCTCTTCAATGAATCTTGTAGGTAGAGGAATCTTCCGTACATATAGAAAAAAGGAATGACAACAAAGGTACTCTTCGCATTCCTAGTCTGCCCCCTCCCTTCAACACTCCTCAGTGTGTGACTAAGGCTTGGTTGGAAGCAATGAAGGCAACCTTAGACTTTTAGTATTAATTATTAAAGGAAACCAAGAATGAGATGGTGGGATGGAGACAACCAACTTTGTCTTGTAAAGGAGTAATTTGGAAGTAAAATTTAGGGAGTAGGTTATGGACTCATTTTACTATATGACTAGAGATACAAAATTCCTTAAACTCATTGAATTATATTGGATGAGTAAAGCATTAATTACCTAGGTAATTGAATAAAAGGGTAGCCAGCATCATACTATCTTACATAAGTTTCACATAATGGAACAAAAGTTTAATTATCTTTATAGAGAATTCTTCAATATTGAAACTACTATCTATAGATAAGAAGACTCTCAAAGAAATCACATGGAAGACAATGACGAGTTCCCAACATATGCATGTATTATGTCAAATGCCATCTTGTTGGATGAGAAGTTGAGCTACAAATGTTATTGTCTAAAGTAGGGACACAAGACTTCAATCTAAACCCCTTTTCTTATCTTGTTATGCAAAGAGAATTGTCAACTGCATATTTTTTCACTAGTTTTATTTTTGGTTTGTTGGTGCTAGTAGGATAAGTAGGCATATATTTCAGGTTTTTACCTTTCTTTAAAAACTTTCAAATTTTTTGTAAGATAAAAAAAATTGATAACCCAATACTATTGTAGTGTTACTTTCCCACATCAGACAATAAAGCTTATACAATTTTTGCAATGTACTAATAATAAGACCATCTAGCTTACTATAAAGAGAGAGTGTGCCTGCTTTACATCCTAGTATACTATAGATATTATCACATGACAACATTTTCAAAAAAATAAATCATCATAGATCCAACGTAAACTCAAATCTATTGAGTATCAATAGAGATCAATTTTAAGGTGTAAATCTTTTTATCACTCTCAGTGCTCTATAGCCCAATATGACATAGATGTTGTATGTACATATTCTATGTCATATATTAATTTGTTCATATTAAAAGGTAAAATTTGATCCCTGTGGATACTTGATAGATCTGAGTTTAAGATGCATCTAAACTAGTGGTAAACCTTTGATGGTCAAAAATAGATATCATTACACCAACTTTATTATTATTATTATTATTATTTGAAAAATGCTACTTATGTTAAAAACAAATAAAATGTGTAAATCTTTAAACAAATTAATAAGGAGTTAATTAGGTTTAATTCAAATGGTTGAAAGATAAAATTGTTATCCTCTCCACTTGAATTCAAATCTCATTTGTAACAAAATCTTGTATACCTAAAACCAACATTACACTAATTTCCCAAATAATGCACAAATAACTATTTAAATACGGTGCAAGGCCCTTTTTAATGAAAATGGTGTCTGTAATTACCCCAATGGGGGTGGATGAACATGGACATGGTGGGGTCAAGGGGGGGTGCCAACAATATACTTGTGACATACATCCTTATAGAATGATGGGTGCAGATAGAAGTTTGTGTTTTTTCCTCTAAAGGCTTGGGAGCTCAAGGGGGGAAGGGTTTACCTTATTGTGGCCTCGTATGCCTAGGGTTCGAAGCTATGAAAGTAGGTCATTATCTCAGGGGCGTGCTCTTATGAAATTATGTGGTAGGCAAGCGCAGGACTATGAAATTTGGGACCCTAGGACATGGGAAACCCTAAACTATCACAACAATTGGGTGTAAAAGGGGCATGGCCGATGGTTTCTATGTAGCAGAGTTGCAGTCGATCCCACATCCTTTCTCATAGTTTTCTTATGAGGTAAATCATAAGCTTGTTAAGTCTGGCTTCCATTTTGAGTTGTTGAGTTATTTTGGCTTAATTGTGAATTTTGTCCCCTCTTTGGCTTTATTCAGTGTTTTGGCTTCCATGGTGCACTAGGCCTACCCTTCTATGTTTAGCACACCCTATATTAGTTTCCATTTTGACAGTCTGGCCTAAGAGATAAGTCACAGGCAATTTGTAACCGCCCCTCCACCCACATTTACCCAAGCTAACTAGTTCATCGGGGTAAACATGTGACGAAGAGTTACTATGATATGATTCAACTCCCCAAGTACAATTAAGGAAGTGGAATCGATGAACCAAAACCAAATTGACCTTCCTCAGGAGCCACAGGAACCCCAGAGGCTAACCAACCACTCCAAGTGCCCAACCCCTGAGTTAACTTGTCTTTTGACTAAACTAGACCCTTAGTCGCTCTCATGACAAGCCCTCGATGTGATCAAAACCCTCCAGTCACTCCCACAACAAGGCCTCCATGTGACTGCAATCATTTTCAGGCAGTTCTATGCTAGCGACCCTGAATTCTGAGCCACTTTTTCAGGGCTAGGACTCAGGCCTCTGCCCAAAACTTGATGAAATTCTAAAAAATGATAAATAACAAGAATACAATTCCTCTAATGCAAAACTTAAACAAGGACCTAACTTGACTCATCCTAACCATGACAAGAATTTCGTCAAACACATCATGAACATGTAATGTACAAGTCATAAAAACACATATGAACATAGGGACCTCATACTTATCTGAGAATCATCAAGAAGGTCTGATGCCCTCTCACATTAGTTGCATTATCATCTATTAGGTCATTCATTCATTAACATTTCATTTACTAACTAAAACATGATGAGAACCATAACTCAAGATTGTCATAAAACCATACTTATAACCAGCATATAACCAAATAAATAACAACAATAGAACAACCATCAAAGTCATATAATAACAAGTACATTTACACACAAAACATAAGATGAAAGAGCTCTTATTAACATATGCAAATCCAACCAAGACAGGGACTTCCACATACCACCCGACCATAGATTGGGCTTAACCAAATCTCTCTTTCAGTTAATCACCCTCGCACCATATTCCAAGCATAAATGTGGGATCTCATGGAATAAACCAAAAAAACTAAACAATGGCATCCAGAGGCCAAACCAACTCAACCCTCAACCAGTGATTCCACCTCGCGTTTGGACGTCACTAACCATCACCAAATCAGTCTCTATACAAGATTTTCAAGGCTCCAGAGTGTTTGTTCCAACCCGACTTCCAGGACTAGTAACTCAACCAACAACTACCATTGGGATCCAAAATGTTTTTCCAACCAAGGCTTACAGGACTAGTAACTCAACCCACCAAGGGCTCCAGAGCATTTGTCCAACCAAGGCTTCTAGGACTAGTAACTCAACCCAAGTTGTTGCAAGGCTTCTAGAGCATTTATCCAACCAAGGCTCCAGGAACTAATAACTCAACCCACAACATTAAGGAACATGAACACCAACCAAAAAACAAAAGGTAAAACCCACAACGCCATGGCTATCTAGGAAATGGCAAGGCTAGGCAAAACCATTATCAATCCAGGCAATCCTCCATGCCAATAACAGATCATAACCAATAAACCACATGCATGTTCCATGCATGCCAAAACTAGCAAGGAAATCATACATGCAACTCGGTACTTGCAAGAAAAACTCATTGCAGTTGTTGATCCCACTGTCCGCTTGCATTTTCCTCCTTGCTCCAAATCCCAAGTATGCCACACTCCTCCAAGAGTGATCCAAGAAAACTCTAAGTGTCCAAGAGTATGAGGGAGAGAGAACTCCAAGCTAAAACTGAAAAAAAAGGTTGTGAACTGATCCTCATAAGCCTTTTTATCATTGAGGTCTCTATTTGCTTCATTTTCCTCCTCACATGCAACCTATGACCTTTCACCTTCCTTTTCTCCTATTTTCCATTATTTTCATAAATAAAATGCCAATTAATGCCTCTTTGCCTTTGTCATTGCCTTTGGCAATTTCCATAGCTATTAATTAATCACAAGTGATCCCCATCACTATGTTTTTGCCCAACATTCCGCTTGGAAAACGTGTCTCATGACCTTGGTTATTATTTTTCCTTTATTAACTTTATTACATGGATTTTAACCCGGGGTTGTTGCACCATTGGAATTCCTACTAACCCAAACTACATTTGGTGGCCTGAATCTCGTCTAGGGGGAGAGACATTGCTGAAACTATGTTTTTTTAACCTATAGATTGGGGGTTTCCAATTCTCTATCCTTCTTTGGGACTGCAGTCAATTGCATTCTTGTGAATATATGGGTGTTCTATATTTTCTAAGGAGGTCCTTTTCTTGGGCGGCTTGGGAGGCTCTTCCCCTACATCTTGTATGTGGCCATCCCAAGCTAGGGTTTACATGTGCCTTGGAGAATTACACTATGCCATGTTAGAGTGACCAAGTTTGTTAGGGGGTTGGTGAGAGGGGTCAGTCAATCCATTCCCACCTGGAGGCTCCAAACCATGGAGAGGCAGCAACCTCTCACCCAATCCACTTCCATAAGCATGCTCTCAGTCTAGAAAACACTTGTTGTTAGCACATACAACTTAAAAGACTTTTGGAACAACTTCTCATAGATAGGAAAGATGACCGAAATGCATTTATTTCCTTCATGAATGACCTTCAAAGGAATCAGTGGCATATGCATGACAAATTGGCTAGTCTACAAAGGGGACAATGGTACTCGCATGAAAACCTGGATCATTTAGAAGGATGATTGGCCCATATGGAAAATCATGTACATTGTAAATTCTAGCCTTTGCCACTCCTGACTCAAGATTGGAGAATCCTACACTAGTAACTTCATCAGATTCATAATGACTCTTTGTTGCTTATTGAACTTGATGGTATTTTGGTTTTTTGTTCCTTTCTGTTTCTAGATTTCCAAATCCTTTTGGCACCGTGTGATCATTTTTGGAAACTACATGCTGGACAACAAACATGGTAAGAGTCAAGCTGGTAAAATTTTGGAAAACAATGGACAACGATGTAATATTTTTGCGCACATGAAAAACCTTGACTTGCAAAAATAAAACGGCATCTTCAATTAACATCTTTTAACAAATTCACTTTCCAAAAACAACAAAACAATCTAAAAAGAAATCGTGAAGAGTCTCAATCTATTTTCAAGATAAATCAAGAGAGTACTTTGTGAAAGGCAAGTTTTAGAAGACTAAAAGTCATGTAAAGAACCACAACTTGTAGGGAACCTTGAAGGGCCATATTCCATGGAGCCAATTCACTCACACATTTTCTTTATGGTCCTCACATGTTTTCTTCAACTTATTTTACAAAGGAACATGAGTCTTTAAATATAATATATTATTAGGTTCTTAGATATAAATGAGTTTTTAATCTTTCAACCTTCACTCATTCTAAAAATAAATATATTTAACTATTGTAGTCTAACTCTTCTATGTTTTGATTTTTTTGTAATATTTTCTAGGGAAATTTACGTGAAATCTAATAGAGATTTGTTGGAATCATAGGTGTGAGTTGTGAAATCTATAAAATCTGAATTCCCCAAAGTTTTTCCAGGGCATTGAATTCATTTATGCATTTAAAAAAACATTTTAAAAAAACAAAAAAGTGTGATTTAGACAAAAATTGTATAACTAGATTCCAACAAAAGAAACCAAAACATAGAATTTTTTTTCCTCAAAAAAATGTTTAATTTTATTATCGTTAGAAAAAAAAAATACATTTTGTTTATACATGTCATGCATGTATTCATTTGATGGTTCATAATACTTTTGAAAAATAGCTTATGATGGTGTTATTGGTTACAAATCGGATTTGCAAAAAACAGTAAGTATCATCTGAAACAATGTTGAAAAGTGACATATGAGAAGTAGTCTTTTGATATGTTTACAAAATATATAAAATTGGGTTGCGTAAGTAGCCCCAAATTTGATGGTTCACTTGTTGAAAATATTAAATATCAGTAGTGCCAATATAAAAACAAAAGGCTATTGATTCACATCTTCAATATGTGCTTTCATCCTTGTTGGGCGATTTAGTTGTCTGCTAAATCCCTGTCATTTAATTATCAATCTGGGGTATCGTAAACTTAGAAGCAAACCAAAATATATGGGACCTTAGATGAAATAGGTGTAGGAAGTTTGTTTAGAATGGAAATGCATATTACAGATCTAAACTATCAGATCTATTTTATGAAAGCATAAAAACAAATGTTTGATTAATGGAATTATTTTACTTTAGAAGATAGAGAAGAGTCTCTTGTTCAAGAGTCCTAATTGTCCTTCTCAATCTTCCTATAATAACATTACCAAACACCTAAGAAAGCAAGAAAGAAAGCATATAAATGAAAGCAAGTAAATGTTGTTTTCAATTCAATTCTTAGCTTATGGAGAAGAGTCTCCAGGAGGACTTGATTGCCCTTCTCACATAAAAACTATATACTGAAAGGGAATCAATATTCACATAAATGTAATCTAGGAAAGCATATGAGAAAGTAAATCTTATTTCAATTTAATCTAGCTCATGGAGAAGAGACTCCTAACTTAGGAGTTCCTGGTTGTCCTTCTCACATCAAAAGTAGGTACTGAAAGGAGATCAACCTTCACACAACAAAACATGG
Organism: Pinus tabuliformis; assembly: GCA_031772625.1. Classification (NCBI taxonomy): domain Eukaryota; kingdom Viridiplantae; phylum Streptophyta; class Pinopsida; order Pinales; family Pinaceae; genus Pinus; species Pinus tabuliformis. The sequence continues at coordinate 271,783,319 of CM062813.1, forward strand.
CCACAACATGAATTCATACTAAAATTATCTACAAGTATTTACAACAAAGAAATAAGATGAACATCATAATTAAAATTAGTATATTCACAACATTACTTTACAACAAAGTGTACTTATCTCAGTATGGGGATCCTTCCATTCCTCAATGAGCACACATGAACAACTATCACACCTTAAGAATCAAACAACACTCGTAACTCATGATTTGGAGAAAGTGGTATTATTCATGTTGAATGAACATAAATCTAATGCTAATGAAGAACTGATAATTGTTTTCTCTCCCTCCTCCTTTCCTTTGAAGGATGCTCCTCTTATTTATACATGAATTAGGGATATCTACTCAATAAATGTAGATCCCTTAAATATCTACTAGACCCATACGTCTCAACTTATCCCTAAATACTAGATACAAATCCCATGACACATCAAAATCTCCATGATCTTTCTCCTTGGAATATGGTCCACCTCTTGAGTTGAAATTCGAATTTGATCTTGGGAGGCCACATAAGGGTGCCTTGGAAACTTCCAAATGATCTACACATGTCATCAAACTCAAGCCACTTTTAGGTATAAGCAAATACATGTTATTTCTCTAACTTTTAATCATAAATTCACTCTAAATACATGAAATTAATAACTTTCGAAAATGAAAATATAAACTCATATGGTAATGGAAATATAGAGTTAAGTAATGATAATATGATGAAATGAGGTGACAAAATGAGGATAAAGGTGAAAATGGAGTGAAAATTGATGTTAATTTGGTGGCCCAACATACCCCCCAACTTAAGTTATTGCATGTCCTCATGCAATCTATTACATTGATCATGATTTGATCTTTTGAATTGTCTTGCTTTTACATGAACTTTGGCTGATATCAAATTTTTTAACTTCACATAATTTTCTTTTTGACAACTTTGTTCTTTTTTTTTTTTTGAAAAGTCTTCTCTCTTAAAAACATTTGATTGCAACATATTATTTTGGTTGGTTCTTGTGTGACAAACAAAATTTGTTTAGTATTGGTTCTTGTGTAACAATACTTTCATTGTTTTTGTGTTGCATCAAAAGACTTTGAAAACATTTAATCAACCATTCTTTCTTTGATCATTATTTGCAAAACATGTAACATTTGAATCATAATGCAATAGTAGTTGTTTGGAAAAAGTATGTTGGTTAGGATGATATGTGTAGAAAGGACATATATGACATATGGAAGGTGATAATGGAGTGTGGATGTGAATATGAACATGGTGAAACATTTTCCAAAAATTATAATTTTAGTATTAAAGGAATTGTATGATAAAAAGCTAGAAAAGAACATACCTTCACTTACCTGAGTGGACAAACTGTGTATATGTAGAAATGTGTAGCTCCTGCTGCTGAATCATGGAATGAAGAATACAAGAATGTGATCGGTGTCTTGGTTGCATATATGATGGATGAAGTCACGAATGTGGATCCTTTATTACTGCTACTGAATCTGTTCCAAAGTATAAAATAATCTGCTCCTAAATCATATAGTCTTCATCTCGTCCCATATCGTGGCACAATTCTTTCCATGTGAATGAATGTGTCGATGTCGAACATGGAAAGAAAGCAAGGCAATGTAGAGAGATGGATGGTTTATTCATGAGGCAAAAAGATGAATTGAAAGGTAGGCAAAAATGTATGCGACTCAGAAAAGTAGACATGTATGAAGTCATGATGAATAAGGCAATGAATCAATGGACTTTAACATGAATGACTGATGATGCTTTGAAGGAGAAGTGTGGGAAACAAATCATGACAACAAAACATTTCTCTATAGTGACAAATGTCACGACATTTGTAATTAACTCCTTCAAGCTTTCAATGATGAATGTGATTTCTAGAGATCACATCTGCATGGACTTGGATCATCGCGCACCTGTAAAAGCTTAGTACATATCTTGCATGAAAACTGTAAGAGATTTTTGAAAGATATAAAATGCAAGAATGAGTATGAATGCTTAGCAACCAAAATAAAATGAAATGAGTTTTTTTTTTTTTACCTGTTGCCTTTGCACGCTCGTTCCCAACTCCAACAAGACAAGTTAGCATAAAATGTTTTCAGCTCTTATGAAATGTCCATTTGCAATTTTTTTAATTGTTTTGAAATTATATATATATATATATATATATATATATATATATATATATATATATATATTAATTTTTTGAATTTTTTTTAATTATTTTGATTTTTTTTTAATCTGTTCTTTCATTTCTAGTGGCATGTCGACGAAGTAACAAATATCGTCAAAGGCTATAGCGAGCGGTTGAAATGGAAGGACCATGCCCTTCTTTGCCACTCCGGCAGTACCAGTGGCCGTTGCCTCGACTCTATCCGAAATAGAACCGGCAGACGATACACCACTTCTCCTTACAATTCCACCTGAACGGTCTTCGGATGTGGATTCTGCAATGGCCTTCCCTCTATCTCCCTCACGGGAGGTCAGTTCAACAACCATATTTCCTCCTGTTCTATTCGCCTGCTGTTCCTGCAAAGTCTCTTCAGTCACCGCAGCCTGGGCTTTGTCGAGAGGTTTGAGATAAGCTAGCGCGAGAGTGAAACAAATGTTGAAGAACACCATGTATCCAAGCAGAACTGCAATACCAATCCAGTACCAGTACCCATGTGGAAATATTCCGCGCGAGTTTAGAACATATACACCTAATGTGTCATTGCTCAGCAGTGAAATGAAGGTCGTCCCGTCCAAGACGTGGACACTCTGGCGCAAGCATTTCACAATTTGGAATGTGGTTGAGCTGTCTAGCCCGGTCGATATCTCGTCCATGAACAGAGCACGGGCAGGACCAACCAGCATCTCGGCTGTAGTTACACGTTTCTTCTGACCTCCGGAAATCCCTCTGTGCATCTCATCTCCAACTATTGTATCCGCACAAATGTCCAGCCCTAATATCTTCAGAATGTAATCCGTAACCAGGCTCGTTTCTTGCCCCTCTATAGCGATCGGTTATAACAATAACGATAATAGTGGCTTTCCCTGTCGGTGGAAGTGTTTATTTTTATTTTTGGAACATGATAATAGCGCACTATCTCATGATAATAGCCAGCAATTAAATCGAATTTTCCCACAATTAGTAAAGAAATCAAGATCCGTTTGGCCAAGAGCGTTGAGTTGTCTTGGAGATGATGGTGGATAAGCAGCATCGAATACCTCGTTTCATTCCATAAAATTGAGTTTCGCCTCCGCCAACATTCTGCTCCTCTTCTCTCCAGCTCTAAGAGTTGCTGCAGCAACACTGCTGCTCCGTTTGCTAACCCGTGTTTGCATGAACCAGGTGATCTGTTCGACAGATAGTCTGAGCAAGAAGGGCTGCATATTCTCGATGTGCAGAGTTGCAGGAATCACAAGAGCTCGATAAGCATACACGCCCTCCAAACATGCAGTGATGGAGTAGCAGAGCTTGGTTGAATAGCGCAGAGATTTTGAAGCCCTCGTTTCCTTCATCAAAAGCATTCTACGCTCCTTGTCCTTGTTGTTGAAACGAACAGCTAAACGATTGCATCCCTACTTTCGATCTTACCATTGAGATGCACGTCCTTATTTCATCCAATTTACTGTGCATTAGAAGAATGTCAAATGTTCTTGGGTCCTTTTTCCTGCAGCTTACTTCATCTGACAAATTGCATTCATGTGTATTCATGGGTTTTTTCATACAACAAGATCACCCTTTTCAAACATTTGGCAACATCATCTTGCTCTTGTTTCAGGTCCTCAGAAGTTCTTTCCCATCCTCTTTTTTTTTCTTTATTTATGTTATTGTGTTAAAAACTAAAAAAATGAAATTTGATTCTATTTTTTTTTTTTTTTTTTTTACATTATTTTTATTTTTTTTTAAACTAAATTAAGATTATTTTGTTGAAACTAAAATTGTTTTATTTTGTTTTGTGTTAAAAAAAAATACAAAAAAGAAAAAGAAATTAATTGTTTTATTTATTTATGTTGTATTGTTATTAAGAACTAAAAAAAAAAAAAAAATGAAATTTATTTTGTATTGGTTTTTTGAAACTAAAATTTAAATTTCTATTCCAATTAAGAAATTAAATTTATTTTTGATGATTTTATTTTTACAAATTGAATTTCATTCCTAAAATTGAAATCTTAAAAAGAATTTAAATTTTATTCTAACCCTAAAACAACCTAGGATATTTTATTGATTTAAGATGATTTTTTTAGCAAATGGAGACAAGCATATTGCAATCCTAAAAACATTTATAAACATTCTACTTTCTGATCCTCGAGATCGTGTGAAAACGCAGGAGGAGAGCATACTTATTCGAAACATAAAATATGATCCTACCTACTCTATGCTAATTGAAGATTACAAACTATTACGTGTAATTAAATTTCCAGTGTAACCATTCACGCAATAGTAGTAAAAATATATTCATTTTCAATTTCCCAATTTTAAAATGAAAATATACAAGGATGATCGAATCTAGTTTTTGTGAGTATGATCTAATGAAACAAAAACAAAATCGATCTAACCTCATACTTGTTTGAAACCATCGAAACCACTTGTCGATAAGGCTCTCATAGGCATGATTTCCACTCTGATTCAGATCGTGCTGCAACTTCTCTTCGTCCTCCTCAATTTCCTGTTCAAATAATTGTTCATTGTCAAATATACAAGATTCTTCAAATGTTAATTCATTGTTTTCTTCTAGAGGAGTAGTTAAGCTTTTGGCGGCTGTCAAGATCTCTTCTTCGCAAGAAGAGGAGATCCTAACACTTGCTAGGATCTGAGCGAGTTGTTCCAAACTTATATTCATTGTTTTTATTGTGTTTTTTTTTTTTTTTTTTTTTTAGTGAATGGGGTTTTTTTTTATTTGTGTTCTATTTCTATGAGAATAAACTTAAATGAAAATTCCTAAATGCAATTAACCCTAAATGATCCTAAATCAAAATTCTTCCTAAACAATCTTCTTAACTAGCTTACATCTAAGTTTGATTCCCCGGCAACGGCGCCAAAATGTTGGGCGATTTAGTTGTCTGCTAAATCCCTGTCATTTAATTATCAATCCGGGGTATCGTAAACTTAGAAGCAAACCAAAATATATGGGACCTTAGATGAAAAAGGTGTAGGAAGTTTGTTTAGAATGGAAATGAATATTACAAATCTAAACTATCATATCTATTTTATGAAAGCAAAAAAACAAATGTTTGATTAATGGAATTATTTTACTTTAGAAGATAGAGAAGAGTCTCTTGTTCAAGAGTCCTGATTGTCCTTCTCAATCTTCCTATAATAACATTACCAAACACCTAAGAAAGCATATAAATGAAAGCAAGTAAATATTGTTTTCAATTCAATTCTTAGCTTATGGAGAAGAGTCTCCCAACTTAGGAGGACTTGATTGCCCTTCTCACATAAAAACTATATACTGAAAGGGAATCAATATTCACATAAATGTAATCTAGGAAAGCATATGAGAAAGTAAATCTTATTTCAATTTAATCTAGCTCATGGAGAAGAGACTCCTAACTTAGGAGTTCCTGGTTGTCCTTCTCACATCAAAAGTAGGTACTGAAAGGAGATCAACCTTCACACAACAAAACATGGCCACAACATGAATTCATACTGAAATTATCTACAAGTATTTACAACAAAGAAATAAGATGAACATCATCATTAAAATTAGTATATTCACAACATTACTTTACAACAAAGTGTACTTATCTCAGTATGGGGATCCTTCCATTCCTCAATGAGCACACATGAACAACTATCACACCTTAAGAATCAAACAACACTCATAACTCATGATTTGGAGAAAGTGGTATTATTCATGTTGAATGAACATAAATCTAATGCTAATGAAGAACTGATAATTGTTTTCTCTCCCTCCTCCTTTCCTTTGAAGGATGCTCCTCTTATTTAGACATGAATTAGAGATATCTACTCAATAAATGTAGATCCCTTAAATATCTACTAGACCCATACTTGTCTCAACTTATCCCTAAATACTAGATACAAATCCCATGACACATCAAAATCTCCATGATCTTTCTCCTTGGAATATGGTCCACCTCTTGAGTTGAAATTCGAATTTGATCTTGGGAGGCCACATAAGGGTGCCTTGGAAACTTCCAAATGATCTACACATGTCATCAAACTCAAGCCACTTTTAGGTATAAGAAAATACATGTTATTTCTCTAACTTTTAATCATAAATTCTCTCTAAATACATGAAATTAATAACTTTGGAAAATGAAAATATAAACTCATATGGTAATGGAAATATAGAATTATGTAATGATAATATGATGAAATGAGGTGACAAAATGAGGATAAAGGTGAAAATGGAGTGAAAATTGATGTTAATTTGGCGGCCCAACAATCCTCAATGAACCTCTCCTTCGAAGTGCTCAATTATTTCCCATGTCCCACGACCAATAGAATAGCCTCTTTAGAGAGGGTGTCTGCACATGTATTGTGTTTCCTGTAGATGTGAGAAATAGTAAAATATGAGAAAGTTTATTTGAGGCGAGATATTTCATATAAAAGAGGTTGAAGCCTGAAGTTATAACATACATTCAATCATTTTATCAATTTATGATGAGCTGTGAATCCCCAAAAATTTGAAGAGAAGGGGTTAGAGGGGGGGAGGTCATAGGGGGTTTGAGGTGTACCCGTAACCCCAAATTTTGGTTTTGGACACTATGTTAGGTTGGGCGGACCCACCTATGGTTTTGTGCATGATTTTCGCACAAGTTTTTTGGACGTGATGGTTTTCAGTCCATGGTATTGGATGCTTCGACATGTATAAATATGTATTGTAACATTGAAAGGAACATAATGAAAAATCAAGCTGGTAGTCCCGGTTTTGGGATCCAGGGGAAAATCTCTGTGTATATGTGTTTTATGTGTTATGCTCTCGCATTATTTATTTTCTGTGTTTTAGAATTCGTATGCAGGTAATTTCTGTATGGGGTTAAAACCTACATTTGGTATCAGAGCAGTTTTGGCTTCAAGGGGACGCCTTTGTTGCTGAGGGGTTTCACTCGGGCCTATGGTAGACCCTGTTCAGTGGGAGATCTGCGAGATCGATTCTGGTGGTGAAAGAAGATGGCGAGCAGTGGAAAGATAGAGATCGAGAAATTTAATGGTCAGAGTTTTGAGTTGTGGAAACTCAAGATGGAGGATCTATTGGTGGATAAAGATCAGTGGATCATGGTAGATCCGGGTACTAAACCAACAGGAGTGTCCGATGAAGAATGGAAGAAGTTGGATCGAAAGGCAAAGAGCACAATACGATTGTGTGTCTCAGATTCAGTATTGTTGAATGTATCAGGGGAAGCTACAACAAAGGCTTTGTGGGACAAGTTAGGGACTTTGTACCAATCTAAGTCTCTGGTGAATAAACTGTTCCTATGGAAAAAGCTATATAACCTGAGGATGAAGGATGGAGACTCAGTGACAGAGCATCTGAACACATTTAGTACTGTGGTAAATCAGTTAGCATCTGTTGATATTAAAATTTTAGATGAAGATAAGTGCATCAGTTTGTTGTGTTCTCTACCAGATTCGTGGGATAGTCTGGTTATTGCAATAGGTAGCAATGCAACTGCCTTGCAGTTTGATGAAATAGTCTCATCTTTGCTGACGGAGGATATGAGATGGAAAAATATGGAGAGCCAGAATGGTGATGCCTTGTTTGTACGAGGACGGTCCCAGAACAGAAACAAAAATAAGTCATCGAGTGGGAGATCTAAATCTCCAGGAAAACCTGTAAAGGTGGTGTGCTGGAAATGTGGAAAGGAAGGGCACTACAAAAGGGATTGTAAATCTAAAGCCCCTGACAAAGGAAAGGGATCTGATGAGGCTCCTTCTGCAGAGGTGAAAACCACCTCAGACGAAGGTGGGGATGTGTACTTGGCTTCTTCAAGTACACAGGTAGATCATGAGGCATGGTTGATTAACTCAAGTGCATCATTTCACTTCACTCCCCATAGAGAGTGGTTCTGTGAGTATGAAAAATATGATGGTGGTGATGTCTTCTTGGGGGATGACAGGAAGGCTAGAATCATTGGTCTTGGAAAAGTAAAGTTGAAGCTGCAAGGTGGAACGGTTAGAACACTTCCGGGTGTTCTGCATATTCCTGCATTAGCTAGAAATCTGATTTCTGTTAGCAAGCTGGATGATGCAGGTGTAAAAACAGTTTTAAAGAAGGATACCTACAAGATGGTTCGGGGAGCACTGGTATTGATGCGGGGAGTTCGGATTGGAACTTTGTACAAGCTTCAAGGTAGCACTATTGTTGATGGGTGCAACAGCTCTGTGGTTCCTGAAAGTGGAGTTGAAAATATTGTGGTCTCTAGAGAGAAGACCATGTTGTGGCATCAAAGGCTTGGACATATTGGAGAGAAGGGCCTTCGAATACTTCATGGTAAAGGTATGGTAGAAGGTATGAGTAATAACTCTATGGATTTTGATTTCTGTGAAAATTGTGTATATGGGAAGCAGAATTGGGTGAGTTTCCCCTCTAGTGGTAAGAGGGTGAAACAGATATTAGAACTTGTACATAGTGATGTGTTTGGACCTATGAAGGTTCCATCACTGGGTAAGTATGTGTACTATGTATCATTTATAGATGACTTCTCAAGGAATACATGGATATATTTCCTTAAGAAGAAATCTAAAGTCTTTGATAGGTTTAAAGAATTTAAGGCTCTGGTGGAAAACCAGACAGAGAAGAAGATAAAGGTGTTGAGGACAGATAATGGTGGAGAGTTTTGCAGCAAGGAATTTGAAGAATTCTATAAGAAGTGTGGTATATCACGGCAGAAGACTACTCCATATACACCTCAGCAAAATGGAGTTGCAGAAAGAATGAACAAGACATTGATGGAAAGGGCAAGAAGCATGCTCAATGGTGCCAGGTTAGGACATGAATTCTGGGCAGAGGCGGTGGATACTGCATGTTACCTGGTCAACAGGTCATGTTCATCAGCATTGGAGGATAAGACTCCACAAGAGGTATGGACTGGTAAGAAACCCTCTCTTTCACATCTAAGGGTATTTGGATGTGATGCATATGTACATGTTCCAAAGGAGAAAAGAACCAAGTTGGATAGCAAATCTAAAAAGTGCATCTTTATTGGGTATAAGGATGGTTTAAAGGGTTATAAGCTTTGGAAACCAGTAACAAGGAAGGTTGTGTACAGCCAAGATGTGGTGTTCAGAGAGGTGAAAGATGTTATTAAACATGAAGTCCAACCAAAGGAACCTAAGAAGATAGAGTTTGAGCTAAAGGAGGAAGAATCAGACTCTACAGCATAGGAGGAATCAGAAGATGAAGAGCCACAAACCCCGGCTGTGAGAAGATCAGTTCGAGAAAGATGGCAGCCAGAAAGGTATAATCCATCTACTTTCTGTTAAAATTTTTCTTTGTATGTTACTGATGATGATCCCAGAACTATGAAGGAAGCAGTGGATTCAGAGGATGGAAAACTCTGGAAAGAGGCCATGGTTGATGAAATGACATCTTTGCACAAAAATGAGGCTTGGGATCTAGTGGAGTTGTCGGCTAGAAGGAAACCCATTGATAGAAAATGGGTATTTAAAAAGAAGACAAATGTGGAAGGAAAAGTGGAGAAATAAAAAGCTCGGTTGGTAGCAAAATGTTATTCCCAGGTGCCTGGAATTGATTTTGGTGATATTTTTTCTCCTGTTGCCAAGGTAACTTCTATTAGATTACTTTTATCTGTTGTTGCTGCTTTTTATTTTGAGGTAGAACAGATGGATGTGAAGATAACATTTCCTCACAGGGATCTGGAAGAAGAGATCTACATGAATCAACCTAAAGGTTTTGCGGTGAAGGGTAAGAAAGAACTATTATGCAAGTTAAAGAAGTCTCTGTATGCGTTAAAACAGTCACCAAGGATGTGGTATCAGAAATTTGATACATTTGTACGAGGACTTGGCTTAATTGGTGACCGTGTTATTTATCTGGTCTTATATGTGGATGATATGTTGCTGGTTGGAAATGACAAAAAAATTAGCCAGGATTTGAAGACCCAATTGTCCTCCAAATTCGACATGAAAGATCTTGGTGCTGTAAACTATATTTTGGGCATGGAAATTAAAAGAGATCGAGCAAAGAGGAAGATCTGGTTAAACCAGAGGAAGTATGTCGAGACAATATTACAGAGGTTTAATATGCAAGATAGTAAACCAGTGAAGGTTCCTATTCCTGTAGGTGTGAGGTTATCTGCTGAACAGTGTCCCAAGACACAAGAAGAGGAAGAGGACATGTCCCGTGTTCCATATGCAAGTGTAGTCGGTAGCCTCATGTATGCAATGGTCTGTACTAGACCCGACATTGCACATGCAGTGGGAGTATTGAGCAGGTTTATGTCAAAACCAGGAAAGGAGCATTGGACAGCAGTGAAGCGGGTTTTCAGGTATTTGCGTGGCACTAGTGATTATGGTTTGCGCTACCAAGGAAGACCAGGATTGGACAGAGTGTTGGATATTCATGGCTTTGTTGATGTAGACTGGGTTGGAAATCTGGATTAGAGAAGATCTACAAGTGGGTATGTGTTTAACCTATTTGGAGGTGCAGTCAGTTGGATGAGGAAGAAACAATCTGTAGTGGCACTATCAACTACAGAGGCAGAATACATGGCAGCCACTCATGCAAGCAAGGAAGCAGTTTGGTTGCAAAGATTGTGTTCAAGTATGGGGTTAGTACAGGAAGCTATAAGGAAAGACTGTGATAGCCAAAGTGAAATTTTCTTGGCAAAGAACCCTGCATATCATTCAAAGACAAAGCACATTGATTTTCAGTATCACTTTGTGAGGGATATGATAGAAGACAAAAAGGTGTTGATGGTAAAGGTGGACACTTTGAAGAATACTGCATATGCATTGACAAAATCTGTGAGCTCTGAGAAGTTCTCTTGGTGTAGAGAAACAATGGGCGTTTCAGGGCTGGAAAAATGACTAAGCTCTCTTGTGGCCCCCTGTGGAAAGAAAACAACAAGTGGGAGAATGTTGGGTTGTGCTATATTCTTTCCATGTCTAGCCCACGTAGTTAACCGGGGGTTAGAGGGGGGGAGGTCACAAGGGGTTTGAGGTGTACCCATAACCCCACTTTATGGGGTCCGAGGCAGCGCCCCAGAAAATTTTGGTTTTGGACACTATGTTAGGTTGGGCGGACCCACCTATGGTTTTGTGCATGATTTTCGCACATGTTTTTTGGACATGATGGTTTTCGGTCCATGGTATTGGATGCTTCGACATGTATAAATATGTATTGTAACATTGAAAGGAACATAATGAAAAATCAAGCTGGTAGTCCCGGTTTTGGGATCCAGGGGAAAATCTCTATGTATATGTGTTTTATGTGTTATGCTCTCGCATTGTTTATTTTTTGTGTTTTAGAATTCGTATGCAGGTAATTTCTGTACGGGGTTAAAACCTACACAAAGAAAAGACCAGTAATAGCTTCAGTGCCATGACCTCTGCATAGTTATTTGACCCTTCTCCCAACCCCATTTTCATATGATAAGAGTGTTTGTTGTGAATGTGTAGGACAACTCCATCTCCACATAATTTAGGATCTCCCTGTGCTACCCCATCAAAGAAACCCCAAGGGTTATTTTTGTTGATTTGAGGCTAGGGAGCAATTCTAGTGTGAGGATCATGGGATGGCTTAGGCAGAAGGTCCATAATGGCAAGATATTTTGTAACCGTGGTTTAAGAAGGAATCAATTTGTCATTGAAAATAGCTTTGTTCCTTCCTATCCAAATACCCCATCTTGATAAGAGAGGGAGAACAATGAAGTCTCTTGTTCCTTTGTTAGAGACCCACTCTTTCCATTCTTCCATAAGATTTAAACCCTCCCATTTATAGGCCTGAAAAAGCTTTGAAGAAAAGTATTGCCAAAGGATTTTGGTATAGGAGCATTCGATCAACATGTGGGTGATTGATTCCTCCATTGTTTTTCTTAAACTACACTAGTTTGGCCCTTCTTATTTTTGTATTTTGCGCAGAAAATCCCATGTGGGAATTTTGTTTCCAAAGCACACCACATGAACAATCTAGATTTGGCTAGACAATTGAGCTTCCATAGGTGGCACCACCACAAATCCTAAGGGCCCAGAGCTCAGTATGAGATGAGGGTTAGGTAGGCTTCTTTTGGAATGTAAAGTCCCAATGAGAAGAGGGTCTAGACTAGTTCATCAGGGTGTTAACTTATGCGGATGTGTGCCTTTCGTAAGGCTTGTGTGAATGTCAACTAGGTTCTTATGAACTGTCTTGGTAAGTTCAACTTTCTACCCAAAATCAATTTTTAATCTTTGAGGGGATTCAGATGGGGTGCCACAACTTAGTTGAGAGCATAGCTCCATTTTGAGTGAAGGAGTGCAATTAGATACATCGAGAGGCAATGGGATTCGTTACTTCCATCCCAAGGATCGATGCCCAATGATAAGCTTGAGCCTACTCCCACTTTCCATGCAAGACCATTTTAAATGAGGGGGAAAGAGTTGATGATGGCCCTCCATACGATAAAGGCATTTGGCCCATTTTTGTTGGAGTTATGAATCCAGTCCTCAAGGGATAGAGGGAAAATTTATTTCCTATAGACCATAAAAGTCCACAGACTTTGGGAATAGAGTATCCTCCAACCTACTTTAGCTACCGATACTTGAGATAAATAAGGAAGTTGTTTCAATCCACATACCCCCCATGCCTTGGGCATGGCAATTCTAGTCCATTTGACCCAAGGAAAAGCGTACTACTCTGAGGTGCTAGCCCATAGAAATTTATATCATAGTTTTCATATTTTGGTGAGGGTGCCTTTCAGGATCCAGGAGAGAGACATCGAGTAAGTCGGGATGGGCTCCAACACTAATTTGATTAGAACTAAGTCCCTCACCCTTGATAACCATCTTGTGCTCCAAAATTTGAGACTATTTTCAATCTTGGCTAAGAGCCATTTCTAGACTGCATTAGTGTATGAGTTTGGTTTTAGGAGGAAACTAAGGTATTCAAATTCGCTTTCTAGATTGGTCTAATTGAAAGGAAATAAGTGAAGATGGGACCTCATCTCACCTTCACTCAGACCGAAAGGAATGATGGTTTGTTTTTGAAGATTGATAGCCATTCCTATGGCTGACTCGAATAGAGTAAGAGATTCTTTGATTGAACGAGCATCATTTTGGGAACCATAATTGAAGATGAGGACATCATAAAAAAAAGGAGGTGGGTGATGTGGAGAGTGGGCGTTACCTTGAGACCCATCAAACCATTCCTTCTATGAGCTTCCTCCAAGGATCTACTAAGGCCTTCTTCCAATAAGAGAAAGAGAAGGGGAGATAGAGGGAAACCTTGCCTTAATCCATGTTTGGTTTTGAAGAAAGGAGATGCAGAACCATTGATGAGGACTACAAAGGAGGCAATGGAGATGCAACTCATAATCAATTTGATAAAGTCAATTCTGAAACCAATATGGGTGAGAAAAAGTTGAATGTATAACCAACTAACTCATTCAAAAGCCTTTGGAGGTTTAATTTTTAGGATGGCCGCTTTCAGATGATGTTGTTTGAGACTATGAAGTCCTTTCTAGGCAACACCTATGGCTTCATGGATTTGTCTTCCTTCCAGGAAGGAAAAAAATTCCTCGGAGATAGATTTATATAGGATGAGTTTGAGCCTGGGAGCTATAGTTTTGGATATAATTTTGTAGATACAATTATAGAGGGATATGGGGCGAAAATCATCGAAATAAGAGGGGTCATTGGATTTTGGGATTAAGACAAGGAAGATAGAGTTGAAAGAGGTAGGGATATGTCCAGATGATTTGGATTCTTCAAAGACTCTGTAGAGATCATCACCTATGAGTTCAAAAAGCACTTGGAAGAATTCAATTGACCATCCAATCTAGCTCAGAGCTCTTGTCCTTTTGGAACCCACTCATGACCTTCTTAAGCTCATTAATAGTTATTGATTCCATCAAGTGCTCCTTGTCATTTGGTACCGTGAATCTTGGGAAGAAAAGGGCCAACTTGACCACCTCTACAATGGATGCCCTCTGGGTTTCTTTGAAAAGAGAGCTAAAATGATTTGTCCCAAGAGCAGCAAGGTTCTCGAAAGAGGAAACATAATTCCCCTCTAGGTCCCTTAGCTTCCGAATTGTATTGCTCATTTTCCTCCCTTTAGTGAAGTTTTGGAAAAACTTGGTGTTCTCATCACCTTCCTCCAACTAGATGACTGAACTTTTGAGTATCTGAGTAGCCTCAATGTTATCCAGGATTTTTTTCTTCCTCCCTTTAAGGAGGGACATATTTTCCTTTGATTCCTCTAAATCATAGCCTTTTGATGGGTCTTCTGATATTACCTTTAGATCAACTTCCACTTCACGGAGTTTCTGAGAGTCCTTGTTCATTTTGTCAACCAACCATTTTATGGTAGCTTCCTTCACTACTTTTAAATTTAGAGTGAACTATCTTCATGTTGAAACATTAAACAGAGGGTTGAAAGGCCTCTAGGTGGCTTTCACTAGCTCTATGAAACTCTTGTCGGTGAGCTAGGAAGAGTTGAATTTGAAAGGGTTGGGGGGTTTTTTCCTCATAGCTTTGATTTCCAACATCATCAAGGAGTGGTCTGAGCCACCACCATCCCAAATACAATGTTTTATAAGAGGCAGAATATCTACCAGATTCTCAACCAGTAGAAAGCGATCAATGTGTTTTGCAATTCGGTCCTCCCTCATTCTTTTGTTGTGCCAAGTGTTTCTAAGCTTGATTGGGTCAATGCCAATGGAATTGTGATTGTTGGGTTGTGTTATATTCTTTCCACGTAGTTAATAGGGGGCTTGAGGGGCACTCGTAACCCCACTTTATGGGGTCTGGGGCAGTGCCCCTAAAAATTTTGGTTTTGGACCCTATGTTAGGTTGGGCGGACCCACCTATGGTTTTGTGCATGATTTTCACACATGTTTTTTGGACGCAATGGTTTTTCGGTCCATGGTATTGGACGCGATGGTTTTCAGTCCATGGTATTGGATGCGATGGTTTTTGGTCCATGGTATTGGATGCTTCGGCATGTATAAATATGTATTGTAACATTGAAAGGAACATAATGAAAAGTCAAGCTGGTAGTCCCAGTTTTGGGATCCAGTGGGAAAATCTCTGTGTATATGTGTTTTGTGTGTTATGCTCTCGCATTGTTTATTTTTCTGTGTTTTAGAATTTGTATGCAAGTAATTTATGTACAGGGTTAAAACCTAAATTTGGTATCAGAGCTGTTTTGGCTTCAAGGGGACACCTTTGTTGCTGAGGGGTTTCGCTCGGGCCTGTGGTAGACCCTATTCAGTGGGAGATTTGCGAGATCGATTCTGGTGGTGAAAGAAGATGGCGAGCAGTGGAAAGATAGAGATCAAGAAATTTAATGGTCAGAGTTTTGAGTTGTGGAAACTCAAGATGGAGGATCTGTTGGTGGATAAAGACCAGTGGATCATGGTAGATCTGGGTACTAAACCAACGGAAGTGTCTGATGAAGAATGGAAGAAGTTGGATCAGAAGGCAAAGAACACAATATGATTATGTGTCTCAGATTCAGTATTGTTGAATGTATCAGGGGAAGCTACAACGAAGGTTTTGTGGGACAAGTTAGGGACTTTGTACCAATCTAAGTCTCTGGTGAATAAATTGTTCCTGCGGAAAAAGTTGTATAACCTGAGGATGAAAGATGGAGACTCAGTGAAAGAGCATCTGAATGCATTTAATACTGTGGTAAGTCAGTTAGCATCTGTTGATATTTAAATTTCAGATAAAGATAAGTGCATCAGTTTGTTGTGTTCTCTACCAGATTCATGGGATATTCTGGTTATTGCAATAGGTAGCAATGCAACTGCCTTGCATTTTGATGAAATAGTCTCATCCTTGCTGACGGAGGAGATGAGACGGAAAAATATGGAGAGCCAAAATGGTGATGCCTTGTCTGTACAAGGGCGGACCTAGAACAGAAACAAAAATAAGTCATCGAGTGGGAGATCTAAATCTAAAGGGAGATCTAAATCTCTAGGAAAACTTGTAAAGGTGGTGTGTTAGAAATGTGGAAAGGAAGGGCACTACAAAAGGGACTGTAAATCTAAAGCTCCTAAAAAAGGAAAGGGATCTGATGAGGCTCCTTCTGCAGAGGTGAAAACCACCTCAGATGAAGGTGGGGATGTGTACTTGGCTTCTTCAAGTACACATGTAGATCATGAGGCATGGTTGATTGACTCAGGTGCATCCTTTCACTTCACTCCCCATAGAGAGTGGTTCTGTGAGTATGATAAATATGATGGTGGTGATGTCTTCTTGGGGGATGACAGGAAGGCTAGAATCATTGGTCGCGGAAAAGTAAAGTTGAAGTTGCAAGGTGGAAGGGTTAGAACACTTCCAGGTGTTCTACATATTACTGCATTGGCCAGAAATCTGATTTCTGTAAGCAAGCTAGATGATGTAGGTGTAAAAAAAGTGTTCGAGAAGGATACCTGCAAGATGGTTTGGGGAGCACTGGTATTGATGCAGGGAGTTCAGATTGGAACTCTGTACAAGCTGCAAGGTAGCACTGTTACTGATGGGTGCAATAATTATGTGGTTCCTGAAAGTGGAGCAGAAAATCCAGTGGTCTCTGGAGAGAAGACCATGCTGTGGCATCAAAGGCTTGGACATATTGGAGAAAAAGGCCTATGGATACTTCATAGTAAAGGTATGGTAGAAGGTATGAGTATATGGGAAGCAGAATCGGGTGAGTTTCCTCTCTAGTAGTAATAGGGTGAAACAAATATTAGAACTTGTGCACAGTGATGTGTTTGGACCTGTGAAGGTTCCATCACTAGGTAAGTTTGTGTACTATGTATCATTTATAGATGAATTCTCAAGGAATACATGGATATATTTCTTAAGAAGAAATCTGAAGTCTTTGATAGGTTTAGAAAGTTTAAGGCTCTAGTGGAAAACCAGACATAGAATAAGATAAAGGTGCTGAGGACAGATAATGGTGGAGAGTTTTGCAGTAAGAAATTTGAAGAATTCTGCAAGAAGTGTGGTATATCACGGCATAAGACTACTCCATATACACCTCAGCAAAATGGAGTTGGAGAAAGAATGAACAAGACATTGATGGAAAGGGAAAGAAGCATGCTCAGTGGTGCCAGGTTAGGACAGGAATTCTAGGCAGAGGCGATGGATACTGCATGTTACCTAGTCAACAGGTCACCTTCATCAACGTTGGAGGATAAGACTCCACAAGAGGTATGGACTGGTAAGAAACCCTTTCTTTCACATCTGAGGGTATTTGGATGTGATGCATATGTACATGTTCCAAAGGAGAAAAGAACAAAGTTGGATAGTAAATTTGAAAAGTGCATCTTTATTGGGTATAAGGATGGTTTAAAGGGTTATAAGCTTTGGAACCCAGTAACAAGGAAGGTTATGTACAACCGAGATGTGGTGTTCAAAGAGGTGAAAGATGTTATTAAACATGAAGTCCAACCAAAGGAACCTAAGAAGATAGAATTTGAGCTAAAGGAGGAAGAACCAGACTCTACAACAGAGGAGGAATCAGAAGACGAAGAGCCACAAACTTCGGCTATGAGAAGATCAGTTCAAGAAAGAAGGCAGCCAGAAAGGTATAATCCATCTGCTTTCTGTTCAAATTTTTCTTTGTCTGTTACTGATGATGATCCCAGAACTGTGAAGGAAGCAGTAGATTCAGAGGATGGAAAATTCTAGAAAGAGGCCATGGTTGATGAAATGGCATCTTTGCACAAAAATGAGGCTTGGGATCTGGTGGAGTTGCCGACTGGAAAGAAACCCATTGGCGGCAAATGGGTGTTCAGAAAGAAGACAAATGCAGAAGGAAAAGTGGAGAAATACAAAGCTCGGTTGGTAGCAAAAGGTTATTCCCAGGTGTCGGGAATTGATTTTGGTGATATTCTTTCTCCTGTTGCCAAGGTAACTTCTATTAGATTACTTTTATCTGTTGCTGCTGCTTTTGATTTTAAGGTAGAACATATGGATGTGAAGACAACATTTCTTCATGGGGATCTGGAAGAGGAAATCTACATGAAGCAACCTGAAGGCTTTGCAGCAAAGGGTAAGAAAGAACTAGTATGCAAGTTAAAGAAGTCTCTGTATGGGTTAAAACAGTCACCAAGGATGTGGTATCAGAAATTTGATACATTTATACGGGGACTTGGCTTTACCAAAAGTAAAGTAGATCACTGTGTGTATTTTAAATTAATTGGTGACCATGTTTATCTGGTCTTGTATGTGGATGATATGTTGCTAGTTGGAAATGACAAAGAAATTATCCAGGATTTGAAGACCCAGTTGTCCTCCAAATTCGACATGAAAGATCTTGGTGCTGCAAACTATATTTTGGGCATGGAAATTAAAAGAGATCGGGAAAAGAGGAAGCTTTGGTTAAACTAGAGGAAGTATGTCGAGACAATACTGCAAAAGGTTTAATATGCCGGATAGTAAACCGGTGAAGGTTCCTATTCCTGTAGGTGTGAGGTTATCTGCTGAACAGTGTCCCAAGACACAAGAAGAGGAAGAGGACATGTCCCGTGTTCCATATGCAATTGCAGTCGGTACCATCATGTATGCAATGGTCTGTACTAGACTAGAAATTGCACATGCAGTGGGAGTATTGAGCATGTTTATGTCAAAACCAGGAAAGGAGCATTGGACAACAGTGAAGCGGGTTTTCAGGTATTTGTGTGGCACTAGTGATTATGGTCTATGCTACCAAGGAAGACCAAGATTGGACAGAGTGTTGGATATTCGTGGCTTTGTTGATGTAGACTAGGCTAGAGATCTGGATCAGAGAAGATCTACAAGTGGGTATGTGTTTAACCTATTTGGAGGTGCAGTCAGTTGGATGAGTAAGAAACAATCTATAGTGGCACTATCAACTATAGAGGCAGAATACATGGCAGCCACTCATGCAAGCAAGGAAGTAGTTTGGTTGCAGAGATTGTGTTCAAGTATGGGGTTAGTACAGGAAGCTATAAGGATAGACTGTGACAGCCAAAGTGCAATTTTCTTGGCAAAGAACCCCACATATAATTCAAAGACAAAGCACATTGATGTTCAGTATCACTTTGTGAGGGATATGATAGAAGACAAAAAGGTGTTGCTGGTAAAGGTGGACACTTTGAAGAATACTGCCGATGCATTGACAAAATCTGTGAGCTCTGAGAAGTTCTCTTGGTGTAGAGATACAATGGGCATAAAAGCGCTGGTAAAATGACTAAGCTCTCTTGTGGCCCCGTGTGGAAAGAAAAAAACAAGTGGGAGAATGTTGGGTTGTGTTATATTCTTTCCACATAGTTAACAGGGGGTTTGAGGGGCACCCGTAACCCCACTTTATGGGGTCTGAGGCAGCACCTCAGAAAATTTTGGTTTTGGACCCTATGTTAGGTTGGGCGGACCCACCTATGGTTTTGTGCATGATTTTCGCACATGTTTTTTGGGTGCGATGGTTTTTCGGTCCATGGTATTGGACGCGATGGTTTTCGGTCCATGGTATTGGACGCGATGGTTTTCGGTCCATGGTATTGGATGCTTTGGCATGTATAAATATGTATTGTAACATTGAAAGGAACATAATGAAAAATCAAGCTGGTAGTCTTGGTTTTGGGATCCAGTGGGAAAATCTTTGTGTATATGTGTTTTATGTGTTATGCTCTCACATTGTTTATTTTTCTGTGTTTTAGAATTCGTATGCAAGTAATTTCTGTATGAGGTTAAAACCTACAGTGATTTCTAATAAAACTGGAGAAATATTCTAAATTTTTGTCAACCTATGCTATGGGCCCCCCAACTCTCCACTTCAACATTTGAGAAATTTAGGTCCCCTCCAATGATAAGATTATCCTTGGCCATACATGATTTCTAAGATAAAAAGTCCCATAAAGAGATTTTATTCTGGGGGGGCATATATATTTAAGATGAGGAGATCTTGATTGAGATCCAAATAGTTGAATTTGAGGCCGATGACTGAGTCCATCCCCCAAAAATTGAGGTTGTTAACAAACTATGGGTTTCACCCTATCACTTTGCCTCCCACATGTCCTCAAGATTTGTGCATATGAATTGCCATCCAGGTAGGATTCTTCCCAAAATGCCAGAGATGAGATACCCCACTCCCAAAGTTTCTTGAAGAATGAGAATGAAAACTCCCTCAAGTTCGACAAGATATCAAAGAGCCTGGAATTTTTTAGCGTTTTTCAGGCCCCTATAGTTGAGGGAGAGAAAGATCATTTGGTAACCTGTTTTGGGCATTCGCTGCTCTAAGTGCCCCATCATTTGAGAGTTGACACCATGATGCCATTTCAACTGATCCAAATTGGATCATTATATTATTTATCATCCATCTCGATGCATTCAGAGTGGAAAAAGGGGAGGAATCATCTCACGAGATCGTTTTTACCGACAAGACCCAGTTTGGTGACACGTGGTCTGAAACCTTCTAGGAGCATTTTGAGTCATCAGACGAAATTATTTGAGGGTAAAAAATTACTAATTCAACGCACAATCATTTCATGTTATTATACACACATAGATATTTCCAACGATGTAAGAAGCGCATCAATCAGAGTCTGTATGCAAAAGTTATGCCACTCAGAAGTTGACATTCCTATTTTCACACCTATAGTTCAGGAGGATGTTGTGTCAGCCCCCATTATTCATGGAAAAGGGGCTAGCCCCATGATTATTATGTAAAAAACTCTAGAATATTCCATATTGTAACTCTAGTTAAGAGTTGATGTAGTCAAAATTAACCACTAGTGGGCTATCGAGCTATGTTATAATCAGGCCACTAGGAGGAAGAGGCATTCCATTCTTTTGAGAGCATTTTGTTCCATAGATGAGCAAAGATAGTGAGGAGAGATAGGAGGTAGAGAAAATAGAGAGGATATATGCACTGTAGCAGCCCACAGTCCACATGTATTACTTCTTTGTACCTGCAGCCATATTTTCCAGATAGAGAAAGAGAGTGAAGCAGCCTCACCTTCCAGCTAGGTTTTCTGCCAAAAGGGTTTCCTAGAGAGCATATCTTGTGTCTTATGTGTGTGTGAGAGCTTATTTTTTCATTCTCTACTTTTCTACATAATTTCCATTCACATGCATGCACTAATTAGAGTAAAATATACATATCTTAAAGTTTAATAAAACTGTAACAATGTTGAATCTCATATTTTTAATATAATATTATTAGATCTATTGTAATGAATTTTCCAGTGGAATATTCACGACAGTTTATGGATCATCAACCAAGGCTTTGTTCTAAGCTAGTATCAGTTTGGACCAATGACTTCTTCCTTTTCTAGAAGAGATATCAGGAGGGTTATAACTTATTCCTCTATGATGGAAGGAAGGATTAGGCAGGCATTAACGGAAGAAATAACAAGGATTAGATGACCTTGATAGGGATGAGGAATATTCAGTAATGAGAGGGGTCAAAAAGTTATTGGGAGGGGCCATAAGAGGGAGAGAAAAGGTCGCATAACTCAAAACCAGATGGGTTATGGTAAGTCCAATAGATGTTATAACCCCAAAGTGATCCCAGCCTGAAGCATTAACCCATAAGCAAAAAGAAGTATAAGCCAAAGCAAAAGAGGGAAAGGGGATATGTAGAGTACCCAAAAGCAATGTCACTTCCATAAGAAGTGGTTGTATCATGATCTGGATGAGCATTCATGGCCCTAGCCTACTGCGCTTGCGAAATTTGTTGTGACACTAGTCCTAGTGGAGAAGCCAACAGGGACACCATCATTGTGTCCCCTAAATCTATAGCCAATGAGGAATGCAAGATTGGGTCTTCGGCCATGGGGGTCGATTCACTTTTGATGCATGGCTGGAATTGCTCAAACCGCTGCCTACTTTTGAAGGGCATTCTGCAATGACAAACATTATGGCCATGTTTGTGATAACACCATTGTTTGAAGAGGATTCCCTCATAGTCTAGTATCTATGTGTATTTTTTCCACTTATACACTATCTCAGTTTCGCTCCATAATCCCGCTCGAATTTCCAATAGTGCGAGAACCCTTGCAACCTTTAGTTCTTTGGTTGCAGACAAGACATATTTACTCCCAGAGGCTCACCCAAGTTCGAGCCAATTGCAGATAGAGCACTTTTCATCCAAAATATCATTGGTAATCTCGGCTTGCAGATCCATACTAGTATTTTGTCCATTCATTCCTTATTTGGATCAAAGAGAGGATTCCATATTTTGAGAAGTAGAGGGGTGGAGTCAATATGCCAGGGTTTCTTAAGAGCCCATGATGCCTCCTCCTTATCCGCAATGATCAGTGTGAACCATATTTTGACTAAAGAATTGACTTCAATTATCTATTTAATATGTTTCCCCCATTCTTTTTTGACCCACTCCTCCAGAGTATACTGGTTGAAGCGCCTTCCCTTAGCATAACCTACTAGGGTGTGCTCAGACATGTGGATGACTTGATGAATTTCAATGTCCTCCCCTAGCACCACTAATTTTGATCCTGTAATTTTTTTGACTAACAGGTGGGGTTTTCTTCTGGAAGCACCTGCTGACTCAGTGGGGGAGGTAAGTGAGGGGTTCGAGAATGGGGGTTCAAATCCTTGGTCGACTCTTGAGATGGGTTTTGCAGGAGGGATGACAGGATTGTTTGAAGGGGAGGAGAAGAAAGAAGGGGAGAATCAAGGCAAGAGGAAGGGTTCAAGTAAACGCAAGGGATCAATAAATCTGGTCAATATTGGGGCTTTGCTCACTTGATTATCAAAGATCAACCCAAATGGAGGCGAAAGGGTCTATTGGAACCATAGATAAATTATCTAAATGGGAAATTTAGAGTTTGTTGTGCTAAATTCCAATTCAAAATATAAACAAGTGCTTGAGGATTATAAGGTAAATTGCAAGTTAACCATGAGTTTTTATGTGTTTTTATGTAAATTTCATGAGAAAATTAACATAAGTAAAACACTGAAAAACAACATATATCAGACATAAACATCACCATAAATAGTAACACAACAACACATGATGAAGGAGTTCACCCCTCCTGGGCTACGTCTCCTTGGTCCATCTTCCAATGGCTTGGCTCTTTTCAATTATGCTCAAAAGTGTCAACATATATATTTACAGTGCTCAAATGGTTCTGAAACCCAGTCCAATGGCTTTAGAAGTCCCAAAAATGTCTGTCTAACCTCTTCCTTCTCCCAAATTGGACAAAAGCTCAACCAGATATGAGTTCCCCTAGGTGCTGCTATTCGCTCTACAAATTCCCCAAAATCTGGCACATAACCCACAATTTCGCCTCCAATTCCGCTAACTGAGTGCCAAATTTGCCAATATCTGGGTGGATTTGTCGGGGCTCTTAAAAGCCCTCTAAGGCCTTATTTCCGAAAATCATGGTCACATAGGGGGTCATGTGCTCGAGGGCTAGGGCTAATTGTCCGCCCTCGCCGACCAAGCCCCCACTTCCTTTTCCCGCGGTCTTATTCATAGGTTACATGGTATATCTGTTAATGTCGTGGCGCTGGGGCTACCCCTAGTCCCACCCCCTATTCCACTTGGGCACAGTGACCAGGGTTGGGGCTAGCCCTGGCCCCTTTTACGAACTCCTGCCCAATGCATATTCAAATTAAACACTCCCAAGTCCTTTTAACTAGGATTACCATGGCATGTTGGTTAAGAGTGAACTTTGGTTGGAACAAAGTGCTGAGTTCAAATCTTGTGAAGTGTAGTTTGACCTCTTAACAAGTTTTTGGTGGCCCCCATGCTGCCACATGGTGGCCTCCGGTTGGGCCACGTGGCAACCTGTGGTTGGCCACCAACCTACTAATGAAAATCGCCCAAATCAGCACCAATGATATTCGGACAAGTGGAGAGACATTATTGGCCTAAGAAAATGCAGTCAGCTGCCACACCACCTTCCACGTTAGCCTGCCACATTAGCCTGCCACGTCATTAGTACGGACTACTGACCAGGCTGTCACAATTTTGCCAAATTCCCTTGTTTTTGAAAACGAACAGAACATGTTTATGGGAGCATATGGAGACTGTTTCACGTGAAACGAGTTGTGCCAGATTCAGAACAACGAGCACTATGCGATGATTCAGGTGCCACACCAATCTAATAACATTGAATTTTAAGCAAATTTTTGAGCACCTGATCACTCCTCCCCACTAGAAGCTTTTGGACCCAAAAATATCACTTTCATTTTTTCAGCATGTGGGGGTACAATTTCATCACCTTTCCAATCTCAATCCATTTGGCCTTGCTTAGATTGGTTCCTTTAAGCCCCACTCTAAGGTAGTCTACACTCCCTCATCTTGAAGACCTTGTTCTTCTGTCAAGAATGTTGTCTTGCTATAGTTCATTAAGGTATTCAGGAGAGAAATATTCAGTGGAAGGAATTTTAGCATTCTCTCCTTGATATTCAATCAAAGGAGGCTCATACAACCTTAAATTTTCCACATTAACAACAACATAAATTTGCATATATGAAGACAAATCCAACCTGAAGGCATTGTCACCAATATTTTCCAAAATTCTGAATGGACCATATCAAATTGGTTTCAACTTTTTACCTTCTCCTTGGAGCCTCTCTTTTCTAATGTGAAGCCAAAATCCATCACCAACTTGGAACTTGTGATCTACTCGATGCTTGTCGTGCCTTGACTTGTACTTGCTTTGGCTCTTTTCAAGCTGATCTTGAACTGTTTGATGTACCATTTGGAATCATTCAATGAACTTCTTGACATTGTTCATGTCACCATCAGTAGAAACATCCTTCTTAGCAAGAGGGTACAACAAATTATGACGCAAATGGTAATCAAATTCCCTTACTTGGTTCTCTTGACTCAAGCTTAAATGTACATTTTGAAAGTATGCATATTGTTGAACATAAATTTTATGCAAAACAAAATTATGCTTGAGTAAAGTAGCTACACTAACAATAGGACTAGAAAGCATATCATCAACCTTGTTGTATATACCTTTATTATACTTGCTGACCAAGTGGAATTGTTGTAAGGATCCCATTGGTCGAAAGTGCCTTGATTACTGCAACTTTGTTACTACACCATTGAAAATTTCTGAATGACATGAAATGGGCTTACCATATTGCATGAGGACTGTGCCCATGGCATAGTCACTTGCAAGTACATGATTTGAACCGATATTTTCTTTCAAGACATAAAATTCCTTTTATTGCTTGCCTCCCCACTAGAAGACCTTTTCCGCACTAGTCAATGTATGCAAATGAGCTGCGATAGAAGAAAATTTAGTAATAAACTTTCTCCAATATTGGGATACTCCCAAAAAACTTCTTACTCTAGTGACTATCTTGGGCATTTGCCAATTCATCATGACATCAACCTTGGAGGGGTCTATCTTCAACTCACCTCCTCCAACAATATGACTCAAGCACACCAAGTAAGTTTTACCGAAATCACACTTTGACATCTTCAAAAACAATTGTTCTTTCTTCAAAACATTAGGTACTTTTTTCACATGCATGACATGTTCATCAAGATATTTTATGAAAACTAAGATGTCATCTAAATAGAATATCTCATCTAGAAATGGCTCCAATACATCATTCATCATACACATGAAAGTAGTAGGAGCATGGTAAAGACCAAAAAGCATAACTAGCCATTCAAACAAACCTTGCTTTGTTTTGAATTTCCTCTTGTGTCTCCTTTAACAATTCTACTTTGATGAAAGCCAATCCTTAAGTTCCACTTAGTGACATGCTTTCCATTCTTCTTGGGCACCAAAACAATAGGTGACCCATATGGTGAAGGAGATGGTCGGATGATCCCTTTGTTCAACAATTCTTAGGTTTGCTTTTGTATTTCTACATTTTCCATTATTGACATCCTGTACATGCCAATGTTAGAAAGATGACAATATTGCTGCAATGGTATTTCATGTTGGATTCCCCTCTTGGGAGGCAATCCCTTTGGTTCCTGAAACATCTCATCATATTGGTTAACTACATCAACACAATCAGATTTCAATTTTGTATCACAACCTTCAAACACTTCATAATCAACATCATTCTTTGGTTTGATCATAAGAAGCACTAAATTTTTGCTTGAATTCACTATTCTTTTCATTTGCCCTACATTAACTAATGAAAGATTTAGTTTCTTGCGATGAGATCTCACAATATACTCCACACCATATTTGAACAAGTGGTACTTGTTTTCATGGCGATATAAGATTGTTTTTCTATCATAGAGGTAAGGACTACCCAAAAAAATTCTTGAAATATCAAGCGGTATAACATCTAATTCAACTTCGTCAATGAAGTTTGTTGTGATTGCAAACCGAAGAATACATTTCCTTGTAACCTGTAATCTTGTGTCCTTGCATATCCAACCCAATGGATATGGCTTGGGATGTGGAATGGTTTCAAGATTAAGTTTCTTTACTAAGTCTTTAAATATCAAGTTGGCTTGATACTCATTATCAAATAGTGTGTCCACTTTTGTATGTTTTGCAATAACCCTCACATGAAATAATTCAATCCTTGTTTGCTCATTTGGAGTGCTAGTGTGACAATTTGAAGTACTAGTGCTAGCAATGGATTCTTTTCCTTTTATACCCATGGCTGTAATTTTAGTTTCATCACCTGAATTGGATCCCAAATCCTCTTGAATGATTGCAGTTGTCTTTTATTTTCCTTTGTTGTTGAGTTTCTTAGGCCTCATCTCTGGATGAAGCTTCCAACAATGGTCTTCATCGTGACCCTCTTTGGAACAATGTTTGCATGTTATTTTCTCTCCTTCTTTCTTAATGCTTGCATTTTTCTTTCCTTTGAAACCCTTTCCTTTCTCTCCACCCTTAAATGGCTTCTTTTTACCCTCTTCTGGAATATTTTTCCCTCTTGCCTCAAGATGAGTGGCTTGCACACAAACCTCATCTAGACTATTGGGATTAAACATAAGGATCATATGCCTAAGGTAACTGTGTAAACCCCCTATATACTTCAACAACGTGTCTTGTGATTGCAAATCTACACCTAACATTAGAGACCTTCTAAATTCTTGGGTGTAATGTTGCACATTTTGACCTTTAAGTTCTCTAAAGTTTTGCTAATTCATGATGGCTTTTTGCATATATGTTAGAGGGTAAAAATTTCTTTTAATTGCAGCAATGAAATCAAACCAAGAAATTGAGATCTTACCATGTTTTTTTTATCTCTTCTTGTGTCTTTGCTTCCCACCATACTATTGCTACACCCTCCAGTCTCAAGGAAGCTACCTGAATCTTTGTGTCATCATCTTGAAGGTTTTTAACTCTGCAATAGACCTCCAAATGATGAACCTAATTGTCAAGCTTCTCTGCATTCACTTCACCATTATACATAGGCAACTCAAATTTAATATCAAGTTTTAACAAGGGTGTTTTACCAATTCCTTTTGAGGTATGTTGATGAGTATGAGTAAGGGTTGTATTAGTGGAAGAGGATGAAGATGCTTGTGAAGATGAAGATGAAGATGATGGTGGAGATGGTGGAGGTTTACCTCCATTTCCATTACCTCCTCCTCCTGAAGAACCTTCTCCTTTTGGAGGCTTGGAGCTTTCACCTTGCAGTCTTGTATTCCTCTCTTCATAGAGGACTTTCACCATCTTTGTCATGTCAAAGAAATCCTTCCTAAAAACCTTCTCATCCTCTGACATATTTGCAGGCTCTCCTTCATGTGACATGCTTGCTAAAGCTTCAACTGCAATTTGAGGTAGAACTGGTGGTGGAGATTGTGGCAATCTTTCTCTCCTTATCTTTGTCCCAACTTCAGGACCTTCAACCAACTTTCCTTCTCCTCTCTTGAGCTTCAACCTTGTAAGCATCACATTCACTTGCAAACAGTTAAATCCTCCTTGCACAAATAAAACCAAGAACTTTGATACCAAACTTGATATGAATGGGAAAGTTAGTGTTTTTTGTGCTAAATTCCAATTCAGAATATAAACAAGTGCTTGAGGATATAAGGTAAATTGCAAGTTATCCATGAGTTTTTATGCGTTTTTTTTGTAAATTTCATGAGAAAATTAACATAAGTAAAACATTGAACAACAACATATATCAGACATAAACATCACCATAAACAATAACACAACAACACATGATGAAGGAGTTCACCCCTCCTGGGCTACGTCTCCTTGGTCTAGCTTCCAATGGCTTGGCCCTCTTCAATTATGCTCAAAAGTGTGAATACATACATTTACAGTGCTCAAATGGTTATAAAACCCATTCCAATGGCTTCAGAAGACCCAAAATGCTTGTATAGCCTCTTCCTACTCCCAAATTGGACAAAAAGTCAACCATTCATGAGTTCCCCTAGCTTGGCTACTATTCGCTCTACAAATTCCCCAAAATATGGCACCTAACCCACAATTTTGCCTACAATTCCACTAACCAAGCGCCAAATTGCCCAATATTCGACCATATTTATCGAGGTGCTTCAAATCCCTCTAAGGTCTTATTTTTGAAAATCGTGGTCACATAGGGGCCCATGTGCCTGAGGGCCAGTGCTAACCGTCTGCCCCCGCCGACCGGACCCCCACTTCCTCCACCCACGGTCTTGTTGACAAGTCACATGGTATATCTATTAGGGTTGGGGTGTCGGGGCTACCCCTGGCCCCTGGTCCCTCCCCTGGTCCGCTTAGGCATGATGATCAGAGCTGGGGCTAGCCCTGGCCCCTTTTACCAACTCCCACCCAACGCATATTAAAATTAAACATTCCCAAGTCCTTTTAACAAGGACTACTGTGGCGTGTTGGTTAAGAGCGGACTTTAGTTGGAACGAGGTGCCGAGTTAAAATCTTGTGAGGTGCAATTCGACCTCTTAACAAGTTTTTGGTGGCTCCCATGCTGCCATGTGGCTCCAGTTGGGCCACATGGCAGCCTATGGTTGGCCACCAACCCACCAATGAAAATCGCCCAAATCAATGCCAATGATATTTGGACAAGTGGAGAGACATGATTGGCCCAAGAAAACATAGTCAGCTGACACATCAACTACCACATCACCTGCCACATCAACTTGCCACGTTAGTAGTATGGACTGCTGACTGAGCTATCACAATTTTGTCAAATTTGCCTGTTTTGGAAAATGAACAGAACATGTTTCTAGGATTATATGGAGTCCTTTTCACGTGAAACGAGTTGCATCGAATTTAGAACGACGAGCACTATGCGGTTGTTCAGGTTCCATGCCAATCGGACAACTTTGAATTTTGAGTAAATTTTTGAGCACTTGATCAATAAAGGGAAGATGGAGAAAGGGGAGGGATGTTTGCGAACAAGAAGAGAGGAGGCTTTTTGGAGGAGGGAATTGTAAAAGGGAGCGATGAGATTTGGCCGCTAGTAGATGAGAGGAGGGAAAACAGAGGCACTGGATCGAAGAAACTCATAGGCTACCTCTCTTTAGAGAGTGATTAATTGGAGGAGAAGCTTTCATGGTTGAAGTAACAGGTTGTGTTCGAGCAGTGATCACTAAGAAAAAACACATATGGTTGAGATAATTTTGGTAAATAGTTGCACAATCATTCAAGGTAGAGGAGGGGGGTATCCCAGACTTACCAGAGGAAGAGTCTAAGGATAGATCTGTGTTCTGACCGACAATAGGGTTGGTGTTTCTCGAGGGAAAGCCCGATCTAATGGCAGTAGACACCACACCAGTCGAGCCTATTCCCCTCCCTTGTTGACCGTCCGTCTCACTGCCATGGAGGGGGAGATGCGCCTTCATTAGATCCATACCTTCAAAGTCATTGAGGGTTTGATGTCAGTTTCGAGGAATAGGAGGCAATGATGTAAATATGGCAATACCCTAAAGGGGGTCCTCAGAATAGTCGAGTAAGATTTCTTCCATGGGTAAATTTTTTTACCTTAGTTGCCTTCATGTAGTGATTTCTTGAGTTTACCTGGCCATTACGAAATAGCTTGAAAGTCATTTGTCTTACACCACCTTTGGAAGATGTGATCTCGTACAAGCATTATGTAAACAAATCTGAAGGTTTCACCATGCATTAGAGGTTCAAGCTTAAACCATATTGTCTCGAAAAAAACTAAAAATACATGGTTGACATAGGTGGCTTGCGTGGAGTCGTGGGGACCTTTGATGTTGAGTCCTGTCAGAGTGTGTCATAGGGGGTCATAGGAGGGCGTTGTTGGTGTTGGAACTACCTGCAAGGCGTCCTCGTTCCACCAGCTCCCTCAAAGTTGTCGCTTGCAATCACCATCCTCTTTCCTGGTGCTCCACATTAATGTTTCCAAAACTAACCAAAACATAAAATAGTTACATGCCTATTTAACTTATATATCTTGTTAAGAGAAAGAATTTCATCACTTACCAAATATATGATGCAACAACAAAGCCAATAACAATATATTATATTACACCTAAAGACCCACCATTAACATCAAAACCATAAACACGATCATAACAAATATCTCCATTATAATATATAGCTTCTCTAATACCATCATATATTTGCCAAAACCTTTTTAGAGAAAGAATTAAAAAATTTATATAATTGGTTATCCTCAATATTATTAGACATTACATTACTTTAATAACAATTTTATTATTTAATTAGTTATACATTAACAAATATTTAACTTAAAAATGATTTAATAAAACATTTTAATTTATATTAACAAATTTATCAAATATGTTATTAAACAAGTGCTACTTAGTAGCTAGTACTTGCCACTTAGTTTAAACATAGCTAATTAGAATATGAATTGCTCACAAGGTGTGAGATGATCAATTAAAGTCTTCATAAAAAAATAGAAATTAAAGTGAAAATGTTGTGCTAAAATGTTTCTTTTTGGTGAATGCCCTATCTCATTGGTTGTAATGAAGCTTTATAACTTTATTTTTTTGGTAGTGTTTGATTCAAATTGATATAGAGAAACTTAAGTGCAACTCAATGAGATATTAATTCCTAGAAATTTGTTTTGCACAACCAATTGTCTCCTACAAAGTTCATGGGAATTGAACATGATAAATATAGAGTTAAATGCAATTGTGTTTATGGCAGTGAAAGCATGGGAATATGAAATAAAACTTTTATTGTTATCACTCAAATAATGGCTTTTTCTTTTGCAGAGAAAAATTGAGTTGAGATAATCTAGAATTTGTGATTTAGTATTATATTAATTTTTATATTAAATTGTAAAGACATGTTAATTAATATTTATGAATAATTTGTAATAACAATTGTTTTACTAAATTCATCAAAGCTAAAAAAGAATGCTCATGAGATCTTAAAAATTAGTAACTATACATCAATAAAACTTTCTTAATAAAATTAGGAAATAAATACTCACAAGATTCTAAAAACTAATAACTAATTATCATAATAGTTATTAAATATAAAATCTATGTATAAACAAGAAAAAAAATTATAATTAAGAAACTAAAAAGAATTATTGGAAATTTTTTATTATTATTATTTTTCCCTATTTACCATCTTAAAAAAAAACCATAGAAAAAGACAAAAAGATACAAGTCAAAAAAAAACCTACCATATATTTTTTAATTATTTTTGTAGAAAAAACTATAATCCATAAAATTAGAAATAATAGAAAAATCAAAAAGTTAAATAGAAAGGAAATATTATATATTTTCTCGTTGCTTAATTAATAACTACAATCCCATAAAAATAATTAATAATAAAGTTTATGAAATTGCAAGATATTCTAGAGTTGCATTTTGGAAGGCTAGCCATAAAAGTCATAAAAAAAATCCAACATTCTAAAAATTGGTATTATATATAATGGAATTTCCAAGTAATTTTGAAGATATAAATAACCCTAGTAAACTTTTCTTAAATCCTATATTATTTCCACATATTACAAATAGTGAAAAATAATAATAATAATTTTATATAAAAAAACAATTTACCATATAAATTAATATTTATATTATTTATTTAATAATATTTTATAAAATTTAAATATTTCAACCAAAATAATAGATTGAATTGACATAATTTACCGCAATTAAAAAATGAAAAACATAAAGTGCCTCACTTAAAAAACAAAGAAAAATAAAGTTCTTACTCATAATTCTTCAGTGTAAGATTAGTTGTTCTTTGTAAACTATATGTGTTTTTCGCTCAAAATTCCAATTAACCACCTAAAAAACCAAAAACTTACCTCGGGAATCGGGAAATGGAAATTCATGCAAGCAGGGAAGGATGGTATGCCAACGCTGCAAATAAGAATAAGAAAATTATTGTTATTTCTCATTTGGCAAGTAAATCAATGCTTGTAATTAACACTTTGATATCCTAGATAACGAAATTACCAGTCTATGTGACGTAAAGGAGAAAAACTGCAAATGACTTATGTGAAATCTAAATCACATGAAGCTGTAAATTCTTCTTGTGAAATCCAAACCACAACGAGAGAATGAAAAGTTTGCATAGCTTTGAAGTAGTAAGAAATTGTATAATTTTGAAACATAGGATCTTATGTGTGACACCCCAAGATTTTAAGTTATTTTTACTTTCATGTTTTTTTATTTTACAATGAAAAAACCAACTCTTGTTTTTACTTTTGAGAAATAGACAATAAATAGAGTAAGTGATAACAGTAGTTTTATTTAATAAAATAAATAATTATGGCAGATGTGATATTCTATGGGGAATTCTAAAAAAAAGTAGTTTTATTTAATAAAATAAATAATTATAGTAGATGTGATATTCCATGGGGAATTCTAAAAAAAAGAATTACTGGTGAACCTCAATAACTCTTTTTTACCCAACAGTTATCAGTTAAAGAAACAGTTACCCCTCCTCTACTCTTCGAGGGAGGGAGGGGGGTGCTTTTTCTGGAAAAAGAAAAAAAAAGAGATTCCTTGAGCTTTCAGTGGGAACTAATCTTGAAGAGACTTCCTGGAGGAAGTAGAAACCATCGCTGGTTGGACATGGAGTTTTGAGGCCAAAGCAATAGAAACTACTACGAAGTCTTGAGGCCAAAGCAATAGAAACTACTACATTAAAGATAATTGATTATTGGGAAAAGAGGAGCTTGGGGGGAAATACTTGGACGTGATTGCCAGGTTCTCATAGGAAGGGTGGAAAAAAGGAGCTTGGGAGGAGAATACTTGGACGTGATTGCTAGGTTCTCATAGGAAGTTGGGAAAAGAGGAGCTTGGGGGGAGAATACTTGGACGTGATTGCCAAGTTCTCATAGGAAAGATGGAAAAGAGGAGCTTGGGGAGAGAATACTTGGACGTGATTGCCAGGTTCTCATAGGAAGGGTGGAGGGGTTCATGCTTGGGGGGACGATACTTGGACGTGATTGCCAAGTTCCCATAGGAAGGGTGGAGGGGTTCATTGATCACAGTTTAGTCTTGTCATAGCAGATAAGTGAAGTTGGTTAATTATGTTATGACAATTTGGATGCAATTAGAAAATAAACATTATGATATTGGATTTGTGTTTTTCTTTAATTCCGTGTCAGTTAGAAAATAAATGTAACACAAAATAGAAGTAAGTTAATTATCATGCAGGTGCATATATTCTTATGAAACAAGTGTTATGCATTAGCTGTGGAGTAGTTTTGAATCAGTTAAGTAATGTAATTTTTATTCTGTTTACAATATCTATAAAATTAATTATCATTGCAAGTATATATATTGTTATGAAATGACTGTCATGAATTAGTTGTGGAGTAGTTTTGAATCAATTAAGTAATGTAAACTTTATTCTGTTTACAATATCTATAGAATTAATTATCATGCAGGTATATATTGTTGTGAAATAGTGATGCAGGAGGATGAGACTTCAGGGGAAAACCTTCAAACTTATTCCAAAAATACAAAAAAATCTACAAGCAAAGTAGTGGGATCCTTTAGCTATCAATTTCCACCCGTGGAGTAGTTTTGAGTCAGGTACGTAATATAAACTTTATTCTATTTACATTATCTATAGAATTAATTATCATGCAGGTATATATTGTTGTGAAATAGTGATGCAGGAGGATGAGACTTCAGGGGAAAACCTTCAGACTTATTCCAAAAATACAAAAAAATCTACAAGCAAAGTAGTGGGATCCTTTAGCTATCAATTTCCATGTTTTTCTAGTTTAGCACAGAGATAGAATCTAGGAATATTTCATGTTGTAATAAATGTTAATAGTTAAGCTATAGTGGAGATTCTCGAGGAGAATATCTTGTTGAACATATAGGATTAGTTAAGCATAGTGGAGGTTCTCGAGGAGGATGTCTCGCAGAATTGATAGTTATAATAAATTTAAGTCTCTGTTTTAGGAACTGTATATGTAATGTTGAGACTATTGTAAAGGGATTTTGACCAAATGTGTTTATGTCGTATTGCTGAAGAAAGGAGTAGACATCTCTGTGTATTGGTCGATCCCGGAGACATTGTGATCTCCGAAACCCTTTTTATGCATCTGAATGCCTGGTTGCCTGTTTAAAACTAGTATTTATGCGTATATTTGGCTTCAAGCAACGTTTTTCTTTTGAGTCTTATAATAGTGATTTGGCCTTGTTTTCCAACTAATACTTCGATTTAAGCCTTTGGAGTGGTTTTCCTTTATATCGACATGCCCTGTTTCCCTTATATGCATTGTTGAGTTCCGCAAGCGAAAACTCTAGTTTACACTGGAAAACCATGAAAAACTTAGTCGGAATCGAGTTTTGGACTTGAAATCCTATTAAGTATGGCCAATACCCTTATCGGGTCTACAACCAATATCACATCATTGTGTTGGAGTAGGGAGGGACTAGCCCTTTGAAGCGCCGAAGTCCAAAGTGCGACTTTTGGATCTGAACTATATAAGGGAGGCTTTGATAACCTATCGGGTCCGCGAAGCTTATCGCATTGCAAGACCTGAGAGGGAGGAGCTTGGCATTGGAATGTTGAAAACCCCGATTGTGATTGTCAATAAGGCTACAATGTTATTGCATCGGGAAAGGGCGTTAGCAGAACGTGGTAGTGTTGTTCCACTTCTCGTGGAATCGCCGATAGCGACCCGCCGATAGTGTTATTCCATTTTTATGGAATAAAACCCCGCGATAGTGTATTTGCATGTTAACGCATCCCATTGGGAAAAACATCGCCAATAGTGTATTTTCCTGTGAAATAACACTACGACAATTAAACAGCGCCGATAGTGTAATTTACGGTTATTTGCGTTATTGACATTCAAAAGCCCGCCGATAGTGTATTACGTGATTCCTTTGGAATTACAGCTTCGGTAGTGGAAAAGAAGCCTCTATTGTGTAATTTGTTCCCGATACCAAAGGTTGAGGCGATTAAGGGGAAAAGAGTGGTAATAGTTGCCAAAAAGGAAAATTTATGAATAGTTAGTCTAGAAATAGATGACTGATACTCCAATTAGGATTGAAAAAGGGTTTCAACCAGAATTAGAGGAAATTATATCAGGATGACGACGTTTGTCTATATTGCTTGCATCCAGGCCACCATTAGAACTGAAACTCAGACACTGAATCGACACTCAGAAGCAAAAGAAGGAAAGTTAATATGGCTTTCAGAGTTGGAAGAGGACAAGGACGTGGTAGAAGAGGACGACCAATTGCAAATTCTGAGGTGATGGAAGTTGTGTAACAGATGCTGGCTAGAATGGAAGCATTAACAACAGGGAGAAATATAGATGATGGAGATGTTAGTGAACCTGAGGTTGAAGCTGAAGGAGAGGAGGAAGCTGTAGAAATTACTCTTGAGATGAGATTCTTTTAGTCAGTGTTGAGATCCATAGCTAGGCCAAAGACTGAGGTTTCAATTTATGAAGGAGGACTGAATCCAAAAGAATTGATAGACTTGATTAATGGCATGGAGAAATTCTTTGACTATGAAGAAACAGAAGATGAAAAGAAAGTAAAGTTTACTGTCACCAAGTTAAAAGGACATGCAACACTTTGGTGTGATGGAGTGTAGTCAGAAAGAAAGAGACTTGGCAAGCAACCTATGAAAAATTGGAGTAGGATGATAGCAAAGCTAAGAGGTAAGTTTCCACCAAGTAATTATCAGCAAACCTTGTTCAGACAGATGCAAAATCTTAGATAGAGGTCTATGACAGTGAAATAATACATAGAGGAATTCTATAAGGTAAGCATAAGAGCTGGACAAACTCAGGATATAGATGAGAAGGTGGCTAGATATGTGAATGGCCTTAGGATGGACATTCAAGATGAGATAAGTATACTATCTCCTAAAACAATAGAGGAAGCTTATCAGATGGTACTGAAAGCTGAAGAAAAACTCGTGAGGAAGCAGTCTGCCAGAGGGAGAGGTACTTTCTGAGGAAGGGGAAGTCAAGGTGGTAGAGGAAGATCTACAACACCTAAAGATGGAGCTAGTAGCAACTCAAACCAACATGCACCCATAGGAGGTGATGCAAGTGGTAGAGGGAGTTTTTCTAGAGGAAGAGGAGGCAGAGGTAGAGGAAAAGAAGTAAGATGTTACAGATGTAACAAACTGGGACACAGAGCTTTTGAGTGCCCAGAGAATGTAGGAACAAGTCAGAGGAATGCAATTGTTGCTCAAGTTGAGGGAGAAGCAACAACAACAACAATGAAACAAGAAGAAAATATACCAGAGAGAGGAGAATCTTTGGTAACCAATAAAGTTTTGCTCAAGCTAGCAAAGGAGATAGTTGAGCCATTACAAAGGAAGGCCTTGTTCAGAACAATGTGTAAGGTTCAAGGGAAATACTGTCAGATGATCATTGATAGTGGCAGCACTGATAATTTGGTCTTTACAGAAGTGGTGGAGAACTTGAAGCTGAAGACAATTAAACATCCAACACCTTACAAGGTGTCATGGTTACAAAGGGACATCAATTGTTAGTGAATGAACAGTGTGAAGTGGAGTTGCAGTTGGCCAAATAGAAGGACAAAATTGTATGTGATGTGATGCCTATGGATGTGTGTCACATATTGCTTGGAAGACCTTGGCAATATGATAGAGGAGCTATGCATGATGGGAAAAGAAACACCTACAAGTTTGGTAAAGATGGTATCAATCATACGTTGCTGCCTATGGGAGAAGAAGATGCATCAGGAAAGAAGACTAATCCAAAAAATCTATTGCTAGGAGGAAAGGAATACTTGCAGCAGATTGAAGAGAATGAGGTAAATTTTGCTGTAATTTGCAAGCCTAAGGTAATAATGACTTCCACTAAAGTTTCTGATTTACCCATTGAAATTCAAGAAATGTTGGACAACTATTGTGATATCATTGTTGATGATTTGCCTAATGAGTTACCACCCATTAGAAGAATCAGCCATCATATAGATTTGATTCCTGGAGAAAATCTACCTAACAAAGCAGCTTACAGAATGACTCCCACAGAGAATGAAGAGGTTAGGAAGCAGGTTTAGGAACTGCTTGACAAAGGACTGATCAGAGAAAGCTTGAGTCCTTGTGCAGTACCAACAGTGTTGAGTCCAAAGAAAGATGGAGGCTGGAGAATGTGCACTGATTCAAGAGTCATCAATAAAATCACAATCAGGTACAGATTTCATTTACCTAGAATTGAAGATTTAATGGATTGCTTGGGTGGAGCAAAGTATTTTACAAAACTAGATCTTAAGAGTGGGTATCATCAGATAAGGATAAGAGAAGGGGATGAGTGGAAAATTGCCTTTAAGACAAATGAGGGATTGTATGAGTGGAGAGTAATGCCTTTTGGGTTGTCAAATGCACCAAGTACGTTTATGAGACTCATGAATGAAGTTCATAAAGAGTTTAATGGTAAATTTGTAATAGTATATCTGGACGATATATTAGTTTACAGTAGGTCTAAGGAGCAGCACATAAGACATCTGAATTATGTCTTACAAAGGCTACAACAAGAGAAATTATTGCTGAATTTGAAGTGTTCATTCGTGAAAGAAGAGTTAGTGTATTTGGGTTTTGTTATATCTTTTGAAGGGCTAAAGTTGGATCCAGAGAAGATCAAGGCAATCATGGAGTGGCCTTCACCTAAAAGTGTTTTTGAGGTAAGAATTTTTCATGGTCTTGCTAATTTTTATAGGAAATTCATAAAAAAAATTATTAAGATCAATGCCCCTATTATTGAGACCATAAAGAAGGATAAACAACCATTTAGATGGACTGCTGAAGCAGAAAAGAATTTTCAGCTGTTGAAGAAGAAAATCACTGAAAAACCTATTTTGGTTCTACCTGATTTTAGTAAGCCTTTCCAAGTGAAGTGTGATGCCAGCAGAGAAGCTATTGGAGGTGTTTTAAGTCAGGAAGATAGGCCTATAGCTCATTTTAGTGAAAAGCTAATGGTTCAAAGAAGAACTATTCTTCATATGATAAAGAGTTCTATGCAGTTGTGCAGTCATTGAAGAAGTGGAGACATTATCTGATGTCAAAAGAGTTCATACTTTATTCAGATAACCATGCACTACAATATATTATGCAGCAGCCATAACTTAGCCAGAAACATGCTAAATGGGTAGAGTATGTTCAAGATTTCCATTTTTCCTTGAAGCACATAAATGGCGAATCAAACAAAGTTGCAGATGCCTTAAGTAGGAGGAATGCATTACTTCAAGAGAGTCAAATTCAAGTGTTAGGTTTTGATTTTCTTAAAGAATTGTATGAGACAGATTCAGATTTTAAAGAGGAATTTGAAGCTTGTAAGAATCTTGTTTTGATGGATAGGAGTAAATGGGCGGATTATTTCTTACAAGATGGACTATTGTTTAAAAGGAATCAACTGTGCATACCAAACTGTTCTATGAGGGAGAATTTAATCAAAGAGAAACATAGTGGTGGACTTGCAGGACATTTTGGTATAGAGAAGACTTATGAACAGTTGAACAGATTTTATTTCTGGTTGAAAATGAGATCTGAAGTGGAAAAGTATGTGAACACTTGTAAAATATGTCAATATGCAAAAGGAAGAAGCCAAAACACAGGTTTGTATATTCCATTACCAATTCCAAATAGGCCTTGGGATATGGTAAGTATGGATTTTGTTTTGGGCTTACCAAAGACTCAAAGAGGGAATGATTCAATTTTTGTTGTAGTGGACAGATTTTCAAAAATGGCACATTTTATTCCATGTTATAAAACTAGTGATGCTACTCACATTGCTAATTTGTTTTTCAAGGAGATAGTAAGATTGCATGGGTTGCCTAAGAGTATTGTCTCAAACAGAGATTCCAAATTTGTTGGACATTTCTAGAGGACTTTATCGAAGAAGTTGGGAACTAAACTGAGTTTCAGTTCTGCCTATCATCCACAGATTGATGGACAGACTGAAGTAGTGAACAGGAGTTTGGGCAATCTTTTGAGGAGTCTTACTGCAGAAAATCCAAAACAGTGGGATCAAGTGTTGGCACAAGATGAATATGCATATAATGACTTACCTAACAGGAGTACAGGACAAAGTCCATTCCATATTGTTTATGGAATGCATCCAAGAGGAGTATCTGAGTTAAGAAACTTGGGAAAAGATGAGATGAGAAGTGCAGAGGGAGAAGATTTTGCTTCAGAAATGCAAGCAATACATGAACAAGTGAAACAACAGCTGCAGGATAGAAACATTGAATACAAAACCAGAGAAGACATGAGCAGAAGAGAGGTTAAATTTGAAGTTGGAGATTTGGTTTTAGCACACCTCAGAAACGAAATATTTCCAAAGAGGGAGTATAACAAATTAAAGTTCAAGAAAATTGGACCATGCAGAGTATTAAGGAAATTTTCTGCAAATGCATATGAAATTGAACTACCTCTTGATGTTGGAATATCTCCAATTTTCAATGTTTCTGACTTGTACAAGTATGAAGGTGAAACTGCAGATGATACAGATAAGGATCAGGAGACACACGAAATTGAATGGGTAAAACAGTTACCTACAACAAAAGAGTTACAGCTAGAAAGGATTTTGGACAAGAAAGTGTTCAAGAAAACCAGAGGATAGGAGTACTTTCAGTATTTGGTCAAATGGAAGGATCAACCAACTGTTGAAGCTACTTGGGTAACAGAAAGCATGCTACAGAAGCTGGGCAGTTCTGTAGAAGAGCTCATGGACAGGAGCCCATGAAGAATTTTGTCCTTAGGAGTCTGATGTAGGAGCATGAGACTTGGAGGGGAAAACCTTCAAACTTATTCCAAAAATACAAAAAAATCTACAAGCAAAGGAGTGGGATCCTTTAGCCATCAATTTCCATGTTTTTCTAGTTTAGCATAGAGATAGAATCTAGGAATAAATCATGTTGTAATAAATGTTAATAGTTAAGCTATAGTGGAGGTTCTCGAGGAGAATACCTCGTTGAACAGATAGGATTAGTTAAGCATAGTGGAGGTTCTCAAGGAGGATGTCTCGCAGAACTGATAGTTATAATAAATTTAAGCCTCTGTTTTAGGAATTGGTTGTTAACACGAACCAGTATATATGTAATGTTGAGGCTATTGTAAAGGGATTTTGACTGAATGTGTTTATGCCATATTGCTGAAGAAAGGAGTAGACATCTCTGTGTATTGGTTGATCTCGGAGACATTGTGATCTCCAAAACCCTTTTTATGCATCTGAATGCTTGGTTTCCTGTTTAAAACTGGTATTCATGCGTATATTTGTTAGGGTCCCACCCTAAACCCCTTATTTATGTCATGGGATCACGTCATAGTCAAGAGTCAATAAAGCCCATATTAATATTTGTAAGTGGTTAACTCGCAATTAATGACGGGACCACAGTTAGTTGCAAATGGGCCGTAGTATTAGATAGATGGTATTAATAAAACCCACGGTATTGGCCCGTGGTATTGCATGTATGAGTCATATATAAAGGATAGAGACTCCCTGCGAGGAGCATTGTGTCTTATTTTTGTAATCGAGCTCTGCTCTATTGGAGGTTGCCCCCTCGAAGAGGCATGTGAACATTGCTCTCTGAATAATAAAATCATTGCTATTTTGTGTTCTGGGTATCTTTTTCTTCGCATATTCTGTATTTGGGTATTATTTTGCAGGTTAAGAGCATAACAAGTGGTATCAGAGCACTTTCCAGGGCTCGGTGGGATCTCCAATTTTTAGCAATTTTTTTTTGGCTAGAGACGTGTTCCGGCGTCTTTAAACCACGGGATCTGTCGTTGAGCGCATAAACCTGCGGATTTGGGGAGGCATGCACGCAGGAAATACAAGAGGTGTTCACGTCTGTTGGACTCCCTTGTAACCCCTGTGGGTACCCCTTCGAGTAGTAGCGCAATAGACAGAACCGCGCACGGACTGTCTTCCACGTACTCTCTGGGTATATAGGAAGCCCCCTAGGCTCCCTTGAAACCTCGCCATAGATAAACCTTCGGCCATCTTGTGGCTACAGTACACCGAGAACAACACTCGGAGAGATTACTCGCCCGTACGATAGGGTAGTCGGGTTGTACGGCTAAGGGTACGGTCGATCCTCCTTAGTTAGAGCCCTGAAACATTGGGCCGAGTACTACTGTCAGACCCTTATGTATATTGCGATCTGTAGCACCTGACACTCCTCTAGACCATAGTTCCCTTTTCTATCGGGGGATCACTCATCATCTATTCTAGATCCGCGTGTGCAAAGACGTGCCGCAGCAGCAGTTGTTCCACCATTCAGATATCTCAGATCCACCAGATCGGAGTTGTTGTGAAGGGTTCCTATACCGGGGAATACTTTTTGCAGGACTTTTGGCAGCATTGAAATTTTGAGGATTTGGCGATTGCAGTATTGATCAAGGAGTAAAACTCCGTTAGGAGTTTTCCAAAAAAAAAAAAAAAAAAGTCTGAGATCTTCCGAGGCGCTTATTGGTGATCTAGCCCATCAGCATCAGGACGACGAGCTGAGCAAGGTGGTACCATTCAATTTATTAGAAAAAAAAATTTAGGCGGTCCCAATTTTTCATCAAGTTGGTGTATGGTAGAAACTAGAGCTCAAGCGATGGCCAATGAAAGGCTGGACAAACTTGAAGAAAATATGAACTCCCTCCAACGTGAGATTAGCGGACTAAGTCTCCAGATACAGCAAGCACTCTCGAAGGGCAAGGAGCCAGCCCACGAGGAGGCGTATAATGGCCATGAATACCATGAGGGTGAGTCTAGCCACTCTCCTCACGTCTGGCACACCCATCCACCACCCAGTCAGCGACCTCCCAAGTTGGATATGCATAAATTTGACGGTTCTCACACGTCCGCATGGCTAGCACAAATGGAGCAGTATTTAAAATTGAATCATATCCTAGATGATGGGACTAAGCTTATGGTGGGGACCATGTACTTGGACAATGAACGATGGCAATGGGGGGAATGGCATCAGCGTTGCAATGGACCTTTTCAGAATTGGGCCCAATTTACCAAAGCTCTTCGAAATCGCTTTGAACAGGAAGACTCCTTTTTGGGGCGTCTCACTAAGCTCCGACAGACGGGGTATAGTGGATGAATATATTACCGCTTTTGAAGCCTTAGCCTTCCGCACTAAGGGTCTCACAGATGAGTTCTACATGGAATGTTTTATCAGCGGTCTTAAAGAAGCCATCAAAGCTCAAGTTCTACTCCACCACCCTCCCACGTGGACAGAGGCTTGCCAGGTAGCTCGTAAGGTGGAACGTGCATTAGCAGCCCAATACAGTCGCCACAATTTCCCCGCTAAAGGTCGTCCCCCACAGGCTCCCAACACGACTCAAACACTTAAGATTCAAAAGGTGTCAC
The DNA here is from genome assembly GCA_031772625.1 of Pinus tabuliformis. NCBI lineage: Eukaryota > Viridiplantae > Streptophyta > Pinopsida > Pinales > Pinaceae > Pinus > Pinus tabuliformis. The sequence goes on from CM062813.1 coordinate 271,826,075, forward strand.
CTGCGGAAATGGCCGAAAGAAAGAAGCAAGGACTATGTTACTACTGTGATGAAAAATATTCCCCGGCTCATAAATGCAAGGAGCCCAAGTTTTTTCAAATGGATGCCACTGACTACAGCTCCACCGAGGAAGATCCACCACTTGAGGAACCGGAGGCGATCGAAGAAGACAACCAAAAGGAGATTGTATCTGACGAACCAGTTATTTCGCTAAATGCGTTGGCAGGAATTTCTTCCCCTCAAACTCTCAAAATCAGGGGTTTTCTTAAACATCGCCCAATAGTAGTCATGATTGATAGTGGAAGTACCCATAATTTCATCCATCAAAAAATCGCAGAAGCAACGCATTGTTTTTTCCGGGCAGTTTCTAACTTCCAAGTCCAAATTGCAGATGTGGGCACAATGAAATGTGAAGGCCGCTGTGAAAATGTCAAACTTCAAATGGGGGATTATCAGTTGAAAACCCACATGTTTTCCATACACATGGGGGGTTGCGACATTGTCCTAGGCGCTGAATGCCTCCGCACTCTTGGGCCAATCACAATGGATTTCCAGGAGTTATATATGAGTTTTAAGCAGAACAACTCCACACATACCCTCCGTGGACTCCAGGCGGGAGCCCCCTCTATCATCAGCTCGCATAGGATGGAAAAATTGTTAAAAAAGGGCCATCATGGAGTGGTAGCTCAATTTAATGCCATCCAGGTAGTCGAAACCATGTCTCTGCCAATTCATCCTGAGATGCAACAGATTTTAAATAACCATCGGACGGTCTTTGACAAGCCTCATGAGCTTCCACCCTCGCGAGGGGAACATGATCATAGCATCACCTTGGTTCCAGGGGCCCAACCCCCAAATGTGCGGCCATACAGATATCCGTTCACCCAAAAGAATGAAATAGAAACAATCATCAAGGAATTGTTGGAAGCAGGTGTCATTCGTCCCAGCATTAGTACTTATTCATCCCCAGTGGTCATGGTCCTCAAGAAAGATGGGGAGTGGCAGATGTGTCCCAACTTCAGGGCCCTCAATAAGTTGACAGTCAAAGATAAATTTCCCATCCCGGTGGTTGACGATTTGCTGGACGAACTCAATGGGGCTCAATTCTTCACTAATTTGGATCTTCGCTCAGGCTACCACCAAATTCGCATGAAGGAAGTCGACATTCCCAAGACGGCTTTCAGAACTCATGAAGGCCATTATGAGTTCCTGGTCATGCCATTTGGTCTCTGTAATGCCCCCTCTACTTTTCAGAGCCTTATGAATCACATTCTCAAACCATATCTCAGAAAATTTGTCCTTGTCTTCTTCGATGACATCCTCATCTATAGTGGCACTTGGGCGGCACATCTTCAGCATGTAGATCTACTCTTGCAACTGCTCCGCAAGCATAAATTATTTGTCAAGATGTCTAAGTGTTCGTTTGGCATGGAAGAAGTTGAGTATTTGGGCCACATTGTGGGGCGTGAAGGTGTCAAGGTGGACCCCAAAAAGATCCAGGCAATGCAAGAATGGCCTCAACCTAAGACCTTGAAGAGCTTGAGAGGATTTTTGGGTCTCACAGGCTATTATCGTAAATTTGTCCGCAACTATGGCCGCATAACGAAGCCCCTCACTCAACTCCTAAAGAAAAATTCCTTCTTCTGGAACGAGGAAGCACAACAGGCATTTACTGCTCTCAAAAACGCCATGTGTTCCACTCCAGTCTTAGCACTACCTGACTTCGCCAAATCCTTTGTCATTGAATATGATGCTTCGGGTACAGGTATTGGGGCGGTCTTAATGCAGGAAGGGCGACCATTGGCCTTCACAAGCCAACAACTTAGTGGGAGGAATCTGGGCCAATCTACCTACGAGAAGGAAATGATGGCCATCTTACATGCAGTCGAGACCTAGCGACCTTACTTATTGGGGCGACGTTTCCAAATCCGCACAGATCATCACAGTCTTAAATATTTTTTGGAGCAACGCCTATCCTCCCCACAACAAAATAAATGGTTAGCCAAAATGCTGGGATATGATTATGAGATCATTTACAAGAAAGGGAAAGACAACAGTGTAGCAGATGCATTATCTCGCCAATTTGAGGAGGAAAGTACTCTGCTCACAATTTCCCTCCCCATTCCAGACTAAATTGAAGAGGCTCGCAGGGAATGGTTTTCACACCCCGGGCTCTCCCAACTCATTTCTCAATTGCAGGTAGATCCTAATTCCAGCAAGGGCTACTCGTGGCAGAATGATATTCTTCGCTACAAGGACAGAGTCGTAATATAACCAACATCCACCCTCAAAAGTCGCATTTTGGCAGAATTGCACTCATCTCCCATTGCAAGACATTCGGGCTTTCAGAAGACGTATGCTCGCACCAGAAGATCATTTTTTTGGACAGGCATGAAAAAGGACATCCTTACTTTCGTAGCAGAATGTGATGTCTGTCAACGCCACAAAGGGGAAACCGTCAACACACCAGGCACATTACAACCATTGCCCATTCCGGCATCAATTTGGACAGAGGTTTCTATGGATTTCATTACAGGTCTTCCAAAGTCAGGGAACAAGTCAGTCATCATGGTGGTTGTGGACCGACTGTCGAAGTATGCTCATTTCTGCGCCCTACCCCACCCGTTTACACCAACTTTGGTTGCTGAATCTTTCATGGATCAGATCTTCAAATTGCATGGCATGCCCACTTCTATTGTGTCCGACCGCGACCCGATCTTCACCAGTAATTTTTGGCAGGAACTCTTCAGAATACAAGGCACTCAACTCAAACTCAGTACTTCATATCATCCGCAAACAGATGGTCAAACCGAAGCCGTCAACAAATGTCTAGAAACCTACCTTAGGTGTTTCACTTCAGAAAAGCAACACCTTTGGGTACAGTGGTTACCTCTAGCTGAATGGTGGTATAACACCAACTATCATGCCACCACCAAAATGACTCTCTATGAAGCAGTCTATGGTCAACTTCCGCCTTCCCCTACTTCTTATCTCAAGGGGTGCTCCAAAGTACAAGCAATGGATCAACTCCTACAACACCGCGCAACCATGCTCGCCCATCTTAGAGAGAATCTTCATCAAGCTCAGAACCGCATGAAGCAACAGGCCGACCAACATCGCTCAGAGCGCCAATTTCAAGAAGGGGATCAGGTCTTTTTGAGGCTGCAACCATATAAGCAAACATCACTCAAAGACAAGGGTTGTCAAAAGCTCTCTCCAAAATTCTATGGACCATACCAAGTACTTCAGCGCATTGGAGAAGTGGCCTACAAGTTGGCTTTGCCACCTACGACAAAAATCCATCCAGTTTTCCATGTATCGTGCCCCAAGAAAGTGATTGGGAACAATTGCCGAGTTCAAACTAGTCTACCTGAATTGGACGAAGAAGGGTCAATCTGGCTTCAACCCGAACAGGTTCTAGACACACGAGACAAGCACCTGCGTGGCCGCATGATTAAGGAAGTCCTCGTCAAATGGAAAGACACCTCTCCGAAAGATGCAACTTGGGAACCAGCCACTATTCTTCAGCAGTTTCCGCAGCTTCAGCCTTGAGGACAAGGCTAGTCTTAAGGGGGAGGGCATGTTAGGGTCCCACCCTAACCCCCTTATTTATGTCATGGGATCACGTCATAGTCAAGAGTCAATAAAGCCCATATTAATATTTGTAAGTGGTTAACCCGCAATTAATGACGGGACCACAGTTAGTTGCAAATGGGCCATAGTATTAGATAGATGGTATTAATAAAACCCACGGTATTGGCCCGTGGTATTGCATGTATGAGTCATATATAAAGGATAGAGACTCCCTGCGAGGAGCATTGTGTCTTATTTTTGTAATCGAGCTCTGCTCTATTGGAGGTTTCCCCCTCGAAGAGGCATGTGAACATTGCTCTCTGAATAATAAAATCATTGCTATTTTGTGTTTTGGGTATCTTTTTCTTCGCATATTCTGTATTTGGGTATTATTTTGCAGGTTAAGAGCATAACAATATTTGGATTTGAGTAGCGTTTTTCTTTTGAGTCTTATAATAGTGATTTGGCGTTTTTTTCCAACTAATACTTCGATTTAAGCCTTTGGAGTGGTTTTCTTTATATCGGTATGCCCTGTTTTCCCTTATATGCATTGTTGAGTTCCGCAGGTGGAAACTCTGGTTTACACTAGAAAACCGTGAAAAACTTAGTCGGAATTGAGTTCCGGACTTGAAATCCTATTAAGTATGGCCGATACCCTTATCGGGTCTGCAACCAATATCGCATCGCTGTGTTGGAGCAGAGAGGGACTAGCCCTTTGAAGCGCCGAAGTCCGAAGTGCGACTTTCGGATCTGAAACTATATAAGGGAGGCTTTAATAACCTATCATGTCTGCAAAGTTTATCGCATCGCAAGACTTGAGCGGGAGGAGCCTGGCATTGGAACGTTGAAAACCCCGATTGTGATTGCCGATAAGGCTACAGTGTTATCGCATCGGGAAAGGGCGTTAGCGGAACGCGGTAGTGTTGTTCCACTTCTCGTGGAATCGCCGATAGCGACCTGCCGATAGTGTTATTCCATTTTTATGGAATAAAACCCCGCCGATAGCGTATTTGCATGTTAACGCATCCCATTGGGAAAAACAATGTCGACAGTGTATTTTCCTGTGAAATAGCACTACGACAATTAAACAACGCCGATAGAGTAATTTACGCTTATTTGCGTTATTTCCATTCAAAAGCCCGCCGATAGTGTAATTTATGCTTATTTGCATTATTGCCATTCAAAAGCCTACTGATAGTGTATTACGTGATTCCTTTGGAATTACAACTTTGATAGTGGAAAAGAAGACTCTATTGTGTAATTTGTTCCCGATACCAAGGGTTGAGGTGATTGAGGGGAAAAGAGTAGTAATAGTGGCCAAAAAGGAAAATTTATGAACAGTCAGTCTAGAAATAGATGACTAATACTCCAGTTAGGATTGAAGAAGGGTTTCAGCCAGAATTAGAGGAAATTATATCAGGATTAGGGCGTTTGTCTATATCGCCTGCACCCAGGCCACCAAATCACTGTTATGAGTTATATGTGAAATGGTTTTGAATCAAATAAGTAATGCAAACCTTATTTCATTTTACAATATCTATAGAACAAATTAGATGCTTAGGAAGCAAATGGGTAAACCAGTTCGGTAAGGAAGTTTCAAGTTAATGCTAAAAGGGTAAGTTATTCATGGGTAGCATAGGTCTAAATAGTTGGTCGTAGGCCCAACTTTTCTGTCAAGACAACACCTTGATTAAGGATGGTGAGTGCTAAAAGAAAAAGGGCAACGAACACCTGGTTCAAACAATCATCCTTACCCATGAAATTCTATCCCCAACCGATTTATTCCTCTGCCAGTCCCAAAGGGGACACCCAGGAAATCGTTCTGCCGCTAAAGGCTAATAAAATCAATGATTCTAACTTGAAGACTTAATAGCAAAGAGCCTCAACCAAATCTAGAACTGAAGTAGAATAATGTATAAAGACTGTAAAATTCCCGTTCAACAATCAGCACTGAAAACACATCATGGACAATTCCGCATTCAAGAAATAAAGATGAATATTCATATATCAAGAGCGAATATAAAATTTCCTTTAAAAAATATCAGGCAAGGAAGAATTCTTTAGAGCCAGTCCAAGTCATAAATAAACTTACCAAAAACCTCTGTGTTGTTCACCAGAATACCAACTCGAGGAAATTTTTTCAAGCATTCACATTATCTATGGGAATTGTTCCTACAATTAATTCCTATTTAGTTCAAGTCTAACTCGCAAACTAGAGAAGGAAACATCAAGATGGTATGTCGAGGGATTCCATACCGTCGTGCTTGTTCTGAAGGGTTCGTTCTGCTGCTCGCGATAGGAGCATAACATCTCGAAGGAAAACCCCAGCACCTCAGACCTCTGCAACCTGCAAGTCGAGCAGAAAGAGTCTCAGTGCTAAGCAATAGGAAACCTTTTTCAAGTTAAACTAACTAATTAAGAAATTATGCCTCACTTAGGGTAGCTGGGAAGGGTTTTCCATCTGCTGATAACAAAGAGGAAGCTAAAAGGGACATTGTGCCTTCACCTGTGTAAATGGACCAAAGATTACCGTCAGTTGTGGGTGAAAGATCAAATAAATGAGACGAAATAGAAAGCATCAGCACCAGGAAATAATAATAAAAATAACCTTTGCAAATAATATTACACCTGCCATTAAAGGTAGCTAGTTGGGTTCCCATGTTTTGGGAAGATTAAGGAAGATTCCAAGCACACCTGCAACAATGCCGAACGGTAGAAACGAAGACCAGATGCCGGTAGGTTTCCCGTTATGTTCCGAAGTTGCAGAATGAATAGTTGGGATCAGGCTCTGGTCGTTAATCCAAGAGTAGAACTCGAGTGTTGGGGGTATGATCTCTGCTGCAGGCGTGAGGATGAGCTCTGAGATCTGTTACCCTTCTATAAGGGCGGATGAGCACCACCTAGCAAACGGAAGAGCCTAGACCGGGCAGTTGGCAGTGTTAGGATTGCAAAGCTAAGTGGAGTAAATACAACAATACCTATAGCATAAATGCATCCGCGTGTAGATCTAAAGAGGAGGGAACCTAGGGCTGAACGTTAACTCACCTCTTCCACCACTACATTGGCATTAATGCCGAGTGCTTAGGATAGTTAATTTATGCACAGTTGATTAAGTTTAATCTCAGACATTAATAATTGCAGAACTAATGTATTCATGTAAGGTGTGTTGGATTAATTACGCTTCCAAGTAGGATTGTTATATGTGTGCGTAGTGTGTATATAGGAGTAGTAAATATCATTATAAGTTTTTTATGTTAGATATTTGTGTCTGTTACAATTGGTATCAGAGCCTCAGGTTACTACACTAAGGACGGGTTGAATGACTTTAGAAATAACAAAATGATTCTGATGCACATAGGAGCACCGGACGTAACCCAGAAGTATGGGTTCAATTGGGAGAAACAAATGTTGGCACCAATGTTGCTTTACTCGAAACAGTCCAGCAGTTAAGAACAGAAATGCAGAACCTACGTGCAGACAATGAAAGACTATGTCTGGAACAAGAGAAAATTATGAAAAGTTTATCAGATAGATAGAATCAGAGGAATCCAGACCCTAGTCAAGGAGAAGAAAACAGAACAGAAACACGTAGACAACAAGAACAACATCAGGAATCAGAAGGGGGACAAACTGGTAATGAGGAAGAGTCAGATAATGGTTCCAGCAAAAAGGGATTAAAAAGACAGAAGATAGAACTTCAGGGAGAATTCAAAAAGATCAAACCACCAAACTATAACGGTGAAACAGAAGAAGCGGCAGAGGCCTGGCTTATTAATATGAATAAATATTTCCAAATATATGAATATGATGAAAATTTGAGAGCAAGGCTAGCAATTTATCAGTTACAAGGCAAGGCCACCCTGTGGTGGGAAGAAATTAAAACAGTCAAGGAAATTAATGAGCAAGAGGTTACCTGGGAGCAATTCCAAAAGCATTTTAAGGATAGATATCTGACTGAGCGATTTTATGACGACAAAGCAAAAGAGTTTCATGACTTGAAACTAGGACAACAAACTATGGATGAATTTATAACTAAATTCACGTCACTATTAAGATACGTCCCTTATATTCGAGAAGAAAAGGCTAAAGTCCAACGCTTTATCAGCAGCCTGCCTGCCTTCATGAAAGAGAAACTGGAATTTGATAACCCAAAAATGATGGATGAAGCAGTTCGGAAAGCTCGGATCTGCTACCAGCAAATGAGACAGAAAGGTGAAGTGCATAAGAATTGGCCAAGTAAGAAGGGTAGAATTTTTTTACAAATAATAAGAATATGAAGAACTCAGGAACTAGATTCTCAGGACGCAAAGTACCAAATGGACCTGTTAATCGAAATCAACAGAAGTACAGACCTCAGAGTGATATAAGACAAAATGAGGCATCAAGTAAGTTGGAAACCAGTTAGGTTCCCCGACCGCCGTTGCAGTGTTGGGGTTGCGGGGAACCCCATTACTACAAGAACTGTCCTCATAGAGGAAGAGCGGAACCTATTGCAAATATTCATGAAGCTTCTACTGTGGGTGATGTGGCACGAAACGTACCTCGAATCAATGCAACACTAGAAGATCGCCAAGCGGATTATCAACCTTCAATGGTGGAACTTGAAGGTAAAATATCTGATCATCCTGTTTCCATTTTAATAGATCCAGGTGCTAGTTTGAGCTATGTCAGTCCCAGAATAGTTGATGAATGCCATCTAAAAAGTTCAAAATTTAAGAACCCTTGGTTGGTTCAATTAGCTACCAGTGCAAAAAGAAAAGTTTGTGCAAAAGTAGAGGGTTGTGAAATAAAATTAGCAGAACAACAAATTAGGACAGATTTAAATATATTACCATTAGGCTCTTACGATGTCTTGATAGGCATGGACTGGCTGGAGCGGCAGTGGGCCTTAGTAAACTGTAAAGATAAGACCATTGATTTTCTGTCTAATGATGGTACTAGAATAGAGATTCAGGGAGTCAAGAGAGAAGTCAAGTTGCGATCTGTTACAGCCCACCAACTGGCAAGATGTATGCGTAAGGGTTGTCAAATATATGCGGTTCAAGTGGGATTTACAAACTCCAAAGATAAAGTGTCAGCCTTAGAGGAAATACCTGTTATACAAGAATTTAAGGATGTGTTTCCAGAAGATATTCCTGGACTACCACCCAAGAGAAGCCTCGACTTTACCATAGAACTGGTCCCTGGAGTGGCACTGGTATCAAAGGCACCCTACAAAATGAGTGTTCCTGAGTTAACTGAATTAAAAATCCAGCTGCAGGTTCTGTTGGATAAAGGGTATATCCGACCCAGTGTATCCCCTTGGGGAGCCCCGGTTCTGTTCGTAAGAAAGAAGGATGGTACTTTGCGGTTGTGCATAGATTTCAGACAACTGAACAAGTTGACCATAAAGAATAAGTACCCCTTACCCTGGATCGATGACCTCTTCGATCAGGTTAAGGGAGCAATGGTATTTTCAAAGATTGACTTAAGATCTGGATATCACCAAATTCGAATTAAAGACAAAGATATCTTCAAGACTGCTTTTAGAACTCGCTATGGCCACTACGAGTTTGTAGTCTTTCCATTTGGCCTTACTAATGCCCCAACAACCTTCATGAGCATGATGAATGGAGTTTTCCATTCTTATTTGGATAAATTCATCCTTATATTCATTGATGACATTCTCGTATACTCCAGAAGTATTGAAGAGCATAAAGAACACCTTCGCATAATACTGCAAACCTTAAGAGTAAATCAACTTTTTGCTAAATTCATCATCTGTGATTTTTATAAAGATCAGATTCAGTACCTAGGACATGTTATATCCTCTGAAGGTATAGCAGTCGATTCAGAGAAAATAAAAACCATTATGAATTGGCCTATTCCAGCCAATGTGGCAGACATACGTTCTTTCATGGGACTTGCAGGTTATTATAGAAGATTTATAAGGGGATTTTCCAAGGTCGCTTACCCAATTACTTCCTTACAAAAGAAGGGAACAACTTTCAAATGGTCGAAAGCCTGTCAAGAAAGTTTTGATAGGTTGAAGCATTTGCTCACCACAACTCCGGTATTAAAAATTGCAGATCATGAAGAGGATTTTATAGTTTGCACAGACGCATGCAAAGAAGGTGTGGGTGGCGTTTTAATGCAGAATGACATGGTCATCGCTTATGAATCTCGTAAACTCAAGGAACATGAACATAAATATTCTGCTTACGATTTGGAGCTAACTGCAGTAGTGCATGCCTTGAAAGTATGGCGGCATTATTTGTTGGGAAAAAGATTTCTGCTCAAAACAGACCACAGTAGCCTAACCAGCTTTTTCAATCAGCCTACCTTAAATGCATGCCAAGCTCGATGGACTGCATTCTTAAGCGAATTTGATTTTGAAATCAAGCATTTGAAAGGAAAAGAAAATAGGGTGGCAGATGCGTTAAGTAGAAAGCTGCACCACATTTATGAAATTTCTTTTAGTCAAGTTGAACTTAATTTTGTGGATCAACTAAAGGAGGCAGCCTAGAAGGATCCTGAATATAGCTACCTATGGCAGCAAGTAAAATCTACACAAGGTTCGACAAAGCAAAGGGAGTATAGTATTAACTCTGAAAACTTATTGTTGTTCAGAAACCGTATTTACGTACCTAATCAATTGTCTTTGAAGCAAAGTATGTTAGATGAATTTCACAGAAGCCCCTATGCTGCTCACCTGGGCTATCAAAAGCTTTTGATGGCTATCAAGAAAGCCTACTACTGGCCTAGAATGAGAAAATATATTGCCGAGTACCTAGCTAAATGTCTAGAGTGTCAGCAAGTCAAGGCGGAACACCAGCACCCTGCTGGATTGTTGTAGCCACTACCTATTCCTGAATGGAAATGGGATACTATAACTTTGGATTTTATAATGGGATTGCCGCGGTCTAAAAGACAGAATGATTCAATTATGGTTGTGGTAGATAAGTTGAGCAAGACAACTCATTTCATACCTGTCAAATCCACGTATCAAATAGCTCAAATAGCCGATATATTCATGAGGGAAATTTTCAGGCTACATGGTATGCTGAAAGTCATAATATCTGATAGGGATGTTAAGTTTACCTCTGCTTTTTGGAAAGCATTGTTTACCAGGTTAGGTACACAGATCCACTTCAACACTGTGTATCACCCCCAGACTGATGGGCAAACCGAGCGAGTGAATCAAGTGGTAGAAGACATGTTGCGCATGTATGTGATGCAACAACCTGGGAAATGGGAAGAGTATCTACATCTGGTAGAATTCGCGTACAACAACGACTATCATGAGTCACTTAAAATGAGTCCTTTTGAAGTACTTTATGGAAGGAAATGTACCATACCTGCAAACTGGAATAGTCCGGAGAATAAAATGATATTAGGACCAGATATGTTGGAGGAAATGGATAAAACCGTGAAAAGGGTTCAACAAAATTTGAAGGCTGCCCAAGACAGGAAGAAAATGTACGCTGATAAAAAGAGAACTTACCGAGAATTTCAGGTGGGAGATCACGTGTATGTGCGGATTAAACCAAAGCGGAGTACGTTGAGGTGGGGAAAGTGTGCTAAGTTGGCCCCCCGGTTCTATGGCCCATTCCAAATTTTGGACAGAATCGGGCCAGTGGCCTACCAACTAGCCCTGCCTAGCCACATTCGGGTCCATAATGTATTCCATGTTTCCCTTTTAAAGAAGTATGTGTATGACCCCAGACATATCATAAATTGGCAAGAACTTCAGGAATATATATATATATATATATATATATATATATACATACATATACATACATACATGTATAAATATACAGATATATATGTATATGTATATATATATATATATATATATATATATATATATGTGCATAGATAGATGTGCATAACACAGAATTTACTTATTTAAGGATGTAGTGGTTATGTACATGTCAATTATATAACAATGATATTTGTGGTAGGTCGAACTGGAAGGAGAATTCCTGGTCGAACCCCTGCACATACTCGATCAGAGAGAAGTAACATTGCGGAAACGAGCTATCATCCAGGTTAAAGTGCAATGGAAGCACTTTAGCCCGGAGGAAGCCACTTGGGAAGATAAAGACTTCATGCAGGAGGCGTATCCGGAATTATTCCAAGAACAGATGGAAAAATGAACACCGGGGACGGTGTTCTGCTAAGAGGGGGAAGATGTGACACCCCAGGACTTTAAGTTACTTTTAATTTCATGTTTTTTACTTTACAATGAGAAAACAAACTCTTGTTTTTACTTTTGAGAAATGGACAATAAATAGATTCAGTAATAACAATAGTTTTTTTTAATAAAATAAATAATTATGGCAGATGTGATATTCCATGGGGAATTCTAAAAAAAAGAATTACTGATGAACCTCAATAACTCTCTTTTACCCAACAGTTAACAGTTATCAGTTAAAGAAACAGTTACCCTTCCTCTACTCTTCTCTTACATAAGGGAAGGGAGAAGGAGGGAGGGGGTGCTTTTTCTGGAAAAAGAAAAAGAAATATTCCTTGAGCTGAAGGAGGTTTCAGTGGGAACGAATCTTGAAGAGACTTCCCTGGAGGAAGTAGAAACCATTGCTGGCTGGACCTGGAGTCTTGAGGCCAAAGCAATAGAAACTGCTACATTAGAGATAACTGATTATTGGGAAAAGAGGAGCTTGGGGGGAGAATACTTGACGTGATTGCAAGGTTCTCATAGGAAGGGTGGAGAGGTTCATTGATTGTAGTTTAGTCTTGTCATGGTAGATAAGTGAAATTGGTTAATTATGTTATGAAAATTTCGATTAAATGCTAATCTGGCCATAATGTGTAATTAGAAAATAAACATTATGATATTGGATTTGTGTTTTTCTTTAATTTTGTGTCAGTTAGAAAAAGAATGTAACATAAAATAGAAGTAAGTTAATTATCATGCAAGTATATATTATTATGAAACAACTGTTATGAATTAGCTATGGAGTAGTTTTGAATCAGTTAAGTAATGTAAATTTTATTCTGTTTACAATATCTATAGAATTAATTATCATGCAGGTATATATTGTTATGAAACAACTGTTATGAATTAGCTGTGGAGTAGTTTTGAATCAATTAAGTAATGTAAACTTTATTCTGTTTACAATATCTATAGAATTAATTATCATGCAGGTATATATTATTATGAAATAGATGTTATGAATTACTTATGGAGTAATTTTGAGTCAGTTAAGTAATATAAACTTTATTCTGTTTACATTATCTATAGAATTAATTATCATGCAGGTATATATTGTTGTGAAATAGCTGTTATGAGTTATCTGTGAAATGGTTTTGAATCAAATAAGTAATGCAAACCTTATTTCATTTTACAATATCTATAGAACAAATTAGACGCTTAAGAAGCAAACGGGTAAACTAGTTTGGTAAGGAAGTTTCAAGTTAATGCTAAAAGGGTAAGTTATTCATGGGTCGCATAGGTCTAAATAGTTGGTCATAGGCCCAACTTTTCTATCAAGACAACACCCTGATTAAGGATGGTGAGTGCTAAAAGAAAAAGGGCAATGAACGCTCGGTTCAAACAATCATCCTTACCCATGAACTTCTATCTCCAACAAATTTATTCCTAGGCCAGTCCCAGAGGGGACACCCAGGAAATCATTCTACTGCTAAAGGCTAATAAAATCAATGATTCTAACTTGAAGACTTAATAGCAAAGAGCCTCAACCAAATCTAGAACTGAAGTAGAATAATGTATAAAGACTGTAAAATTCCCGTTCAACAGTCAGCACTGAAAACACATCATTTACAATTCCGCATTCAAGAAATAAAGATGAATACTCATATATCAAGAGCGAATATAACATTTCCTTCAAAAAATATCAGGGAAGTAAGAATTCTTTAGAGCTAGTCCAAGTCATAAATAAACTTAGCAAAAACCTCTACATTGTTCACCAGAATACCAACCAGAGGAAAATTGTTCAAGCATTCACATTATCTATGGGAATTGTTACTACAATTAATTCCTATTTAGTCCAAGTCTAACTCGCAAACTAGAGAAGGAAACCTCAAGCTGGTATGTTGAGGGATTCCATACCGTCATGCTTGTTTTGAAGGGTTCATTCTGCTACTTGCGACAGGAGCATAGCATCTCGAGGGAAAACCCCAGCACCTCAGACCTCTGCAACCTACAAGCCAAGCAGAAAGAGTCTCGACGCTAAGCAATAGGAAACCTTTTTCAAGTTAAACTAACTAATTAAGAAATTATGCCTCACCTAGGGTAGATCGGGGAGGGTTTTCCATTTGCTGATAACAAAGAGGAACCTAAAAGGGACATTGCGCCTTCACCTGTGTAAATGGAACAAAAATTACCATCAGTTGTGGGTGAAAGATCAAATAAATGAGACAAAACAGAAAGCACCAGCACCAGGAAACAATAATAAAAATAACCTTTGCAAATAATATTACACTTGCCATTAAAGGTAGCTAGTTGGGTTCCCATGTTCTGGGAAGATTAAGGGAGATTCCGAGCACACCTGCAACAATAACGAGTGGTAGAAACGAAGATCAGATGCTGGTAGGTTTCCTGTTCTGTTCCGAAGTTACAGAATGAAGAGCTGGGATCAGGCTCTGGTCGTTAATCTAGGTGAAGAACCTGAGTGTTGGGGATATGATCTCTGCTGCAGGTGCGAGGACGAGCTCCGAGATATGTTCCCCTTCTCCAAGGGAGATGAGCACCACTTGGCAGACGGAAGAGCCTGGATCAGGCAGCTGGCAGTGTTAGGACTGCAAGCTAGCTGAGCGGAGTAAATACAACAGTACCTATAGCATAAATGCATCCGCGTGTAGAGCTAAAGGGGAGGGAAACCAGGGTTGAACGTTAACTCACCTCCTCCACCACCGCATTTGCATTAATGCCGAGTGCTTAGGATAGTTAATTACATGCACAGTTGATTAAGTTTAATCTCAGACATTAATAATTGCAGAACTAATGTAATCCTGTAAGGTGTGTTGGATTAATTACGCTTCCCAGTAGGATTGTTATATGCGTGCGTAGTGTGTATATAGGAGTAGTAAATTTCATTATAAAAAAAAATTATGTTAGATATTTGTGTCTTACATCATGGTAGCAAAGGAAAAGTTGTTGATTTTTTTGTTTTTGCAAAAAGCTCAAAGATAAAACTTCTAAGTATTTTATAATAATTATATTTACAGATAATTATTTATGATAATAGTTATTAATTATAAAAGCTATTGGTAAACAACAACAAAAATTATGATTAATGTAATTGGAAGAGAAAAAAAAAATAGAAACAAACAAGAAAAAAGTCAAATTAAAAAGTAAAAGAACTAAAAAAAAATATTGGGAAAATTTGTTTTAATTATTTTTTCCTCTTTAAAAAAACCATAGAAATATATGTGTGCATGTGTGAAATTAAAAAGTAATAAAACTAAAAAAATTAGTGAAATTTTTTTAATTATTTGTTCTCTTTAAAAAAAACTATAATTCATGAAAATGGAAATAATAAAAAAAATGAAAAATTTAAATAGAAAGGAAATAACTAAAAACAAAAAATTATTAACTAATAAAAACCAAAGTTACTAAACAACCCATAATAAGACCTCAACCAATCACCTTACAAATAAATAAATTTAAATAATAATAAAAAATAACAAAAAATGAATTCCTAATGTTAAATTATTGATAAGTGGCATAAATTTTTGGTCAAAGACAAACTAATAGAGAATCAAAAGAAAAAATGAATGTGTAATACCATACCTGTCACAGATATAAAAAAATAAAGTTATATACACACAAAAATAAAAATATTTTCAAAATAAAATAAATATAATTAGTTAAATTATGGATAAATAACATAAATTTTTGGTCAAAGACAAATTAATAAAAAATCTAATACATACCTACCATAAATATAAAAAATAAAGTTATATCCACACACAAAAATAAATATATTTTCAAAACAAAATAAATATAATTAATTATTTTATTTTACAGAATAAGATAATGCCGAAATAATTGCAACACATTTATATATGGATAAATATAACAACTTTGAAATATAAAAATTGGATACCAATGCTTTTTAATATAAAAAATTTATTTTTCAAACATTTTGATTATAATTTTTTATCTTTCTAAAGTCTCTGTATAGTTGTCAAAACCGAACATTAACCACAAGATTATTGGAGAAAACAATGCCCAATATTTCATTGAATAAACAAGTTCCTTGAAAAAAGCCAAACTTAAAGGGAATGGCCAATATTTTATTGTCAACTTTACTTGCTAAGCAAGGCACATGAGCGGCAAGACCTCCGGACCTTCATTATTCTCCAATATTCAAACGAAAGTCTCAATCTGTACAACATCACCGAGGCCCTTAAGAGGAAGGAACAAGAGGAAGAAGCAAAAGAGAAATATTTATATGAATAATGGGACCTGAAGAACTATAGTTTAGATGGTGCTGAAATAATATGAGATTTATGTATAAATATAAAATGGTTTTTTTTTAAAAAGTTATATATATAATGTGTGGTTGATAAGTGTGGATAGGTAATGAGAGTGAAATATTGAATGAATAGTGGTAAGATGTTTAGAATTATCATTATCAATGTAGGAGGTTACTATTATCAATTAGGGATGTTGTCATTACTTAGTGATGAGGAGGTTACTATTATCAATTAGGGATGTTGTCATTACTTAGTGATGAAATTGGTTATTATTAGCGTAATGTGAATTGATGGTAAGTGGATGAAAGTGTAATGCATGGGAAAATTTTTTGTTGAATCTTAATATATGTGCAATTAACATTTTATTAGTCACATTAAAGTTTTAAACATAAGTTTGTGTAATCAAAGCTTTCCATTAAAGAGTGATGATGAAAATATTCATAGCATCTTAAATCCTAGTCACACAGGGCAATGCTATCACCAAAGAAAACTTTCCTCTGACACCCCATTCCTAATATGGGGAAGCCTATCAGTATAATTATAATGGTAGTCTAAAAAATGTTATAATTTGGATTGTTTTGGTCATATTTTTTCAATTGTTTTTGTTTAAAATTTGGTTAAAAAATTAAAGGAATTGTTAGAATTGTAAATAGCAGTTATTGAGATTGTACAATTTAAGAACAATAAGTCTTTTTGAGGACGTTAAACTAATTAAAATATTTGAAATGCAATTTCAATGATGGAAATTATAATTTTATTAAAAACTATATAACCAAATTCCGATGATGATTGTCCAAAAAAATCCAATTCATTTAGACGTCTTCAGTATTATAACTTTAATATAATAATATATTTAATATATTATATTATTAGGAAACTATACTCTTCAAACATATAGCCAATATTGCTTTCTTTTTTAAAACAAAAATTGGTGAACTTTATTTATATAAAAGATTGTGGCAAATAGCCCCAAGGGTTAGCTCAATCGGTCAAGTCGGGGCCTCGCTAATGGGAGGTCACAGGGTCGAAACCCGAAAGCTCTTGGGGTTAGGTCTGTGGTGACCGAGGGGTGGACCCCCTTCGGGTGGGGTCCACCCAGATTTATCGAACCTGGAGTAGCGGATCAACTGACCAGGATACGTGAACCAGCTGGAAAAAAAAAAAAGATTGTGGCAAATGCACACATTTGGGTCACATAAGTAAATAATCCATGTAGTATTAGGGGTTGCAGTCACTTGCTATTTATGATTTATAGTTTAAAAACCATCCCAAATACCCATTCATACAAATATTTACTTGTAGAAATTAATAGAAATTTGCTACTACTGATGAATTCAAACTAAACTCAAGAGATTACAAATTTCCTCTACTATTCCACGGAATGGAGATCATAATTTAGAAACACATGCAACCATCAAAACCACAAGAACACAATGATTTTACAAGGGAACCCAACTGTGAAAAAACCCTCCCCTGCTTTTCGTTAATCAGATGAGAATGAGAAACTATTACAATGTCTTGCTTCAATCCAGAAGCACACCCTGCACTGTAAACCTGTTCTCTTGCTGACTGCCCTGCTCTGGCAACACTTAGCCAATTCAAGGCCCCAACTTCCTCTTATTTCCTTGCGCAATCCTTAAGGAAATTAGCTCTTAAAAGATAGGAATTTCATCCCATTTGCTTGTGCAATTCCAAAGGAATGGTTCACCTTCTTAACTACCAAGCCTATACACTCAACTAATATACAATTGATAATTACAATGTGCCTTTTCCTCCACTCCAGCTAGGCAATTCAAATTCCATTCATGTCTAGGCTATTTTTCCCTGATTGACTAGTTTAACTAAGAGATCACTGAGTTCGCAACAACTCTACTACTCAACTGGCCTTCAATTGACTTAACTAGTTACTTGAGCTTACTTAACTGAGTCAAACTGAAAATAACTAAATTAGATAGCTAAATTTTAGCAATCACTACATGCACAACTCTACTTCTAGCATATAACTCAAATTTACTGAGTAAAATAGTAGACAAGGCCATGTCACTCTAGCTAACTTCCATCCAAGTCATCCTACTAATGTGGAAAATCGAATTACTAAATTTGACTAAGGCACAAGTCAAATTTAGCCTTTCTTGCTACAATTTTAAAACACCCTCTTAGCAAGAAATGGATTTTGCACCACCCTTATCCTGCACATGTGGAATTCGAATTTGCCTC
The DNA here is from genome assembly GCA_031772625.1 of Pinus tabuliformis. Lineage (NCBI taxonomy): Eukaryota > Viridiplantae > Streptophyta > Pinopsida > Pinales > Pinaceae > Pinus > Pinus tabuliformis. The sequence continues at coordinate 271,844,311 of CM062813.1, forward strand.
TTGACAATGTCTTTTTGAAGATATATGCATCATGCTCCTCAGTTGGAATGTACTATAGCATCATAATTCTCCTCTGCACACAATCCCACAAGTGATGGTACATGATATCAATGTGCTTGGACCTGTCATGAAATATTGGATTCTCAGAGAGTTTAATACAACTCTGATTATCACAATAAATCACTGTCGGATCCATCTCCTAACTGAAAAAAACCCACAAGTATTTTCCTCATCCATATGGCCTCACATGCTTCTTGACTTGTAGCCATGTATTCAACCTCTACTGAGCTAAGTGCCATAGACCTTTGTTTCTTGTTATACCAAGAAATAGTTGCAGACCCAACATTGAAGATAACACCTGAAGTAATTTTCCTATCTGATGGACTCCCTGCCCAATCTACATCAGTGAAGCCTTGGAGCTTCACTCCCTCTATCCTCTTGTACCATAACCCATACTCGGTTGTGCCTCTGAGGTACCTCAACACATGATTTTCTGCCTTCCAATACAGCGTGGTAGGCTTCACCATGGCTTGACTCAACTGATTAATTGCATAGCATATGTCAATCCTTGTGTTCACTAGATACATCAAGGATCCCACAAGCTGTCTGTAGATGGTAGCATCTACTACCTCTCCTGAAGAAGCACTCTCCTTCCTCTAGTTTGTAGCTAGAGGTGTGTCCATAGGCTTGCAGTTCTCCATGTGAAATCTTTGAAGTATTTCAGAGGAATACTTCCCTTAACTCACAAACAACTCACCATCACCATGCCATACTTCCATCCCAAGGAAGTAATGCATCAAGCCCATGTATTTCATCTCAAGTCCTCTTGAAAGGTCCTCCTTGCAAGAGTGGATCAATTGCTCATCCCTTCTAAGTACAAGTCTCCAAGATACAATACCAAGATAAGAAACATTCCATCTACCACAATGTGATATATATTGGCATCTGTGTCACTTTTGGTGAAGCCCAATCCATTGAGATATGTGTCAATCCAAGTGTACCATGCTCGAGGCGCCTATTTGAGACCATACAGGGCTCTCTTGAGTCTACACACATGTGTCTCCTTGTCATATGTCTCAAATCCCTTTGGCTGCTCTATGTAAATTTCTTCCTCAACAACACCATTGAGAAAGGTGGTCTTCACATCCATCTAATGGATCTTCCACCCCATCTGTGAAGCTAATGATAAAATGGTTATGATGGAGGAATATATTGCAACCGGGGAAAATGTTTCCTCATAGTCCACTCCCTCTACCCGAGAGAAGCCTTTGGCCACAAATATGGCCTTGTACTTCTTGATGCTCCCATTAGCTACATGCTTCACTTTGTAGATCCATTTGGAACCAACCACTAACTTGTTCTCTGGTCTTGACACCACCTCCCATACATTGTTCTTCATAATGGAGTCATACTCCTCCACCATGGCATCAATGCACACTGGTTGAGAAATTGCTTCCTCAAATGAAGAAGGCTTTGTCTCAATAAGTTCTGTCATGAGAGCTATATACCCAGTGTGCATGTCTAGTGACCTACTCTACATGTGCTGAGATATAGGAGCTCCTATGTGCTCCCATGCATCCTGTACCAAATTGTCAGATACTCTAGTTCTCTTACTCCCCTCTTTGGAAGATTCTGGTTGAGTGGGTGCCTCCACTCAGGTTCTTGTATACTCCATTTCTGGCTACTCCACAACATCCCGAAGATCTGCATGGTTTTCCTCCTTTGGATCTAGAAACTCCTCCTCCGGTGGGATACTTAGCTCTTAGTCTATAGAGCATCTCATAGCCTTCTCCTCATCAAATTTGACATCTCTCCTCACAATTGTCACCCTGGGTAAGGGAAAATGTACCCTATAGTTACGTGGAGTCTTTGCATATCCTACAAAGACTCCCATCTCAGTTGTAGGCTCAAGTTTCTTCCTGTTATCCTTGGATACATGACAATACACAATAGCTCCAAAAATTTGAAAATGAGATACATCTAGCTTCCTCCCAAAGAAAGCTTCTTCGAGTGTGATCATGCCAAGTATTCTATGAGGGCTCTTGTTCTGTAAATAAAATGCAATGTTTCATGCTTCTTCCCATAGATGTAATGGCAACCCTTGATCATGCAACATGGCTCTTATTTCTCCCACTATGCTTTTGTTCTTCCTTTCAACCACCCCATTTTGTTGTGGGTTATGGGGTGCTATCAGTTCTCTTCTAATACCCTCTTTGGCACAAAACTCCTTGAAGGTGTTAGATACATATTCTCCTCCATTATCACTTCTTAGGGCTTTCAATTTCTGACCAGTCTCCTTTTCAACCAATGCTTTGAATTCAACAAATTTTGAGAAAAATTCATCCTTCTTTCACATGAAGAAGATCCAACATTTTCTAGAAAAGTCATCAATAAAAATTACATAATACGTGTGCTTTGTTATAGAGGTTGTAGAAAGCGGTCCACATATATCAGAGTGGACTCGCTCCAATATTGCTCCAGCTCTTCTATCTCAGCCCTAGAAGGTGGATTTGACATATTTCCCCAATGTGCATCCCTTGCAGACATCATGCTGGTCAAGGGTGCATTTCAAGAGACCAATGGTAATCTATTGCATGATTTTTAAGGCCCCATGGTGTAAGTGTCCCATTCGCCTATGCCAGAGTGCTGCAACATCTCGAATTTGCACCTTTTATGCCTCTCTTATCAGTGAAACACAAGCTTCCACCTCAAGTTTGTAGATATTTTTCACTCTAACTCAAATCTGTTTCACTTGCCCATTAGCTACATGTCTTGGAAAGGCTTTCCTCTTACTAAAAACAACATCATAGCCTCTATCCTCCAATAAAGATACAAATATCAAGTTCTTCTTCAACACATGTACATACATGACATATTTTAGATGAAGATGGGAGCCTAAATCCCTCTTAAAGGTTATAGTTCCAATCCCTTTGGTATTGTATCGCCCATCATCCCGAGTTCTATGTGCATCTGGAGATCCTTCTTCTCTAGGCTACTGAAGAATTCTTTGCATGTTGTCATATGGAACAAGGCACCTAAATTTAGATACCACACACTCCCTATTATAGTGTTGGCCATGATTTACCTCTTTCTCCTCCTGAAGGCTTCTTGTTAGACTTCTTGTGCAGACACTTTGTTGCATAGTGTCCAAATTCATGGTAGTGAAAACATTTTATCTTGCTTAGGTCCTTCTTCTTGCCATTGTTTTAGCTGGACTCTGGCTTTCTTTGGGCCTTATTTCCCTTAGCTTTATTTCCCTTCCCAACCAAGGAAAAATTCTCTTCCTCCTCATATTTGGATGTTACTCCATCTCTAGTGTTCCTTCAAATTTCTTCCTGCACCAAATCAGACCAAAATCTCTCCCAATTTGGCAATTTGTCCCTTCCATTTACAGAGTCTTAGTAGTTGTGCCAGGATTTTGGAAGGCCTAGGAGATATAGGCTCACTAGATTGAAGAGGGTATATTTTCTCCAACTCCTCCACGTTCATCTAGACACTGAGTGAATCTGGAGAGGTAATGTGAAATGGTTTCATTTTTCTGCATGCGAATGTTTTTGAACTTGTCCCTCAATGCCAATTTCATGGCATCACTACCTTTTTTGAATAGCTCAGTGAGGGTTTTCCACATAGAATATGGAGTTCCCTTTCCATGTAAATTAAAGACTATGTGGACTCTCACACCCTCCAGGAAAATCCTTCTAGATTTTGTGGTATCCTTCTTCCACTGGGCTAACTATTGTGCATCTGATACTGCCAGTTTTGGAATGTCAGTTTTGGTGTACTCCAACACTCCATTATCATCGAGTACAACCTCCACCCTGTCCTTACAAGCTATGAAATTTGAGTTTCCCTCAATGGCATACTCCAATCTCAATCCGTTGAGAGATATTTTCCCGCACAAAAGAAAACTGCTTCACTGAATTTACAAATCAAAATATCTAAAGGAGAAGATCTATTGACTAGTTGCTAGTGTGATTCCTGCTTTGATACCATGTAGAAATTAATAGAAATTTTCTACTACTATGAATTCTAAATGAAATCAAGAGATTACAAATTTCCTCTACTATTATGCGAAATGGAAATCACAATTTAGAAACATGTGCAATGACATGCAACCATGAAAACCAAAAGAACACAATGATTTTACAGGGGAACCCAACTGGGAAAAACCCCTTCGTTTTTTTTCCTTAATTAGATGAGAATGATAAATTATTACAATGTCTTGCTTCAATCCAGAAGCACACCTTACACTATAAACCTATTCTCTTACTAACTTTCCTGCTCTAGCCAACACTTAGCCAATTCAAGGCCCCAACTTCCTCCTATTTCCTTGCACAATCCTTGAGGAAATTAGCTCCTAAAAGATAGGAATTTCCTCCTATTTTCTTGCACAATTCCCAAGGAATGATTCACTTGCTTAACTGCCAAGCCTGTACACTCAACTAGTATACAATTGATAATTACAATGTTCCTTTTCCTCCACTCCAACTAGGCAATTCGAATTCCATGCATGTCTGGGATATTTTTAGCTGATTGACTAGTTTAACTAAGAGATCACTAAGTTAACAAAAATTCTACTACTCAATTGACCTTCAATAGACTCAACTAGTTAATTGAGCTCTATTATCTGAGTCAAATTGAAAGTAACTGAACTAGATTGCTAAATTTTAGCAATCACTACATGCACAACTCTAATTCTATCCTATAACTTGAATTTACTGAGTAAAATAGTAGACACGTCCATGCCACTCTAACTAACTGCCGTCCAAGTCATCTTGTTGATGTGGAAAATCAAATCACTAAATTTGACTAAGGCACAAGTCAAATTTAGCCTTTCTTGCTACAATTCTAACATTACTAGATCCAAAAGGATTGAGACCTCAAAAGTAGGGAATTATTTAGTTGACAAGTTGCTCATTAATTAAAAAAATCATTTTTTTCCTAATTGGGTTGCCAAATTGGCTTGGGAGTCAACCAATTTTTTGTTATGTCATCACACATGGAACCATTCAATCTTGCAGTTCATTTTTTTGACCAAAGTTCTAATTCTACTAAGAATGGATTCTAATCTAAGATCTCTGGCCTTTGTTCCAAATTGCATGTGCTTAGGATGATAAATTAATTCGCTAGAGCAAGAAGATGTCGTGGATGGAATGTGTGAGTTAGGATAATGCCTTGCAAAAGAGCACATGCGTTTGTTAAATTTAATTTCACTTTGTAGGAATTTAAATCTCTTTTTTACAACTAGCATTTACACCTGTAGGAATGGAAATAAATCACACTTGCAAAAATGGAAATAAATCATGCTTGCATAAAATACAAATAAATTACTCTCAGACATGCACAAATAAATCACTCTTACAAGAAAGTAAATGCCACAACCTTGTCAAGTTTTCAATAATTAATACCCAATTCATGATCATGTTAAGACTTGTCTCATGGATTTGTGCTTACTTTTTAGAATCACACTAGAGCATGAAACGTTCTTGAAGCAACTATAAAATGTCCTATTTTCTCAAAGAAAATTGTGCTAACTATAGGAAACCAATTAAATTTTCTTAAGAAGCAATTTGTAATCGAGATTTATTGCAATTAAAGCACTCTATAAAGTCCTTAAAACAGCTGAACAATCCTTCTTAAAGAAGAAATACCAAACAATGCTACTTACACAAAATGAAAATGCAAGTTATGCAAATATGAAAACATAGTTAAATTTCTATAACAAGAACTTGTTTTGCACACTAAATTTAATTTACACTCGATCAATAACTATAACCTGCAAGAAGGATTAGTTAACCACACTTTGTAAAGGAACTAGAAACTAGTTTACAAAACCTACTAAAGTTATAATATGACCTATCCTGGGAGGGGAGATTGCCTCCTTAGACGCAATACTAAATTAAAAAGGAAATAATTACTTAATTAAATCCACATTCACATCAACAGAGTACTGGTATCAAGCTTTATTGAATTTTTGTACTAATTAGAAAGTAATTTATGTGCAACAATTTTTTACAATATTGATTTTTTTTTAGGAGAGGTGGCATGTCTCTTATATATTAGCCCCTCATTTGAATAATATAAGAAACCTATATATTACAAATATTGTTATATCAAGAATTGTTCATTGATTTTCAAACTCGAGATTAACTACCTCTAAATCAGTTAACCCAAGACCAAGTGAATCATATAATTTTAGATTACTAGTTATTTGGATGCAGGTTTTTACATATCAGGTAGATTCATGTTGGTACGCTAGAACTTGTATCTCACCTTAGTAATATCCCCTCATTCATCATGGTCTCATTTTTTCATTACGCCTTGTTTCATTGTATCTAGACTAGAAATGGTTGTAGTTGTGTCACCATTGCTATGAAATTGGTGACAACAACTCCCAAATCTCTAAAAAACTTATTTTGTGGATATGCCATATGTATTTTTTAGTTGGCTATAGTATAATCATTATTCTACTATGGTATCACTATGTTTCTCTTGTAGCCAGTTATGTTGTGGGATCCTTGTGTTTTTCATAAAACCTAATTCTATTATAGGATCCTTGTCTTGCAAAAGAGTTGTAACAACCACCAATCCATGGTAAGTATCAAAATGGCTCTAATTAACTTATAGTCAACTAGAGATAATAAAACTAGCTAATTAATACCAATCCAAAATTCACTTTGAGCACAAAAAAAGAGGAAAATATAGGAAAAATTAAGTCAAATGGTATGCTAAGGAGAGTCGAAATAGTACAAGATGATGCTAAAACAAGGGCTCATCATCTCCATCCAACTGAACCTATTGCACACCTTCATGCTATTCAATCAACTCCTCATGGTCTAAAATATTTGGTTGTGGGGTTGGTAAGAAAGAATTACTCCATTAATAGAAGGTTGACCTACTTCCTCTACCTTGTAATACTCCAAGTTTTGACTAATAAAAAACTAGAAATCCTCATCATCTTCCTTGTCTATTAAAGGACTCCATAAAATGGAAATGTGGTGCTTCAAAACAATCCAATGTATACCATATTGTTTCAGACAATTGATTTATTTTGGAAACTAGTCCAAAGCATTTTCAAGCATGAAGATTATGAATGGTTCCTTTAATCTTAGCTCCTTTGTAAGGGATTCCTCCTTCATTTTGTGTTCTAGGAGAAACTCTATTCTACTAAGTGATAACCATTTTTACTGGTCTTATATCGTTATATTTTGATTCTTTTGGGTTGATGAAACAAACAATTGAGCTTGTGATATCCATGTTTTCTCTACAAGTAATTTTACTGGACTCGAGGAACCTATGATTCATAACACATCATTCCACTCTATATTTTATATGGAAGAGAGTGCATTGCTCCACTTAATTTGATTCCTCATAAAAGAAATGAATTCCCACATCTTTACATCTCCCATCATTTGATTAGGACCCCAATCATTATATTTAGACATGATTAGTTATGGATGCACCACTCACTTAACAAGACTTGATCTTCTTTGTTGCTATTGCAAAAAGTGACTACAAATTGTTCTAATAGCTTGATGAGGTCAGGGTTTATGATAATGATGACCTTGGTATGGAAAGACATCAATTAATCCCTTAAGTAAATTGAGTAGACATGTAAGGGTACATAGTGGTCTCTCAACTTCTGTGCTAAGAAACACAAGTAATATTTGTCACTTTTTAACTACTGCACTTCCATAGTAAGGATTTGTATTGTCAATTTTTCTTCTTTTAGTTTGAGTTGAAAAACCTCCTCTATATAGGCTTCATCCATATTTTTTTCCCTTATAGCAACTAATTCCATTTATAGATGTTCTACTTGTCCCTTCCACGTGGAAACATCCTTCTTTAGCCATGTGTCTTTACTAAAATGAACAAATTACTTCTTGGTTCCTCCACCGTTTCCTTTGTTTCTTCTTCTTGCTTCTCCTTCAGTGGTTGTATGTTTCTTGCCTTTTTTTCTTTCTCATATTTTATTCCCTCTACCTTAGCTACATCAAGGATACTCACTTCTTTTGTAGGCTTTGCTTCCCTTGATTCCAATTTCTTTATTGTTGGAATTCCAAGGTCCTTTGCGACTACATTTTCAATATCTTCAATGTTTTTCTCGTCTTTTTTTCAACACTTATCTCATCACAAATATTAGTTTCTTCTTATTCAACAAATTTAAGGGAAATATCATGTCTTTTCTCATCATGTCTAACCTCCTTAATGGCTAGGATGAGTGTGTCTATGCCTAGCTGGTATTCAAAATATTTAGTCTTTGTTGTGTAATGCTTAGTTCTTAATACAAGGCCATGTTGGACTTCTTCAAATTACTATGGATTCTTCTTAACTTTTATTGCATATTTAAATATTTAGTGGAAAACAAGGGTTGAAATTTTCCAAATAAGACAACATTACCTTTCTTTCTCCTCTCATCTTTCAACTACTTTGTTTCATAGGTTTCTTGGGCTATGCCTATTTCTAGTTCGGTCAAACCATTAGTACGTTGGTCTTCTGCCTCAAATGCATCCTCCTCCATTGTTTCCAGAAAATTTTCTATTGGGCCCACATACTCCTCTAGGTTTTTCTTCTTTGACACATTGATTACTTGAACATTCCCATCCTCCTTTGTTGTAGCCAACCATGTCCTTGTTCATTTGGATGGTTTTGGAGCATCTCTTCACAACCTTTGTCTTAACAGTTACAAGGGGCCTACTAATTTTGCAACCTTCTATGAGTACCAACCACAATGTTTCCTCCATTATTGACATCAATATCTGATGGCTCCATAATTTCTTTCACTTTCACAATTTCTTAGGACTGTGACAAGCCTTAAAAAGTGTCCTAACTTTGTCCCACTTCTATCAAAGCATCCTCAATGACCAAGCAAATTGTTCCATCATGAGAGATGCTAGTTTCAATATTTTTAGCCTCCCACACCATTCTAAACATTGTATTTAGTGATTTCAACAAAAAAAAAATGGAGGTTGATGTGCCTTTGGTGTCTCAAGTGGTTTAGAAACTTCAAATGATAGGTGAACACCATGTTATATCTTCGCTCACATGTTATGAATTTTTGGATGCTTAGGGCTACCTATGTCCAAGTTGAGGTAATGATGTGCTCTATGTCCTTTTTTCTCCCCTTCCACCATTTCATTGCCTACTAAAAAAATTTCCTTTACCATTTTCATAAAGGCTCTCCTTTCAAACCTATGCTCCATAGTTTGTGGTAATCATGTCACCTTGGTGATTTTATCTTCATTGAGTTGTATCCTTAGCCCCTAACTACTGCATCTTTCTTTTCATTGACCATTGCAAACTCCATAGCAATCGTCTTATCGCCATTTTTCAGTCTTTCGAAGTATGCCAACCATCTAGAATCTTTGAAAAAAATTGCTACTTTTGGATTTTGGGTAATAACCCTTATATCATATGGTTTGTTGTGGGTGGGTGGTTCCCAGATTGTAGAGTAGCTACAATTATTATCATGCAAGATAGGGCTTTGATTTCAGATACAAAATACATGACTAAAAGGTGGTTCTATGATAGGAGATTAATGGAAACACTTCTAATTAATGGTAATGATTTATTGTGACATCATGGCTTGTCATGGTTATGGTAGTGGAATTCATTGCAAGGAGAGGGAAATTATTGTGATTAGTGGTGCCAATATTATATTTAGTAGGAAAATTTAGGACATAATTTCTAATGATTGCTTCATTATAATTTTCCATGGCCATGAATTCTCCCCAATGCTATAGATTCAGGTAGATTTTTTGATAGATTTGTTCAACATCCTGTCAAATATAAAGACATGATAAATATGGCAGTACTCCTCCCAAATCGAAGTGTTGTCCATCCTTGGACAAGGTGAGGTGACATCTAGCAAGGTATCATTAATCCAATGTTTAATCATTCTTGTAACTAGAGGCAATACAAAAAATACATATCAATTTTCTTACCATTGAAGACAAATTTTGGTGGAATTGTCCTTTCTTGTAACAAATTAGATGTTGTGTGGAGCTTGAATGAGTGCTAGATTAGGCTGTTGAAGTTAATCAAAACAATTTTTAATCAAAGAACCATCCAAGAAATCAACAACTCTTCAATCCTTTTAGAATGAAGAGTGATAACAAGGTACATGGAATGGGTATGAATGGAAGATGTTTGGTTGAGATTATAAATGGTGTAAAAAATAATACGAATGAAATAATTTAGTGACATGTTGGGGAAGGGGTCCCCATAGCATGATCTTGGGTCATGATATGTATAGGAAATGATAGTGGGAAAATGGGTATTGTGGAATGTCTATTGAGCCTCTATTTTTATTTCTAAATAATCATCTACTAGATCTATGGGAAAATTTGGTAAGATTTTTTAGGATGTTCTCATAGCATATTTGTGGGAAGATTCAATATCAATTCTATGAGAATATGACGTGGAAAGTCTGAAAGAAGCTCCCATAGAAAATCCATAGGGACAATCTCATCAGAATGTGATAGGTAGAATAAGACATCAAAAGCATGTGAGTGTTTCTCACCAAATAATATCTGCTGAAGTCTTGTTGGAGGTTCCTATAGCATGGATGCAGGAAAATTTTGTAGCCTAAAGGTGCACTTTTTAGTAGATATGAAAAAATATTCACTGCATATATCTAAATGGATTGCATTTAATTCTAGTAAGGACAAGCACCTACTGGCGGAGTGGTTTTGTTCATAGATTCCATAAACCTCAATTATGTTTGAGGGACAATCCTTTAGCGGATGTTTCTTCCTACACTTAGGGAAAAATATGGAAAAGTATAGTTATGACACTTCTTGTTTCTTTTCTATTTTTAATGTATCCACATGAGATGTCAGCACGAATAGGATGTTGGTTTTAAAATCCTCCAATAAATTGCTATTTTTTTCCTTTGTGACTTCCCCTAATGTTTTAATAAATTTTTCATTATGTCCCATGGTTTGTTTCCAAGCCTAGAATTTCCTCTTGAGTATCTTTTGTAGAGCTCACAAATATATCTTTAACTTTTTTGGGAGACATCTCCTCCTTCGATCAGGTTGAGGATATCAACACATTCTTCTTTCATTCCTCTTAGAAACAAAAATTTGAGTGTGTCCTTATCTGGTTGATTTTTCGTTGATCCCTATAAGTTGTACTGAAATCTCTCAACATAATGTTCATTCTTTGTTCCTCCTTTTGGACCATCCTGAAGATTTATTCTTTTTGATTTCAACTTTGCGTTAATCCTGGTATTTACTCAAAAAATCTCTCTTCATTTCGTCCCATATTCCAATATTGTTTCTTGCTAAGCCCATCAACTATCTTAGTGGAACATATTTTAGTGTGAAAGGGAATAAATTCAATTTTTGAGAATTTAGTATGTAATCATAACTTTGATAGAGGACATTGAATTCAAAAAAAATGGTTTCTAGGTCCTCATTTATCATGCCACAAAAATTAGGTAGGGATGGAGGAATATTATTCATTTGTCTCACTTCATCTAAATCTTATATTAGAAATTCAAAAGTGATTGTCTCCTTCTCAACAATCCTTCTTCTCCTACATGCTATCAAAAAATGGTTGGTAATTGAATATGGATACTATAGATGATGAGGTATATACTAGTTACTCAATTGGGTTCCCTTGGTTAGGTTGCCACCCAAGAATTTCCTCTATCTTGGCTAAGTCTTCTATTGGGAGGAGAATTTTTTCCTCTATTAGGGAAACAACTTATTTTACAATATCAATTAGCTATATAGGCTAGATGATAGGAGTTGTATGTTCTTTTATTATTAGGTGCTAACTATTTATGTCCTCCCTTGTAGATGGGTATTCTTTGAAATTCCTTCCTTGGTTGATTTCCATACATGGTTAGTATATTGGGGGGGTTATATTACTATTAAATATTCATTTTAAAGCCCTAGTTCTATTCATGAATCGAAAAAAATAAATATCCACACAAATCCCTTTCAAAAGAGTAGTTATATATCTTTGTCAAATAAGGCAAGAGGGTCGCATAGATTCCCTATGTAACACTTCATATTAATGCATCTTATAGCCTCTTCACCTATTCTTATGACTTGGCATGTTTTCTACTAAGTCAATGTAAGAACGCACTTGTGCCTTTGATAGTTCCCCAATAACGATGCCAAAAATGATGTTCCCTTTAATTACCCTTTTGATTTCTCAGAGAGGTAATTAGAGGGACTAGATATTTAATTTTCAACCTTGGGCTTGTATGGAATTTGAAAAATATTATGCACTATATATGTTGCAAACTGTAAACATTCATAACATGACTTGGTTTTGGGGTTATATCTATAGGAATACTAATAAAAAGAGTATGAATGTATACTAACAAGGTTACTAAGAGATAAAAAATCAAATTGTAGTAAAAGATCTGTTGGCTAAATGCTAAGCTAGGAATCACTCAGATTGAAATAAATTTTGGACTTATTAGAATTGAAGTTTTCACATGCAGGAAATAAAGCCTCACTTTATAGGAATTCAAATCCCTCTTCTAGAACTAGTATCACATTTGTAGGAATGAAAATAAGCCACACTTATAGAAATGAAAATAAATCACACTGGAGGAGGCGGACGTGGACGAAGAGCTAGGGTTTCAGGCTTCTGCAAGTGTTGAACTCCATGGAAGGGCGCAAAGGGGGGAGCTCCACTCCCTCCTACAGGCAGGCCATGGCCAGCCGAGGTAAGAAACCATTAGAAACTATCAGAGGTCCTTCAGGAGAAGGAAAAAGGAACATGGAAGAGGAGCAAGATTTAACCAAATCAAGGGAGAACAATAGCACATTATTAAATGAGGAAGAAGACAAGGAACAGGGAGCAAAAAACAAGGCATAAAAGGGGCCATGTAAACCCAAGGCTGAGGTCACACCCAGAGTAATTTTAAATGATCCTGCTTTATAGGCGCACAGGGACCTATGCTATCATTTGAAAATTCATGGGATTATGGCCCACTAAAAAGGCATTACAAACGTGGATTAAATACCATCGGAAACCAGAAGGAAGCATAGACCTACATCTTGGGTCAAAGGGTTTCTTCACTGTGGTCTTTACAAATATTGATGAAAAAGACAAGGTGTTTGAAGGAGGGCCCTACTTCTATGCAGCAGCAGGCCTCTACATGTGGCCGTGGATGATGAATTTTGTCCCGGAGTGAGAGACTTTCACTTCGGTCCTGGTCTAGGTAAGACTCTACTCCCTACCTCTTGATTACTGGCAAACGAAATCATTATCTGCCATAGGAAACAAATTAGGGCATTTTGTCAAAGCTTCTGAGGCCACTAGAAGGGGAAAATACACTTCCTTCGCATGAATATGTGTGGAGATGGATCTCTCTAGAGCTCTACCAGATGAGGTCATCTTGGAAGTTTTTGATGAAGAATGGGTGCAAACAGTAGATTATGAACATATTCCTTTTAGATGTCGTAGGTGCCATGAGCATGGGCACCTATTTAGAGACTACCCTCTCAGTAAAATAGAGAACAGAAGTAAAGCTACCACAATGAAAGATACTGAAAGCTTTCACAAAGTGGGATATAGAGGAAAAGGGGGCAAAAGGGGGCCAAAGCAACATCAAATAGAAGGGCAACAGGCCAGTCTGAACAGGTTCCAAGTACTCGAAGAAGAAGAAGAGATAACAAAAGTAGATCAGGTAATGGAAGGAAGCCCAGTGGAGAAGGAGAAATAAAAATATACTGAACAAACACAAGATATTAATAAACAAAAAGAGACTATGCTGAGCGATGGAGAATCGGAGATGGACCAAGAAATGGCCCAGAGTGAGATGGAAATGGAGGATCATGAACTGCAGGAGATTCTTGATAGAGAACACCGAGATCTGGAAGGGTTCTTGAAACAGGGGACCATGGGAGGGGTAGACTCATTACCTCAAGAAGAGTTCAACAGAGTACAACAATTGTTCCTATGGAAAACTCAGGCTAAAGGGCTGGAAAGGCAAAGAAACAATGAAAGGTAGGGCAACGAAGGTGTGAAAACTATGAAAACCACAACAGGATTAGCACTTAGAAACCCAGGAAAGAAAAGAGGCAGAAAAAAGCAGAACAAGTTATTGATGGAATGTGGAAAGCTAACGATATATTCAGGTAAGATGAAAGACCTAACCAGCTACTCCTTTACAAATCTTTAGTAATGAAGTTTACATCTTGGAATATCAGAGGTCTAGGTAGTAAAAGAAAACAAAGAATACTTAGCAATAGAATGAAACAAGAAGCTCTAGATATGATATTTATCCAGGAAACTAAATGTTCCATTCAAAAAATAAATGAAATTCATAGCAAATGGCTCAATAGATTTGAGTTTCTAGAAGTCAAAGTAGATAATACAGTAGGAGGCATACTCACTCTTTGGAACCCCCAAAAGATTGGCATAATTTATGTTGAGGCATCTAGGAATTATTTGTCAGTGGTTATTCAACCTGTGTGAGATAGGGAGACTTATTTGGTCACGAATGTTTATGGCCCTCAAAGAATGGATGATAAACTCAGGTTTCTAGATTCTCTTGTGGATCTAAGAGACATACATGTAGGACTACCATGGATCATGGGTGGGGACTTCAACATGATCAAATCACTTTCGGAGAAAAAAGGGGGAACCAGAACTTTAAGCAAAGACTCTTCAGCGTTTCAAACTTTTATAGATAATATGAAGCTAGTTGACACTGAAATTAGTAATGGGCTCTTTACTTGGAACAATAAAAGAGGAGGAGAGTCTCAAGTAGCCTCAAAGTTATATAGATTCATAATATCAGAGGACCTTATGCTCACCGACAAGGAAATGACAACGAGAATTCTCCCCTTTGGAGGCTCGGACCATTGGCTTGTTCAACTTGAGGTTCAGGGCATTGGTACCCCTAGGAACAGACCTTTTAGATTTGAGAATATCTAGCTCACCCACCTAGATTTCATCAGCAACATTGCAAAATGGTGGACAAAAGATCTGCATATTCAGGGTACAAGAATGTTCTTGCTACACAAAAGACTAAAGCACATCAAGCTCAGACTTAAAGACTGGAACAAGAATGAATTTGGCAATATTTTTGAAGCGAAAAAAGTTGTTGAAGATAAAATGCAGGAACTCAATCAAGCCCTTATCACGGATGGCTTTGATAAAGTCAGAAATGATCAAGTCACCAAACATCATCAAGATTGGGAGAATTTATGTAAACAAGAGGGAATTTTTTGGAGACAAAAATCTAGAGTTCAATGGCTAAAAGAAGGGGAGCGAAACACTAGATTTTTCCACAGTGGCGAACATATCTCATAATAGGATCTCTTCAATCAAGGACAAGAGAGGTCATCTACTTAATTCCCATGAAGATATAGACGCTGTGTTAGTTCATCACTTTCAAGGTATAACAAAGGAAACCATTTCAGACAAAGATCATTTTATCAGGGACTTAATAAGGCATATACCTAGGCTGGTAACTAGAGAGGATAATTTTAATCTTAATAGGCTAGTGACTGAAGAGGAGGTTAGTGAGGTCATCAAAGAAATGCAGAATGGTAAAGCGCTAGGCCCTGATGGTTTCAATGTGGATTTCTTTCAAGCTTGTTGGAACATTGTTAAACAAGATATCCTGAATGTAGTGGAAGATTCCAGGATGAATAGAACCATTTTGAAGGTGCTCAACACTCCCTTCATCTCCCTGATCCCTAAACAGGACAATGCTCAGACTCCGGACAGGTTTAGACCCATAGCTTTGTGCAATGTGGTATACAAGATAATATCCAAGGTTGTTGTCAATAGACTCAAACCACTTCTTCCTACTGTCAGGCGGAAAGAGTCGATAGTGCGGACACAACCAACCTCCCTAGGAGCTTAAGACTCTCTAGTGACAAACAAGACAAACAAGAGCAATCCTTCTCTAAACATGCATTTACTATATAAGAAATCAAGTGTTTAGATCCTACCTGTAGTCCAACGTTGTTGTAGCAGTCTAGCCTCGCTGATCCGGATGAGCTCCTCCTTCACTTTGAAACCTGCATCCACTAACAATCAAACGATTAAATAGCACTTGATAATCTCATAGAATAAAACATATTTAACACATAGACCAAGGAGTACATGAAACAACTCATAAATAACAAGTTATTGAGAAGAATGGACTCATTTGCATTAATAGGTAACAAAAGGAACAAATACAACCTGAGCCTTGGTGTTGTGCAAGTCCCTCCCAGGGTCCATCAAGAGTTCTCCTTTACTTTGACAAAGCTCACCCACTTCCAAATAGAACAAGCAAAGATGGTAATCTCTCCTCACAAGCTTCTAAATGGGAGTCCTAATTCCTGCAGCATCTACCCTTAGAAATGTTTAGCTTCCAACCTCCCCTCCTTCTGGCCCAATGCCTGTATTTATAGTGCTCAAGAGGAAGTTAATCAGGTCCACCATCAATGGGATAATCCCCTCTTTGGATGGGATAGCTCCCTTATTGATGGGATAAGTTCCTCTTTGGTAGGGGTACATGAACCATCTGGAGGTGCTCAATACACGTCGAAAAACCTTCTAGAATGCTCTAGAAATGACCACAAGTAACTTTTTAAAGATGAAACTTGCGCATTTTGACCTTTACAGGGGGACGCACCTGCCCCTTTATATACAGAGCGTCCAAGGACACAACTTTTGTGAACATTGAGTGCGTACCCACAGGTAAGGTTGAGAGAACCTGCGTACCCAGAGATAAATACATTTATAAATACTTTCTCTCTTTTTGGAGTTTGACATGGAGAGAAGAGGCATAAGACTTGCCTAAGAGGATAGCATGACTGTTGATAGAGCCATACTAACTGTAAATAGCCATGGTGACATTTTTTAGTGTAACAGATTGCCCCCTAAAGTGCGAAGCCTGTAATAGATTAGGGTTTTGTATTATCTAGGAAGGGTGAAGCGCTTTATCATTTCAAGGATTATCTCGTGGAGAGCCTGGTCAGAACCTGCAATTTTCAACACAAAATACATGTATAAGATTATATCATCACTGAGGTAGGCATTCCCATACTCAGATCAAAACTTTAACTAACAGACTAACTACTCTGATACAGTAATGATCTTGCAGTACATCATAATCATAGACTTTTGTAGACACAGTATGGGCGCAACCATCTGTTTATGATTAGTCTACTTAGATAATGAATACAAAACTCCTCGCAGCCTGGATGGTGGAAACTAGATCCAGGGTCTTCATTTCTACTTCTCGAATTGGTACGATTCTAGCCATGCGAATAAATGAGTTGATGTCGAACATGGTAGAAACCACTTGATTACCAGTCGATGATGTAAACTGTTAACAAGTGTGAGAGAGACCACTAGTAATGTCAATGGTTCTCAAAGTACCCAGTACAATCCATGAGATGTGAATGAATGAGTTGATGTCGAACATTTCACGGAATCCTTCGATCGAAAGTCAATGATGTAAACTGACGTCAAAGGCGAGAAACCTACCATTGATGCATGCAAACTTCAAGGTACTGACGATTTCTAAGTCATCTCTCTAGATAATGTGTTGATGTCGATAGAAAGCGACCCGTTGCAGGCTAGCCCACAACACGAAATCATTGTTCAAGTTGAAGAAATGTTGCTGTAAGGACTGACTCAGGGATGGTCAAATGGATGACAAGTATTTTGCAGATGAAAGTTTTGCTTGCAGACCTCTTGAACACATAACGACACAACAGATGGCTTGGTGATAAACGACTCAAAGTTAATCCCCAGAACCCGGCTGAAGACTTTCAATGTCGTTTGATCAACTGTGAGGTAAAGGATTTCCCAACCCAGGTAAATGAAAAGTGTCGTGTCCAAGAGTGGTAATAAAGTTTCTTCTGAGACAAAAGATAACAAATAAGCTCATTCTTCTCTCTTTTCCCCCACCATTTCTGGCAAGTACCTCTTTATTTTTAACAAGCTTGAGGAGGATAACATATGCTTGATTATAAGCTCATCCTTCGGATGAGTCCAACCTAGTTTTGATTCGAACCCTAGGAAGGAGTGGTTCGTTCCTGTTTGTAATTGAACAGGTCCTTTACTGTGAAATGTTTAACGAGTCCAGTATAGGAGAAACTCGGCGTTTTTCAATTTTAGAGAGTTTGAAAAACTTAAGAAGACTCCAGGTTGAACTTTTTCGTAAATTTGTGTCCCTCAAGCCCGAAAAAGTATAAAATAATACCTGGGGGAACCGCTTGATCTTGCGACCAAGGAGTACTTTCATAATTAGTGCCACTGACCTGAAAAGTAAAAAGTGATCAAGGACACGTCGTTTTATTTCCGTATCGAGTTTGAAACGACAAAAACCCGGCAATCTTTTCCTGATTTTACGGTCAGAAAAGAGCTATAAGGGGACCGTCTTTTAATTCCGTTTTAACGAGTGTGAAAGAAACGCTCGGCAATCTTTTCATGTTTTAGGAGTCAGAAAAGGGCTTAAAATATGACTCTGATATTTTGGCTCGTGAAAAATGACAATTTTCCCTCTAAATCCCTTTGTCCTGCACAAAAACGACACATTACTCATACCTGTTTAAGATAGGCAAAAATGCATTGAAAAATATCCTTCCATGGTGAAAAATAAACAAACCTAGCATTCATTCATCCAAAAAACCTATAAAAAGACTTTTTACCATGTCATTTTTACCATTTTACAGTTGAGATTGAGAAAAGGGCTTTTGGCAAGAAACTTCCCGTGGTCGTTGCGGAGAATCCGACCGTCAGAATCGAACGCCGTCTCTTCCAGGTATTCCACAACATCCTCCTCTTCAATTTCATCCGATTAAAATTTTGTTTTAGGTTTTAGTTTTGGTTTTTGGGGGGTTTTAGGTTTTAAAATCCGCTCTGCGGGGGACGCAGGTGCCCTAAGGGTGACCTACGTCCCCCGACCTTTTCCTACACAAGAAAAAGGTCGGGGGACGCAGCCCACCTTCAGGCCAGCTGCGTCCCGGCGCTCTGTGTCCTAAACGCGGGGTGCGTCCCCCGTGAAAGGCGGAATTTGAAACCCCAAAAACAACCATTTAAAATTTCCCAAATAAATTCTAATCTTTGTTTCTTGGTGTGTAGGGCACTCACCATGTTGGATTGGAGAGAAAGAGAGCACGAGGACGTTGATTTAGCCGCAATTAATCATCAACCTTCCATTGATGCCCTAAAAGCATGCGGACTATATAAATACTGGGCCATACCTGGCATGAGGGCTCAGGTGAGATTCTTGGAGTGGCTGGTTGAGAGATGGAACATTCATGAGCAATGTTTTTACATCGGAGGGCACCAGCTCGAGATAGAGCCCTCTGACATATATTTTCTCACTGGCTTGCCAAATAGGGGCGAGCAACTCAATCTAGCCGGGTGGCCAATCCCTTGCTAGTCTCCGGGCAGACTGGTGCATACCCAATCAACAGCATGCGAAAGGCGTAGAAATCAAACACATCTCTCGGCGTGAACTCAAGGTTATAGCTTTCACGGTTACCAGAATTTGCGGTGCAGCCGCTTTACATATTGCCACCGGGTCCCAAATGCGGATGGCGATTGACTGTTTCCGAGGCACCATCTTCAACTGGTGCGATGCTGTGTCGGCCAATATGAAGGGCCAACTGACTAGGGCAAAGAACGAACAACTGAAGACCTTTGGATATGGGCCTCTAGTTGTGAGCTTTGCCTTAGAGAGAGTTCCGATGCTGATCCCTCAGCAACTCACTGTTGATATCTTGGGTCCTCGGGAGCCAAAGTTGATACGATGGGTTACGGTGATGGCCCGGCATCCTGACGAGGGCGCGGCAGTTGTTCGATTCCCTGATGGTTATTTTCACTGGTTAGAGGACCAGGTCTTTTCGATTCAGGACTTTCCGTATGCCGGAGTAGATTTTCGAGGTGATCCGGACATGGTTCTTCCACAGGGAGAACAATGGGATGACAGAGGTACTTTATTTTTCACAAGTTTTCAAATTATATATTTTTTTGTTTTTTATATATATCGTCTCAAAACTGACAGTAAAAATTTTCAAAATGCAGATGTTGGTCCACAGCGCCCAGCCAACCTCCGGCCTTTTGAGAGGAGACATCCAGTTGCACCGGTACCGGCTCCACAGGACGCGGCTGCAGAGTCACTAGCTGAGTTGGAGCAGGATCTAGAGCGTCTGACGGTGGATATACCTGAGACTACCATAGATGATATTCCTATTAGACTTCAGCGCTATGTAGTCGCAGTCCCTGGACTGTTTAGGAGGTTTTTGTGTAAGGTAGCCCGTGCAGTGGTGTCGTATAGGGAGCACCACCAGTGATTGGCTAGTCACTTTTGTAGACACATATGACATTTTTGGCTTTTTGTACTTATCATTTTTGCCGATCATAAGGTGTTTTTCAACCTATGATCGAAGACGATGTATATTTTTTGACACACTCCTATCTATATATATCACTATTACCGGCTTATCTTGTTTAACATATGTGATGAAATGTTTTTAAATTTACTTGCATGATTATTGTAAATGTCTGTCCAACATTCGAGAAGCAATTGCATCTGCTAATGTATTTAAAGACCTTGGAATATGCTGATATTCAATGTAATCAAATTCACGTTCCAAGAGACGCACTCTCAAAAACAACCTTAATAACACAGGATTTCTAATGGCATATACTCTATTAAGCTGTAATACAACAAGTTCAGAATCTAACCTCACTATCAAACGTCGAATTCCAAATGAAATAGATTCAGATAATAATTCAACCACTGCACTGTATTCTGCAATGTTGTTCGTTGTTTGACCGAGGCTTACCCCATGCATAGAAACTAACTCGTCAGAGGGCGAATAGATAACCCAAGCTGCGGAAGAGATATTCCGTGTACTACGACAAGCACCATCAGCAAATCCAATGTATGTTTGGAGAGGCGTCGACATCTGCAATATCAAGAGTAAAACCAAGATAAGCCAGAATAACGACGAAAAACACACTCTCTAAGCTAAGCACACTGACTAAACTAACAAACATACTAGCTAGAAAGAAAACCTAACCTAACTAAAAATTCTCCATACCCACCATTTAAGCATAATACCTCTTTAGGTAAAGTCCATTTCTGGGTTTACCCAAAGAGTCCCCATCAAAATCTACCAGCTCATAGGCCCCTTTTGCTAGCTTTCGCTTTACAATGTAGGGTCCATGCCACATAGGAACGAATTTTCCAGCACCTAGCTTATCGTTAGCTTGATCATATAATAGCACTAGGTCTCCCTCCGAAAAACTTCGAGGGGTCACATTTCTATCATACTGAGCTTTCATTCGCTTCGCGTGAGTCTCGATTGCCAATGCAGCGTCACGTCGAGTCTCATCTAATTTAGCTAAGTATAATAAACGCTTCTCCTCTTCGGAAGTAGCTGGAAGTAATTCGACAGCCATTTGAAGTGATGGGATTTCGCATTCAATGGGTAACACAGCTTCCAAGCCATAAACTAGCTGGAAAGGAGTGAACCCTGTTGAAGTTTTCACTGAGGTTCGGTATGCCCATAGCGCTGAAAATAACATGTTGTGCCAATTCGACCGATGAATACCAATGGTTCGTCGGATCATGATAACCAGAACTTTGTTGATAGACTCAACCAAACCGTTGGCTTGCGGATAATAAGGAGTAGAGCTATCGTGGCGCAAACCAAGCTGGCTTGTAAGCTCAGTCATCATGATGTTTCGAAAATGGCTCCCATGGTCAGTAATGATTGCTTGTGGGACACCAAACCTAGTTATAATATGATTGAATACGAAAACTGCAGCTGTTTTGCCGCTTGCGTCGAATGTAGGCATCGCCTCGGCCCATTTAGTAAAATAATCAACCGCGAGGATGATATACGCATGCCCCCCGGCCGAGTGAGGGTTACAAGTAATAAAATCGATACCCCATTTGGCGAATGGACCAACGACAATTATAGGGTGGAGAGGAGCAGGTGGTGCGCGCATCTTGCGATCAAACACTTGACAGTTGTGGCACTTCCGGACTGCAATGATACAATCTTTAAACATGGATGGCCAGAAGTAGCCAGCGCGCAACACCTTCTGAGCTGTGGCATACCCAGACATATGACCGCCACATGCTCCAGAGTGACAATCATTCAAAACCCTCTCAGCCTCTTCGTGAGTTAAACAACGTCGAAAAACTAAGTCTGCCCCCCGGCGATAAAGTGTATCTCCAATAATCTTGTATTGCTGGGATTGAAACCGAATTTTTCGACGTTCCGACTTTGAAGCTTCAGGCCGAAAGGTTTGGGTTTGGAGATAGATGATTATATCCCCGTACCACGGATCTAAAGTACTGATAAGAAACAAAGATTCGTCCGCAATGGACTCCTCTGCCACAGTTTCTGTGTCAGCACGCGGGAAATCACACATCAATTCCGCAAAAACTAAGGATTTCTTAGACTTGGACTTCTCAAACTCCAAGTCGAACTCTTGCAGGATAACGATCCATTTAGAGTACTTGCCCCCTAGCAGTTGTTTTGTCAAAATATAAATCATAGGGTTGCAATCCGAAATAACTGTAGTTTTACGGAGAAGAATGTAGTGACGAAAACGCTGGACAGCTTGAACGGCTGCCAGGGCCAATTTCTCCACATGCGAATATTTTAGCTCAGTGGGGTTTAAGGTCCTACTAAGATAATATATCACATGTTTCGCTCCGAATTCATCTTCTTGAACTAACACCATTCCAATAGTGGAATGCGAAGCTGCGAGGTATAAGAAGTAGTCCTGGTTGTAGTTGGGAGGATGCAACAACGGTGCATGGGTCAACGCGTGTTTAAGTGCATCAAAAGATTGTTGGGCAATCTCGTCCCAAAAGAATTGAGCGTTCTGTTTCAACAACCGTGTAAAACCTTTAGTGACCTCGGCGTAGTTTGGAATGAATCGGCGTAAAAAGTTCGCTTTCCCTTGCAAACTTTGGAGTTGGCGCAAACTCGAAGGAGGAGGCAATTTGATGATAGCTTCGACCTTCGAGGGATCGACGCGAATGCCGGCTTTTGAAACAACAAATCCCAGCAATCGACCCGTCTCTATACAGAACACACACTTGTGGGGATTCAACCGAATTCGATAATGCCTACACCTCATAAAGATTGCTCGTAAGTGGACAAGGTGATCAGCTCGATGTAAAGAATGAGCAGGCAAATCATCGAGGTACGGTTGCACAATGTGCTTGATGTCATGAAATGCGTAAGACATCGCCCGTTGAAAAGTGGCCCCGGCATTCTTAAGCCCAAAAGGTAATTTGCAATAAGCAAATGTCCCCCATGGACAAATGAATGCCGTTTTTGGTTGGTCGGCAGGTAGAATATTGATTTGATTATAGCCCGAAAAACCATCCATGAAGGAAAACATTTCACTTCCGGCACAATCATCAATAATTTGATCGATATAAGGCGTAGGATAGTTGTCTTTTGGACAAGCTCGATTTATATCCCTATAGTCGATACAGATTCTTATTGTTCCTTGTTTCTTGTTGACCGGAACAATATTCGATACCCAATCCGTTAACGGGATTGGATAAATGAAACCTGCTTTCAACAGCTTTTCGACTTCTGCTTTAATCGCAGCCGCTTTCCGAGGGTGAATTTGACGCAACCGTTGCCGGACGGGTTTAGCGTCCGGGTAGGTCTTTATTTCATGAACAAAAATGGCAGGATCGATTCCCGGCATTTCCTCGTAAGACCAGGCAAACACATCGCGAAATTCTTGGAATAGGGCCTTGTAAGTTTGGATTTCATCTTCTGTACATGAGGCACCTATATGAATGTTTTCCTCAATTCCGGGCTTCACTGAAATATCAATGGGAATAGTGCGAGAAATATTCCCTAAATTCAACTCTGAATCAGAATGTTTCGTTGGATTCTGAGCGTCTTTGACATATTCAGCGGTAAAGATAGATGAAAAATCATTTTCAAAAACATCATCCTTAGGTAAAAACGAAGATCTGTGATGGAGATCTTCCCATGGTAGATCGTCTACACTTAGGATTTCGCGAAGTTGCTCGTCAGATGACACGACTTCGGGAAACGCTATCCGTTCTAAGGTTGATGTGAAAAGTGATTCTTCACTGACCACATTCATTTGGTCGATTTGGGTTGAACACGAGTCGGTAAAAGACATGACAGCTTCATAAGCAATTTCATATGGACTCAAAGGCATAGCATCACCGAATGAGTCTATCTCAGATTCAGATGGGACAATCCAAGGATCATCATAAATAATGTTGTCTGATGTAATCATATGAATTGATGCAAATGAAGGGTCTGCGTTGATTGGAGGGAAAGGAAAAGTTCCCAGTAAACCGGAATCTTTAACTAAACCTACGCCAACGTCCCTATAAGGGATTGTCGTCTTACCGACATGCTGGATACTCTCTGAAGAGGCTGGGTCGGATGAAAAGTATGTCAGCTGATCAATAGTCACGATCTTACCGTTATATGGAAACTTAATTACTCTGAAGACCGATGAAACGACCGCTGTCATAGCATATGACCAACTTCGACCCAAAAGAAGGTTGTAGTCTAGAGGGGCATCAACCACCTCCACATCCAGACTAACGGTTTTACCTTCTACCCCTATAGGCAATTCCTGTAGAATACCAAACGGACGGAACCCACGGCCATCAAAGGCCTTAAGGATGGTCGGGGATTGGTTCAACGAAGGAGAACCAAGCGATCTCCAACATTGAATCGACATAATACACGTAGAAGCTCCCTCATCAATCACAGTCCGATGAATAGGCCTGTTTTTTACTATCACTGAAATTTGGAAAGCCATTTGATGGGGTAGACGCGGTGTACTATTTTCTAGATCGAAGATTATCAGGTTCGGGTCCTGAACATCAACAGCTCCGATAGCCGACAAAAGTAATTTTCGTTGTGCTGGGCATGATTGCAGCACTTCTAAAGCCGACATTGCTGAGGGTGAAACAGCTAAGTCCTCAACAATGTTGTAATTCTGGGCCGCTCTCGCATGTGGATTGAAAGCAGACCTTCGAAGTACACCCTTGGCGGGCGGTTTGATTACTAAGTCCGGGTTAGGTTTTTCGATCTGTAGTGGATCGGAACCAGGAGCTGAGGTTGATGGGTTAGAGTGAGAAGATTCTGCTTCCTTACCATCAACAGGATTCTTACTACCATAATCTTGCGATCGAGTCGCAATCCTCACATGAGACATCATCAAAATGGGTTCTTCACTGGCAGTCGAGGAAGAACCTATCATCTTACTTTCCTGCTTTGGAAATGGATCTTTTAACACAGCAGGAGTGGGAGAACCTTTGACTATTTTCACAACCTCGGCCCGATGAGGGCAATCTCTCGTAAAATGATCCTCTTCACAAATAAGACAAGGATATCGAGGTTTGCGCTTTTCGTCATTGGTTTCCGACTTTTCCGTTTTCTCCTTCGGAGCCTTGTCTGCTTTAGCCTTCTTCTTTCCTTTCTTCTTTCCACCGTTTTTTGATTTGGCCGTAGATGACTCTACAGCGTGAATATCGGCGGAAAGTTCAGGAGAAGACTCTCCTGTCGGAGAATCAGGCAAAGTGATTATAGGAGTAGTTGAAGCCTTGGAAGACTTCTTCTTACTCTTTGTGTTCACGATGCCAATCATACCATCAGCGGCATGAGATCCCGAAGGAGCAGCAGCGATTTGATTCGATTTTGGAAGATCTGGAATCTTCTCGTGTAACGTACCCGACTGAGTATAAACTAAGTCAAGGTACTGCGCCTGAGCAATGACTTGCTCCTCAGTAACTACTCCGGCCTTAGCTACATCTTCAGTAATCTTCGGTAATAATGATTTAACAAACCATTCAGCTAAGATTTGGTCCGGAATAAAAACTTTCACTAGCCTTCTTCGACGTCTCCACTCATGAATGTGATCAGAAATATACGTGGACGTCGATTGTTTTAGTGAAGTTAATAACTCCGTGCCGTTATCGTATCTGACCGGCAACTGAAAATGAGTTAAGAACGAGGTAGCTAACTGGCTGAAATTGTAAAAAGAGGCCCGTGGTAACTCAATGTACCACTTGGCCGCGAGACCAATGAGTGTACGCTGGAAAAGACGTAAGCGGATCGAATCATCCGAGATAGAATTTGAAGCACACCAGAGGTGGTAAGTCATCACATGATTGGACGGATCCTCTCCAGACTTACCTTCGAACTTGGGTATATCACTGGGCAACTTATTTGGCATTGGCGGCCAGAACGGAAGATATTGAATTGGATCATTCGTTAGGCGCGTCAAGTCTGGTAAATCCAAAGTTGCGATAAACGGTAATTGCCGGTTAGGATCTCTAAAACTCTGGGTCACAAGACCAGTCCCAGGAGGAGGATATCCAGGATAACTAGGAACAGGAGTCGCATTAGGGATATTATATCCTCCTGGAAAACCAGGATTAACCGGACCGTACTGGGGTTGTTGAGGTTGTTGATAAGTGTACCCAGGATACGGTTGATACTGGTAAACCGGCTGTTGGACAGCTTGCCCATGTTGGTACTGTCCCTGGTACGGTTGTTGAACAAATTGAGGTTGAGTAGTGACAACCGTACTTATACCAGGCTGACCTGTAGGCATCTGGACCGTGGTTTGAATCGTAGATCCAGACAACGGTAAAGATGTCTGAAGTGTGGTTGCAGAGACAGTAGAAACCAGAGCTGTCGATACTCCAGAAGTAAGTGCGGCAGATGTAGCGGTAGTTGCAGCAGCCGTTTGAGATGGAGTACTAGGTGCAATTGGTGGCTGAGTAACTACCGAAGTTACAGAAGTTTGAACATTTGACTGGACAGGTTGCGGTTGCTGGGGTGGACCAGAAACTACGGGTTGTCCAGCTTGAGGTACCAACTGTAAACTTGGCTGCAACACCTGTTGACCTGTGATGGATCCCACACTAACATTCTGGGGTATTGACCCGTAACAGGTTGAGGGTACTGAGATCCATAACCGGATTGAGGATAGGATTGATAATTGTAAGGTGCAGTTCCCATACCTGAAACATATGACTGACCTTGAGGTGGTTGATAACCTTGACTCGGGTATTGACCTTGAGGTAAATACGGATACTGGGGTTGACCTTGACCTTGAGGTTGATCCCCTTGAGGTTGATACCCTTGGGGTTGATACCCTTGAGGTTGCCATCCTTGAGGTTGCCATCCTTGAGGTTGATATTGATACTGAGGTTGACCCTGGGGTACATATTGAGGCTGGGGTTGACCTTGAGGCATGTATTGCACCATAGGTACATACTGACCTTGAGGCATGTATTGCACCATAGGTACATACTGACCTTGAGGTTGCCCCCCAGACATGATTTGTGTACCTTGAGGTTGCCCCCCAGGCGTTAACTGAGGTTGCCCCCCAGGCGGTAATTGGCCACCTTGAGGTTGGGAAACGGGAACTGAACCTGACATCATGTAAATGTCTCCTACACCCAATGGTATATTACCATTGTTTCCAGCTAATAACCCATGATCAATGGGTTGAGGAGATGCCCCCGCAAAGGTACCAGAAAGTGATTGATACCCGGTGGGAACAGAAGGACCGCCGTGTAAGAAAGATTCAGGAGTTTGAGTAAACACGGACGACTGATCAGACATATTTACAGGAGTATAAATACCTCCAGGTGGAAAAAGAGTACGAGGTGTAGAAAAACCTACCCCTGAGTTGTCTAAATAATTGGTTAACGAAAGGTACCAAGTAGTACTTCTAGGAGGACTGTAAAAGATGGATTCACGCTCCCTGAGATCAATAGTAAGTTGATCTTCAAGGTTAGAGACACCTATTTCTTCCTCTGGAGCAAGTTCTTCAATGGCAATCAAACCAGTAGGAAGATTTTCGGTGATAACTCGTTCTATTCTTGGTGAATTTGGAACACTAGAAGTCGGAGTAACAGGTTCAGATATTTCAGGTTCTTCGCCTGTATCACTAGCAGACGAAAAACTACCAACAAGCTCAGAAACTGTAACAGCTTCGGGATTATAACCTGTCTCTAAACCTTGGTAATCTGAATGGACTACCAAGGAAGATTCTCCTTCTTCAGGTGAACCTACTCTACTGCCACTAGGAGGAGTTACAAGGACCTTTAAACCTTCTAGATTACTGGGGTTGTCTCGAGGAGGTTCACCCCGAAGTCTACGGGATCTTCTCAACAATTCAGCCACAGAAACAACTTCAGGAGACTGGCCCCGAAGTCTACGGGACTGTCTCGGTAATTCCGCCACAGTTAAAAACTTTTAACTACTACACACGAAAACAAAATAAAATCTCAAATCAAACCACCTAAAGTCTCTAAAGAACCAAACAAATTTGAATCACACGCCTAAAGAATCTAGGGCGTCAAACCAAGCACAAACAGTAGCCTTCCAGACCGAAAACGCTAGTTGGAGATGAAACCCAACATCGCCGGATTCAGTACAGAAGTGGCGGGTGGAACAGTTACCCCGGCAACCTGCTTAATGAATAGACCGGCACAAGTTCCTTCACTTTAACCGTCTCGAGTGAAGTGAACCCCCCGAAAAATCCAAGTGAGTCTAGCCGACGTCTGCTCCAGGTACAGTGGGATCTTCCCTCCACCGTCACCTCGGTAGAATCCTAAAGATAATGGTCACTAAGGTTACCAACCGCAACAAATGCACCTGGGGGAACAGTCTACACTCCGACAGCACGCAAGGGCAGAGTATCAAGCTCAATCCCCTTGCCGGTTCCTTGACAATAATCCAAGGTTTACCGACAAGTGACCCCTGGCTCCTCGACAATGGTTAATCCGAGGTTTATCATTTGTAATACGTGCGTGTCTGGCGTCGTTCCCAACGAGGGGGGATTGATCCCCTCACTGGTTCGGACACGAGCTCGTGCTTCTCCTTTAAGAGGAGCTTTCCCAGAGTACAAATGAGACAATTGGATTTATTCTATCACAAGATAAGCTACTTGTTTGGTTTTGTTGTCTTGGAGAGTTAATTACTCTCCTACTCCAAGACACTAGCCTGATCTAAATTGGTGTTTCAGAGCCCTAGTAAATAAAAGTTACTACGTCGATTTTACTTTAAGCGTTAATTTTATGGTTTTTCTTAAAGACAAAAGGTAGCGGAAGTGAAACCAATGGTGTGTAGACTCGACTCAAACCACTACAAAGATGCACCTAAGATGATTTACGCTACTTTTCTCTTTCAATGAAATTCCTAACTAAGAGAGTTGAGAGATGCAAATTTTATAAAAAACAACTTTCTTAGTAAAGACAATCAAAGAAACAATTCTCTTTATCTTTCCAAGCATACAAACATGACCACTCCTTACGTGCACGAAAAACTCTTTCTCTTTCAAAACTCTTCAAAGCTACTTGAAACAAAACTTTTCAAAGGAGATGTTTTTGTATTTTCTCTTATTTAATAAAGCATATAAATCTATTTTAACGAAAATCAATCTCAAAAGCTATAAAATCTATGAAAACTTGACTCACAAACAAATCAAAAAGAAATTTACTCTAAGCAAACCTAACGAGGCAAAAGCCTACAAGGATGATTCTAGGTTGTTTTACTTGACCACAATCAAGTCAAGGACCAGCTAATGCAAAATCAAAAGACCAGTCAAAACAAAACTCAAATCTTTTTGTTCTTTTTGTAAAATGGAATTCAAGACTTAATCAAGAAGTACTTCGAAATTTGCCAAAGAGACAACTAAAAGGTAAGTTGCTCTCACAGGTAGACTTTATGACAGGTCTGACTTCTAAGAATGCTGACAAAACCAGAGAGATCTAAGGCTTGACAACTTCTACCGCCAAAGTCACTACAAGACCTACTAAAAAATCAAACCCTAGGGCTTAAACTTCTATGAAATCCACTAAAACACTCAATGCTATCGAAACAAGTTCAGGTGAAGATCTTTGACAAGAGACTAATGGATCTGGGCAGTAAAAACTAAGAAAAAGCAAAATCTAAGAGAAAAAATGCAAAAAATGGATTTTTCTTAAATTTTAGCAGGGGACGCAAGCAACCGGTTAAGCCAGGTGCGGGCCCGCTCTGTGCACACAGCAACAGTGCGTACAGGGACGCACTGTGCAATACTCAGAGGGTGCGTCCTACTGGAAAATTCAAGAAAAACTAAATTGAATCTAACCCTAAGCTAACCCACCCAAAAACAAAGTCACAGAGCCAAAAACCAGAAAATAAATGACTTTTCTCAGATCAAAGTTGCATACAAAGGAAAAGACTTTCACATCAATGGAGTCCCCAGCGGAGTCACCAATTTGTCAGGCGGAAAGAGTCGATAGTGCGGACACAACCAACCTCCCTAGGAGCCTAAGACTCTCTAGTGACAAACAAGACAAACAAGAGCAATCCTTCTCTAAACATGCATTTACTATATAAGAAATCAAGTGTTTAGATCCTACCTGTAGTCCAACGCTGTTGTAGTAGTCCAGCCTCGCTGATCCGGATGAGCTCCTCCTTCACTTTGAAACCTGCATCCAATAACAATCAAACGATTAAATAGCACTTGATAATCTCATAGAATAAAACATATTTAACACATAGACCAAGGAGTACATGAAACAACTCATAAATAACAAGTTATTGAGAAGAATGGACTCATTTGCATTAATAGGTAACAAAAGGAACAAATACAACCTGAGCCTTGGTGTTGTGCAAGTCCCTCCCAGGGTCCATCAAGAGTTCTCCTTTGCTTTGACAAAGCTCACCCACTTCCAAATAGAACAAGCAAAGATGGTAATCTCTCCTCACAAGCTTCTAAATGGGAGTCCTAATTCCTGCAACATCTACCCTTAGAAATGTTTAGCTTCCAACCTCCCCTCCTTCTGGCCCAATGCCTGTATTTATAGTGCTCAAGAGGAAGTTAATCATGTCCACCATCAATGGGATAATCCCCTCTTTGGATGGGATAGCTCCCTTATTGATGGGATACGTTCCTCTTTGGTAGGGGTACATGAACCATCTGGAGGCGCTCAATACACGTCGAACAACCTTCTAGAATGCTCTAGAAATGACCACAAGTAACTTTTTAAAGATGAAACTTGTGCATTTTGACCTTTACAGGGGGACGCACCTGCCCCTTTATATACAGAGCGTCCAAGGACGCAGCTTTTGTGAACATTGAGTGCGTACCCGCAGGTAAGGTTGAGAGAACCTGCGTACCCAGAGATAAATACATTTATAAAGACTTTCTCTCTTTTTGGAGTTTGACATGGAGAGCAGAGGCATAAGACTTGCCTAAGAGGATAGCATGACTGTTGATAGAGCCATACTAACTGTAAATAGCCATGGTGACATTTTTTAGTGTAACACCTACTCTAGTTTCTGTGGAGCAATCTGGTTATGTGGAGGGCAGACAAATTCTCAATAACATCATTCAAGCGCATGAGGTGGTGCACTCATTGTCAAGCAATAGGAAGGTTGGAATGATAATGCAATTGGACCTAGCCAAATCTTACGATAAGTTGAACTGGACCTATATCAAGAAGGTCCTTATAGCCTTTGGGTTTGATCATAACTGGGTTAGATGGGTCATGGCCTTGGTAAATTCTTCTAGCTTTTCAATTCTGGTTAATGGTTCTCCTTCCAAGACTTTTACTCCTTCAAGAGGCCTCAGGCAAGGAGATCCACTCTCTCTCTTTCTCTTCATCCTCATGATGGAAGGACTTGGTCGGTCTATCAAGCATGCGAAAGAAGTTGGTAATATCAAGGGTCTCCAACTTTCTGAGACTGGACAGGCTTTGACCCATCAACAATTTGTTGATGATACTATGCTGCAAGGAATCCCCACGGTCAAAGAAGCACTAGCGTATAAACAAATCCTGTGTGACTTTGCCATGGCTATAGGTATGGAAGTTAATCTCTCCAAATCTAAGATTTTTTTCTTTAATACCAATATTGCTATTCAGATAAATATCTCCAGAATTCTAGGCTTTCAAAGGGATGTCCTTCCTTCCAAATATTTGGGAGTTCCTCTAACTGATAAACCTTTGCACAAGAGCATTTGGGAGCTGGTGATTAATAAGATGCAGGATAAAATCAGGAAATGGACTATTAGATCTTTAAACTTGGCTGGTTGGTTAGTGCTTACAAAAGCTGTTCTTCAATCAATCCCCGTCTTCATGCTATCAGCCCTTCCAACTCCAAAAGGAGTTTTGCAACAATTTAGAACCATTCAAAGAGACTTTCTTTAGGGTAAGGGGGAGGAGAGAAAGAAATGGGCCTTGGTAGCCTGGGATAAGATTTGCAATCCTAAAAACCATGGGGGTCTTGGATTGGATGATCCGGAAGTACTAAGCAAAGTTTTAGGGGCAAAATTATGGTGGCGTTGGGTAAAAGACCCAAAGGCTCAGTGGGCTAGTATCTGGAAAGAAAAATATGCCAGCACTTGGCAAGATAATGATCACATAAGGATGTTTGGCATCATAAAGGGCTCACACATCTGGAATAAGGCCTGGGAGAATAGAGGCTTAGTACAAAATAATAGCTTCTGGGAAATCAGAGAGGGAGATCTTGCTTTGTTTTGGGAGGACAAATGGCAACAAGAACCTACACTGTTAAGAGAGGACTTTCTGGACCTCAAGAAAGAAACATATACCAAAGGGTTATTTAGGGTAAAATATTTTTGGGATCAAACCAATAGTGAAGGAAAATGGAGAACCTGGAAGAATATTGATTATAGGGATGATAGCCCCTTGAAAGCAAAAGCTGAGGCACTTCTGAAAATGTTGGACCAAAGGAAAATTTTAGTGATAGGGGGGCATGACCAACTTAGATGGGGCAACAATAATGAAGGTACCTTCAATCTTAAGGAGGAAAAACGCATACTCCTTGAGCTGGACTCCAATGTACTGGACAGGGTTTGGCAGAACCTATGGAGGCATCAAGGATGGATGAAGATCAAACTCTTCATGTGGCTAGTACATCATAAGAAAATTTTGACTTGGGAAAACATTTGAAAGAGGGGTGTTCTAGGTCCTTCCAGATGCCAGCTCTGTGAAGCCCAAGAGGAAACAATGGAGCATCTTCTCAATAATTTCATTTCACCTTCAGGTTGTGGGATACTTTTAACACTATTTTCCAACAGACAGACAGGGACAAAGGAAGCATTATCAACACCCTAAATAACTGGAGATGGAACTTCTCTGATTATGAATTTCTTTGCTCAGCTTGGGCTTTAACGCCAAGCTTCATAATATGGAATGTTTGGAAAGAAAGGAACAACAAAATCTTCAAAAATGAAAAAAGTTCCTCCCAATGCATTTTTGAGCAGATCTTAAGACAACTTAAGGAGATGGTAGGTACTATAGTGCGAACTTCCCCAAAGAATCCACCTTCAGAAGCTGAAATGCAGATACTTCTTCAGTTGGGTATGCAGGGGCTTATACCACAGGGCTTGGATAGGAAGGTACTGAAACTGGATACTAAGCAGGATTACTGGCATCCTCCCCCTCAGGGTTTTTTGAAATACAACATTGATGGGGCTTCAAAAGGCAACCCAGGTATTGCTGGCTTTGGAGGGGTGTTAAGGGATGAAAACGACTGTATCCTTTTCATTTTCCATTGCCATTTGGGAAGAGCCACTAACAATATGGCGGAATTAATGGCTCTTGAGCAATGTTTAGAATTCCTGAAGCAGGATAATCTCCAGAATATAATAGTCGAAGCTGATTCTGAGTTAATCATTAACTCGGTCAAGAGAATCAGTTGTGGCATGGAGCTGGAAAAAGTCTCAAAACACTGGAGGTTGCTCTAGGTCTTTCAAAGGATTCATATTCACCTCCTGTGCTTACGTACAATGAGTTTTACCCATGTACGAAGGACAACAAATAAATTGGCGGACATTCTGGCCAATCAAAAGCAGGGTCGCGCTGAGTTAGCAAGAGATGCCTCAGAATAGATTAAAGGCGCATTGTCACGATTAGGCAGATGAGGACAGAATGGTGTTTCGAAACAGAGCCACAGAGACGGGGTCTAGTTGATTTGGTTTCATTATGAAGTGTTATTTCCGAAGTGAGGTCATATTTGGGATGCAGGTCACTGTCGACCTCCTCAACCCTGGTAAGTACAAACACAGAAGTTTCAGGTGGAAGTTGCTCGGCAGACACTGTTTCTCGGATGGACGGCTAGATGGATGGATTTTCATCTTACATTGGTTCATGCGCCTGAGGAGATGGGATGGTGCGAGGGGCCGGAGTCCAGGCTTTCTCGGTAGACTTAAAACCCCTGTTTTTCTTTCTGTAATGGCAATACCGCTCTCAGGGTGGTTTATGGTTTTTCGCATGCCCTTAAAGCTGGAAGCGGTATTTCGCAGTTGGGAGCGATTCCACTCACCAAGCAACACGTGGCCAAGGGAGGGGAGGGAATACCACCCTCATCGCGTGGTAATTCTCGGTGCTTTTGGCTCATGCGATATGATCCTCAGCTGTTGGATCAAGCAAGATGAATCTACAGTCAAGAATAAGCGAGCATGTTGGTGGGTCCAGGTTGTTTATCGCGCGGTAAATCGTCATGCTTCTAGGTCTTGCGATATTATCCTCCGTCGTTGGATCTGGCGAGGAGAATTGACAGTTAAGAAAAAGTATGCAGGTCTGGGTGAGGAATATCTTCCATGCTTGTTTCGCTTCATGGTGGGAATCAGTGGATTTCGGGCGAACTACATGCTCGAGGGTTATCCCCCCATTCGGACCTGAAATCCTTTTAGATTGGTCCCTATTTCCTCATCGGGTCCGATTCTAATTTTAAAGTGTTTGCTTGTTTCCGCCCCGATTTGAGCCTCGTCCGTCAGATCTCTGAGGGGGATCGAACGGTCTTGGCTTTGTTTGTATTTTGTGGGTATTGTAGTTTTGTTTGCGGGACCTTGGCTCGGTTTTTAAGCCTTTAGCTCGGTGCCCTAGGCTTTAAGTAGATAGTTACTTCTTTGGCCCACAGTTCCTTTGGGACTTGTATTTTATGTAATTTGTTGTCCGATTTAATGAAATAGAAGGTATGACTCTTGCTTTAGCAAAAAGAAAATAAATCACACTGGCAAAAATGAAAATAAATCATTCTCACACTTGTGGAAATAAATCACTGATAAGAAAGAAAATTGTATGACCTTGCCAAGTTTTCAATAATTGAATATTCAATTTATAATCATGTTAATACTCATCTTAGCGATTTGTTCTTATTTTCGAGATCACACCAAAGCAGAAAACGTTCTTGAAAAAACTAGAAAATTTCCTTATTTTTTCTCAAAGCAAATTGTGTTAACTATGGAAAACCAATTAACTTGTCACATGAAGTAGTTCATAATCTAGATCTATTGTAATTAAAATACTAGAAAATCCTTGAAATAACTAAATATTCCTTCCTAAAGATGAAATACCAAATAATGCTACTTATGAAAATTTGAAAACATAGTTAAATGCTACTTACACAAATACGAGAATGTAGTTAAATCATTTGTGATAATAGCTCGTTAACCACACTAAACTTAATTAAGCACTTAGGAAATAGCTATAACATGCAATAAGGATTAATTAACTACACTCTTTAAAGGAACTAGAAACTATTCTATAGGAACTACTAAAGTTACAATAATACCTATCTTGGGAGGAAGTTGTAACACCCTCCTACCACATCTACCCAAGTAACCGACCAGCTGGGGTTAACATGCGATGAGAGGCCACTATGATATGATTCGACCTCCTAGGAACCTTAAGGAAATGGAACTGATGGAACATCACACAAATTCATCCAACATTATCAACAAAACCCTCAGAAGACAAGGCAACCACTTAGACAACTTGTCCCTGCGTCCTACTATTGTTTTGGACCTCTTAGGCCATAGTTTCTCTCATGATATGGGCAAGGGAGTGAGCGACCAGAAACCCAAAGTCGCTCCCATAGGCCTGCCTGCCAGTGATTGTGGACCAAAATTACTAGTTCTGTGCCAGTGACCTCGAGATTTAAGCCACTTTTTCAGGCCCAGAGCCCAGGCCACTGCCCAAAATGGAATGAATGCTTAGAATCAAGAAAATTATAGGGAAATAATGATGCAAAAGCAATGAGATGATCAAGACCTTAGCCAGACCCCTACTAGCCATGACAGGCATTTCATCAAACATATCGTGAACATGTAACCTACAAGTGTAAACAACAGAATTAAGTGTAGGGATCTCAAAGTTATCTGATAATTGCTATGAAGCATTCTCTCCTTATCACATTAGTTGCTATTTCATCCATTAGGTCATAAATATATTGATCATTCAATAACAAGTAAGAACATAATGAGAGCCATACATAGTTGCTATCATAAAACATATAAATAACTAGCATAATAGGGGCATAAATATCCATGATATAAAATCCATATAAACCACATATAATCCATCATAATACTCATAGAAATACAAGGAGAAATAACCTTTCATCAATGAGGAAAAATCCAAACCAGGGATGGGACTTCCACATTCCATCCAACCATAGAATGGCTGAGTCAAATCTCTCTTCATCCATTCACCCCCGTGCCATATTCCAAGCATGAATGTGGGATCTCATAGAACACATCAATCAAAACTCATGCAGGGCTTCCAGAGGAAATCCACCTCAACCCATTAAATAGTGATTCCACCTCATGGCCAGACATCAAAAAACCATCATTAGATTGGTCTCCATCCAATCCTTCCAAGACTTCCAGAGTGTTTGTTCCAACCTGAGTCCCAGGACTAGTAACTCAACCCACGACTGCTGCTAGGCTCCAAAGCGTTTGTCCAACCTAGGCTTCCAGGGCTAGTAACTCAACCCACAACTACCGTTGGGCTTCCAAAGAGTTTGTCTAACTAAGTATTCCAGGACTAATAACTCAACCCAAGATGTTACAGGGGTTGTAGAGCATTTTTCCAACCAGGGCTTTCATGACTAGTAACTCAACCCAAGCCATTACAAGGCTTCTAGAGCGTTTGTCTAGCCAAGGTTTCCAGGAACTAATAGCTCAACCCAAGCTAAGGAAACATGGGAACCAACCAGAAACAAGGAAAATAAACCCACAACACCATGACTATCCAGAAAATGGCAAGGCTAGGAAAATCCATTGTCAATCCAGGCAATCCTCCATGCTAGTGACAGATCATGACCAAGAAACCACATGCATGTGCCATGCATGCCAAAACTAGTGAAGAAATCATACATGCAACTTGGTACCTGCAAGAAAATATGATGTAGTTGCTGATCCTGATGCCCTCTTGCGCTTTCCTACTCTTCCTCTGCCTTCTTGCTCCAAAATCCAAGTATGCTACGCCCTCCAAGAGTGCCTCAAGAAAAATCTAAGTATCCAAGAGTATGAGAGAGAGAGAATAGAAGAGAGCTCTAACACTGAACTAACCAAGTCTTGCCCACTTATCCTCATAAGCCTTTTTATTAATGAGGCCTCTATTTTCTTAAATAAATGTTCCATAAATTCCATTTTGCCTTTCCAAAGCCTTAGCCATTTCCTTAGCCATAATAAAACAAATCAACACCCATTAGCATG
The DNA here is from genome assembly GCA_031772625.1 of Pinus tabuliformis. NCBI lineage: Eukaryota > Viridiplantae > Streptophyta > Pinopsida > Pinales > Pinaceae > Pinus > Pinus tabuliformis. The sequence continues at coordinate 271,881,814 of CM062813.1, forward strand.
TTTCCCCCACCATTCAACTTGGAATACGTATCCCATCACTATGGCCTTATATATATTTTACATGGAATTTTCACCAGGGCTGTTACAAAACCCTCCCCCTTAGGGGAACACTACCCTCAGTGTTCAATGACACCTATAACCAACTAGACTGCTGAAAACAAAACATACTTCCCATGGAGCTTTATAACACAACTCGCTGCAGTATTTACAATGGCCATATGCTAAAACATGACAAAATACCGTTTACTGGAGCTTTATAACACGACTCATTACAGTATTTTCAATAATCACATATATACATATACACATCTATTTCAACCAACAAATAACCATACTGTCTATGGAGCTTTATAAATCCAACTCGATACAATATTTATAATAATACACACATATACACATTTTCTCAACCAGAAAATAAAAATATACGATGCCTACATCCGCAACAAGGGAATCTAGAGGCTCACACGTCCACCCTCAATGTAATACTAGATTCATCTCCTTCCCAGGAAGTCCAGAACCCACTGGAAAGTCAAATCTGCATCCAATGTCCAATGCTATAATCTTGCACCACTTGTCCTCTCAGTGAACATTTACTTGCTCATTGTTCCAGGGCGCACTCCCAATGTGCATATGATTCCATTTGACAATGCTAATGACCTAAACAAATCCATCCCCAACCTTCCCTTCTCTGCTACACAGTCCCTCGGGCAATCTGGTCAATCCCTTCCATGCAGTCACTCACCTTCCAAGTTCTGTTGGCACCCCCATCTCAGGCACTCCATCCCTTAGCAAGGCTTCCTTGCATCGGAAGATACAAAACCAAGGCATATACCTACCTCAAAAGCATCATACCGGTCATAACATGCTCATGGAAATCAATGGACACTATTGGGTACTAGTGTCCCACAATGGCCTTGCTCCTGAAGTGCTTTACCAGCATACTGCTGCATTTTCCAATTCCTTTTGTTGTTGCAAATTCTTGTAGTCAATTTCAATCACCCAACTAGACATTTCATGCATTCCTATGCCAAGCAAATAACTTCCATTAGATTTAAAACAAATTGAAATAATTTGACATCATACCTCATTGGTAACTCATCAATAAGGTACATTTTCAATCCTGTTCGCTTCATCTCCTTCCCAGGAAGTCCAGAACCCACTGGAAAGTCAAATCTGCATCCAATGTCCAATGCTATAATCTTGTGCCACTTGTCCTCTCAGTGAACATTTATTTGCTCATTGTTCCAGGGTGCACTCCCAATGTGCATATGATTCCATTTGACAATGCTAATGACCTAAACAAATCCATCCCCAACCTTCCCTTCTCTGCTACACAGTCCCTCGGGCAATCTGGTCAATCCCTTCCATGCAGTCACTCACCTTCCAAGTTTTGTTGGCACCCCCATCTCAGGCAGTCCATCCCTTGGCAAGGCTTCCTTGCATCGGAAGATACAAAACCAAGGCATATACCTACCTCAAAAGCATCATACCGGTCATAACATGCTCATGGAAATCAATGGACACTATTGGGTACTAGTGTCCCACAATGGCCTTGCTCCTGAAGTGCTTTACCAACATACTGCTGCATTTTCCAATTCCTTTTGTTGTTGCAAATTCTTGTAGTCAATTTCAATCACCCAACTAGACATTTCATGCATTCCTATGCCAAGAAAATAACTTCCATTAGATTTAAAACAAATTGAAATAATTTGACATCATACCTCATTGGTAACTCATCAATAAGGTACATTTTCAATCCTGTTCGCTTCCTGTCACAACAAGTCAAACTAGCATATTTGACCAAATCGACATGCATAAAATATCACATCAGGTTAGCTCAAAACATAACCATCATAGATTAAAATCATAAATCACATGTAACCATCATAAACTAGAATCATAGATCACATGTAATCATCATAGACCAGAATCATAAATCATATGCATAGTAAAATTGAAATACAATATCGATACTTATCCTTTAATCGATCTTACTTCTACCTTTGTTCTTATTTCGTACACACATTGGATCGGTTTCCACAACCGACAAACACCCAGTGCCTTCTCCTCAACCAGGTGCACATATACATAGTGTGCATCACATACATACAACCACACATGACATACAACTCCATGCAATACATGCACCTACACTTGACATACAACACATACACCTACACCCAATGTATACAATACAATACATAGGCCTACATCTTGTGCATAACACAATACATACACCTACACCTAGCGTACAACACAACACAATACATCTATATCCGATGTACAACACCATACAATACATGCAAGTACATAATGCACATAAATAGTACCACATGCCCTCAACACAACATGTACGACATGAACACAATACTTCACGTGCACCATTACCATATGTACAACATGTACACCATACCACCTGTACACCACACCACCTACACAACGTGTGAACAACATTACATGTACATGACACCATCTGCACAACGTGTACACAATGCCAAATGTACACTACACCACTTGTACAACGTGTACACAATACCACATGTACATAGTACCACATGCACGACATGTACGCGATACCACATGTACACAACACCACATGAATGACATGTTCACAACACCACTTGCACACAATGTCAGTTGTACAACATGTACACAACACCACATACACACATCACCACTTGTACAATCATGCACAACATGCACACAACACCACATGTACATAGCACTGCATATCCACATGTACATAGCACTACATATCCACATGTACATAGCATCATCTGTACACAACACCACATATACAACACGTGCAGAGCACCATATGCATATAACATTTTATATCCATCATGCACACAATAAAATATGTACACAACATCATATATCCAACATGTACATAGCGTCATCTGTACCCAACACTTAATATGCAACATTCATACAACACTATCTATAATAACACCTTGTACATAATATTGCATAAAAAACATGTACACACACTACATATGCACAATACTGCATGTGCACAATCATCATAGATGAAACATTCACAACATATACAACATATTCTCAACAATAATACCACATATCCGAAACCACACTGTCCTTACCAAGAAACCTTGCTTCTAGTGTCTTATTCATGCTTATCCTAACATTCTGCAGACCACTGCTTTCATTTCACTGAAGTATCCCTTGGTGTAACCTATCCATAACATAGACATAATATAATCACATAATATCAAATCATAACCACATGATACTTACCTCATATATTTGTCATGAGTACTCTTTTCAATTGATCCCTCGTAAGACCACGAACCTCTTCATGTTATTTTCTTGTGTAAGCAATCATTCCTCCACAAGAATGATTCCTGATGACCCTGTTGGATAGTGAAATAGATACATATAGACACATACATACATATACATAAACATTAACATAAAAAAATCATGATCCATGATGACCTTGTTAGATAACAGCGTCATACATACATATATGCATATAATCATTAGTGTAAAGCAATCATAACTTTCACATACGATGTCAGATTGAGGTGTCATTTGTGCCGTTAGAAAAATTGTGACGAGCTCTTTGATATGAACCTAGTTTCAGGGTAATATAAGTGATTTTAGTTTTGAGCTTTTCCTAAGCCCTCTTTAATCTCAGAGTGTTTCTGGAGCCACTTAGATCATTCCTCCCCTCTGAGAAGATTTTAGTCCTCCAAAAACATGAACACTATCTGCAATCTTCTGTACTCCCTTGTCTACACAACAAGTGCCCTGTGAAGCCGCACTTTCTTCTCATTCACCTTTGTACTTCGGAGCCACAAGTTACAAAGTAACACATGCATTCTATGCAAACATGTAGTACATTCTTTGAAAATTACATACAATACCAAACATGACTCAAACAACCCCATACTTTCCAAGAGTTTATAACACACTTTTCTGTCAAGTTTACATAAAAATCATAACAAAAACCAATGCCCCAACTATCAACAAAAGGCCAAAATATCATCATGTTTCTTTCATAAGTGATGGGAAACACATCATCACTTTTACAATATTCTCACAAAATATGATTTGAAAAATGTGGCCATGACAAGCTACTATATCTAATAAAACCATCTCTCACTCAACAAAGTGAATGGGTCATCTCCTGGTGGCGGATTCGCTTATTGAACATCATCACCCATTGGTTCCTTCATAGGTGCTTTATGGTCATGGAGCATCTGACATGTGGCTCTCTAATGTCCATCCTTGTTGCAGTGACTATAATGATTCTTTCTCCTCCAAACTTTCTGGACCGTCTTGGAATAATTATTCTTGGTGCGCCTCTAATAAGTGCCCGTGGAATCCTCACTATCACTGGAATGTGATGAGGTGCTCCCATCATCCGTCATTGATTGGTCATTGGTTGCCTTGGAGCATTCTCCAACCTCTTTTCTGACATACCCAAGTCCTGCATAATGAGGCAATTCCTCCACTTTGATGGGATTCACAATGCCCTAGCCATTAATGTCGAGGCCCTTTCCTTGATACCCCATTTTTTCAACAATTTTGATCCAATTCCTATAGTATGTTTCTCAAAAGCAGTGAAATCGTCATCATAAAAAGAACATGAAATTGAAGAATCACTTTTTACCTCAGGCTTGTTATGCTGCAAATTTTCCAAGGCCTCCTCCTTGGCTTGTAATTGATGTTGCAACCTTTGTTTCTCCTCCTCTGCTTCTTGTAGGAATCTTCTTAGTTGAACACTCTTCACCTGAATTCTTTGGTTGATTTCTTTGAGTTCTTGAGCCATGTAGTATTTGGTTCCCTCCTTATTTTTGGCACAATAGATGCTGAAATATTTGTCTCGTCGCTTGAATCGGAACCCAAGTCGATAGGTCCATCTTTTGTAATCCCAAGAGCTACAATCTTCATTTCATCACCTAAGTTCGATCCTAGGTCAATTGGTCCAACACCTGAAAATCTTGCAACTGTGATCTTCTCATCATCCTCTGATTCAGATTCTTAGTCTTGTTGCATAGTTGCAACTATCTTCTGCTTCTCTTTTCTATCATTCCTCTTTGGCCTCAATTTTGGATGCAATTTCCAGCAATGCTCCTCATCATGCCCTTCTTTCTCACAATGAGTACAAGAGGTCTTTGATTCTTTTCTCTTAGCTACTACTGCCCTCTTTGGGCGGTCATATTGCTCATGCTTCCCCCTGCTTTCAAGATGTACAACCTTCACACTAGCTTCATCAAGAGTTTTAGGTTCAAATAATAACAATGAATGACACAAATAACCATGCAATGAGCCAATGTATTTCATCAACATTTCAGGAGAGTCTAATGGAACATTTAATGCTAATGCTTATTTCTAATGTTTCCTTTACTTTGTTTCAAATGTTTCCATTCCATCATGGCCTTCTGTCTATAACCCAATGGGTAAAATTGTCCTCTTAAAGCAGAAACAAACTCAGACCAAGATGAAAGAATTTTACGACTACTCTTACCACCTTTCTGCAGCTTGCCTTCCCACTAGACGAGAGCAGTGCCACTCAATTGAAGGGATGTTAGTTAGATCTTGGCTTCATCCTATTTGATTCATTGTATGCGGAAATATACTTTAACCTGTTTGATCTAGTTATCTATCTTTTCTGCATTAGATTCTCCACTAAACATAGGTAGATCAAACGTGGCATCTAGCTTGAAAAAGGGCTTTTTATGATTTTTCCTACCTCTAAAATGATGAGAAGAGGAAGAGGAAGAATTTTTTCTGGAAGATGGAGAGGGATGTTCAAGAAGCTCTTCTCCTTCTCCTTCATGATTCACCGAGGCATGATTATCAGGTCCTTTCTTCTTCTCTGGTTTCACCATTTTCTTCTCATACTATGCAAACAATTTGTCCACTTTTTCTACCATGGCGTAGAAAGTCTTGTGATAATTTCTCTCTTCCTCCATCCGAGCATCTTCATCTACCATTTTCCCTCTTCATGTTGCACACCCTGCTTCTGGATCAAAGGACTTAAGTTTTCCTTCACCTCTTTGGAGCTTTGACTTGGTTATCATACACCTGCAATTCACATCAATAGAAGACCCTCTTTGTTACCAAACATGATTCAAATATTTTCACTTCAAATATGCATATGTAATTAGATTTAAAAGGGCATGTAACCATAAGATGCATACACATAAAAGAAGTGGAAATAAATGAAAACCATGAGAAGCAAAGACATAATAGGTTGATAACGAAGTTCACCTAGTGTGGGCTATGTCTTCGGGCTCTGCTCAAAGTGGGGAGGCCACTTTCATTAATCTTCAACAAAAATCAAATTAGATGCATGTACAAAAGACACCTTATACATCCAATTACGGGGATGGCCTAAAAATGCACACCTATGTTGAAGAAATGGACTGCACTGTTGAATTCCTATCAAAAAATCGTGAAAAATGACTGTAAACTCGACCCTTTCTGACTCGGCCAAAATCTGGACCCCCAGGTATCTCAAAGATTCCCTAAATATTCCTTCTCGCGTGTTGACTGGAATTCAACGACTCAGATGAAGAATATGATCACATCATCATGTTCTTGGCGAAAAACTGAGAAAATGATAACAAAGTCAGCCTGGTTCTGGGACTATCAATTTCGGGCCTCTAAGGAATCTCAAAGATTCCTCAAGATTCCATAAAGATTTTGTTCTACAAGTTGAATGAAATTATGCTGCTTAGATGAGAAATTTGTCTACACCATTAAACTCCTGGTGAAATTCTGATTAATTTGAGTGTAAACTTGGCATATTTCTGACACTGTGAAATTTTTCCCTCTAGGGAATCGCCAAGATTCCTCCTCTACATCAAAGAATATTCTCCTTGAAATTCATGCTAGGCATGGTTCCACTGCCTTGGTATCTGTGCGTGCTCCTCTTCTCCTGTTGGGAAAATTGTGAATTCAGGTTCTTATACAAATTCCAAGCTTCCATCGTCGCCGACTCCCATATGTAACCGGTCATTTATTTTTGTTGGTTGGTGTATTAGTGTTTTGGGGTGTTGTTATGGGGCCACCGCGTGGGGCAGGCCGACCACCCGGCTTGACACGAGTTCAACTCCCACCGCCCCCCCATAATATGATATGTTGTTAACGACCATATATTGAAATATATATAATATAAATATAGTATGGAAGAATTGGTGGCCCACCACTGCATATTTAATTTTTATTTTTTTGACTTTTAAATAAAATAGTCAAAATTCGTCGACTGAAATTTTGGGGTCATCGGAAAAATTAAGTAGGCGACAATTTCGCTAGTTTCGATAGCTAGAAACCCTTAATGCAAAGTGTTAATTTGTTTCTTCATTATTTATGTCAAATTTAGCGGCTCCTTCAGATTTAGCTGGGCTCCAAATTTAGTTGGAGTTCTACTAACTCTAACTAATGTGCCAAGTTGACAAAAATTTTCACTCGCCATAACTTTCACATACAATGTTAGATTGAGGTGCCATTTGAGCCATTGGAAATCTTGTGACGATATCTTCAATCTAACTTTGGTTTCATGGAAATAAAAAGGTTTTGATTTTTGAGCTTTTCCTAAGCCCTCTTTAATTTCCGAGTGTTTCTAGAGCCACTTGGATCAATCCTTGAAGGACTAAGGAGCAACTAGTTGGGAAAGAAGACCCAAAGGAGTTAAGGAGTAGCAGTGGGCAATTTAGAGTTATTGACAAATGGAGTTTTGAAACTATAGGATTCTTGATGTGTTGATACGTTGAAGGATGAATGATTAGCTAGAGAGTAGGTGAAGCCAATATTAGTGACCTAATGGAGTTGTTGCAAATTGGGAGCTAAAGGGACAGGTAGCTATTTTTAGGGTACGAATGAGGGGAGTTGAGAGAGCACACTACATCAACCATATGGTCAATATATCTTGTTCATGGTAGATTGGTTGTTGAAGTGATTGACACCAAACCCTAGTCATATATCTTTGTATCAATGGATGTCTGAGGGCCATTATCCCTGATACGGGAGCCCTAGACTGTTGTATTAATAGTTTGTTAATATAACGAAGTTGGGTTGCAAAAGTATTATAAAAAGTTTTCTATATCTATGCACATGTTGATTTACTTCTATATACTGTCCCACTATGCAAAGTAGTTTGTTTTGATACTTGGTTTGGTAGCGTCTGTGATTGTAAGATTCTATCCTAGAAACCAGTATCGTGTAAAAAAAACATGGTATTAGAGCTACTTTGAAGGGCCAATGAGTCAGAGTGTTCACAATGAAGCAACTTAGAGGGAGTTGAGATTGTCTAGATCATGGAGGAGAGGGTTCAGTTGAAAACATAGAGATGTGGTCTTGACTAGCTTGGCAGCGAGATAGTCTGGGAGTTTTGGTGGATTGGTGGTGAACCCAGTGAAAAACAGTTTGTTGTAGGGAAAATTTTTGATCATGGACTTCCTGTGATTTTCCTTGGATTGTTGGGACAAGTTAAGGATTTATTTGGCATGGAAGAGATTAGTACGATCAATATTGCTTCATGTGATGGACTGCAGTTTGGTAGGCTAGTTTATTCATTGGATCATGATGTTGCATATTCGAGATTGGAGGGATATGAAATAGTTGTGTTTGATCTAGGAGGATGAGTTCTTGCAGGATTGGGTTATGGTGATGATGGCCCGTTTTCAATCGTAACTCAGACTGACCTTATAGGACAGGAGATCAGTGATAGGTTGAACCAATGGAGATTGTGTAGACTCAGAGAGAGTCTAGCTTCAGAGGGAGATGGAAGTGTTGATGTCTTCAGGTTTAGATGAGATGAGGTAAAGGAACTATTTATATTGCAAAGTTCATTCTATAGAGTATGTTACAGTGATGGACACTAGATGGGCGAGTGTTGTTGGTGATGATGATGGAGACTTCCTAGTATTGGAAGTACCTCCATCGCTAAGAGGGAGTGTTGATATTTGTATCTTGGTAGGTGCTCTAAACCCTAAGCTAGATGGTTTTGGAGGAATTGTCAGGCCAGGCAGTAACTCCATTAGGAAGAAAAATGATTCGTGTATTCATTCAATTAGGTAGGTCTGTTATATACATGAGGGAGAGACTGTTCAGTTCATCTCCCGATGACTGTTCACATTTCTCATTTATTTATTTACATATATTTACCCAATCACAAGGATTAGGTGTCAACATTCCCCCCTTAATCTGAAGGGATGTTGGTGAGTCCAAGCATCATTCTGAATTGTTCAAGCTTTTCCCTTCCAAGCGCATTGGTGAAGACGTCTGCAATTTACTCATTTGTGGAACAATGACGAAGATGGATTGTTTTGGCCTCAACATGATGTCGAATCAGATGATATTTAGTATTGATGTGCTTTGTTCGATCATGGAACTTTGGGTTCTTGGCCAACTTTATTGCAGAGGTGTTGTCAATCATGAGTGGAGTTGATTATACTTGTTTTACCTGTAAATCTTCAAGAATTTTTCTGAGCCACACAATTTCTTTTGTTGCTTCAACTGCTGCCACGTATTTTGCTTCTGTTGTGAAATCTGCTGGAACTGATTGTTTGCATGATCTCCAGGAGACAGATCCTGATCCAAGACTCATAGCATATCCTGAAGTAGATATCCCAGTTTCTTTGTCTCCATCGAAGTCTGAATCAGAGTATCTGATCAAGCCGAAGTCATCCACCCGTGTGTACTTGATTACAAAGTCTTGAGTTCCCTCCAAGTACTTTAGAACTCTTTTTGCAGCAGACCAATGTCCCTCACAAGGCTTTTGCATAAACCTGGAGAGGATTCCAACAGCAAATGAAATGTATGGTCTGGTAGTAGTTAGGTAGTTGAGACTTCCTACAACCTGTCTATACTTTGTTGCATCCTCAAATTCCTTTCCTTCAATAGATGTGAGCTTTAAGTTTTGTTCCATTGGAGTAGTAAGAGGATTGCACTCTGTCATGCCAAACCTGTTCAACAAATCTCCAATGTATTTCTTTTGAGAAAGAAATATGGACTTTGGATGTTGTGTTACTTCAATGCCAAGATAGTAATGAACATAGCCCAAATCAGTCATTTCAAAACTTTTCCCCAATTCCTTCTTTATGGATGTAATGTAGCTTTCATTGTTCCCTGTCATTAAAAGATCATCTACATATACCACAAGATATACAACTGTTTTGCCAACTTTCTTGACAAATAAAGTTGCATCATCAAGATCAAAATGATTGAAATTGAGTTTCAGAAGATGCCCAGTTAGTTTTTCATACCAGGCTCGCGGTGCTTGTTTGAGGCCATACAAGGACTTCACAAGTTTGCATACTTTATGTTCATGTCCTTTCACAGCAAATCCTTCAGGCTGGGACATAAAAACATTCTCTTTTATATCTCCATTCAAGAAATCATTTTTTACATCCATTTGATGGACTTTCCAACCGTTCTGAGCTGCCAGTGCAAAGAGTGTCCAGATGGTAGCCCATTTTGCTGTGGGGGCAAAAGTATCCTCATAATCGACCCCTTCCTTCTGTGCAAAACCTTTTTCCACAAGCCTAGCTTTGTGCTTGTCAAGTGAGCCATCAACTTTATACTTGTTCTTGTAGACCCACTTGCAGCAAATTGGTTTGGTTCCAAATGGAGGATCAACCAGCTTCCAAGTGCCATTCTTTATGAGGGCATCATACTCCTTTTGCATCGCTTCTTTCCATTCATCATGAGAAGCAGCTTATTTGAAGGAAGTTGGTTCAAAATCTGTAGACAAGTTCAATTCACAATCATAAGAAACATCCATATCAACAGGTGAATTAGAGTCATCTACATCACCTCCATTTTGCCGGTTTGAATTTCTAGTTCCCGTTTTTCCAATTTCATCAGGATGAACACTTTGAAGTGTCTTCATTAGCCACTTTGGGGGACCTTTCTGAGATGGTCCAGGTTGCTCTGTTGATTGAGTTGGGACTGAATGAAGATTGAGTCTCCCAATTCTATCAATTACATCACTTAAAGCATCATCTGTTGTTGGAGTTTCATGCGGGGGAGAGTGTTCTTCAGAAGAAGATTCCACATGTTGATCTAGTATAGGAATCCCCCCTTCAAGATGTGGAATCTGATTATCAAATTCTTGAAATGATTTTGCTTTTGCGAATCTATCCAAGCGATCAAGTTGCCGCTCAACAACATTGTCAGTTTTGGATGATTCAAGAAAAATTACATCTCGAGATACAACAAACTTTTTATTTACTTCATCATAGAGGCGGTATGCTTTGGAGGTGTTTGAGTACCCCAGGAAGATACACTTACGACTTCTAGCACCAAGTTTGTTTCTATGTACGTTTGGTATCAAGGCATAACAGGTGGAACCAAATATCTTGAGATGCTTTACCGAAGGAACATGTCCATACCACATTTCATAAGGAGTCTTGTTTCTTATAGCATTAGATGGACATCTATTCTTTATACATGCAGCACATAGAACAACATCAACCCAAAACATTATCTTTACATTTTTGAAGAAAAGCATGGATCGTACCATATTTAAGATTGTTCTATTCATTCTTTCAGCTACACCATTCTGTTGGGCATTATAAGGCACATTTGTTTGATGTTTGATCCCATGTTGGCGAAGATAGTTTTCAAATTCATTTGATGTGTATTCTTTTCCATTATCAGTGCGAATAGACCCAATATGAGATTGTGCATCATTTTCAATCCATTTATGAAAATTCTTGAATGTTTGAAAAGCATCAGATTTGTTCTTCAATAAATAAACCCAACACATTCTGGTGTAGTCATCAATAAATGTCATGATATATTTATTTCCATTTGCAGAAGGAATAGGCATTGGACCACATAAATATGAATGAATGAGTTCAAGTTTCCTATGTGCTCTTGAATGTGAATCATGAAAAGACTGTTTGCTATGCTTTCCTAGAATGCAAGCACCACATTGCTTAAGTTTCTTAGGAATTGTAGGCAAACCAGCAACACCATTTTTCTTCAACAAGTGGAGAATATCATAGTTCAAATGTCCAAATCTAGCATGCCATAATAAACTTGATGGAAGTGTACCTTCTTCATGATGAGCATTGTATGAGAAATGTTGTACATGAGCATAGGTTCCTTGTAGTTTGAGAAGCCTTTATTCTTCTATTCCCCTCATGACAAGTGAGTGGTCAGATGCTTTTTTTACCTCAAGCTTGCCATCAAACATATGAATGGAGTGACCTTGCTGGTGAATGTGGACCAAGGACAACAAGTTTCTCTTGAGCTGTGGGAGATATAGAACATGATCCAGAAGAAAGTTTGGAAGACTAGGCAATTTAAGCCTGATTGTGCCAAGCCCTGATGGCTTGAGTTTTGATTGATCTGCAAAGTATACTGCTCCATCAACATTGTCAGTGAAATCTTCAAAAAAATCTTTTCTATAAGTCATGTGGCAGGTTGCTCCTGAATCAAGCAACCAATCATTTTTCCATGAAGCAAGTGAAGCATTAAACAAATCTTCATTTACTCCAATATTACATTGTGCCTCAACATAGTGAGCGGATTCAAGTGCTTTACCTTTGTCTGTATCAACAGTTTTACCTTTCTGTTGGTTTCTTTTCTACTCAATTTTGTCCCATGGTAGCTTGCATGTAGAGGCATCATGTGATCCATTTCTCCTTGAGAATGTCTGCCCCCCTTGCCTCTGAAATATCTTCCTCTTCCTCTTCATCCACCTCTTCCTCTTCGTCCACCTCTTCCTCTTGTAGAATCTTGAGCAGGATGCTTTTCTTTATGAGCAAGGCACACAGTCTCTTCAGAAGATTCAGGGGCTGTCTTCTTTCCAAAAGCTTTCTCTCTTTCAGCAAACTTTTTCACAAGAGAGTCAAAGGTTATATCTTTGAGATTTCCATTTGCTTGCAATGACTCAAGATAATTGGAGTAAGTAGGATAAAGTGCCTTGAGAAAAGCAATAAGAGGAATATCCAATTCAACCTTAGTAGATTTGATATCATGCATTATAGACTTTACTTCAGATGTAAGAGCAAGAGGATCATTATTTTGCAGTTCAAGAGTGAAGAGTTTAATCATGAGTTGAACAACTTCAAGTGAAGAATGTGAGTCATAGAGTTCTTTCATCTTTTGTAAAACTTCAAAGGCAGTTGAATATGACGAAATATGGCGACTCACCTCTTCATTTACAGATGATGCGATTAATGCATAAGCTTTGCTGTTCTTGTTTTCCCAAATGACAAGTTCTTTGTCTGAGGTAGGCTGTATTGGGTCATTGTATCCTTCTCCGACACACACTCCTTTCCACAACTCATTGAAAATGAGGGCGTGTTTTATCATCCAGGACCATTCAGGGTAGTTCTCCTTGCTAGTGAGAACTATTCCCACCATAGATATGATTGAATGCATTGTAAAATCCAAGAGCTGTAAAAAATGCTTCTGCTGCTAAAAGAAAATTGATTCTGATATCAAAATGTATTCTGGCCTCAAACAATATATTAAACACAGTCAAACACAGTAGCGTTAACTATGTTAGTCACTTTGAAAACAGCATTATGAAAACAACACTATGGTAGCCCAAACAACACTAAGGTATAATACATATGTATGTATTATCAAATAATACAAACATTATATCTTGCTGCCCTAAAAATCTTCACTGTATATAACATTTTAATGCATTATACCTCCCTGCCCTACAAATCTTTACTGCATCCGAAAATCTCAGAGGGCTAACATTTGCTTAGTGCCTCGTTGGTATTTATGGGACAGTAAACCTAGTTACATTTTCCCACTTAAACCCAAAGCATTTTGAACAGAAAATCGAGTTCGGATCTTTTATTAAGCCGCCAAGAAATGGCGCCTTGGTACCTAAAGTTTAAATAAGGTTAGCAAAGAATAAAAAGTACTTTCGAAATACTTTTTCACGGCTGGGAAGAGCAAGAGCTTGCACATTACACAAAGAAACAAAATGTTTCGATTTAGTGAAATGCCTAGCGTATCCGATTCAATGACCTTTTTGTGCAGTGAATTTACTGCTTCCTCATCGCCTCAGGGAAGCCACTTACAGTAGGTGATATCAGCTCCAAAAATAGTCAGCACATTTCCATGCATTAGCAGCATACCATGTCATTTTCCACGCATCAGCAGCATACTATGTCATCTCCAAAAACAGTCAGCACATTTCCACGCATGCGTATAACAACGTTCAAATACCAAAACGATTTCTAATGCATACTCCAGCAATTACCAGACAGGATTTGAATGTTTAGTGGTATGGATTCCATGCTCACCGCACCAAGTGCCTCACCCAAACTCAGAGATACAAACTGAAGACAGCATCGCACGAAGAATAGGCAAGGGAATGTTTAAACTTGGAGCAGCGATTCATTCAAGTGAATGCACAATGCTTCAGGACAGCTTGGACAACACTAACAGTGTTAGGCAGAGGAGCGTTTGCAATGTCAGGTGCAGGTCTGTATAAAAGGAATATGGCAGACAGGCAGAGGAGTTACAAGGAGCATGAGAGCTAAAAAAGGAGCTGGCTCTGATACCATGTCAGGCCAGGCAGTAACTCCATTAGGCAGAAAAATGATTCGTGTATTCATTCAATCAGGTAGGTCTATTATATACATGAGGGATAGACTGTTCAGTTCATCTCCCGATGACTTTTCACATTTCTCATTTATTTATTTACATATATTTACCCAATCACAAGGATTAGCTGTCAACAGGAATGGGCACAAAAATAGGGTTTGTGGGCTTAGAACCGAAGCATGGGGGTTTTGCACCCAAAATAGTTCGGTCAAAACTAATTTGACTTTTATTGATTTAATGTATGGAGATGGAAGAGGACTCAGAGGAGAAGAGGCCACTTCAAGCACTTCAATCAGAGGTCTAAAATGCAAGAAATGAATTTTATATGTTTAATGGGTAAATTTTTTAACAAAAGTCAAGATGGCTTGAAGTTAGCAGTGCCCTTTGGAGGGATTTCCAAACACCCTAAGGAAGCATATAAATAGGACATTATGTGACCTCATTTCACCATCCAAGGAGAAACATGTCAAGGGTAGATAACTCTGATCTAGCTGTAGACACCAAGAATCCTAACGAAGTGGAGGAGATGCCCTAGTTTTGGTGCATTTTCTTTGTGATAGGTAGGCCGAGTTTGGTAGAAGCTGACAACAAAAGGAGAGGTGTTTTATGGGTAGATCTTGTGCACATATATGAGGTGTTTCTTCTTCAGATTGGGCTATATATTCTCTATAATATTGCAGGTGGGTAGGTTCTATGTTAAGGAGGGATGAGAGGTTTAAGAGGAGCCTAAAATCTATGCCACATGCTCAAAAATACCAGCGCAGGAGAAAAGGCACGATCCTGAAGGAGAGAAAAGGTTTTAAGGTGTGTTTTATCCCTGATTCAGGCCATAGATTCTTTGTGCAATTGAAGAAGTTTGGATATATATTTTGAGGAGGTGCAGGGGCCTAAGAGGTAGCCCAAACTAGGTAGCATGCATAGAAAAGAGAAACGAGTAGTTTGAGGATAAAATGTAGAGGTTGAGCAGGGTATTAGAGGGTTGATGTTTTCCCTAACTAGAGCTATAAAACTTTAGTAAAAGTACACAAGAGATAAGGAAAAGAGAAGTAGTGACAAGGTATATTGATCTCCTTTTGTTGATGTTGTTATCTAGCATGAGTTTGTTCTAGAGGAGCTATAACAACAATTTTGTGGATTGTGATTGCATATCCTAAGAGAAGATTCATTAACAACAACTGTATGTCTGCCTAAGTCAAGAGGAGCAGTAGGAGGTTGTAGGATAGGTTTGGTCATCTTCTTGAGTTGATGATTTTATAGTGGATGAGGTTCTAGCATAGGATGGTTGGAGAAACCAAAATAATAGTTATTTGGGAGGGTTGTAGTGGTAGGCTCCAAGCCCTAAGTGTAGACTTGAGAAGAACTTTGGGTATGCTAGAAGAGGTAGAATTGACGTGATCTCAGGGATGATTCTTAAAGGATAAAGAAAGGAGGTATAGAGATCATATCAAACAAGCCTAAGTTCATTGTTGGAGAAGGATGTTTGGTAGTGATAGGTGGCAGCCCTTCATGCCCTAAGTGTGTCTTCATCGGGAAGGACATTAAGGCACTAGTGGGAATAAAGTCCCTGAGAAGTTGCGTCCTTGAAGGAGTAAGGAATATCTAGTTGGGTAAGAAGACCCAAAGGAGTTGAGGAGCAATAATGAGTAGTCAAGATTTGTTAACAAATGGAGTTGTGAACAACTTGATAAGAGTCTCAACGTATTAATGTGTTGAAGGATGAAAATTCAGCTAGGGAGCAGGTGAAGCCAAGTTCAGTGACCTAATGGAGTCGGTTCATTGATAGAGGTAAATTAGAGTTGCTACAGATTGGGGATCGAAGGATTGGGTAGGAATGTGTAGTGTACGACCGAGGGGAGATGAGAGAGCATGCTACATTAACCAGATGGTCAATGTATTTTGTTTAGGGTAGATTGGTTGTCAAAGTGACCGACACCAAACCCTAGTTGTATATATTTTTAGTAGTGAATGTATGAGGGCCATTATCCCTGGTACGGGAGCCCTAGACTATTGTATTATTAGTTTGTTAATATAACAAAGTCAGGTTATAAAAATATTGTAAAAAGTTGTCTATATTTGTGCATGTGTTGATTTACTTCTATATATTGTTCTGCCATAAATAATAGTTTGTTGTGATACTTGGTTTGGTAGTGTCAGTGGTTGTAATATTCTATCTTAGACACCAATATCGTGGAAAAACAAAAAAAATGATTGGTTACCGGAAGTGAATTATTAATACAATAACTAAGCTAAACAATTCATCATTAGCAAAATCAACTTAAAAATCATTTAATATATTAGAGACTTAGGAATTGATGAAAATAAGAAACTTTACCTCGATATGCATGTCAAATGGGTTTTGGGTGCAAGGGGTTAGGGATGTATAATAACATGGGGGATAAGCGATTATGAACATAGGATATGGTTGATAAAATGTCAAATGAAGTATTGAAAACATTGAGAATATGGGATCCCAACACTTGGGTTATCACCAAAAAGAGAATTCAAGTTCACGACTGAACTTAAACCAACAATATAACCTATTGCAAGGGCTCCTTACAATATGAAAAATCCAAAGTTATGAAAGTTTCATGTGCAACTCCAAAAAATTCTAGATTTGGGGTTTATACATCCAAGTGTGTCACCATGGGGAGCTTAAATGATATTTTTAAAGAAAAAATATGGATCATGGAGACTCTATATCGTGTATGGATAATTAAACAAATTTATGGTAAGGAATCAATATTTGTTACCTAGAAATGATAATTTATTTGGTTATATATAAAGGGTTAAAGTATTTTCTAAGATAGATTTAAGTTCGGGATATCATCAATTTAGAATCAGGGAAGAACATATTCCTAAAATTGGATTAAACATTAATCTATGTTGATATCGGTGGTGATCCACCTCTTTCATTGAATCAACATGGTTCTCCATCTTGGTAGTTATGATTGTTTTGGGTCCTAAAGTTTTGTGTTCATTTTGAGGCCCTAAATGAGGCTTTTTGGTGATTTTGGAGCCTAAAGTTGTTTTAGGCCTACCTAGACCCATATAGGTATTGTACTTCTTATTTAGATATTTCCAATGAGCTCCAAAAAATGGAGAGTGTATGCAATTTTTTTTTTTAATTTTGGAAGTTGACATATCAACTAGCCATCTTGGGGCCCATAAACATTTTAGCACTTTTCCTTTTGAGGTTAGTGTTTTGAACCTTTAACATTATTTTGTTAAGTTAAAAAGGCCATCCTTTCAACCTCTCATAATATCTTTTATGAATGAGCATAATCACCATATCTATCTCTTGAGAGATCAGTTGCCACCATTCTAACTAGTTTGTATTCTACAATATGTTATTTTATTCATTAATGGAAGTTGAGTTTGCACTATATTACTATGGTCTCTACTATATTTCTCTATGTGTATTCCATTTCCTTTCTTTCATTTAATTTTATTCTCTTCACAACCCAAATCAGGGGTATTAAAGAAATTTTCTCTATGTTTTTTTCTCGTGCATGTCCTTGATGAGGTCAGGTTATAAGGAGTTAGGTCCCGAGCTAGTTTCACTTGGGAATGGTTTCTCTCATAGGCCAAGTGGAATCCTATGGAAAAATAAAAGAGAGATGATGGAGCAGGATATTTGATCAAATTATTGCTTTAGGAAGAACTCATATGATATATTAATGAGATGATGGAAAAATTCAACAAGATCCTTCGATAATTGCTAATGGTGGCTAAGGCACCTTTAGCAAGTGGAAATTTTAGAGGTGCATAACCCTTCAAGGTACAAGTTAAATTTTATGTCCCTTTATTTGAAGGCTAGATAGATGTTTATACTTTAGAGAAATCATTAAATCTACTAGAGGGTTATGTCTCTATTTGAATTTTTCCAACAATAAAATAATCACCTTTGCACTCTTGAAATTCATTCCCCATTTAAATATTGGTGACAATTCTATGAGGAGAGACACAATAGAGATGAACATATAATATTTTAAGGAAATACCCACTCAAGTGGCCTTTGTTGATGCTCTTAAGGAGGAATTTCACCTATTGGGAATTATGATAACTATTAAATGGGATGGGAAATTATACCACAAGAAAGAGATCAAATGGTCCCAGAGTACACCAATATTTCCATACCTTGATCTGAAAGATGGGTATGAGAAACTATAAGTGGAACCAAGTTCCAAAGTATTGTAGTGGCATACATAGGTGCATCTAAAAAATTATGTATTTCTTAGACATCTCCTCACTAAGAGTTTCTTATTGATATAAATCTAAGTGTAAGAATAATTGGGAAGTAGGGTGTGCAAATTCACCAAAATAAAATCCTATAAAAGGTCGCCCTAACTCATAGAGAAAGATATAATACAAGGAAATCCAACCGCAAGCCAACCAATCCAAGTTGAAAGCAAAGAAGGGTAATGGGAAGTCAAAGAAGGACACATAAATTTATATAAGTTCCATAAAATCCCTTAGCACAACACTAATGAGTGTTTCTCAAAACAGTCATTATTGTTTGAGTTTAATGAAAAAGTGTCGGACCTTGGCTTAAACTTTTATTAAATGTAGGACAAGGGGAAGCATATCACTGACATGGAACAAAATGCTACAATCAGAATCATAAATATCCAACTAGAAGAGTTTGAGGAGATTGAGGAGGAGGAGGAACACCTCTTACTTTCATGGATGTGGGTGAAGTGGGTCCCACTTCATTTCATTGTTAACAATAGGAGATAGAGGAACCTAGCTTAGTAAAGTTCGTCATGAGATTCAAGTTGTCAATGGCACCACACCCCCAACTATATACCATTGGTTGGTTGAGACAGGGATGAGACATTCATGTTATCTAGAAATGTCGCCTATTCTACAACATTAAGCCCTTCAAAGATGAGGTACTATGTGATGTTCCCCACTTGAATTTTTTGATTTTCTATTAGGAAAATTATATATGTTGAAATGTCATGTTGTTTATAATTTTTGACCCCATAATGTCATTGTTACTTTGGGATATTAACTCTACAGAGCACCATAAGTACTTAACTACTGAAATTCATTGGCAAAGCAGTAACGAAAGCTAATCTCTTAGGTTGCAAAGTTTTTCCTCTTCATGGTTTGGCTAGAAGGTGAAGAAAAGGTCACTTCGGCCGCCACAATCCTCAACACAAGTTCTCTCCACACAATATAATTATGGAAATAAATCCAAGAAAAAAACATAGCAATACACTATGAATCAAAGACTTCTTATGGCAGAAAAAACTACTTTTCAGAAACTTCAAACATAATTGACAAAAGAGGAGGAACATTGATAACTTAAATCTAGAAGTTTGTGGTTGAAGATAGGATATAGAACCAATAACTTTTTCCACAAACAAGAAAAAAATTAGACATGGAATAATAATGTCATAAAAAATGATGATCCTTTTAATTACCTTTCTAATTTCCCAAAAATAAAGCCAAAACATTGTTCATTTAATTCTTAACCTGGGGCATGTATGGAAATTGCAAGTTACATTGCACTATATATGCAAATTGCAATTTATAATTTTGTTGATTTGTTTTGTTGTTGTAAAATAAATGATTCCTTTTGCAAATGGAGTATAGGAAGTACACAAGCTTCTCAAAATTCTACAACTTTAAAGTAATGTGACTAAAGGTACTTGCAGGAAAGTAAACACAATTGTAGGAAAGTAGATGTGATTACAAGAAATAAATCACACAAAATATAAATGAATGAAAGAACTAATCCTTGCCAAGATGATCCCTGTTTTTACTTCAACCAACAAATGTAATTATTATGTTGAACATATTTATTAAACAACCTAAATGAATGCAAACCAATCTAAAATCAAAACATGTCAAATAATCAATTCGTAAATAAATTGATGCATGAATACTTAAATACATAAGTATATAAAACCACACAACTAGAAATTAATTATAGAATTAAATAAATTAAATTCTACGTGAATAAATCGCTGAGGAGTTAAATTACACAATCATAAAATAGAACTATCTAAATTATACAATGCTCCATTCTATTGGAGTGGGCCTTGCCTCCATAGACAGAGTGATATTTATCAACACTTGTTACATTGACAACATAAATTAATTTAATTAACTAAGCTAATTAAAATAAATTAATATTTCATAAATATGCAAAAAGAGATCAATTAAATTAATTAATCAAATCATAAACTATGGAAATTATAAACTACAATTAAAATAAAAGCTTAATAATTAAATTATTTCATTATGATTTGAACATTGCTCTAAGAGTCCTCCCAGTGGAATGAAAGATGAACTCCTTTTATACATAACATTTGTTTAAAAATAAAATAACAAACAATAAATGAGATCATAGCTTATGTAACAATATAACAATAATCATTAATCTCTGATCAAATAATTCTGGCCTACATAACAATAGAAATGTAATCACTTGATATCTAGGGCTTAATAAGTTGTTTTAAGGTTAACATGGGGCTTATATAGGTTTAACATTGCCTCCACTTCAAAAATTGTTTTCTTCAATGTTTGGCTATCTACATGTGTTTTTTCATGAACAACTCATCTTCCCATGTCACCTCATACACTAGTAGATTCCTTCATTTGATGAGGTACTCAATAATTTCTCTATTTGTCAGCTACTTAATCCTTGTTTCTAGGACCATTCTAGTTCTATAATTATTTTACCTTCATCATAAATCTATGGTAAAATAGTTTGGATCAAGTTCTTGTCACTAATTACCTTCTTTAAGCAAGAAACATGGAAGATTTGATGTACACATGAAGATGGAGGCAACTCCAATTTGTAAGCCATACTTCCAATCCTCTGCAACACCTTACAAGGGCTATAATACCTTGGTGGTAACTTGTTTTATTACTTTTGTTGCTTGAGGGGAATCAATTTATATGGTTGTAGTCTCACAAATACCCAATCCCCCACTTAAAATTACCTTTAATTACAATGTCGATCTTCTTATCGTTCCATCCAATTTTATGCTATAACCAAGTCGTTCTTCAATAGTTTGAGAAACTTTTGATGGTGTCATATGTTTTCCTCTACCACTTGGGCATTAAAAGTGATCTGATGGATGGACAATGATATCCATAAAGTGCCATAAATGGTGACATTTTTGATGGAGTATGGAAACATGTGTTGTACCACCATTATGACAAGAGAAACCAGTTGACACATTGTCTTTGTTTATCAGATGCAAATCATCATAGATATCCTTGTAAATGTTTATTCACAATCTTAGTTTTCCCAATAGATTGAGGATGATAAGATAAGCTATGAGCCAATTGAGTACCCAAACAAGAAAATAATTAAGTACAAAATTTCTAGGGAAAATTAGATCTTTGTTGCTTATAATAATCGTAAGTATTCCATGTATCTTTCGTAGTTTCTCCATGAATAGAAATCGAAAATGGGCATAATTTGTCATTAGATCTAATACTACCATAATGACACTATTTCCTTTATATTTTGATAAACCTATAATAAAATCCAATTAAACTTCTTCCTAACGATGGATTGGTATGTCTAATAGTTGTAGGAGCCATGGGGTCTTGATTGTCTCTCCCTTATTTTGTTGGAAAACCACACATTTAGCCACAAGATTTTTCACATATGATTTAATACCTTCCCAAAAAAAATCTTTCGTGATCCTATGGTATGTCTTCAAGAACCATGAATTTCCTCCTACATGAGAACTATGTAATTCCAAAATGACATTTTGTTTGATTTGAGAATCCTTACATAATTATAAGTGATCTTGATAACACAAAAAAGTAATTCTTGCACGCAATTTTTTCTACTGCATTGTGGGTTCTCTTGTAGTTGTTGAATGATCTTGCATACCTTATCATATTGCTTCCATTATATCCTTTCTTCTTCCGCCCAATCAAATTGTAGAGTGGAAATAGTGCATAGTAAACAATTTATGCCTTCCTCTTTTCTTGAAAGTGCATCTACCATAATTATTTGTTTTCCCTTTGTGGAGATAATTTCAAAGTCATAACCAACAACTTTGTAACCCAATGTTTTTTCGAAGTATTAATTCTAGTAGTGTTTCTCTTTTAATCATATTCAGACTTGATTAACACATTATACATGCTCTTCCCAAGATTTGTTGTAGATTATTATGTCATCAAAAACTACTAACACAATTTTCTAAGGAAATGTTTGAAAATATAATTCATTAAGATTTGAAAATTTTAAGGTGCATTTTTAATGATCCATAAACTACCATTGATATTCCATGGGATATTTCGTCATAATAGATCTACTAAAATATTTTAGAAAATATGAAATCTACAGTATGAGGGTGTTTTTTTTTTCTTATATTTTTGGATTTGTTAATTAAAGTTTACTGTGTATGCATGAAAATAATAATTATGTAGAAAATAGTAAAATCCAAAATAAAAACTCACAAACCACAATTAACACAAGACATATCCTAGGAAACCCTTTCTAGAGAAAACCCATGTGGAAGATAAGGCCACTTTGCTCTCTTTCTCTAAATAGAAAATGGATGCAAGTACAAAACGTTAAGGCCTATGGACCATGGGCTACTATAGTGGACAAAACCTCTTCATTTTCTCTCTTCCTGTCATCTATCTCGACTACTTTGCTTGTCTAGGGAACAAAATGCACTGAAAAAATGGAACCCCTTTCCTCTTTTAGGCCAAGTTATAACACAACCCGATAGCTTACTAGTGGTGAATTTTGATTACTTAAAATCTTAACTAGATTTTCAATATTAAATATTGTAGAGTTGGCTTCATCATGATCATGTGGCTAACCCATTTTCAGTGAATAATAGGGGCTAACATGACATCCTCTCAAATTACAGTGGTCAAAACAGGAAGGTCAAATCCAAGTGGCATAACTTTTGCATATGGAATTTGATTAAGTTAATTCATGCACTTTTGGAAAGGTATATGTGTGTAGAATAATAAAAATATGGTTTTCACTAAAGTGGCAATGTTCTACCCCAAAAAGTATTTTGTTTGATGCCTCAAAATGATCCTTGAAGGTTTCAGACCCCAGTCTTCCAAATTATGTCCCACTAGTAAAAATGGTCTTGTGAGCCGATTCCTTCACTTTTTCCACTCTAAAAACATTGAGAAGGATACAAAAAATATAATGATCTAATATGGATCAATCCTTCCCATTTTTTGATGTGTTTTGTCCCAAAAATATTCTATTAAATTACATGAGGATATTTTTCATCCACTTTCTCTTAGTTGTACCTGTCCTTTCAACCCAATATGCCAAAGATCATGCTCCCCGTTTCTTGTATTTTTGTACATCTTCTACAAAACTCTATCTTCTGTAAACTTTCCCTAAGCATCTGGTGCCAATTCCTATATAAAAGGTAGGATTCCTCTTCCTAATCTAGCATGGAAGGCTCATAGATTTTTAGATTCTCTTCATTCACAATTGAGTGAATACATATATATGGGGCTAGTCTGGGTCTATAGGCACTATCTCTCACCTTTTCTAATATCTAAAAGGGAAAATACCACACAACCATGATTTTCTTACAAGGATCCTATAACCTCTCCTTCTTCAATTGTAACCATACTTTGTCTCCCATCTCAAACGATTTCTCTATTTTGTGTTGATAATGTCTAGCCTCATAGTTTTCCTATGACTTTTGAAATGTCTCTTATACCTTTATGTGGATTTTCCTAATCTTTTCTATGAATATTTCCAGCTTAAGGCATCCCTTATAATATCCTCCATCACCCCTCATTGCTTTCTATATGTAATATACAAAGGTTAAGGTGAAAAATATCCAAAAAAAGTTTCAAATGGGGACTTACCAATAGAAGTGTGGACTGCTTTATTATAAGAGTGTTGTATATATACCAAATTTTCAGCCTATGTATTAAAATGCTTCTGATTGTAAGCCCTCAAAAGATACAACAAATTCCAATTGACTACTTCTATCTACCCATCTATTTGTGGATGGAATGTTGTACACCTCTTTAACTTTGTTTCCATATTCTCCCACAATGTAGTATAAAATGCACTGAGAAATCTCATGTCCTTGTTTGAAATTAGGCTCCTTAGTATCCCACAATGCACCCATACCTATCCAAAAAATAAGTTCATTGCTTCTTTCCCATTGATGGTGTTTTTACAGGACATCAAAACACACATTTTTATGAACCTATCAACTTCCGTGAACAGGGTAGTCATGT
Organism: Pinus tabuliformis; assembly: GCA_031772625.1. NCBI lineage: Eukaryota > Viridiplantae > Streptophyta > Pinopsida > Pinales > Pinaceae > Pinus > Pinus tabuliformis. The sequence continues at coordinate 271,906,585 of CM062813.1, forward strand.
CCCTTCCTAGTTGTTGGTAAACATACCACAAATTCCATGGAAATGTTTTCCCAAGGATGAGTGGGTATAGGTAAGGGGTGATATAGACCTTTTTTCCTATTGCTAGGATTACTGGTATAGAAAAGCATCTATCCTCATATGAACACAACTACATGTTCTTACATCTTTGGCCAATACACATACCTCTACAAGTTGGCCATTATATTTCCTACACAAAATTTCCCTACATCCTTGGAGGTGTGTGACTCTCTAATCAATTGTAGTCGCTCAACTTTAAAAACACATAACTTATCTAGCCTATAGAGTAACATGTCCTGGAGGTGGTATTCAAATATTGCTTCACCATCATGCACATGACCCTGGCTTTGCAATTGTTGAAACGCCTCCTTGAAGTCCTCATCATCTAAATATGCCTCTCTGTATACATCATGGGTGAATGGATCCCTGTCGGTGGCCTTGAAATCATTTTATCGAACTTGGTCATGTTTCTCTTCTTGTACTTGATCACTAAATGAAAATTCTTTAAAAATCCCATCGACATATAATGCCTAGTTTGTTGTAGCTTACTCTAGGCTCATAGATGTTATAGTGGCTAGTGATATGTGTGGATTTCTATGATCTCCTTTCCCATCATATAGTGTTTCCACTTTTTCACATCTTACACCAGGTCATATAACTCCTTGTCATAGGTAGGGTATTTAAGAACTACCCCATGAAATGGTTTAGAATGGTAACATATAGATCTTCCTCTCTGAATCAAGAATGCTCCCATAACATACCCACTCACATCTGTCTCCACTTTGAAGGGATGATACAAGTTCAGTAATGCCATAATTGGTTCTTGAATGATCTTATTATTTAGCTCCTCAAAGGCCCTCCATTAACCCTTTCACCACTAAAAAATTGTGCCACTTGTCGTTATGGCATGGAGTGGTGTTACTACTACTAAAAAAGAGGTCATGAATTTCCTTAGGTATTGTGTTTCCCCAATGAAACTCCCAACCTTAGAAACATTAATAGGAACTGACCATCTCATGTTGGCCTCCATTTTGGTAGGATATATTTTTAACTATCCTCCACCTATAACATACCCTAGATGCACCATATAGATTTGAAAACTAACACTTCTTTAGATTTGCTAGTAGCTGGTGCGTTTTTAATGTCTCTAACACCTGTGTCAAATGTGAGAAGTGATCCTCCAAGGTAACAATGTATACCAGTACACCATCCAAATAGACCATATCAAATGAATATACAAAAGGGAACAATATATCATTCAATAATCTCATAAATGTAGCTAGTGAATTGCATAGACAAAATGGCATGACTAACCACTCATACTTACCTTGCCTGGTTTTGAAGGTCATCTTCTAGGTATCTTCCTTTCTAACTAAAACTTGGGAATTATAGTTTTTATGTCTAGCTTGGTGAAGTATTTCACTTATTGCAACCAATCCCTTAGATCATCTATTCTGGGAAGGAGGTACCTGTTCTTGAGTGTAATTTTTTTCAATACCTTGTAATTTATACACATTCACCAAGTCCCATCCTTCTTTAGCATGGTTATGTATGACCCTCATGGTGATGTATTTGGTTAAATGACACCCTGCTCCAATAGTTGTTGCAACTGTTTCTTAACCTCACTTACTTCTATAACAAATTGTCTGCATAGCCCAATGTTTGGTAATGGGGAGTTCGTCAATAGCCAAATCTTGTGCTCCACTTCCCTCTTGGGCAGTATCCCTTTAGGCTCCTGGAACACAACCTATATGCCTGCAAAAAATATTCTAGTTGTTGTTTCTATTTATTAGTACACCCCTCCAAGGATTCCTTTACTCTCATTGACTCTTATACAACATGTTTTTCTCTTAAAAATAGTAAAACATACTTCTTGCTAGAATTGGTCAGTTTCTTAGCTTGGTTGACATTTACAAATGAAATTTTTGACTTGCTTTTGTGTGCTTTGATGGTGAAAATTTTTCTATCCTTGATGAGGTGGTTGTTGGGCACAACCCATATTGGCCTAGTTTTTGGCCAAGACTCCGCATTTTGTGGAGTGGAGTTCATAGTGGAGCACACAACGGAGTACGAAGTGGACTGCGCAACGAAGAATTTGGAATATACCTTGCAGTATAAGGGCGTCGGAGTGGGTCAAAGCCCTCGCTTTTTGTAAAATCATGTAATGTTGTAAAAGATGAATTGTTTTCAGACCATTGTAGATTATTTTAGGGAGTCCATGGTATATGGACACATGGTATTTTGATGATATATCCCTCGATGTAATAGTATATATAGGGATCAATAATAAAGAAAAAAGATATCACATCACATCTTGAATTGAATGGTTGTATTATTGTGATCTATGCTTTGGGAAAGAAGGTGAAGCTCTGCAACTGAGTGCGCAGAGGCCTGAGTCTGCAGCTAAGTGCACAGACGACCTGCAGCTTAGTGCGCAGGTCAAGAACTGTTTGTTGTATAATAATTAGTATTATAAGCAATAGTTCTTGTAGATGTAGTCCCACATTGGGATGAACCATGGTAAAATTTGTGTATTCATGTGTATATTTTCTTATTATCTGTTTTAGTGTAGCAGTTTATTACAGTTTCATTTATTACATCGCAGTGATGAGTTATGGGTTTGTATGACATGTTTATGTGATTAAATGAATGCGGTGAAGTAATTTATGAATGTTAAGAATAAAAGATAATATAAAATTCCACATCGCATCATCCCTCGAGGCTACAGAAACCTGGTTATGTATCCTCCCATAGCCGCTTCGGGTGAGATTGCGATATACTTGAAGGTCATTTCCAAAAGGGCCAACGATTAAGGGTTTTTTTGGTGCGCAGTATAGATCGAAGCTATGTCAGCCCAACTCATAACCAAAAAATGGTTCTATTGTCAGGACTGATATCTGTTTGAGGGATATGTTGATATGGCATCTGTTGATGAAGGAAATTAAAGATTGGCTAGAATTGAAGGAACAAGAATTTGCAGATCAAGAGAACAAACACCCTCGTCTAAAGTCTGAAGCTTGGTTATAGAGATATATTTTTATAGATCGATATAAAATTTTCTTCGCATCATTTCCTATCGAGCTGTATGAGTGGATATTGAGGTTGACCAAAAGAGAGACTTGTTTGAAAGGCGAAGAACCTATGATGTGGACTCCTGAATTGATACGACAACTAAAGAGCACTGACAACAGGATTTCAAGGGCTATCAATTTCTGGATTGATAACATCTTGGGAGGATTAATTATTGAGTTTGCAGTAGACTAGACCATCATGTACTACAACAAAATAGAATGACAATTCTTCAAAGGACCGTGAGGTATGTATTTAAAATCTTTGAAACTTTGGATTAAGATGCCTTTATGTGAAAAGGGAGTTTTATAGATGCAACTAGATTGTTAGTTTACTTATGTTTGGAAGAAGAGAAAATAAATTTGAGCCATAGATTGTAGTAACGTGAAGTGGAAAAGGATATAGAGTAGATACCAAATAAAGAGCTAGTGGATAAGACCCAAAGACCTTTGTAGAGACTGAATATAGTCCTCTATTGAGTGAATCTGAAAGTGAAAGAGAAGATAGCCACCCTGATAAAACCTAGGTAACCTCACAATATTCAGTGCCTAAGAGTTTGCAGAAGCCAAAATCCAGCAAGAGCTAGGGTATTTTTGACTCTCTGCCTCCCCCTCCCCCTCCCCCACCAAGAAGAAATGTGGCTGATGATATTAAGCTATCTTTTTTCAAAGGAACTGGATTGGAGGAGCCAAAGCAGTTTTGATTTTTATGTGAAGCTGTATGGACCACAAAGCAAATTAACGATGAAAATATAAAGAAAATGCAACTCATTGCGACGCTCTATGATAGAGCATTGACATGGTATATGAAGTATCCAAATAATTAGATTAGAATATTTGCAAATATTAAAGCAGCATTGATCAGAGAATTTAAGAAGCCGAAGTCTGAGTCGCAGTGCATCACTGAGTTGAAAGAAATTAAACAGAAACATACTGAGTCTATTTGGGAATTTGATCAAATATCTAAGGAATTGTTGGATCAAGTGAGCTTCAAAATAGCTCCACAACAACATCAAGAATGGTTTATAGTTGCGCTATTACCACATATCAAAATACCATTGATGCAACAAAATATAACAAGTCAAGTCGAAGCTCTGCAGATTGCGATGAAGTTGGAAGCTTCGCCTATAGGAGATACTAATGCAGGTATGCAATAGATTCATAGTCCGTTGGTGAACCTAACCCTGTAGATGCAGGATATCAAGAAAATCAAAGAAGTCAGAGAAGAAGTATGGTGTACGTAGTGCATATCGGAGGGCCATTCTAAATAAAAATTCCCTATCTTTAGCGATTACATGGCTAGTGGGGCACCAGATCCCTTAAATACAGGATCAAACTTGTGGTGCGAGATTTGTAAAACCAGAGGCTAACATCGCTCAAAAGACTGTTACCTATTACAAAAATATGTGCAGAATCCAAGGAATCTATATTGCAAATTCTATAAATCAATAGGACATGATGAGAATAATTGTCGAGCTTATGAACTAATGATGGAGCATAGTGCTGACACTTATAGAATGCAAGAAGAATAACATGGACATGAAGACAATGGAAAATGCGGTGGTTGATGAGGCTACCAAGGAAGAGGTTGAGGTGTTGGAGTTGGTCGAGGACGTGGACAGATCATTTTCTATAATTGCGGCCATGCAAGTCATTTTGCAAGAGATTGTCAGAACCCTACAATGACATGTAAGTACTATAAATATTTTGACCATGTAATTGAAGAATGCCTTGTACTTATGGAAAAGATGCAAGAAAAAAGGAATCAACAACCGACACAGAATATTCAAATGATGACTGCTGAAAGGAGGATCGACGAACCTCGAATTAGTATTGTCACTAGAAGTGGAGCTGTGACCGGAAGTGATATAAAATATGCGATGAAAAAATATGAAAGGACATGGGTTAGAAAAATTGTTAAGAAAGCTCCCGTTTTTTATATTCAGAAGGAAAAAGAAGTATTTATGGAAGCAAAGTGAAGTTTTATGGATGTTAGAGCTTTGAACTCCAGTGCGCAGCTAAAGCAGAGAAGTAGTTGTGACATGTCATTGACTTTGGCACATAATCAAGCTTCGACATAGAATCAAGCTTCAACGTAGAACCGAGCTTCGACACAGGATCGAGCTCCGACACAAGACCAAGATTCAACAAATCAAGCAGGTATTTTAAAGTCTTTTCTGCAGACTTGTATAAAATTATTAAGAGATCAAAAGGCTGTAGAAGGGCTTCAGGAGTTGATAGATTCCTATGCATCCAAAGAAACACTACGAAGTGAGATGCGCGCAGTCAATAATTTGCATCGACAAAAGAGAACTGGAAGAGAGATGAGGCTTAGTGCGCAGATATGAGTATATGAGATGGATCAAGTTATCCTAGATCTGGGATTTGATGCTAATGTCTTAATGAAGCAGACATGGGAGTTAATGGGTAAGCCGAAGCTACAGTGGTCACCTATTCAGTTAAGGATGGAAAATAAACAAAAGGTCTTCCCCTTAGGAAGACTACTAGGTGTAACAGTGGACATTGAAGGAGTTCGCACTACTGCTGATTTTGAAGTAATAGAGATCGTTGATGACAGTAACCCCTATCCTGCATTGCTTGGACTTGATTGGGAATTTGACAATATGGCTATAATTAATCTGAAGAAGAGACAGATGATATTTGAAGGGAATAATATGAGAGTAATTGTTCCCTTGGATCCATTAGAAGGAGTATACAGAACCACTTATAGAAGAGTACTGCACAGCTGATATAGATAATATCTATCAAATGACAACAAAGGAACAAGATTGGGTTAACCCTACTACAAAAGGCAAGTTGACTTGGGAGAATGATAGTTCTTGTACCTCATATTCAGAAGAAGAGTTGGAAAATTGGCAGAATAGGTTGCATGAAGTATCCACAAGGCGTTGTGCAAGAATTAACAAATCAGTTTGATGTATGATATCCGAGGTATATAATCTACCTTCTTATGATTGCTTGGGTGATATAAATACTTTTCTTGATGATTATGAGGAACAGGTTCCAGAGAATCAAAGGTTTTTAGCCTTGGATATAGCACTGAAAGCTACCCCTACTAGATGGTGGGGTGCACACAAGAAGAATATAGAAGGTTGGTAGGAATGTCGAAGATTGATGTGGATAAGATTTGGACAGATAGATATAGAAATAGAGATAAAATATGATGGTGAAACTAATCCTAGGAAGCATATCTAGCTATGTGTTACAACATGGAAGGAGATTCCACAACAAGAATGGGTACATGGATTCATTCATACATTAGAGACAATCCCTAAGAATTGGTACTTAGAAACAGAGCTTCAACATGGTACAGTAAACTAGAAAGACATTGTTGTTGGCTTCATATTAGCATTCAACTTTGAGGATGATTTCCCATACATAGATTTGGCCCTTTAGAAATTTAAAAATAAGATCTTTGAGAATCAACCCCAGTGACATGACAACAACCTGATTGGGTTGCGCAGATAAAAAATGCACTAGAATTCTATAACCTTATTGCAAAAGAAGAAGAATATCCTTGTAGCATTGACTTAGAAGAATCAGAAGGATACCATGAAGTAAATGGACCTGAGTTAGAGATACCAGATATAACGAAGCCACTGAAGACAAAGAAGGTGAACATAGGATCAGAGAAGGAACCTAAGTTTGCAACAATAGGAGACTATTGGGATGAAGAGACAATCAGTAAAGTTATAGAGTTACTTCATGAATACCAAGAAATATTTCCCACCAAGTTTTCAGAGATGAAGGGTATAATAGGAGATCTAGGAGTAATGAAGATTCCCCTTAAGCCTGATGTGAAGCCAGTCAAGAAAAGACCTTATAGGCTGAACCCGAAGTATAAGGAGAAAGTAAAGATACAGCTTGATAAGAAGATAATAGCAGGAATTATTGAACCAGTAAAAGAACCATAATGGGTGAGTTCTATGGTGGTGCAAGAAAAGAAGACTTAAGGAGAAATTAGGATCTGTGTTGATCTGAGGAAGTTGAATGATGCATGTTTACATGATCCCTTCCCTACCCCTTTCACAGATGAAGTGCTAGACAATATAGGAGGTCAGGAAGCCTATTCATTCACAGAAGGATTTTCAGGGTATCATCAGATTAGGATTTCACCTGAAGATCGACATAAGACCACATTTGCTACAGAATGGGGCTCATATCAATACACAATAATGCCTTTTGGATTAAAGAATGCCCCTGTTATATTTTCTAGAGTGGTGGTTGCATCTTTCAAGGAATATATCCATAAGTTTTTAGAAGTATAATTTGATTATTGGATAGTATTTGGATTGTTGAGAAAACATATTGGAAGTTTAAGACTTATGCTCGACACATGTCGACAATATCAATTCTCTTTGAACTTAAAGAAGTGCATATTTTGTGTACCTTTTGGCATATTGTTGGGACATATTTTTTGCAAGCGAGGGCTAATGGTGAACCCTTCTAAGATTGCTATCATTGTGAATTTTCCTCCACGTAAGACAGTAAGACAACTTCATACTACATTGGGACATATCAGGTATTACAAGAAATTCATCAAGGGGTATGCACAAATCCCTGCGCCTATGGAGAAATTGTTAAAGAAGGATGTAACGTTTCAATGGAATGAAGAATGTCAGAAGAGCCTTGACATATTGAAATAAAAAATGGTAGCTAGCCTATATTAGTGTTCCCTGATTGGAATAATGAATTCCATTTTCATGTGGATGCCTCTTGCATAGCTTTGGGAGTAGTATTGGCACAAACTGGTGCAGGAGAATTTGATCACCCTATAACTTTTGCAAGCAGAAAGTTATCTAAGGAAGAAAATAATTATACCACTATAGAAAGGGAAGGATTGGCCATGGTATATGCTTTGCAAAAATTTGGACACTATTTGTTGGGATGACACTTTAAAATGTTTACAGATCATTCTGCACTGACGTATTTGGTTAATAAATCTGTCTTAGGAGGAAATATTTGTAGATGATTACTGTTATTACAAGAGTATGAATTTGAAATCATCGTTAAACCAGGAAGACTGAATGCAAGACCTAACCATCTATCAAGAGTGGAAATAGGGGAAGAACCAACCAGTATAGAGGATAATCTCCCTGATGTGCAGTTATTTGAAATCAGAGTTGTAGATGACCATTTTGCAAATATCATTCAGTTTTTGACCACAGGGATGGCTCCTTCAGAGTGTACTACACAACAAAAGAAATAATTAGTGGTTAAAGAAACATAATTTTCATTAATAGAAGGAAACTTATATAATATGGGACCAGATGAGATACTGTGTAGATATGTTTCTGAACATGAAAGACAGATGATTCTAGAAGACGCTCATGGGGGCACAACTAGTGGATACTATGCAGGAAAAGCTACCATGCAAAATATTTTGAGAGTAGGATTGTGGTGGCCTACACTGCATAAATATACAAAAGAGTATTTCAGAGCATGTGATATGTGTCAAAGAATGGGAAAACCTTCAAGGAGAGATGAGATGCCATTGGTACCACAAGTTACATTACAAGCCTTTAATAAGTGGGCTATTGATTTTTTGGACCCATCAACCCACCTGGAAAGAGGACTGGTGTGAGGTACATAATTACAACAACTGATTACTTGACAGGAGGGGCCGAAGAACAACCAGTAAGGGTCTGCAGTGTAGAGACTACTGCAAAGTTTATTTTTCAGTACATATTTTCTAGATTTGGATGTCCAAAGATTTTGATGAGTGACCAAGGTTCACACTTCCTAAATAAGACTATTGAACATTGATTGAGGAGTTACAAGTTTGTCATCAAAAGAGTACCTCTTATCACCCTTAGGTCATTGGAATAGTAGAAGCATTTGATAATATTTTGGAAAATGCATTGACTAAGGTATGCAATGTGAACAGAGATGATTGGGACCTTAGAATCCCATTAGTTTTAAGAGCTTATAGGACGACATGTAAAAAGTTGACAAGTCAGACACCATTCAGGTATGGGCAAGAAGATGTGATGCCCATGGAATACATTGTTCCAAGCTTGAGGATTGAAACTTTTACAGATATGGTAGACCCTGATATAATGGAAGAAATAATGTCGCAGTTGATTGCTTTGGAAGAAGACATATTTATAGCATGATTCCATCATCAGGTACAAAAAGCAAGAGTAAAGGCTTGACATGACAGACATATTAAGCATAAGAAATTCTAGGTAGGAGACCTTGTTTTCCTCTATGACCATTAGGGAATTTTATGGTCTAAAATGGGCTTCCTAAGGAAATTATAAAATAATAGTGGAAATAATAAAATAAGATTAGATTGCATCATCAAATTTTAGAGGGAACAAAGAAAAAATATTTTTTCAACTCGTATTTTTAACTTATCTCCATGGGTTTACTCAAATTTTGAGCAACAACACTCATTGGATGCAGAATTTGATTCCTCATCCAAAGAGTACCCATGCTGCATACTTTCGATGAACCCTGCTACATGAAAAATGAGAAATACATGAAATATGTTATTGCAACCACGTTTTTTCATGTATTTTTCATTTTTTGTGTAGCAGGGTCCATCAAAAGTATGCAACATGGGTACTCCTTATATGAGGAATCAAATTTTGCATCCAGTGAGTACTCCCGCTCAAAATTTGAGTAAACACTTAGGGAGATAAGTTGAAAATACGAGTTGAAAAAATAGTTTTATTATTTTATTATTTTTTAAACTTTTTACTTTTTTACTCCAAAAATTGTGAATCATCCCCCATGGTTGACATCATCATCTTGAATCCTATTGGTTCTTATAAAGTTTATTTTGGTTGTACATTTTTCTTAGGAGGCCCATTTTAGACCTCAAAATTCCCCTAATGAGTAAGTTTGTAAAATTTACAGGAAAATTCAAGATACATTGGTTGGGCCCATAATCTCAAGCATATTACTAATGGAGGCACAATTCAATTAGCAAAGTTAAATGGAGAATTGATCCAAGGAAGAGTAAATGGTAGCAGGTTGAAGCTATATAGGGACAACCCTGCCCCTATAACCTCGCTCTAAAGAAGAAAGGAGAAAAGTCTTAGTGCCACCTACAGTTGAAAGTGGGCACTAGACTATAAACTACGCTGTAGAGAGCTTCGACGTAGGAAGTTACTTCACTACAATCTGGATTATGTCGAAGTACATAGGAGCTGCGATGTAAGAAGGGTTGTTCGCTACAATATGGATGTGTCGAAGTTCATCGAAAAATATGACCGTTAAAAGGGAAAAGTTAACGTTAAAACACGTAGAAAGTTGCATTTATGAGGACAGATTGACAAGATCTAAGGATAGATATGCAATTAATGAACACAATATGGACAAAATCTAGACAAAATCTAAGCTAATGACGGAATTAGATATTCAAAATTGTTATAAAAGGCCGCATCCCACCCAGATTTGAAACTTTGTTGAACTAAGAGTTTGAGTGTTGATAGTGCGAAGAAGTTGCAAAAATTCTCATTGTCGTATGTCGTCTAAGAATTCTTGGGAAGAAATCGTTCATAAATTTCGTGAGAAGGGCTTATTTAGAATCATGGAAGTTGGTACACTCATAGTAACATCATCACAAAAATAGTGAATATCTCCATGGAAGAAACCAACCAAGAAAGAGAGAACAAAGAAGAAACAAGATAAGAAACTTGTTAACCCTCAACAACAACCCGAGCAAGTCAGAGACATTAAGGAAGAAGTGGAGCACACAGAGGAGGTGCAGATGGAAACAAGTGCAATATTTCCATCACGTCTACCACCATACATTCCGCCAAAAAAACCAAATGCAAAACTAGTGAAAGACTCGAAGGATGCGAAGTTTGGCACCTTCACACCCCTATTGCTAAAGGAAGTACCATTTACTTGTTAGTTTTTGGTAGCATCGGAAGTGCTCTAGCCTTGAAAATTGGTAGAGAGGCTAAGGCACATGAGTTATAAAGAACCCATAAACCGTTTGGTGAAATTCCACCCGGATTGTGTTTTATTAAGATAATTAATATTTTTAATGGAGTTCCAAAGTCTAAACTTAGGGAAATTAAAATATTAATGGGTATTAATCAAATATGGGTGAGAATGATCTAGAAGGCATATCAAGTCATTTTTTAATCTTAGCCATTGATTAGAGACTTAATCTCGGCCATTGAAGACTCAACATAAAAAGTATAAAATGGAGGCTTGGGGTTCATTTGGAAACACACACAAAGAGATTGAAGAAATCGATTTTATGAGGTGAGAAGTTCTCAGGAGGAAAATCGATTAGGGAGATATTACAGCAGAGGGGTAGTGAGAATTCAGGAGAGGGAATTTCTAGAAAATACTAACAGAGAGGTGGAGAGAGGTTGCAGAGAAGCAACACAAAAGACGAGAGAGCTGACGCAAAAAAGCTGTCTGTCACATAGAATCCAGAACTTCCAGAACAGCCGAAACTGTCGGGAACTGTCAGAACTGTCGGGAAATGCTGAAACAGCTGGGAGAGCCGACGAAGAGGTAGTGCAGTATCTAGGAGAGCTAACGGAGAAAAGCTGCGAGTTTTGCAGAATCCAAACCTGCCGAAACTACCGAAACATTTGGGAACTGTAGGGAACTCCCAGAATTGCTGATTTGAAAATGGGGCACTTAGGCTTCTTGTGTAATTTTTAGAACCTCTCCCACTTCCAAAGCTTCAAATATTCCCAAGTATTCATAATTAACCAATGTAGAATTAAATATGTGCTTGAAATAAGGTGTATTCTTATGTTTATTGTTGACTGTTTATGTGTTTTTAAGTCTATTTGCTTGAACTGATATAACAGCAACTAAAGCAACAGATATAATGCAACAATAAAACAACACATATAAGACAACAATTTAATTACGATTTCACCTAGAACTCTTGGGCTACGTCTCCATGAGCTCTATTCAACTCAACTAGGCTCTCTGGGATTATGGAAAAGTCATTTTACAAGCTCTTGGCTCAACTCCATTGTTTTACACAAAAACAATGGGTTTAGACACCATTTTATCCCTGGATCTTGAAGCTCTGGGCTCTTCTGGCTCTCATCTCTTGCTCTGGCTCTCGGCTTTGGCTTTGGCTCTTGGCTCTGGCTTTTGGCTCTGGCTCTGGCTCTTTGGCTTTGGCTTCTTTGGCTCTCTGCAGCTCTCTGGCTTTTCACTTGACCTCCAAGTGACTCCCTCGGCTGCTTTGCGTAGTAGCTTTCCACTCTCTCTACTCTCTTGGCTCTGTAACTGCTTTCAGTATTCAGCTCCTCCTCAATTGAGCTCTCTAGGCTCCTTTGAGGCATTTTCCTGGCTTTTCAACTTCCCCAGCCATTTCCTTGCATTCAATCATTCCCCTACGGCTTTGTGGCTTCTCTACGTTGTCTGTTCGACTGGCCATCTGGCTCTATGGCTCTGTGGCTTTCAAAACACCTCATCATCTGCCAAAACGCCTGCTTGTAGCATGGAATGATGATTAGGAGCTGTTACAGAAGGAATCGGGGCCATTTCATAGGCAAAAACCCAAAAATGGTCGTTCTCTGTTTACATAGAGAATACACAGAAAACCTGTAAAAATCCACCCAAACGCAGTCTATCGGACTTCAAAAATCATTAATTCCACCTTATATCCTTTCGGATCCATCTTTGGGTGCCATCGTAAGTAATCATTGATCAATGGCTATTATTGATTTCGGGTGGCTAACATGCACAAAGATTACCTGCCTGAAAAGGGTGGTTTTCTCTCTCCGGTGCCTAGCCATGTGGCAGTCAGTGTATGGGCTCGGGCAGAGCCCGACCAAAACCACTTACCGCCTACGGCCCGCCCGAAATCCCGCTTGTTTTGTGGTTTCCCTTTGTATTTGAAAAATACATTAAAACACTGAAAATATCACAAAATGGCTTTATGGCGGACTTGAAATGTCATGCAATTGTATTTACAAACCCTTTCAGGTTCGGTTTCATCATATCAACGCATTCCCTTTGCTTTTCATTTATGTAGCGAAAAAGTGAAAATACATAGAAAAATGTCGTTTTACGAAACTCAATATATATTGAATTTGGTTCATAATTCCATCGGGTCCGGCCATCGCATCGCATATATATATATATATATATATATATATATATATATATATATATATATATATATATATAGCCCCGCTCCTCTGTAATGCTTCGACGCAATATTGCGATGCGACTTGTCGCAATCACATATCGCATAAGCCTGGGGTCTTTCCATATGGCATGGCCTATGCCAACGCTGATTGCGATCCGCCGATATCGGCGATCGCGATATCGCATCGGTTGGGGGTTCTGCCTTAGGTTATATACACACAAGCCTGCCTCTAACTCGATATTTCAAGGATCGGCAATCGGGGGTGCTTCCCCTTTTCACTTAATTTTTCCTTTGACCTCCTTCGATGTGATTTTTCTTCATAAAGCCTTTTAGGCCATTTTTTTGAAGATTTGCCTCTTTTTCCAAAGAACAAAAGGCATCTTCTTTCTGCCATAACTTTTGCATACTAAGTCCATTTTTTCCCATTCAAGTTGCAGTAGATTCAGAATGAAAATATCTCTGTAATGGGGCTATGTCCAACAACTTCCGGCCATCGCATCGCATATATATATATATATATATATATATATATATATATATATATATATATATATATATATAGCCCCGCTCCTCTGTAATGCTTCGACGCAATATTGCGATGCGACTTGTCGCAATCACATATCGCATAAGCCTGGGGTCTTTCCATATGGCATGGCCTATGCCAACGCTGATTGCGATCCGCCGATATCGGCGATCGCGATATCGCATCGGTTGGGGGTTCTGCCTTAGGTTATATACACACAAGCCTACCTCTGACCCGATATTTCAGGGATCGACAATCGGGGGTGCTTCCCCTTTTCACTTAATTTTGCCTTTGACCTCCTTCGATGCGATTTTTCTTCATAAAGCCTTTTAGGCCATTTTTTTGAAGATTTGCCTCTTTTTCCAAAGAACAAAAGGCATCTTCTTTCTGCCATAACTTTTGCATACTAATTCCATTTTTGCCCATTCAAGTTGCAGTAGATTCAGAATGAAAATATCTCTGTAATGGGGCTATGTCCAAGAACTTCCTTGGACTTTAATTTTCCTATATGAGGAACACTTAGACTTAGGAGTCTATCTAAAATCCATTTTGGATCATGCCTTCCCACTAAAAGAACTTTTGGTCTCCAAAAGACTCATATACTGATCTGAACAGTACCTAAGAGTAACAACACCCTCTTCTTTCAGCCTCCACACACTTGCCTTGCATAGTGACTATGAACCAAAGTCTCTGACCACTTCCCTTCTTGGATGATCTAGTCTTCCTCCTTGCCTTCCTGCAGAACTTCTGCTGAAATGGTCATAGAAGGTGGTTTGAACTTCTTTGCCTTGATCATTGATCCAAGGTGGCTCAAAAAAATGTGAAGTACATCTGCTCCACAAAACTTTTATTTGTACCTATTTGAAAAGTTGTCAACAACAATTGTTAACAACAACAGAAACACAGACAACAACTAGATGGCCTAAACTCTTGCTTCAACAAAAGAAACAGATTTTCACATCTTGTGAACACCTCCATGTCTTATATCTGCATACAAATGATGGACTAGATAACAAGCCCACAAAACATGCCTTTAAACAAATGACCCTTCAAGTCAAGCATGTAGAAAAAGACCATTAGGACTCTTTTTCAAAAGATGAAACACTTCATCATTATCTCCATTTGGAGACCAAGTTAACTTCTCCCAAGCCAACATGGCATCACATGCATGTCAAAGCAATCAACCCTGCAAGTTAATTACACATACATGTTCAAAAACAAGGAAATCATCAACATCCCTATGTTCATGCATCTCCTGCTCATGCATGCATTTCATACTTCAACTTTCACTTAAGCACACTGTACTTTTGAAGCTGAAATGAAATATAATGTAGATGCATCAATAGACATGCAATATTAATCGGATAAGAACTCTAACCATTTCTTACCAATCCTCTTCAAAGGTACTACCTTTTTCTACACATCAGCATCATCATGTGTGTTAGAGTCGGTCTGGTCAGCCCTCCGTCAGAGATCAAAGATCTTTGTGCATTTCAATTTTAGGTGTCCCGCTCCATCCACTCAGCTCCATTTCGCTAGGGACATGCCATGATCTGACGGAGATAGTCATGCTAGTCATTTTCCCTCATCTCTGGCCCCTGCTGGCTCAGGTCTTTGTCCATAATCACTGAAATTCATGATAGTCAAGGTCTGGTCATATTACAGGACAAAGTCATCTTTTATGTTTGGGTCTAGGAAATCATCAATGTGGTCTTTGAAAAACATGTCCAGAACAAGCCATGCAGGCCAGAGGGAGACCTTATACAACTATGGTTCCGAAAGCTTCATCATCACCTGAAAGGACATCGACTCTTCTTCAAAACTCTGTTTTGAAGAAAAGTCAAACAAGGTCAACTATGACAAAATTTTCCAAAAAATCGCCAGTTGAATTTTTCAGATGCAGTCATGGTTTTCATGGCCAAGTGCCCAGTCACACAGTCCCCGCAAAGAAATGCCGAAAATCCCATCATGAGAGCCAAAATTTCAAAGAAAAAATGAAAAGCAGAGTGTTTTAAAGTCAATGAAAAAAGTGCAAAACACAAACATTAGAAAGTGGGTTTTCAAAGAAGAAAAAATCGAACCCAACTCTCCCAAGCCTATATATACTTGTTTTTGCCCAAAACAAAAACCATTTGTGCTTTGGAAAGCTTGGAGAGAAATTACAAAGGTGAGAGAGCAAATTCATGAGGGTTTGAGTGAAGGAGAGCCGGTTTCCAAAGGGCGCAGCACATACACCAGGGCGCGTGGCGCACATAGAGGGTGCGACACACTGGTAGCCAGCCCATAGTGCAAAATCAACAAGGGCGCGACACACTCAGGGTGCGCGGTGCACTGGTCTTGGCGCGCGATGCACATAGCCAGGGAGCTCAAAACACTCGCAAATTTGTTTTATATCCCGGTTGAAGGCTAGCAAGCAAGAGGTAGGCTCGAATGAAACCTCTTCTCTGTCAATTTGGTCAATGGTTTGGTGTTTCTAAGATGTTGAATGATATCCAAAGCACATTGGCCATCCATGAAAATAATCATCAAAGCAAAAATGATAAACGAGGTTGCAAATTTGTGAAGATGCCACCAAGGTTTTTCTCCCCTCCCCTTGTCCCCTCACTCCTCGTCATTTTCACCTCCATTCCACCTTGTCTCCTAAGGAAACCCCCTAGAAATCTCCACTAAGACCCTACCCCCGGTGTTCCAAGCAAATTAGTGTCATTTG
The DNA here is from genome assembly GCA_031772625.1 of Pinus tabuliformis. NCBI lineage: Eukaryota > Viridiplantae > Streptophyta > Pinopsida > Pinales > Pinaceae > Pinus > Pinus tabuliformis. The sequence goes on from CM062813.1 coordinate 271,923,015, forward strand.
ACAGTGTGCGGCGCACACACAAGGTGGCGCGGCGCACTCAGGGCGCGCGACGCACTGGGAGCCCGGCCACAGTGTTAATATTGCACTGGCGTGGCGCATACCTGGCGCGCGGCGCACTGGGCAAAGCGCGCGGCGCACAGACCTGTGAGCCTAAAAAAAAACACCGAATCGCCTAAATTTTTATAAATGGCTCTCAAAATTGCAAAGGTGGCCCTAGATACCTTCACCATTGATCCTTAACTCAAAGAAAAATATGATTTTGGTGACCATGAAATCAAAGGCAAAATTTTTATTAAGTAAACCCAAAAATGACACAAAGAAGGTCAAAAAGCTAGGGTTTTTCTACAATAACATGATTGCTAAAGCATGCTCCTACCCTACCCCTATCAAACTAATCCCCCTGTAGCATTTTCCCTTAATAATCACCCTAATTCCACTGTGACCATATTCATTTGGTTCCCTTGATTCCTATGGCTAAACACCCAAACCCTACCTCAACAAAATCCAAACCCTTTCCTATGGTTGTGAGTGTAGAAAATGTGTTCTTATGTTCCATATGTATCATGTTATGTTTCATAATTCATTTCATGTTTCATTTCAGTGAAATTTTCTAAGTGAGATTAGGTAGAATTCAATTTATATTGCTCTACCTGTGGGAAAATTTCATGTACAGTGTTGCTCTTCTGTTGAAAAGGATTCATGTGACCATGCCCTTTTCACTCTCTTTAGCAATCTTTCCATTCCGCATTACCTTAAGCCGAAATTGCGGCGCTTGTCGCCTACCTTGCCTCACGGAATATTCTGTGCTTTCATATTCGATTCTCTGTTCTTTGCTGAGCGCCAGTCCCATATACATCCCAAAAGCTCGGTCACTTCATAAAATCTTTTCCAAAATCCCTTTTCACTTACTAGCCTAAGGTAAATATTGCATTGTAAGTCATCTTAGACCATTTTTCCTATCCATTCGCTGAGTGTGACTCGGAGAGAGCCCTCTCCTACTCTGGTAGGGCTAGCTACCAGACTGAGCGTGGTTTGTGGTTACCCTAATTTTTTCCTTCCTTCAGCCTAAGGCAGATTTAGGTGCTAACGTAATGGCGACCATACTGGGGACCTTCAAGTTAAAATCAAATCCCCTTGTTTCATGAGAATTCTAGGCTTCCGGATGATGAGCTTAGGATTGGAAAGGCTGAGTAAGTTGGTTGTGTCCCGTAATTTCTCTCAATAGCACGCTGGCTTCGAGATGATATACTAGAGCGAATCCAAACCCGGACCTTCCTCATATTTACGAAAATCCCAATTTGATCCCAAGCCTCCTTCGTCAAGAAAGCACCATAACTCCCGTGTTCAAATCCCATTCATGTCCCGACATTTTTGAGTATCTTGAAGAGCTTGAGTTTGACGAACGATTTGAAATATCTTTGTTTGAGTCCAAATCCGAAAGGGTTGTTGATTATACCGTCCCTAATCCACAATTTCTTGTAGACCTTGAAACAGAAAGAGCTAATAGATTAATCGATAATTACATTGCAACATAGCCCCAAACTCCAAGTGCAAGCCCCTTGCAAACTGTGCACACTCCTCCAATGCCTCCAAGGCCAAATCCACCAAGAATGATGGCTGCCCATTTTGCTCCTCTTGTTCTGCCCCAAGTCCTAGATGACATGCCAAATGACTATCAAAGTAAAATCCTGTTTTTTGATGGCACTCCTAACGGCATTACTGCTTAGCAACATGTGGATAAAATGGCAGACTTCTATGAACTTCATGAGATCGATGCGGAGAACGTGGCAATGAGGCTCTTTGTACAAACTTTTGCAGGTGATGTGAGGAAATGGTTCAGAGGTTTGACGGCTGCAAGTATCACTACCTTGGCGGAACTACAAAGACAGTTCTTGAACCGGTGGGAAGTGAAAAAGAATCCTCTTCAAATTCTAGCCGAGTATGAACAAATCAAGCGGAATGCCGGTGAGTCGGTCCAAGATTATTGTGTTAGATTTAATGCAGTCTACAACGAAATCCCAGACCATCTAAAGCCACCTATGGGACTAGCGATGATGAAGTTTACAGATGGTTTTGATGCTGACACGGCGTACCAATTAAGAGAAAGAGAACCGGCTACAATGGAAGACATGCAGAAAATTGCAGTGAGCGTTGAGGCAAATCTGCTGTCCAAAAGAGCAAGAGCGAAAGCAGAGAAGAAAACCACGGTGAAAGAAGAATCTTCTTCAATGGATCAGATGCTCAAAAAGGTAGAACAAATGCTTGAGAGGGTAAAACTTGACAAGCCAGAGCCACAGGTTAGGAATCCTAACTTTCGTGGCCAACAGCAGCCACAATATAGGATAAGACAAAGAGATCAACGAACTCAAGAGCAAATAGCACAACAACTGGTACAAACACCTTTGCAGCAGACTTTTGTGCATGGACCAGAGTCAGATGAGGAAGGGAATGTAATAGGCGAGGAAAACCATCTCCTTACTCCAGATGAGCTGCCTACTTACATCATCGAAGAGGAAGAATGTGCAGTAAATTCAGCTACACACCAAGACACCAATTTTATTCTAGCTAGCGACACCGTGTTAGAAGAAGAGTCAGAAGAATATCAAAGGGGGTATATGAATGCTTTGTTCGCACAACAATAGCAATATTCCCTTAGAAACAGAGATGTACCAGCCCAACCAATTCAGAAAAAGAAGGAGGGTGAAACAACAAAGAATGATCCATCAGATACACAAAGAAAGGGAAAGGAGGCGGTTGTTCAGTAGAACAATCAAAGCAACCAGCCACATCAAAAGAGAAGGAAAGGAAAGAGATCCCGGTCAAAGATGTAGAAAGAACTCCCGCTTTCAGCCTAGAGAATGAGATTTCTAAGCTAAAGGTATCCATCCCTTTGACTGAAATCATGAAGAACAACGGTTATAGAGGACAGATTTCTAAAATGTTGAATTTGGACCCAATGTCCAACATGGTAAATGTGGAAGATGATCAGCCTGAAATGATTTTTGGGCCAGCAACAAATGGTGAGTCTCCTGAGAGCGATGTGCCACCCTTCTATATCAGTTTACGGTTGCATGACTTTGTGCTACACAATGCCATGTTTGATTCCGAAGCTTCTCACAATCTCATGCCCAAGGCTATCATGGATAAGCTTGGTCTGGACATCACCCGGCAATATCATGATCTCTATTCATCCGATTCCAGCAGAGTAAGGTGCATAGGGCTCATCAAAGACTTAGTTGTGAGTTTGGATCAGCTCCCTATGAAAAATGTTCTGATGGATGTAGTGGTAGCAGATATTCCTCCAAGGTTTGGCATGCTTCTTTCTAGGTCTTGGGTAGTGAAATTGAAGGGGACACTACATCTGGATTTCTCCTATGCAACAATCCCGGTGTTTGGACAAATGAGGAAATTATATCGGGAACAAAAGATGAAATATATGATCACTAGCAAGGAGAAACCAATAAATCATCCTATTAATTATGTACATACAGATTTAGAATCATTTGTTTTGTTTTCAGATAGTTTAAATGAAATAGATAGTCAGATAGTAGAAGCAGACGACATTATGGAAATAACAGAAAATTTTAGAGAAATCTTGAAGAAAGAAGGACAAGAAAAGCAACAAAAGATTGGGCAATCAGCTGAAAATGATGGACAACAAGTAGACAAGGCACGACAAACAGATTTCTAGCACTTACGAGAGGAGGAAGAAGGCTTGTGGACCATGGATTTTGATGGAGCAGTAGGGAATGATGGCGCTAGTATTAGTATTTGGGTACGCAGTCCTTTCTCTGCCCCAAACAAAGTGCCTAGCAGCGTGAGAGTTTGCTCTTACAAGTTGGCCTTTGAATGTTCAAATAATGAAGCTGAATATGAAGCTCTGATTGCTAGCCTGAAGATTCTTAGAAAGCTGAATGCAAAGAGGATTTCGGTATATGGCAACTCCAAGTTAGTGATAAAACAGGTTAGAGGTGAGTATCAAGCAAAACATCCTAGGATGCGGGCCTATCGTAATGCAGTTTTAGACATCTTGAAGTTATTTTCCGAATACACCTTGACATGTTTGCCACGAATACAAAATAGTATTGCTGATGCTCTTGCCAAGGCAGCGAGCAGCTTGAAGATCCCCATGAACTCCAGCAATAAATTTGAAATCCATGTCAAGCATCGTCCAACCATTCCAGAGAATCAGCGACATTGGCAAGTGTTCCAAGATGATGAGGAGATAAAGGATTTTCTGCTCAACAAAGGCAAGTTCAAAGAAATTGCAATCGATGTGGAAAATGATGAGGGAAAAGGGAATGGAACAGAAGAAGTGCAGATTAATCAAATGGACGTATTGCAGCTGAAGAATAACATCATTCCTAAAGGCTTGATACCCCTAGAGGAAATTTTCGATCAGGATGATGTAGCCTGCAAGCCAACATTGCAGCCGACAGAGAAGGGTGTAGAAGAAGTCTACATTGGTACAACTGCCAATACAAAGTTGGTGAAATTGTCCAAAGCATTACCGCCAAAAATCAAGGACAAATATATCAGTTTGACGGCTTCATTTGCAGATGTATTTGCTTGGGATTATTCTGATTTAAAGACCTATGATACGAATATCATTCAGCACACAATACCTATCAAGCCCAATCAGAAACCATTTAGACAAAAGCTGAGAAGGATCAATCCAAAGTTGCTGCCATCTATCGAAAAGGAGGTAAATAGGTTGTACAAGTCAGGTATCATTGTGCCTATCAGATTTTCAGATTGGATATCTAACTTAGTACTTGTACGCAAGAAGACCGGTGAGATCCACCTATGCATCGATTTCAGAAATCTAAACAAGGTCTCATTGAAGGACAACTATCCGCTGCCCAAGATGGACCATATACTTCATCGAGTAGTGGGGGCATCTCGTATGTCGATGCTTGATGGTTATTCTGGATATAACCAAATTTCAGTCCATGAAGATGATAGAGACAAGACAACATTCACCACTCCATGGGGAACCTTTCACTATGCCAAAATGCCATTCGGTTTAAAGAATGCAGGTGCCACATTTCAGCGTGAAATGGACTTGGCATTTGCAAATGAGAAGGATGTGTTTTTGGTGGTGTACTTGGATGACTTGACGGTGTTTTCAAAATCTGATGAAGAGCACATGCATCACCTAAAAATCGTCTTTCAAAAGTGCAGGAAATATGGTCTATCGCTGAATCCTAAGAAGATCTTGTTCGCCATGGAGGAAGGAAAATTACTTGGGCATATCATTTCAAAAGATGGCATCCGCATAGACCCAGCACGTGTGTAGGCAATTCAACAAATCGATCTGCTGAGGAACAAAAAGGAGATACAGTCATTCAATGGTAAGATGAATTTTCTGCGTTGCTTTGTGCCTAATCTTGCGGAACACTTGAAAGAAATGACCAATATGCTTAAGAAGGACAGCCAGGTGAAATGGACGGATGAGGCAGTAAAATATTTCAACTTGGTCAAATTGGCCCTTTCTTCAGCTCCAGTTCTAGTCAGCCCGGACTACACTCAAGATTTCATATTGTTTTCATTTGCTTCTGAGCACACTATGGCAACGGTATTATTGCAGAAGAGGGATGATCATGAAAGACCCATTGCATTCTTCAGCAGGGCTATAAGGGATGCAGCTTTGAAGTACAACATCATTGAGAAGCAGGCCCTGGCATTGGTGAAGGCATTGAAGGATTTCCAGGTGTATATCCTACATTCTCACATTCTGGCCTATGTTCCTAATACTGCTGTGAAAGATGTTCTAGTGCAGACCGATCCGGAAGGGAGAAGAGGAAAATGGATCGCAGCCTTGCTAGAATACGATGTGGAGATAAAGCCTACAAAGCTGGTCAAAGGACAGGGGTTGGCGAAGCTAATGGCTGAATCAAATTTGCATGCATTGGACATAAATCTGATCGCTGCCATGTCCGATGAGAATGAGGAAGGAACGTCAATTCAGGTATCCAAAATGTTTTCTTTGTCCCCATGGTATTCTGATATAATATATGTGCTGAAAAATCTATCACCACCGCCCGGCATGGCTAGAAACAAAGTGAGAACACTCAAATTGAAGGCTGCCAAGTTTTGTATCTTGAATTCTGCACTGTATTGGAAAGATCCCGGTGGCATTTTGTTAAATTGTCTGGTGGAAGAGGAGGCAAAGAAAGTCATGGAGGATTTCCACGGAGGAGAGTGTGGTGGACATCTTTTTTGGAAATCAACAGTGAACAAAATTTTGAGAGCAGGGTACTACTGGCCTACTTTGTTTTCTGATGTGCATAAGATGGTAAAGCGCTGTCATAAGTGTCAAATTTTTGAAGGAAAACAGAAATTACAGCCTTTGCCACTTAAGCCTATCGAAGTGAGCGCTCCATTCCAGTAGTGGGGGTTGGATTTCATTGGGGAAATTCATCCCGCCTCTTCCGGACAGCATAGGTGGATCCTTACAACGACGGAATACTTCAAAAAATGGATTGAGGCAGCCCCTACCAGACAAGCGACGGACACGGTAATCATTTCATTTCTCGAAAATAACATCTTGTCTCGCTTTGGTTGTCCAAACAAATTAATCACTGATAATGCAGCAGCTTTCAAATCGAAAAGGATGGTAGAATTTTGTCATAAATATCATATAATTTTGGGTCATTCAACTGCCTATCATCCGCAAGGCAATGGATTGGTGGAATCTTCGAATAAATCTTTGGTCAACATCATCAAGAAGCTGTTGGAAATAAATAAGAAGAGCTGGAACAAGAGGTTGGTCCACGCGCTTTGGGCAGACCGGATCAGTCAGAAAAAGTCTATTGGTATGTCACCATTTGAGCTGGTTTATGGAGTGGACACAGTATTTCCCGCTTCCCTTGCTGCCCTGGTGGTCAAACTTCTTCAGGAGGCCGGCAGTGAGGAAGATCCCATGCAGAGAAGGCTGAATCAAATGATCCACTTGCAGCAAACAAGAGAAGAAGTTTTCAAAAACACATCCAAGTTGCAGGAGAAGATAAAGAAAATCTATGACAGAAAAGCAAAAGCGGATAAATTTCAGTTGGATGATGTGGTGCTAAAGTGGGATGCAAGGAATGAAGAGAAAGGCAAGCACAGAAAGTTCGAAAATCTGTGGAAAGGTCCTTTCAAGATTGCAGCATATAGGGGGCAGAATGCCTTTCTTCTGAAGGAGATGAATGGGGAAGACTGTCCTGGAGGGCTGATCAATGGTCGGCTGCTCAAGCGGTATCATTGTTGATCTATTAATGCTGCTTCCACTGTCATTGTAAATACCATTTTTATTTCAGTTTGGTTTCAGTATGTAAAGTCAGTTTTTGAGTTATTCCAATTGTCAAGTTTGAGTCAATTTCTTGGTTATTCCAGTTTTATAAATAAGTCAGAGTCTTGTGTTGTTTATCAAAATGATGACTCCATAGCCCAATGGACAAAAAGCACTGTCTAGCTCCTCCAGAGATCTGCTGTTCTTGGCACCTCCAAGGAGCTACCATCCCCCATTGGAGCCAATGTTAGAGTCGGTCTGGGCAGCCCTTCGTCAGAGATAAATGCTCTTTGTGCATTTCAATTTTAGGTGTCCTGCTCCATCCACTCAACTCCATTTCGCTAGGGACATGCCATGATCTGACGGAGATAGTCATGCTAGTCATTTTCCCTCATCTCTGGCCCCTACTGGCTCAGGTCTTTGTCCATAATCACTGAAATTCATGATAGTCAAGGTCTGGTCATATTACAGGACAAAGTCATCTTTTATGTTTGGGTCTAGGAAATCATCAATGTGGTCTTTGAAAAACATGTCCAGAACAAGCCATGTAGGCCAGAGGGAGACCTTATACAACTATGGTTCCGAAAGCTTCATCACCACCTGAAAGGACATCGACACTTCTTCAAAACTCTGTTTTGAAGAAAAGTCAAACAAGGTCAACTATGACAAAATTTTCCAAAAAATCGCCAGTTGACTTTTTCGGATGCAGTCATGGTTTTCATGGCCAAGTGCCCAGTCAAACATTCCTGCAAAGAAATGCCGAAAATCCCATCATGAGAGCCAAAATTTCAAAGAAAAAATGAAAAGCAGAGTGTTCTAAAGTCAATGAAAAAAGTGCAAAACACAAACATTAGAAAGTGGGTTTTCAAAGAAGAAAAAATCGAACCCAACTCTCCCAAGCCTATATATATGTGTTTTTGCCCAAAAAAAAACCATTTGTGCTTTGGCAAGCTTGGAGAGAAATTACAAAGGTGAGAGAACAAATTCATGAGGGTTTGAGTGAAGGAGAGTCGGTTTCCGAAGGGCACGGCGCATACACCAGGGCACGCGGTGCACACAGAGGGCGTGACGCACTGGCAGCCAGCCCACAGTGCAAAATCAACAAGGGTGCGACGCACTGGCAGCCATCCCACAGTGCAAAATCAACAAGGGCGCGGCGCACTCAGGGCGCACAGCGCACTGGGCTTGGCGCGCGACGCACGCAGCCAGGGAGCTCAAAACACTCGCAAATTTGTTTTATATCACGGTTGAAGGCTAGCAAGCAAGAGGTAGGCTCGAATGAAACCTCTTCTCTGTCAATTTGGTCAATGGTTTGGTGTTTCTAAGATGTTGAATGATATCCAAAGCACATTGGCCATCCATTAAAATAATCATCAAAGAAAAAATGATAAACAGGGTTGCAAATTTGTGAAGATGCCACCAAGGTTTTGCTCCCCTCCCCTTGTCCCCTCACTCCTCGTCATTTTCACCTCCATTCCACCTTGTCTCCTAAGGAAACCCCCTAGAAATCTCCACTAAGACCCTACCCTCGGTGTTCCAAGCAAATTAGTGTCATTTGACAGTGCGCGACGCACACACAAGGTGGCGCGGCGCACTGGGAGCTCGGCCACAGTGTTAATATTGCACTGGCGTGGCGCATACGCGGCGCGCGGTGCATTGGGAAAAGCGCGCGGCGCACAGACCTATGAGCCTAAAAAAAAAACACCGAATCGCCTAAATTTTTATAAATGGCTCTCAAAATTGCAAAGGTGGCCCTAGATACCTTCACCATTGATCCTTAACTCAAAGAAAAATATGATTTTGGTGACCATGAAATCAAAGGCAAAATTTTTATTAAGTAAACCCAAAAATGACACAAAGAAGGTCAAAAAGCTAGGGTTTTGCTACAGTAACATGATTGCTAAAGCATGCTCCTACCCTACCCCTATCAAACTAATCCCCCTGTAGCATTTTCCCTTAATAATCACCCTAACTCCACTGTGACCATATTCATTTGGTTCCCTTGATTCCTATGGCTAAACACCCAAACCCTACCTCAACAAAATCCAAACCCTGTCCCATCAAAACTATACCCAAAATATTCCTAAATCCCTGATAACTTTCTCCTCTTAAATCCCTATTCCCCTTTCATCATTCCCCTCCTAACACTCCCTGTTTTATTTTCCCCTTGGTGACAGATTTTCAGAACATCTATCAGTTTCATTGGATTCAGAGGTAGCATAAAACTCAGTGTACAAGCAACAGTAATGGCATCAGAAAATTCATCAGAGTATGAGGAGGGGACCCACAGCGACACATCTTCAGGAGAGAGGGCCCATAGGAGACATCACCAGAGCGACAGACATCTTAGAGATGAACCAAGCACCCTCACTGAGCTACAGGCATGCCCACTTGCCATGTCTTGTTTTCAGCACTTGGCATGTTATGAATTTTGTCAAAGGGTGTCGAATGTCAGAGTCCATCATGAGTTGGCCCGCCTTTTTTCACTTCATCTACAGGGAGGCCAATCTGTCCTGGCTGGGGTCACTTTCACATTGACACCGGAGGCTATATCAGTGGCAACAGGGATACCAAACATTGGGGAGCAGTGGCATAAGAAGAAGAAGGTGGAGAGGCATCACTATGAGCCTTACATCAAGAACAGCTGCTTGAGCCAGCTCACCAGAGTTTTTCCATTCAGATTTTTGAGGGATGAGTATGCCCCACTCATGAGATTGATCATGAAGTATTTCAGTTGCGAGGGGAGGTTTTCTCACCTTTATGCCTATCACATCTGCTTTCTCATGCACTTCACCAGGGTGCAGATGATGAGCCTCCCATTTTTCATCTGCAACAACATTGAGAAGATGAAAAACTTCATGCAACGCAAGACCCCACGACAGCAGCTAAACAGTGTCTATCATTTTTCTCTCATCCGGATTTTGGTGGACCATCAGTTGGGATTGCAGGGTATTGCTTGGGAGGACTTCATCTCCCGTGATTTCTTCAGCGCTCCACCGGTGATATCAGAGGCAGAACATGAGGTGGGAGGTCCTTCACATCAGTTTGAGCATGAGACGGGAAGTCCTTCACATCAGTTTGAGCGCCATGAGACTGCCACCATGCCAGTATACATCACATACCAGAAGGGCAGTAGACCATTGTTCGCAGCAGCAAAGCGAGTGTTATCTCCACCCAGGGTGGAAGGGGCCTCGCTTCCGACATCAGCACCACAGGAGCAGGGTAAGGGCAAGGAGCTAGTGCAGGAGGAAGGGCCATCAGGTGAGCAAGAGACCGAGTTTTTTCTCCTCCAGGATGATGAGACAGATGCAGAACCTACAAATGCTGAGCTGGGAGAGATCATTCAGGAGCAGCAGTCTGTGATTGAGAACCTATCCCTGGACTTGGATAGGGCCAAGTGGAACGTGCAGTATCTGGAGCAGAGGAACAAGCAACTTGAGGATCGGCTAGCTGAGATAGAGTTGCAAATGATCAAGGAAAATCGATGACACATCCTGGCAGCACAAGGCAGACCTATGGAGCAAAGGGACGAAGACCGAGATTATGTGCTAGAGAAAGTGAACGTTCACTTGAAGTAGTGGTTGGATAAAGAAAACAGGGAGAAAGAAATGCTGAGGCGTATGAATCATCACTACCAGGCCCGAAACATGAGTTCCAAAGCAAAGCGACAAAAGAGGCAAAGGAGGCAAAGGAGCAAGATCGGCTTCAAATATTGACTGAGGCTTCCTTGGCACAACATAGCACTTCATAGGGAACCTCCAGCCCAAATTTCAAAAAATTTGGGCAAATTTTGGTCACAGGAAAATTTTTTGGACACAAAACAGGAAATTCCTCCCTATGCGCTATGCCACTGACGCGACGCTAAAATTCTAGGGCTCTAATCGAGGAACGGCTTGCATATTTGGATTCAACATTGAAAATTACGTCTACTGGTGTCTGGGCAAGAAATTTTGACAAGTTTTGGGTCTCCTAAAGGTCAAAAAACACCCAAAAATGGCCTCTCTGCCACTTTTTTGACACACAGAAAGTAGTCTTGGGAGAATGAAGATTTGGAGGGGAAAATGAGCACCAAATTGAGAAATTCTAGTGGGGTTAGAAATTAGATAGGACAGGCTTTCCAACAAGCCCACTTGGGCACATTTTGGACACCTGCAAGTGCCCCAAAACAGGCTCCAAAGTGGCGCGACGCACAGGGGAAAAAACTGCCAATTTGCTCCCGTTTCGCGAAATTTCGGGTCGCGACTTCTCCAAGTGGGCCCGGTCATCTACACTTCGGTTTTTTGGCACCAAAGGCAACATTTAAAGAGTTTTCTCTCCAGATGGGCATCTATCCAAGTGGCAAAAGAATGCAAAGGGTCACCCCAGCCAAATGTCATGCTTGAGAGCGCTGCACCTGTAGCTGATGGTTGGCTCTCCATCTCCTTTTCGTAATGATTTGAGTAACTTACCAACCCCTGGGCATTATATCTCTTCCTCACACATTCTATATATTGTATGCAAGTTATTTGCAAAGGGTTGGCTGGCTTGTAACTTCTGGAAGACTGTGGGAAAGAAACTTTGTTTCTGCACTGTGTATTTTTGACAGAGAATTAATGAAAGGCAGCGGCTCTGTTTCATGAGATTCTTGTGGTTGTGAGTGTAGAAAATGTGTTCTTATGTTCCATATGTATCTTGTTATGTTTCATAATTCATTTCATGTTTCATTTCAATGAAATTTTCTAAGTGATATTAGGTAGAATTCAATTTATATTGCTCTAGTTGTGGGAAAATTTCATGTACAATGTTACTCTTGTGTTGAAAAGGATTCATGCGACCATGCCCTTTTCACTCTCTTCAGCAATCTTTCCATTCCGCGTTACCTTAAGCCGAAATTGCTGCGCTTGCCGCCTACCTTGCCTCATGGAATAATCTGTGCTTTCATATTCGATTCTCTGTTCTTTGCTGAGCGCCAGTCCCATATACATCCCAGAAGCTCGGTCACTTCATAAAATCTTTTCCAAAATCCCTTTTCACTTACTAGCCTAAGGTAAATATTGCATTGTAAGTCATCTCAGACCATTTTGCCTATCCATTCGCTGAGTGTGACTCGGAGAGAGCCCTCTCCTACTCTGGTAGGACTAGCTACCAGACTGAGCGTGATTTGTGGTTACCCTAATTTTTTCCTTCCTTCAGCCTAAGGCAGATTTAGGTGCTAACAATGTGAATCATCCTGAGACACATCATTCATGGAATCTTCCTTTCCATTTCTGTCATCTTCTCTTTCCACTTTCTTCAACTTTTGTGGAAGCATTACTGGATTTAGAGTCCAACATTTTGTAGCAAGATGTCCTTGCTTATGTCAGTAAGTGCAGTGCATGTGCATCCTCTTGATAGCATGATTTGCCTTGTCCAATGGACCTTTGGCTTCTTTCTTCTTTTCCTTCAAAAGTTTCCTGTATGTGGCCATTCTCTTCCAACATCTAGAAACATTATGGTTATCCAACCCACAAAAGGAACATGCAATTCTTTTCCCATACATATGTGGAAATTTATCATGCTTTGCACAATCAAAAGGAAAATGTTTAGAACCAGATTTATACCTTTCTCTTTCACCTTTATTGCCTTCATGAGGAGGTGAATCAAATGAAGAAGTGGCTCCCTTTGGAACACCATCAATCTCTTCAAGGTTGTTAGAGTCTCCCCAACTCTCTGGTTCAAGTGTGTGCTTCTGAACACCTGCATCTTGCAAATGATGTTTCAAGCTATTGCATTCCTCCTGAATACAATCTTCACACTCTGTAATGCAACTCCTTCTTGGAGCTGTTTCAATGGCCTTCATGGCAGCTTTGGAACTTTCTCCATAAGCTTGTCCATAGCCAAGACCCAAATACTTAGGCCTTTCCTCAATCATTATTGGCTCAAAAATACCTTGTGCATGTCTACCCAAGCCTTTTCCTTCATAGCCCATCTTGGACATTAGCTTGGAACCTATGCCTCTAGTATGTTTTTCAAAAGAACCAATTGTTGAGTCCCAAACTTGCATTTCCCTATATACCCTTTCAGCCTTCTTTTTCCATTTACTTCATCCACCAAGCTGTCAAATCGTTGCATAATAGTCTAAAAAGAGCTTATGAAATGGTTTCCTAACTATGTTTATGACTGTTGTTTGATTTATATTTTTGTTCAAGCAGCTGCGGAAACTTGTCACTTTCCGCAGCCAGCCCAAGTTTCCGCAGCCATTTTGTTAAAGGCTATGCTACAAGTGTCCAATGGAGAAACCAGCCACATGGGTAAGCTGCAAGTGACGTGTACATGGAGTGTGTCCCCTCAGATCAGCCAAACCACTCATAAACAGTCGCGGTCAACGATGGTCAAAGGAAGGGCCAAATGAGGAATTTTGCTGTGGCACGGCTCTGTTTTTACCATGTGAAGGTTTGCATGGCATGATCCTTAGCTTCCGGAGGTATTGGCACACCTGGAGAACAACCCGTGAACGGAACCAAGCAGCCACCACTCCATGAATTCATGACCATCATGCTAGATCTCGGGTCAAGAAGATTTACGTGTCTCTTGGCAGCATAAATCTAGGAATTAGTTGAAGCACCTTTTCTTATAAATAACGTGTTGATATACGCTGAATAACTTAGCTTTTGTATTGTAATCTCGACTGTTGTCGCCCATTGTACTGCATTTCACTTTGCTTTAAATACATGAGAAGACTGTTTTTCTTAATCTGATTTGTGACTAAGTGATTGACTGGCCGAGGTTGCAGAGGGCCCCTGTACACCAGAGCTTTGTATAGTTCTTACTTGCTTTCATTTACTGTTTTTTTCAATCATTGCTTGTATATATATTGTGCTGTTCTGATGTTCATTTGCTGTCTATATTTCCTTTATGTTTCTTTTCTAACTGTCAGTTGATCAGTGCTTCTTTTACAGGTTCTGTTGTAGGTAGCCTGGGCAGATTTACATATTTTTTTGATAACTACTGACATGAGATCATCTTGTCCTTTCTGCTGATTTTCATTTCCTGAGTTTAATTCCAGCACTATCATTTTTCAAATTGCGTTTTGTTTATTTACTTTTCTGCTACTTAAACATCATATTACTCATCTGTTTATGATTTCCTTTCTATAGTCAAGTGACTCTATTAGTAAGGAATCAAAATATTACTTATTGTAGTATGATTTAGTTTGCTTTCTTGCAATTTAAATATCATATTACTCAGCTTGTTCATGATTACTTCCTATAGGCAGATTGAGTTGAAGGGTAAAGGATCAGAACAGGGGTTGAAGTAGTGTGATTAGTTTCCTTTTATGCAATTTAATTTCCTGCAATTTAGATATCATATTACTCAGCTTGTTTATGATTACTTCCCATAAGGCAGATTGAGTTGAAGGGTAAAGGATCAGAACAGGGGTTGAAGTAGTGTGATTTAGTTGCTTTGCTTTCAGTCTTTGAGTTGCTTTAAGTTCAGTTTTTACTTTCTTTTTCATACAGCAGTAAGGATACTGGGCCATTGTCACTAGTTCACTGTTTGGTTCATTTACTTCCCCTTGAGAATTGATTTCATTACAGTCAATTTAGAGCTTTCTTTTTGAAAACTTTTAAAGTTTGGAAAATCACTCTAGAAATCACCATTGCCATCCATACTTAACTTTCAATTTCGCCATTGCACACTAGGGAATCCATAAAAGATAAATCCAAAAACAAACTAAAAAAACTCAAAAACGACAAAAGACTAAGAAAATGGTTATCTTGTACATATAGTACACCTCACTTCGTCAGTTTACGAATCCCGAATTGACATTTTAATTAGAAATTTAGAACACACTAAATTGACCAAACATTTTGGCGCCGTTGCCGGGGAAGTGAAACTAGGTAGCCAATTTCTTAAAAAAATATATATAAATAAAAAAAAAAAAAATTCAAGGAAGGAAAATTGATAACCTCTCAAAGTATGCTCTCCTCTTGCACTTAGTGTGATCTGGAGGATTAGAAAAGAGAAAGTTATTGGTTTAATGGTTTCTTGAGTATGCTCTCTTCTTGCACCTAGAGTGACCTGGAAGATCAGAAAGAGAATTATTAGCCTGACTTGAAGAAAAATAAAAATGATATGCATAGAGAAAGAGAATCTAGGGGAAGGTTTTTAGCTAGAGCCAAGAGTTCGATTTTCACAACTCCATCTACTTCAAGGAATAGACAAGAGACACCTCCATCATCTTGTTACACTAAAAAATGTCACCATGGCTATTTACAGTTAGTATGGCTCTATCAACAGTCATGCTATCCTCTTAGGCAAGTCTTATGCCTCTGCTCTCCATGTCAAACTCCAAAAAGAGAGAAAGTCTTTATAAATGTATTTATCTCTGGGTACGCAGGTTCTCTCAACCTTACCTGTGGGTACGCACCCAATGTTCACAAAAGCTGTGTCCTTGTACGCTCTGTATGTAAAGGGGCAGGTGCGTCCCCCTGTAAAGGTCAAAATGCGTAAGTTTCATCTTTAAAAAGTTACTTGTGGTCATTTCTAGAGCATTCTAGAAGGTTGTTCGACGTGTATTGAGTGCCTCCAGATGGTTAATGTACCCCTACCAAAGAGGAACTTATCCCATCAATAAGGGAGCTATCCCATCCAAAGAGGGGATTATCCCATTGATGGTGGACCTGATTAACTTCCTCTTGAGCACTATAAATACAGGCATTGGGCCAGAAGGAGGGGAGGTTGGAAGCTAAACATTTCTAAGGGTAGATGCTGTTGGAATTAGGACTCCCATTTAGAAGCTTGTGAGGAGAGATTGCCAACTTTGCTTGTTCTATTTGGAAGTGGGTGAGCTTTGTCAAAGTAAAGGAGAACTCTTGATGGACCCTGGGAGGGACTTGCACAACACCAAGGCTCAAGTTGTAATTGTTCCTTTTGTTTCCTATTAATGCAAATGAGTCCATTCTTCTCAATAACTTGTTATTTATGAGTTGTTTCATGTACTCCTTGGTGTATGTGTTAAATATGTTTTATTCTATGAGATTATCAAGTGCTATTTAATCGTTTGATTGTTAGTGGATGCAGGTTTAAAAGTGAAGGAGGAGCTCATCCGGATCAGCGAGGCTGGACTGCTACAACAACGTGGGGCTACAGGTAGGATCTAAACACTTGATTTCCCGTATAGTAAATGCATGTTTAGAGAAGGATTGCTCCTGTTTGTCTTGTTTGTCACTAGAGAGTTTTAGGCTCCTAGGGAGCTTGGTTGTGTCCGCACTATCGACTCTTTCCGCCTGACAAATTGGCGACTCCACTGGGGATTCCATTGATGTGAAAGTCTTTTCCTTTGTATGCAACTTTGATCTGAGAAAAGTCATTTATTTTCTGGTTTTTGGCTCTGTGACTTTGTTTTTGGGTGGGTTAGCTTAGGGTTAGATTCAATTTAGTTTTTCTTGAATTTTCCAGTAGGACGCACCCTCTGAGTATTGCACAGTGCGTCCCTGTACGCACTGTTGCTGTGTGCACAGAGCAGACCCGCACCTGGCTTAACCGGTTGCCTGCGTCCCCTGCTAAAATTTAAGAAAATTCCATTTTTTGCATTTTTTCTCTTAGATTTTGCTTTTTCTTAGTTTTTACTGCCCAGATCCATTAGTCTCTTGTCAAAGATCTTCACCTGAACTTGTTTCGATAGCATTGAGTGTTTTAGTGGATTTCATAGAAGTTTAAGCCCTAGGGTTTGATTTTTGAGTAGGTCTTGTAGTGACTTTGGCGGTAGAAGTTGTCAAGCCTTAGATCTCTCTGGTTTTGTCAGCATTCTTAGAAGTCAGACCTGTCATAAAGTCTACCTGTGAGAGCAACTTACCTTTGAGTTGTCTCTTTGGCAAATTTCGAAGTGCTTGTTGATTGAGTATTGAATTCCATTTTACAAAAAGAACAAAAAGATTTGAGTTTTGTTTTGACTGGTCTTTTGATTCTGCATTAGCTGGTCCTTGACTTGATTTTGGTCAAGTAAAACAACCTAGAATCATCCTTGTAGACTTTTGCCTCGTTAGGTTTGCTTAGAGTAAATTTCTTTTTGATTTGCTTGTGAGTCAAGTTTTCATAGATTTTATAGCTTTTGAGATTGATTTTCGTTAAAATAGATTTATATGCTTTATTAAATAAGAGAAAATACAAAAACATCTCCTTTGAAAAGTTTTGTTTCAAGTAGCTTTGAAGAGTTTTGAAAGAAAAAGAGTTTTTCGTGCATGTAAGGAGTGGTCATGTTTGTATGCTTGAAAAGATAAAGAGAATTGTTTCTTTGATTGTCTTTACTAAGAAAGTTGTTTTCTATAAAGTTTGCATTTCTCAACTCTCTTAGTTAGGAATTTCATTGAAAGAGAAAAGTAGCGTAAATCATCTTAGGTGCATCTTTGTAGTGGTTTGAGTCGAGTCTACACACCATTGGTTTCATTTCCGTTACCTTCTGTCTTTAAGAAAAACCATAAAATTAACACTTAAAGTAAAATCAACGTAGTAACTTTTATTTACTAGGGCTCTGAAGCACCAATTTAGATCAGGCTAGTGTCTTGGAGTAGGAGAGTAATTAACTCTCCAAGACAACAAAACCAAACAAGTAGCTTATCTTGTGATAGAATAAATCCAATTGTCTCATTTGTACTCTGGGAAAGCTCCTCTTAAAGGAGAAGCACGAGCTCGTGTCCGAACCAGTGAGGGGATCAATCCCCCCTCGTTGGGAACGACGCCAGACACGCACGTATTACAAACGGTAAACCTCGGATTAACCATTGTCGAGGAGCCAGGGGTCACTTGTCGGTAAACCTTGGATTATTGTCAAGGAACCGGCAAGGGGATTGAGCTTGGTACTCTGCCCTTGCGTGCTGTCGGAGTGTAGACTATTCCCCCAGGTGCATTTGTTGCGGTTGGTAACCTTAGTGACCATTATCTTTAGGATTCTACCGAGGTGACGGTGGAGGGAAGATCCCACTGTACCTGGAGCAGACGTCGGCTAGACTCACTTGGATTTTCCGGGGGGTTCACTTCACTCGAGACGGTTAAAGTGGAGGAACTTGTGCCGATCTATTCATTAAGCAGGTTGCCGGGGTAACTGTTCCACCCGCCACTTCTGTACTGAATCCAGCGATGTTGGGTTTCATCTCCAACTAGCGTTTTCGGTCTGGAAGGCTACTGTTTGTGCTTGGTTTGACGCCCTAGATTCTTTAAGCGTGTGATTCAAATTTGTTTGGTTCTTTAGAGACTTTAGGTGGTTTGATTTGAGATTTTACTTTGTTTTCGTGTGTAGTAGTTAAAAGTTTTTAGCTGTGGCGGAATTACCGAGACAGTCCCGTAGACTTCGGGGCCAGTCTCCTGAAGTTGTTTCTGTGGCCGAATTGTTGAGAAGATCCCGTAGACTTCGGGGTGAACCTCCTCGAGACGACCCCAGTAATCTAGAAGGTTTGAAGGTCCTTGTAACTCCTCCTAGTGGCAGTAGAGTAGGTTCACCTGAAGAAGGAGAATCTTCCTTGGTAGTCCATTCAGATTACCAAGGTCCAGAGACAGGTTATAATCCCGAAGCTGTTACAGTTTCTGAGCTTGTTGGTAGTTTTTCGTCTGCTAGTGATACAGGCGAAGAACCTGAAATATCTGAACCTGTTACTCCGACTTCTAGTGTTCCAGATTCACCAAGAGTAGAACGAGTTATCACCGAAAATCTTCCTACTGGTCTGATTGCTATTGAAGAACTTGCTCCAGAGGAAGAAATAGGCGTCTCTAACCTTGAAGATCAACTTACTATTGATCGAAGGGAGCGTGAATCCATCTTTTACAGTCCTCCTAGAAGTACTACTTGGTACCTTTCGTTAACCAATTATTTAGACAACTCAGGGGTAGGTTTTTCTACACCTCGTACTCCCTTTCCACCTGGAGGTATTTATACTCCTGTAAATATGTCTGGTCAGTCGTCCGTGTTTACTCAAACTCCTGAATCTTTCTTACACGGCGGTCCTTCTGTTCCCACCGGGTATCAATCACTTTCTGGTACCTTTGCGGGGGCATCTCCTCAACCCATTGATCATGGGTTATTAGCTGGAAACAATGGTAATATACCATTGGGTGTAGGAGACATTTACATGATGTCAGGTTCAGTTCCCGTTTCCCAACCTCAAGGTGGCCAATTACCGCCTGGGGGGCAGCCTCAGTTAACGCCTGGGGGGGAACCTCAAGGTACACAAATCGTGTCTGGGGGGCAACCTCAAGGTCAGTATGTACCTATGGTGCAATACATGCCTCAAGGTCAACCCCAGCCTCAATATGTACCCCAGGGTCAACCTCAGTATCAGTATCAACCTCAAGGATGGCAACCTCAAGGGTATCAACCCCAAGGGTATCAACCTCAAGGGTATCAACCTCAAGGTCAAGGTCAACCCCAGTATCCGTATTTACCTCAAGGTTATCAACCTCAAGGTCAATACTTGAGTCAAGGTTATCAACCACCTCAGGGTCAGTCATATGTTCCAGGTATGGGAACTGCACCTTTCAATTATCAATCCTATCCTCAATCCGGTTATGGATCTCAGTATCCTCAACCTGTTACGGGTCAATACCCCGGAATGTTAGTGTGGGATCCATCACAGGGTCAACAGGTGTTGCAGCCAAGTTTACAGTTGGTACCTCAAGCTGGACAACCCGTAGTTTCTGGTCCACCCCAGCAACCGCAACCTGTCCAGTCAAATGTTCAAACTTCTGTAACTTCGGTAGTTACTCAGCCGCCAATTGCACCTAGTACTCCATCTCAAACGGCTGCTGCAACTACCACCACATCTGCCATACTTACTTCTGGAGTATCGACAGCTCCGGTTTCTACTGTCTCTGCAACCACGCCTCAGACATCTTTACCGTTGTCTGGATCTACGATTCAAACCACGGTCCAGATGCCTACAGGTCAGCCTGGTATAAGTACGGTTGTCACTACTCAACCTCAATTTGTTCATCAACCGTACCAGGGACAGTACCAACATGGGCAAGCTGTCCAACAGCCGGTTTACCAGTATCAACCGTATCCTGGGTACACTTATCAACAACCTCAACAACCCCAGTACGGTCCGGTTAATCCTGGTTTTCCAGGAGGATATAATATCCCTAATGCGACTCCTGTTCCTAGTTATCCTGGATATCCTCCTCCTGGGACTGGTCTTGTGACCCAGAGTTTTAGAGATCCTAACCGGCAGTTACCGTTTATCGCAACTTTGGATTTACCAGACTTGACGCGCCTAACGAATGATCCAATTCAATATCTTCAGTTCTGGCCGCCAATGCCAAATAAGTTGCCCAGTGATATACCCAAGTTCGAAGGTAAGTCTGGAGAGGATCCGTCCAATCATGTGATGACTTACCACCTCTGGTGTGCTTCAAATTCTATCTCGGATGATTCGATCCGCTTACGTCTTTTCCAGCGTACACTCATTGGTCTCGCGGCCAAGTGGTACATTGAGTTACCACGGGCCTCTTTTACAATTTCAGCCAGTTAGCTACCTCGTTCTTAACTCACTTTCAGTTGCCGGTCAGATACGATAACGACACGGAGTTATTAACTTCACTAAAACAATCGACGTCCACGTATATTTCTGATCACATTCATGAGTGGAGACGTCGAAGAAGGCTAGTGAAAGTTTTTATTCCGGACCAAATCTTAGCTGAATGGTTTGTTAAATCATTATTACCGAAGATTACTGAAGATGTAGCTAAGGCCGGAGTAGTTACTGAGGAGCAAGTCATTGCTCAGGCACAATACCTTGACTTAGTTTATACTCAGTCGGGTACGTTACACGAGAAGATTCCAGATCTTCCAAAATCGAATCAAATCGCTGCTGCTCCTTCGGGATCTCATGCCGCTGATGGTATGATTGGTATCGTGAATACAAAGAGCAAGAAGAAGTCTTCCAAGGCTTCAACTACTCCTATAATCACTTTGCCCGATTCCCCGACAGGAGAGTCTTCTCCTGAACTTTCCGCCGATATTCACGCTGTAGAGTCATCTACGGCCAAATCAAAAAATGGTGGAAAGAAGAAAGGAAAGAAGAAGGCTAAAGCAGACAAGGCTCCGAAGGAGAAAACGGAAAAGTCGGAAACCAATGACGAAAAGCGCAAACCTCGATATCCTTGTCTTATTTGTGAAGAGGATCATTTTACAAGAGATTGCCCTCATCGGGCCGAGGTTGTGAAAATAGTCAAAGGTTCTCCCACTCCTGCTGTGTTAAAAGATCCATTTCCAAAGCAGGAGAGTAAGATGATAGGTTCTTCCTCGAATGCCAGTGAAGAACCCATTTTGATGATGTCTCATGTGAGGATTGCGACTCGATCGCAAGATTATGGTAGTAAGAATCCTGTTGATGGTAAGGAAGCAGAATCTTCTCATTCTAATCCATCAACCTCAGCTCCTGGTTCCGATCCACTACAGATCGAAAAACCTAACCCAGACTTAGTAATCAAACCGCCCGCCAAGGGTGTACTTCGAAGGTCTGCTTTCAATCCACATGCGAGAGCAGCCCAGAATTACAACATTGTTGAGGACTTAGCTGTTTCACCCTCAGCAATGTCGGCTTTAGAAGTGCTGCAATCATGCCCAGCACAACGAAAATTACTTTTGTCGGCTATCGGAGCTGTTGATGTTCAGGACCCGAACCTGATAATCTTCGATCTAGAAAATAGTACACCGCGTCTACCCCATCAAATGGCTTTCCAAATTCCAGTGATAGTCAAAAACAGGCCTATTCATCGGACTGTGATTGATGAGGGAGCTTCTACGTGTATTATGTCGATTCAATGTTGGAGATCGCTTGGTTCTCCTTCGTTGAACCAATCCCCGACCATCCTTAAGGCCTTTGATGGCCGTGGGTTCCGTCCGTTTGGTATTCTACAGGAATTGCCTATAGGGGTAGAAGGTAAAACCGTTAGTCTGGATGTGGAAGTGGTTGATGCCCCTCTAGACTACAACCTTCTTTTGGGTCGAAGTTGGTCATATGCTATGACAGCGGTCGTTTCATCGGTCTTCAGAGTAATAAAGTTTCCACATAACGGTAAGATCGTGACAATTGATCAGCTGACATACTTTTCATCCGACCCAGCCTCTTCAGAGAGTATCCAGCATGTCGGTAAGACGACAATCCCTTATAGGGACGTTGGCGTAGGTTTAGTTAAAGATTCCGGTTTACTGGGAACTTTTCCTTTCCCTCCAATCAACGCAGACCCTTCATTTGCATCAATTCATATGATTACATCAGAAAACATTATTTATGATGATCCTTGGATTGTCCCATCTGAATCTGAGATAGACTCATTCGGTGATGCTATGCCTTTGAGTCCATATGAAATTGCTTATGAAGCTGTCATGTCTTTTACCGACTCGTGTTCAACCCAAATCGACCAAATGAATGTGGTCAGTGAAGAATCACTTTTCACATCAACCTTAGAACGGATAGCGTTTCCCGAAGTCGTGTCATCTGACGAGCAACTTCGCGAAATCCTAAGTGTAGACGATCTACCATGGGAAGATCTCCATCACAGATCTTCGTTTTTACCTAAGGATGATGCTTTTGAAAATGATTTTTCATCTATCTTTACCGCTGAATATGTCAAAGACGCTCAGAATCCAACGAAACATTCTGATTCAGAGTTGAATTTAGGGAATATTTCTCGTACTATTCCCATTGATATTTCAGTGAAGCCCGGAATTGAGGAAAACATTCATATAGGTGCCTCATGTACAGAAGATGAAATCCAAACTTACAAGGCCCTATTCCAAGAATTCCGCGATGTGTTTGCCTGGTCTTACGAGGAAATGCCGGGAATCGATCCTGCCATTGTTGTTCATGAAATAAAGACCTACCCGGATGCTAAACCCGTTCGGCAACGGTTGCGTCAGATTCACCCTCGGAAAGCGGCTGCAATTAAAGCAGAAGTCGAAAAGCTGTTGAAAGCAGGTTTCATTTATCCAATCCCGTTAACGGATTGGGTATCGAATATTGTTCCGGTCAACAAGAAACAAGGAACAATAAGAATCTGTATCGACTATAGGGATATAAATCGAGCTTGTCCAAAAGACAACTATCCTACGCCTTATATCGATCAAATTATTGATGATTGTGCCGGAAGTGAAATGTTTTCCTTCATGGATGGTTTTTTGGGCTATAATCAAATCAATATTCTACCTGCCGACCAACCAAAAACGGCATTCATTTGTCCATGGGGGACATTTGCTTATTGCAAATTACCTTTTGGACTTAAGAATGCCGGGGCCACTTTTCAACGGGCGATGTCTTACGCATTTCATGACATCAAGCACATTGTGCAACCGTACCTCGATGATTTGCCTGCTCATTCTTTACATCGAGCTGATCACCTTGTCCACTTACGAGCAATCTTTATGAGGTGTAGGCATTATCGAATTCGGTTGAATCCCCACAAGTGTGTGTTCTGTATAGAGACGGGTCGATTGCTGGGATTTGTTGTTTCAAAAGCCGGCATTCGCGTCGATCCCTCGAAGGTCGAAGCTATCATCAAATTGCCTCCTCCTTCGAGTTTGCGCCAACTCCAAAGTTTGCAAGGGAAAGCAAACTTTTTACGCCGATTCATTCCAAACTACGCCGAGGTCACTAAAGGTTTTACACGGTTGTTGAAACAGAATGCTCAATTCTTTTGGGACGAGATTGCCCAACAATCTTTTGATGCACTTAAACACGCGTTGACCCATGCACCGTTGTTGCATCCTCCCAACTACAACCAGGACTACTTCTTATACCTCGCAGCTTCGCATTCCACTATTGGAATGGTGTTAGTTCAAGAAGATGAATTCGGAGCGGAACATGTGATATATTATCTTAGTAGGACCTTAAACCCCACTGAGCTAAAATATTCGCATGTGGAGAAATTGGCCCTGGCAGCCGTTCAAGCTGTCCAGCGTTTTCGTCACTACATTCTTCTCCGTAAAACTACAGTTATTTCGGATTGCAACCCTATGATTTATATTTTGACAAAACAACTGCTAGGGGGCAAGTACTCTAAATGGATCGTTATCCTGCAAGAGTTCGACTTGGAGTTCGAGAAGTCCAAGTCTAAGAAATCCTTAGTTTTTGCGGAATTGATGTGTGATTTCCCGCATGCTGACACAGAAACTGTGGCAGAGGAGTCCATTGCGGACGAATCTTTGTTTCTTATCAGTACTTTAGATCCGTGGTACGGGGATATAATCATCTATCTCCAAACCCAAACCTTTCGGCCTGAAGCTTCAAAGTCGGAACGTCGAAAAATTCGGTTTCAATCCCAGCAATACAAGATTATTGGAGATACACTTTATCGCCGGGGGGCAGACTTAGTTTTTCGACGTTGTTTAACTCACGAAGAGGCTGAGAGGGTTTTGAATGATTGTCACTCTGGAGCATGTGGCGGTCATATGTCTGGGTATGCCACAGCTCAGAAGGTGTTGCGCGCTGGCTATTTCTGGCCATCCATGTTTAAAGATTGTATCATTGCAGTCCGGAAGTGCCACAACTGTCAAGTGTTTGATCGCAAGATGCGCGCACCACCTGCTCCTCTCCACCCTATAATTGCCGTTGGTCCATTCGCCAAATGGGGTATCGATTTTATTACTTGTAACCCTCACTCGGCCGGGGGGCATGCGTATATCATCCTCGCGGTTGATTATTTTACTAAATGGGCCGAGGCGATGCCTACATTCGACGCAAGCGGCAAAACAGCTGCAGTTTTCGTATTCAATCATATTATAACTAGGTTTGGTGTCCCACAAGCAATCATCACTGACCATGGGAGCCATTTTCGAAACATCATGATGACTGAGCTTACAAGCCAGCTTGGTTTGCGCCACGATAGCTCTACTCCTTATTATCCGCAAGCCAACGGTTTGGTTGAGTCTATCAACAAAGTTCTGGTTATCATGATCCGACGAACCATTGGTATTCATCGGTCGAATTGGCACAACATGTTATTTTTAGCGCTATGGGCATACCGAACCTCAGTGAAAACTTCAACAGGGTTCACTCCTTTCCAGCTAGTTTATGGCTTGGAAGCTGTGTTACCCATTGAATGCGAAATCCCATCACTTCAAATGGCTGTCGAATTACTTCCAGCTACTTCCGAAGAGGAGAAGCGTTTATTATACTTAGCTAAATTAGATGAGACTCGACGTGACGCTGCATTGGCAATCGAGACTCACGCGAAGCGAATGAAAGCTCAGTATGATAGAAATGTGACCCCTCGAAGTTTTTCAGAGGGAGACCTAGTGCTATTATATGATCAAGCTAACGATAAGCTAGGTGCTGGAAAATTCGTTCCTATGTGGCATGGACCCTACATTGTAAAGCGAAAGCTAGCAAAAGGGGCTTATGAGCTGGTAGATTTTGATGGGGACTCTTTGGGTAAACCCAGAAATGGACTTTACCTAAAGAGGTATTATGCTTAAATGGTGGGTATGGAGAATTTTTAGTTAGGTTAGGTTTTCTTTCTAGCTAGTGTGTTTGTTAGTTTAGTTAGTGTGCTTAGCTTAGAGAGTGTGTTTTTCGTCGTTATTCTGGCTTATCTTGGTTTTACTCTTGATATTGCAGATGTCGACGCCTCTCCAAACATACATTGGATTTGCTGATGGTGCTTGTCGTAGTACACGGAATATCTCTTCCGCAGCTTGGGTTATCTATTCGCCCTCTGACGAGTTAGTTTCTATGCATGGGGTAAGCCTCGGTCAAACGACGAACAACATTGCAGAATACAGTGCAGTGGTTGAATTATTATCCGAATCTATTTCATTTGGAATTCGACGTTTGATAGTGAGGTTAGATTCTGAACTTGTTGTATTACAGCTTAATAGAGTATATGCCATTAGAAATCCTGTGTTATTAAGGTTTTTTTGAGAGTGCGTCTCTTGGAACGTGAATTTGATTACATTGAATATCAGCATATTCCAAGGTCTTTAAATACATTAGCAGATGCAATTGCTTCTCGAATGTTGGACAGACATTTACAATAATCATGCAAGTAAATTTAAAAACATTTCATCACATATGTTAAACAAGATAAGCCGGTAATAGTGATATATATAGATAGGAGTGTGTCAAAAAATATACATCGTCTTCGATCATAGGTTGAAAAACACCTTATGATCGGCAAAAATGATAAGTACAAAAAGCCAAAAATGTCATATGTGTCTACAAAAGTGACTAGCCAATCACTGGTGGTGCTCCCTATACGACACCACTGCACGGGCTACCTTACACAAAAACCTCCTAAATGGTCCAGGGACTGCGACTACATAGCGCTGAAGTCTGATAGGAATATCATCTATGGTAGTCTCAGGTATATCCACCGTCAGACGCTCTAGATCCTGCTCCAACTCAGCTAGTGACTCTGCAGCCGCGTCCTGTGGAGCCGGTACCGGTGCAACTGGATGTCTCCTCTCAAAAGGCCAGAGGTTGGCTGGGCGCTGTGGACCAACATCTGCATTTTGAAAATTTTTACTGTCAGTTTTGAGACGATATATATAAAAAACAAAAAAATATATAATTTGAAAACTTGTGAAAAATAAAGTACCTCTGTCGTCCCATTGTTCTCCCTGTGGAAGAACCATGTTCGGATCACCTCGAAAATCTACTCCGGCATACGGAAAGTCCTGAATCGAAAATACCTGGTCCTCTAACCAGTGAAAATAACCATCAGGGAATCGAACAACTGCTGCGCCCTCGTCAGGATGTCGGGCCATCACCGTAACCCATCGTATCAACTTTGGCTCCCGAGGACCCAAGATATCAACAGTGAGTTGCTGAGGGATCAGCATCGGAACTCTCTCTAAGGCAAAGCTCACAACTAGAGGCCCATATCCAAAGGTCTTCAGTTGTCCGTTCTTTTCCCTAGTCAGTTGGCCCTTCATATTGGCCGACACAGCATCGCACCAGTTGAAGATGGTGCCTCGGAAACAGTCAATCGCCATCCGCATTTGGGAGCCGGTGGCAATATGTAAAGCGGCTGCACCGCAAATTCTGGTAACCGTGAAAGCTATAACCTTGAGTTCACGCCGAGAGATGTGTTTGATTTCTACGCCTTTCGCATGCTGTTGATTGGGTATGCACCAGTCTGCCCGGAGACTAGCAAGGGATTGGCCACCCGGCCTAGTCCCGGCTAGATTGAGTTGCTCGCCCCTATTTGGCAAGCCAGTGAGAAAGTATATGTCAGAGGGCTCTATCTCGAGCTGGTGCCCTCCGATGTAAAAACATTGCTCATGAATGTTCCATCTCTCAACCAGCCACTCCAAGAATCTCACCTGAGCCCTCATGCCAGGTATGGCCCAGTATTTATATAGTCCGCATGCTTTTAGGGCATCAATGGAAGGTTGGTGATTAATTGCGGCTAAATCAACGTCCTCGTGCTCTCTTTCTCTCCAATCCAACATGGTGAGTGCCCTACACACCAAGAAATAAAGATTAGAATTAGTTTGGGAAAATTCAAATGGTTATTTTTGGGGTTTGGGGTTTCAAATTCCGCCCTTCGCGGGGGACGCACCCTGCGTTTAGGACACAGAGCGCCGGGACGCAGCTGGCCTGAAGGTGGGCTGCGTACCCCGACCTTTTTCCTGTATGGGAAAAGGTCGGGGGACGCAGGTCACCCTTAGGGCACCTGCGTCCCCCGCAGAGCGGATTTTAAAACCTAAAACCCCCCAAAAACCAAAACTAAAACCTAAAACAAAATTTTAATCGGATGAAATTGAAGAGGAGGATGTTGTGAAATACCTGGAAGAGACGGCGTTCGATTCTGACGGTCGGATTCTCCGCAATGACCACGGGAAGTTTCTTGCCAAAAGCCCTTTTCTCAACCTCAACAGTAAAATGGTAAAAATGACATGGTAAAAAGTCTTTTTATAGGTTTTTTGGATGAATGAATGCTAGGTTTGTTTATTTTTCACCATGGAAGGATATTTTTCAATGTATTTTTGCCTATCTTAAACAGGTATGAGTAATGTGTCGTTTTTGTGCAGGACAAAGGGATTTAGAGGGAAAATTGTCATTTTTCACGAACCAAAATATCAGAGTCATCTTTTAAGCCCTTTTCTGACTCCTAAAATATGAAAAGATTGTCGAGCGTTTCTTTTACACTCGTTAAAACGGAATTAAAAGACGGTCCCCTTATAGCCCTTTTCTGACCGTAAAATCAGGAAAAGATTGTCGGGTTTTTGTCGTTTCAAACTCGATACTAGAAATAAAACGACGTGTCCTTGATCGCTTTTTACTTTTTAGGTCAGTGACACTAATTATGAAAGTACTCCTTGGTCGCAAGATCAAGCGGTTCCCCCAGGTATTATTTTATACTTTTTCGGGCTTGAGGGACACAAATCTACGAAAAAGTTCAACTTGGAGTCTTCTTAAGTTTTTCAGACTCTCTAAAATTGAAAAACGCCGAGTTTCTCCTATACTGGGCTCGTTAAACATTTCACAGTAAAGGACCTGTTCAATTACAAACAGGAACGAACCACTCCTTCCTAGGGTTCGAATCAAAACTAGGTTGGACTCATCCGAAGGATGAGCTTATAATCAAGCATATGTTATCCTCCTCAAGCTTGTTAAAAATAAAGAGGTACTTGCCAGAAATGGTGGGGGAAAAGAGAGAAGAATGAGCCTATTTGTTATCTTTTGTCTCAGAAGAAACTTTATTACCACTCTTGGACACGACACTTTTCATTCACCTGGGTTGGGAAATCCTTTACCTCACAGTTGATCAAACCACTTTGAAAGTCTTCAGCCGGGTTCCGGGGATTAACTTTGAGTCGTTTATCACCAAGCCATCTATTGTGTCGTTATGTGTTCAAGAGGTCTACAAGAAAAACTTTCATCTGCAAAATACTTGTCATCCATTTGACCATCCCTGAGTCAGTCCTTACAGCAACATTTCTTCAACTTGAACAATGATTTCGTGTTGTGGGCTTGCCTGCAATGGGTCGCTTTCTATCGACATCAACACATTATCAAGAGAGATGACTTAGAAATCGTCAGTACCTTGGAGTCTGCATGAATCAATGGTAGGTTTCTCGCCTTTGACGTCAGTTTACATCATTGACTTTCGATCAAAGGATTCCGTGAAATGTTCGACATCAACTCATCTATTCACATCTCATGGATTGTACTGGGTACTTTGAGAACCATTGACATTACTGGTGGTCTCTCTCACACTTGTTAACAGTTTACATCATCGACTGGTAATCAAGTGGTTTCTACCATGTTCGACATCAACTCATTTATTCGCATGGCTATAATGGTACCAATTCGAGAAGTAGAAATGAAGACCCTGGATCTAGTTTCCACCATCCAGGCTGCGAGGAGTTTTGTATTCATTATCTAAGTAGACTAATCATAAACAGATGGCTGCGCCCATACTGTGTCTACAAAAGTCTATAATTATGATGTACTGCAAGATCATTCATGTATCAGAGTAGTTAGTCTGTTAGTTAAAGTTTTGATCTGAGTATGGGAATGCCTACCTCAGTGATGATATAATCTTATACATGTATTTTGTGTTGAAAATTGCAGGTTCTGACCAGGCTCTCCACGAGATAATCCTTGAAATGATAAAGCGCTTCACCCTTCCTAGATAATACAAAACCCTAATCTATTACAGGCTTCGCACTTTAGGGGGAAATCTGTTACACTAAAAAATGTCACCATGGCTATTTACAGTTAGTATGGCTCTATCAACAGTCATGCTATCCTCTTAGGCAAGTCTTATGCCTCTGCTCTCCATGTCAAACTCCAAAAAGAGAGAAAGTATTTATAAATGTATTTATCTCTGGGTACGCAGGTTCTCTCAACCTTACCTGCGGGTACGCACCCAATGTTCACAAAAGCTGCGTCCTTGTACGCTTTGTATGTAAAGGGGCAGGTGCGTCCCCCTGTAAAGGTCAAAATGCGCAAGTTTCATCTTTAAAAAGTTACTTGTGGTCATTTCTAGAGCATTCTAGAAGGTTGTTCGACGTGTATTGAGTGCCTCCAGATGGTTCATGTACCCCTACCAAAGAGGAACTTATCCCATCAATAAGGGAGCTATCCCATCCAAAGAGGGGATTATCCCATTGATGGTGGACCTGATTAACTTCCTCTTGAGCACTATAAATACAGGCATTGGGCCAGAAGGAGGGGAGGTTGGAAGCTAAACATTTCTAAGGGTAGATGCTGCTGGAATTAGGACTCCCATTTAGAAGCTTGTGAGGAGAGATTGCCATCTTTGCTTGTTCTATTTGGAAGTGGGTGAGCTTTGTCAAAGTAAAGGAGAACTCTTGATGGACCCTGGGAGGGACTTGCACAACACCAAGGCTCAAGTTGTAATTGTTCCTTTTGTTTCCTATTAATGCAAATGAGTCCATTCTTCTCAATAACTTGTTATTTATGAGTTGTTTCATGTACTCCTTGGTCTATGTGTTAAATATGTTTTATTCTATGAGATTATCAAGTGCTATTTAATCGTTTGATTGTTAGTGGATGCAGGTTTCAAAGTGAAGGAGGAGCTCATCCGGATCAGCGAGGCTGGACTGCTACAACAGCGTGGGGCTACAGGTAGGATCTAAACACTTGATTTCCCGTATAGTAAATGCATGTTTAGAGAAGGATTGCTCTTGTTTGTCACTAGAGAGTCTTAGGCTCCTAGGGAGGTTGGTTGTGTCCGCACTATCGACTCTTTCCGCCTGACACATCTCCAACCCACACTCCTAGCCCTAGGATTCCTGGAATTCAAGAGGCAGTAGTTGAGTTAGGAGACTCTTCCACACCATCCATTGAATCTGAATTAGGAAAAGATCCTTTCTTTCCTTCTACAGGGAGACACATTGTAATTGAAGAAGTAGAATCACCTGAGGAAGAAGAGGGAGAAATTCCTCCTCGTTCGCCATTAGTAGAGGAACCAGAGGACTCTGAAATCTCTGAGGAAGCTACCATGACAGAGGAGGGAGTTAACGGATTTGGTAGAGGTAGAGGTAAAGGAGGGGGAGGAGGAAATAATGGAGGAGGTAGAGGTAACAATGGGGGAAATTGGGATGGAGATAACTCATTTGGATTTCCTATAGTCGATGAGGATTCTCGAGCAACAATGAAAAATATTTCACCATCTGTCCTCCCAAACTTTCATGGGTTAAGAAATGAGGATCCTGAAACATTTCTATTTGAGTTTGAGGTCGTATGTCGAACTTATGATTATCTGGAAGACTCTCAAAAACTCAAACTGTTTCCTTCAACATTGAAAGGATCTGCTTTGAAATGGCTCATGGGATTACTCACTCAATCCATTAGGACTTGGAATGATATGAAACAAAAATTTTTGGATAGATACCTGGACTATTGTATGCCCACCAACCACAAGAATGAAGTATTTAAAATGGTACAAAGAGAAGATGAAAACTTGGAGGATTTAAATGAAAGATTCCAATACAATCTGAAAAGAGCAAAAATGAGTAACTTAGATGAGGAAACCTTGAAAGCCCTTCTATTAAAAGCCATTAGAGATGAATGGATAGATATTTTGAACATGATGGGAAAAGGAGACACATCTCAACTTCCACTTCATGATATAGCAGAGCTGTGTATCCATCTCTCAAGAGGAAAATCTAAAACTGGAAAAGGGCCTAGAGATCCTTCTCTCATCAGAGCAAACAAATCTGCAACTGGATCAGTAAGTAGGGCTGAGATTGGCAATATGCTTGATGAATTCAAAACTGATATCTTAGGGAGTCTTAGTGAGCAACTAGACACTCTTAAGATCCACAATAAGCAGAAAGCAGAAGCTGAAGCTTTAGCCATCTTTTGCCCAAAATGTAGAAAGAAACATGCTCTCAGGGAATGTCCCTTGGATGCAAAAGTTGTAGAAACATGTGCGATTTTTTCAGAGAATCATGAGACCAAGGATTGTCCTTCAATTCCTGGGCTCAAAGCTGTCTTCCAAGAAGATCCAAATACAATTGAGTCTCTCTGTTTTGTTGCAAGGAGACCTTGGCAGGGGCAACAAAACCAAGGGTTTAACAACTCTATGAACTTTCAAACCCCACAAAATTGGAATCCTTGGCAACAACCTTGGTCCCAACCTCAAAATCCTTTTCAATCATGGGTACAAGGTATGCAAAATCCTTATGGGAGATTTGCTCAATTTTATCAATATCCTCCATCTTTTCAAAACCAACAAGCTCCACAACTTCCAAATCAAAATCCACAACTATCATTGCCATTTCAACAACAACAACCTTCTCAACAGAACCCAAATTCTCAACTCTTGCTTCCATTCCAACAGAAGTCAAATCAACTTCCTTCCCAGCCATTGCCAAACCCCAATAATAAAAACCCTCAAAATGCTTACATGGTAGAAGGTCAACAATTTCCTACCTATATGATTGTTCCTCTCAATGATGTACAACTCAGATCTGGTAGAGTTTTAGATAAACCTTCTATAGATGCCCAAAAGCAAAGCATTTCTGAGGAAGATTCTCTTGAAGCCAATAAGGGTTCTGAAGCATCTCTTCAAAACCCAAGCCCTTAGAAAGAAAAAGAAAAAGAGTTAACCCCCACAACTCCTATAGTTGAGCAACCTACATCTTCATCCACACCTCCTTTTCCTGAAAGATTACAAATTGACAAAGGGGTGGAAAAACAAATCTTGTTGCCTGACTATGATTTTCTAGATGAATTGAAGAATGTCTGTATCAAGATTCCCTTGTTAAAAGCAATTAGAGAGATTCCTATTCTAGCAAAAACAATAAAGGAGTTGAGTCTTAAAAGACCAGGAAGGAAACCTAGAGATACAAGAAGAATCCACCTGGTAGGAAAAATTGCAGATATCATGATGGGAAAAATTACTATGCAGAAGTATGTAGATCCTGGTAGTCCAATTGTCAAAACACATATCAATGGGTAGAAATTCCAAATACTTTGAATTATTTAGGGGCTGCTATCAACATTATGAGTAGACAGACTATGGAACAGCTGAAACTTCCTAATCTTCTTTTTACACCTACTTTACTGCAACTTGCAGATCGATCAATTATCAAACCAGATGGTGTATTAGAAGGCATTTCGGTCTCCTTAGACTCTTGGGAATATCTAGTAGATTTCATGATTTTAACCCCCAAGAGTAATTTAGGAGGACACCCTCTCATCTTAGGAAGACCTTGGCTAGCCACAACCGATGCTTTCATCAGTTGTAGGTCCGGGGATATGTATATTTCTGATGGTAATTCGACAAAGAAATTCAATCTGTATCCTCCAGCAAAAGAAATTACATAAATAGGAGATAATGAGTGGATTGATGATGAGGATACTATACAACCTGTCTTTACCATTTCTGAAGTTAGTGAAGATAGTCAAATTCTGAACACATTAGAAAACTTTGAAACATATTCAGAATATGACCACACACAATTTCAGTTAGATTCTGACATTGAGTATCTATCATCTAGACAAATGTCTCTTTTCTCTATGGAAGAGTTTGGTAGTTCCACCATTGAGATCTTTCCAGGTAAAACATTGAATATCAACAAAAATTTGGAAAGATCACAACAGGAAGAACTAACCAAAATCTTGCAAAAACATTCTACTGCATTTGCATGGGAATATACTAATATGAAAGGTATTGACCCTAAGACTTGCATTCATCACATCTACATTGAGGAAAATAGTAGACCAATCAGACAACCTCAGAGAAGGATGAATCCAAACCTTAGGGATATAGTGAAAGAAGAGCTCCAAAAACTACTTAATGTAAACTTCATTTATCCAATTTCAGATAGCCGATGGGTTTCTCCTTTGGTTATAGTACCTAAAAAGAATGGTAAATGGAGGGTATGCATTGATTACAAGGAATTGAACAAAGCGACTTTGAAGGATCACTTTCCTTTACCCTTTATCGATTAGGTATTAGATACTTTAGCAGGCAAAAAGTATTTTTCATTTTTGGATGGTTTTAGTGGCTATAATCAGATTCAGGTAGCACTTGAAGATTAGGACAAGACCACATTTCCCTGTCCATGGGGAACTTTTGCTTACCGAGTACTTCCTTTTGGATTATGTAATGCACCTGCAACATTTCAAAGGGCAGTACTAGGAATCTTTTCCGATCTAATCCATGATTGTGTAGAGGTTTATATGGATGATTTTACAGTTTATGGTAATTCGTTTGAAGAGGCATTAAAGAATTTGGAAAAAGTCCTTATAAGATGTAAAGAAACAAACCTATCATTGAGTCATGAAAAATGCTTTATGATGTTTACTGAAGGGATTGCTTTAGGACATCACATTTCAGGGGATGGGATTAAAGTTGATAGATCAAAAGTAGAAGTCATCTCCAAGTTGCCTATTCCAAATTGTCAACAAGATGTTAGAAGTTTTTTTTGGATTTACTGGATACTATAGAAGACTTATTGAAAACTTCACCAAAATAGCATCTCCACTCTTCAAATTACTTACAAAAGACTATGAATTCAAATGGGATCCTGATTGTCAATCTGCATTTGAAACTTTGAAAACAAGAATATCTGAAGCACCCATTTTGAGAAGGCCAAATTGGAAACTTCCTTTCCATATTTCCACAGATGCTTCAGATACAGCTCTAGGAGCTGTGTTAGGACAAAAGGATTTAGTTCCTTATGCCATTTACTACACCAGTAAAAATTTGACTCCCACCGAGTTAAACTATACTGTGACGGAAAAAGAGTTCTTAGC
This sequence comes from Pinus tabuliformis, assembly GCA_031772625.1. NCBI lineage: Eukaryota > Viridiplantae > Streptophyta > Pinopsida > Pinales > Pinaceae > Pinus > Pinus tabuliformis. The sequence continues at coordinate 271,957,983 of CM062813.1, forward strand.
TGTTGTTCATGCAATCAATAAGTTTAGACACTATATAACTGGCTATGAAACTTTTGTCCATACTGATCATTCTGCAATTAGATATCTCATGAATAAACCTGTTACTAATGGCAGAGTTACAAGATGGCTCTTACTTTTACAAGAATTCAATATTACTGTGTTGGATAGACCAGGGAAACAAAATATAGTAGCTGATTTCTTGTCTAGAATCCAAAATACTAATGAAGATTCTCCTGTAGAGGATAAGTTTCCAGATGAGTATTTATTTGCAATAACTACTAAGACTCCTTGGTATGCAGATATTGCTAACTATTTGGTTACAGGAAAGCTACCTCCACATTTATTTCCAGGTGAAAAAAGAAGAATTATTCAGGAGAGTTCAAGTTATTCATGGATTTCTAATGAATTGTTTAAAACAAGGCTAGATTGTGTGATCAGAAGATGTGTTCGGGAAGATGAAATGCCTGACATCCTCAAGGCATGTCATGATGAACCATGCGGTGGACACTTTGCTGACAAAAGGACGACCTATAAAATCCTTTCTTTAGGATATTATTGGCCTTCCCTTTTCAAAGATGCAAAACAATATGTCAGAAGGTGTGACAGCTGCCAAAGAGTTGGGAGACCGACTCTTTCAAATGAAATGCCATTACAACCACAGGTACTCATCGAACCCTTTGAAAAATTGGCTTTAGATTTCATTGGACCTATTAATCCACCATCTAAACAGAAAAAATATATATTGGTATGCACTGATTATGTCACTAAATGGGTAGAAGCCAAATCATTGCCTTTTGCCACTGAAAATTCAGTTGTTCAATTTCTTTTTGAGGATATTTTTACTCGTTTTGGTGTCCCAAGAGAAATTGTGACAGATCAGGGAAGTCAATTTACATCTAACTTGATGGAGAAGCTGATGGAAGAATACAAAATCAAGCATAGAAAATCTACTCCTTACCATCCGCAAGCAAATGGCCAAGTGGAGTCTACAAACAAAGTTCTTGAGAGCATCATCACCAAAACTATTCATCTACACAGAAAAGATTGGGCAGAAAGGCTTCCTAAAGCCTTATGGGCCTACAGAACTACATGGAGGAGTACAACATGACATTCTCCCTATGAAATTGTTTATGGGAAAGAAGTCCTGCTCCCCATTGAGTTTCAAGTCAAGACTTTCAAGATGGCAGTCCAGTTGGGGATGAATCTATCAGAAGCCCAAAAGCACAGAATGGAGCAGCTAAACGAGCTAGATGAGATCAGACAAGAAGCAATTTTAAAGACTGATTTAGTTCAACATCAAAGAGCTAAGTGGCATGACAGATACATCAAAGAGAAAAAGTTTCATGAGGGAGATTGGGCATTACTGTTTGATTCCAAGTTCAAAGACTTTAAAGGTAAATTTCAGACCCATTGGCTTGGGCCATATGAAATTGACAAAGTCTTTAATAATGGAGCAGTAAGAATCAAGACCATTGATGAATTCCAGATTTCTCTTCTTGTGAATGGTCACCGATTGAAAATTTATCATAAGCCACTCTCAAAAGAAGAATTTGTCAAGATGTTCTAAGAGAATTCTGCAATAAGGCTGGTGGAGAAGAATCCTTCTCCCCCACCAGCCTAGCCTTTGATTCTTTCAGTTAACAAAAAAAAAAAAAAAAAAAAAATTGTATAATCCTGAAAACCAATCATAGATTGGCAGCCTTATACAGAAAATATAGAGTGAAAATCAAGGACACTTGACACTATATTTTCCAAAAAAAAAATTCCTCTCCTTCTCTTTCCATCTTCACTCCACCTCATTTGCCATTCCACTTCATCTCCATTTCATTCACTTCACTTCACTCCGCTTCATTTTCATTCCATTCCACTCATTTCATTTCATAAATAAAAGTTCCTTTCAGGACTATTTTCACCAGCTAAGTGGGTGCTGTCCTAGTTTTCGCAGCTAGAAGCAGTTTCCGCAGCCAGAAGCAGTTTCCGCAGCGAGAAACGATTTCCGCAGCTACCACCACTCTGTTTTTCAAATTCACAGTCAAAATGTTAGTACAAAAATCATGAAAATGCAGGTGTAAGTGAGAAAATACCATGAAGACATGGAGCATCTCCAAGACATCAAGAAAGAACAGTTGGTTAAAAGCTATGGGCAAGAAATGACAGAGTTTCCAAAGGTATGAGTAATTTTTTTTATCAAATAGCAATTAAAGTCATGATTATGCATAGTTATCAAACCATGAAAAGTTCTACTATGTGCAATGATTCGATATGATAGCTCCATTACTCACTCCTATCCCACGATCTTACTCCATACACCATGCATTCATTTCTTAACGGTCTCATGATGGGTTTTCGAATTTAAACTCAAGTTGACTGCACTTCCATTTGCCACCTGCATTCATAGATGTGACCAATCTCTTTACAGCTCTTCTTCACCGTATTTTCCGCAGCTATCTATTAAAACGTGTGATCTCCCGTACGCAGCCGTTAATTCAAAAAAAAGATCTCGCCTCTACTACCGGTCACTTACCATTTCATTTAAGACCTTCCCTTGATATACACGCACTTCAATTTGTAAACCCATTCACTACTGTTTATCCTCTGTTCTGCCTGTAATCTGAAGCATTCCCATTACCTGCTATCGGTTGCAGCCATTACCTCTTACCATAAATCCTGCAACCGAGCTACTTTCCTCCGCTAAAATCCTTGTACGCAATTGCATCCTCAGTTGAAATTTGAAACAGGGAAAGAAATGGGAAAACTACTAAGGGCAGAGCCAGAAGGACCGAAATATCTAGAAGGTTACCCTCAAGCCAAGGATTTACTGAAGAAAGCCAAATGGTTACGGTTCATTCAAATGTTTAAAGGCTATAACAATGAAGTAACCAAGGCTTTTGCACGGTCATTTGATGGTCAGAAAGTGGAGATTGGAGATTTGAAGCTCACGGTGACCGAAACAACAGTAGCAGCTGCCACAGGCTTACCTCAGGAGGGTGAGAGATGGTTCAAAAATAAAAGCGTGGATGAACAGGCATGGAGAATCATGCTAAGAAACCCAGGTATGGACACCACCGTGTTTACTAAAGGAATTCCTGTTCATGCATTAAAGGAAGAATGGGCTAGTCTGCTATTAGTTATCCAAAAATTTGTCACCTGTGAAGGACGCTTCGGTTCGATGTATATGTACCATGCTAGACTGTTGATGAATTTCTTAGAAAATCAGACTCTTAATTTGCCTTATTTCTTACTCTTGAGTTTGAAGAAGATGAGCATTACAGTCCAAAAACACATAGGCAATATAGACCCTCATCTATACCATCATGGACTTATAAAAATTCTTATTGAAGACCACTTAAAGAAAAACAAAGATACATGGGAGCAATTCTTGATAAGAAACTACTTCCAAGAGCCATCTGAGGCCTCTGAAAGTAGCACACCGAAGACACCAAGAAAAAGTAGGAGAAGAGAAAAGAGCACTACAGTCCAAGACTCCCCTACTATAGAAACTCAAGAAACTGGTCAAAAAGAAGAAGAAGATAGAGCTAAAGACAAGAAACAGAAGAAAGAAAAAGGAAAAAGGACTATCCAAGAAGTCTACCAATCCCCTGAGCAATCCATAGAGGAGGATTATCAACCACTGTCAGAAATATTAGTACATCTTCAGGCTGCTGCTATAGCAAAGAAAAAGGCAAAAGGAAAACAGAGTATACAAGAAAAGGGTACTAGTCCACCATACTTAAGGAGAAGCACAAGGTTAAGAGGAAAAGGGAGTAAAACGGAAATAAAATGGCCCCACTTCATTGACTTTGGTGGAGAGACACCTGAGAAAACTCAAGCTGGCCGTAGTCCACCTCATCCTCAGCCAAGCATTGAAATCAGCCCTCCATATGATGAAAGCCCTTCTCGGCCGGAGTTAGAGAGCAGTCCTCCTCCTCCACCAGATTTTGAACTCAGTCCAAGAAAGACACCTGAAGTAGACCCCAATCAACAGGAAGTATATGACTACTTGGAATCATTAGAAAAATCAGCTGCAGGTCCAAGTACCACTCTGCCACTAGATGCACAAGTTTAGTCCTTAAAATAGGAGGTATTTGAATTAGAAGTCCTAAACAGGCATATCAAGCAGGAAAATGAAGCACTCAAAGAGCTGAGTAAAGTAGATAAAATTATTCATGATAACACTATGCTCCATTTAGGACTATGGCAAAAGAAAAACAAGAAACTAAAGAAAAAGTGCAAAAAGTTGAGCAGAGCATTGATTAATCTCAAGTTCAGATGTCTAATAAGGAAACCAAGAATGGTGGTAGCACCAAAGAAGAAGAAAAGAGGGCTAGATGTCCTAGTAGAAGCATCAGAACATATGGATTAGAAAGGGGTGACTAAATTTTGGTTGCATGAGGACATGCAACACCTTCACAGTGGGGGTATGTTGAGTCCCAAACCTGCATTTCCCTATATACCCTTTCAGCCTTCTTTTTCCATTTACTTCATCCACCAAGCTGTCAAATCATTGCATAATAGTCTAAAAAGAGCTTATGAAATGGTTTCTTAACTATGTTTATGACTGTTGTTTGATTTAGATTTTTGTTCAAGCAGCTGCAGAAACTTGTCACTTTCCGCAGCCAGCCCAAGTTTCCGTAGCCATTTTGTTAAAGGCTATGCTACAGGTGTCCAATGGAGAAACCAGCCACATGGGTAAGCTGCAAGTGACGTGTACATGGAGTGTGTCCCCTCAGATCAGCCAAACCACTCATAAACAGTCGCGGTCAACGATGGTCAAAGGAAGGGCCAAATGAGGAATTTTGCGGTGGCACGGCTCTGTTTTGCCCACATGAAGGTTTGCGTGGCACAATCCTTAGCTTCCGGAGGTACTGGCACACCTGGAGAACAGCCCGTGAATGGAACCAAGCAGCCACCACTCCATGAATTCATGACCATCATGCTAGATCTCGGGTCAAGAAGATTTACGTGTCTCTTGGCAGCATAAATCTAGGAATTAGTTGCAACACCTTTTCTTATAAATAACGCGTTGATATACGCTGAATAACTTAGCTTTTGTATTGTAATCTTGACTGTTGTTGCCCACTGTACTTCATTTCACTTTGCTTTAAATACATGAGAAGGCTGTTTTTCTGAATCTGATTTGTGACTAAGTGATTGACTGGCCGAGGTTGTAGAGGGCCCTGTACACCAGAGCTTTGTATAGTTCTTACTTGCTTTCATTTACTGTTTTTTTCAATCATTGCTTGTATATATATTGTGCTGTTCTGATGTTCATTTGCTGTCTATATTTCCTTTATGTTTCTTTTCTAACTGTCAGCTGATCAGTGCTTCTTTTACAGGTTTTGTTGTAGGAAGCCCGGGCAGATTTACATATTTTTTTGATAACTACTGACATGAGATCATCTTGTCCTTTCTGCTGATTTTCATTTCCTGAGTTTAATTCCAGCACTGTCATTTTTCAAATTGCGTTTTGTTTATTTACTTTTCTGCTACTTAAACATCATATTACTCATCTGTTTATGATTTCCTTTCTATAGTCAAGTGACTTTATTAGTAAGGAATCAAAATATTACTTATTGTAGTATGATTTAGTTTGCTTTCCTGAAATTTAGATATCATATTACTCAGCTTGTTTATGATTACTTCCTATAGGCAGATTGAGTTGAAGGGTAAAGGATCAAAACAGGGGTTGAAGTAGTGTGATTAGTTTCCTTTTATGCAATTTAATTTCCTGCAATTTAGATATCATAATACTCAGCTTGTTTATGATTACTTCCCATAGACAGATTGAGTTGAAGGGTAAAGGATCAGAACAGGGGTTGAAGTAGTGTGATTTAGTTGCTTTGCTTTCAGTCTTTGAGTTGCTTTAAGTTCAGTTTTTACTTTTTTTTTCATACAGCAGTAAGGATACTGGGCCATTGTCACTAGTTCACTGTTTGGTTCATTTACTTCCTCTTGAGAATTGATTTCATTACAGTCAGTTTAGAGCTTTCTTTTTGAAAACTTTTAAAGTTTGGAAAATCACTCTAGAAATCACCATTGCCATCCATACTTAATTTTCAATTTCGCCATCACACACTAGGGAATCCATAAAAGATAAATCCAAAAACAAACTAAAAAAAACTCAAAAACGACAAAAGACTAAGAAAATGGTTATTTTGTACATATAGTACACCTCACTTCGTCAGTTTACGAATCCCGGATTGACATTTTAATTAGCAATTTAGAACACACTAAATTGACCAAACATTTTATGTTGAGTCCCAAACCTGCATTTCCCTATATACCCTTTCAGCCTTCTTTTTCCATTTACTTCATCCACCAAGCTGTCAAATCGTTGCATAATAGTCTAAAAAGAGCTTATGAAATGGTTTCCTAACTATGTTTATGACTGTTGTTTGATTTAGATTTTTGTTCAAGCAGCTGTGGAAACTTGTCACTTTCCGCAGCGAGCCCAAGTTTCCGCAGCCATTTTGTTAAAGGCTATGCTACAGGTGTCCAATGGAGAAACCAGCCACATGTGTAAGCTGCAAGTGACATGTACATGGAGTGTGTCCCCTCAGATTAGCCAAACCACTCATAAACAGTCGCGGTCAACGATGGTCAAAGGAAGGGCCAAATGAGGAATTTTGCGGTGGCACGGCTCTGTTTTTCCCATGTGAAGGTTTGCGTGGCACAATCCTTAGCTTTCGGAGGTACTGGCACACCTGGAGAACGGCCCGTGAACGGAACCAAGCAGCCACCACTACATGAATTCATGACCATCATGCTAGATCTTGGGTCAAGAAGATTTACGTGTCTCTTGGCAGCATAAATCTAGGAATTAGTTGCAGCACCTTTTCTTATAAATAACGTGTTGATATACGCTGAATAACTTAGCTTTTGTATTGTTATCTTGACTGTTGTAGCCCACTGTACTGCATTTCACTTTGCTTTAAATACATGAGAAGACTGTTTTTCTGAATCTGATTTGTGACTAAGTGATTGACTGGCCGAGGTTGCAGAGGGCCCCTGTACACTAGAGCATTGTATAGTTCTTACTTGCTTTCATTTACTGTTTTTTTCAATCATTGCTTGTATATATATTGTGCTGTTCTGATGTTCATTTGCTGTCTATATTTCCTTTATGTTTCTTTTCTAACTGTCAGCTGATCAGTGCTTCTTTTGCAGGTTCTGTTGTAGGTAGCTCGGGAAGATTTACATATTTTCTTGATAACTACTGACATGAGATCATCTTGTCCTTTCTGTTGATTTTCATTTCCTAAGTTTAATTCCAGCACTGTCATTTTTCAAATTGCGTTTTGTTTATTTACTTTTCTGCTACTTAAACATCATATTACTCATATGTTTATGATTTCCTTTCTATAGTAAAGTGACTTTATTAGTAAGGAATCAAAATATTACTTATTGTAGTATGATTTAGTTTGCTTTCCTGCAATTTGGATATCATATTACTTAGCTTGTTTATGATTACTTCCTATAGGCAGATTGAGTTGAAGGGTAAAGGATCAAAACAGGGGTTGAAGTAGTGTGATTAGTTTCTTTTTATGCAATTTAATTTCCTGCAATTTAGATATCATAATACTCAGCTTGTTTATGATTACTTCCCATAGGCAGATTGAGTTGAAGGGTAAAGGATCAGAACAGGGGTTGAAGTAGTGTGATTTAGTTGCTTTGCTTTCAGTCTTTGAGTTGCTTTAAGTTCAGTTTTTACTTTCTTTTTCATACAGCAGTAAGGATACTGGGCCATAGTCACTAGTTCACTGTTTGGTTCATTTACTTCCTCTTGAGAATTGATTTCATTACAGTCAGTTTAGAGCTTTCTTTTTGAAAACTTTTAAAGTTTGGAAAATCACTCTAGAAATCACCATTGCCATCCATACTTAACTTTCAATTTCGCCATCACACACTAGGGAATCCATAAAAGATAAATCCAAAAACAAACTAAAAAAACTCAAAAACGACAAAAGACTAAGAAAATGGTTATCTTGTACATATAGTACACCTCACTTCGTCAGTTTACGAATCCCGGATTGACATTTTAATTAGCAATTTAGAACACACTAAATTGACCAAACATTTTGGTGTCGTTGCCGGGGATCGAACCTGGGTCACACTAAATGAACCAAACAGTGAACTAGTGACAATGGCCCAGTATCCTTACTGCTGTATGAAAAAGAAAGTAAAAGCTGAACTTAAAGCAACTCAAAGGCTAAAAGCAAAGCAACTAAATCACACTACTTCAACCCCTGTTCTGATCCTTTACCCTTCAACTCAATCTGCCTATGGGAAGTAATCATAAACAAGCTGAGTATTATGATATCTAAATTGCAGGAAATTAAATTGAATAAAAGGAAACTAATCACACTACTTCAACCCCTGTTTTGATCTTTTACCCTTCAACTCAATCTGCCTATAGGAAGTAATCATAAACAAGCTGAGTAATATGATATCTAAATTACAGGAAAGCAAACTAAATCATACTACAATAAGTAATATTTTGATTCCTTACTAATAAAGTCACTTGACTATAGAAAGGAAATCATAAACACATGAGTAATATGTTGTTTAAGTAGCAGAAAAGTAAATAAACAAAACACAATTTGAAAAATGACAGTGCTGGAATTAAACTCAGGAAATGAAAATCAGCAGAAAGGACAAGATGATCTCATGTTAGTAGTTATCAAAAAAATATGTAAATCTGCCCGGGCTACCTACAAGAAAACCTGTAAAAGAAGCACTGATCAGCTGACAGTTAGAAAAGAAACATAAAGGAAATATAGACAGCAAATGAACATCAGAACAACACAATATATATACAAGCAATGATTGAAAAAAACAGTAAATGAAAGCAAGTAAGAACTATACAAAGCTCTAGTGTACAGGGGCCCTCTGCAACCTCGACCAGTCAATCACTTAGTCACAAATCAGATTCAGAAAAACAATCTTCTCATGTATTTAAAGCAAAGTGAAATGCAGTACAGTGGGCGACAACAGTCAAGATTACAATACAAAAGCTAAGTTATTCAACGTATATCAACGCGTTATTTATAAGAAAAGGTGCTGCAACTAATTCCTAGATTTATGCTGCCAAGAGACACGTAAATCTTCTTGATCGAGATCTAGCATGATGGTCATGAATTCATGCAGTGGTGGCTGCTTGGTTCCGTTCACGGGCTATTCTCCAGGTGTGCCATTACCTCCGGAAGCTAAGGATCGTGCCACGCAAACCTTCGCGTGGGCAAAACAGAGCCGTGCCACCGCAAAAATTCCTCATTTGGCCCTTCCTTTGACCATCATTGACCGCGACTGTTTATGAGTGGTTTGGCTGATCTGAGGGGACACACTCCATGTACACGTCACTTGCAGCTTACCCATGTGGCTGGTTTCTCCATTGGACACCTGTAGCATAGCCTTTAACAAAATGGCTGCGGAAACTTGGGCTGACTGCGGAAAGTGACAAGCTTCTGCAGCTGCTTGAACAAAAATCTAAATCAAACAACAGTCATAAACATAGTTAGGAAACCATTTCATAAGCTCTTTTTAGACTATTATGTAACGATTTGACAGCTTGGTGGATGAAGTAAATGGAAAAAGAAGGCTGAAAGGGTCTATAGGGAAATGCAGGTTTGGGACTCAACATACCCCCACTGTGAAGGTGTTGCATGTCCTCATGCAACCAAAATTTAGTCACCCCTTTCTAATCCATATGTTCTGATGCTTCTGCTAGGACATCTAGCCCTCTTTTCTTCTTCTTTGGTGCTACCACCATTCTTGGTTTCCTTATTAGACATTTTAACTTGAGATTAATCAATGCTCTGCTCAACTTTTTGCACTTTTTCTTCAGTTTCTTGTTTTTCTTTTGCCATAGTCCTAAATGGAGCATAGTGTTATCATGAATAATTTTATCTACTTTACTCTGCTCTTTAAGTGCTTCATTTTCCTGCTTGATATGCCTGTTTAGGACTTCTAATTCAAATACCTCCTGTTTTAAGGACTGAACTTGTGCATCTAGTGGCAGAGTGGTACTTGGACCTACAGCTGATTTTTCTAATGATTCCAAGTAGTCATATACTTCCTGTTGATTGGGGTCTACTTCAGGTGTCTTTCTTGGACTGAGTTCAAAATCTGGTGGAGGAGGAGGACTGCTCTCTAACTCTGGCCGAGAAGGGCTTTCATCATATGGAGGGCTGATTTCAATGCTTGGCTGAGGATGAGGTGGACTACGGCCAGCTGGAGTTTTCTCAGGTGTCTCTCCACCCAAGTCAATGAAGTGGGGCCGTTTTATTTGCATTTTACTCCCTTTTCCTCTTAACCTTGTGCTTCTCCTTAAGTATGGTGGACTAGTACCCTTTTCTTGTATACTCTGTTTTCCTTTTGCCTTTTTCTTTGCTATAGCAGCAGCCTGAAGATGTACTAATCTTTCTGACAGTGGTTGATAATCCTCCTCTATGGATTGCTCAGGGGATTGGTAGACTTCTTGGATGGTCCTTTTGCCTGTTTCTTTCTTCTATTTCTTGTCTTTAGCTCTATCTTCTTCTTCTTTTTGACCAGTTTCTTGAGTTTCTATAGTAGGGGAGTCTTGGACTCTAGTGCTCTTTTCTCTTCTCCTACTTTTTCTTGGTGTCTTCGGTGTGCTACTTTCAGAGGCCTCAGATGGCTCTTGGAAGTAGTTTCTTATCAAGAATTGCTCCCATGTATCTTTGTTTTTCTTTAAGTGGTCTTCAATAATCATTTTTATAAGTCCATGATGGTATAGATGAGGGTCTATATTGCCTATGTGTTTCTGGACTGTAATGCTCATCTTCTTCAAACTCAAGAGTAAGAAATAAGGCAAATTAAGAGTTTGATTTTCTAAGAAATTCATCAACAGTCTAGCATGGTACATATACATCGAACTGAAGCGTCCTTCACAGGTGACAAATTTTTGGATAACTAATAGTAGAGTAGCCCATTCTTCCTTTAATGCATGAACAGTAATTCCTTTAGTAAACACGGTGCTGTCCATACCTGGGTTTCTTAGCATGATTCTCCATGCCTGTTCATCCACGCTTTTATTTTTGAACCATCTCTCACCCTCCTGAGGTAAGCCTGTGGCAGCTGCTATTGTTGCTTCGGTCACCGTGAGCTTCAAATCTCCAATCTCCACTTTCTGACCATCAAATGACCATGCAAAAGCCTTGGTTACTTCTTTGTTATAGCCTTTAAACCTTTGAATGAACCGTAACCATTTGGCTTTCTTCAGTAAATCCTTGGCTTGAGGGTAACCTTCTAGATATTTCGGTCCTTCTGGCTCTGCCCTTAGTAGTTTTCCCATTTCTTTCCCTGTTTCAAATTTCAACTGAGGATGCAATTGCGTACGAGGATTTTAGCGGAGGAAAGTAGCTCGGTTGTAGGATTTATGGTAAGAGGTAATGGCTGCAATCGATAGCAGGTAACGGGGATTCTTCAGATTACAGGCAGAACATAGGATAAACAGTAGTGAATGGGTTTACAAATTGAAGTGCGTGTGTATGAAGGGAAGGTCTTAAATGAAATGGTAAATGACCGGTAGTGGAGGCGAGATATTTTTTTTGAATTAACGGCTGCATACGGGAGATCACACGTTTTAATAGATAGCTGCAGAAAATACGGTGAAGAAGAGCCGTAAAGAGATTGGTCACATCTATGAGCGCAGGTGGCAAATGGAAATGCAGTCAACTTGAGTTTAAATCCGAAAACCCATCATGAGACCATTAAGAAATGAATGCATGGTGTATGGAGTAAGATCATGGGATAGGAGTGAGTAATGGAGTTATCATATCGAATCATTGCACATAGTAGAACTTTTCATGGTTTGATAACTATGCATAATCATGACTTTAATTGCTATTTGATAAAAAATTTTGCTCATACCTTTGGAAACTTTGTCATTTCTTGTCCATAGCTTTTAACTAACTGTTCTTTCTTGATGTCTTGGAGATGCTCCATGTCTTCATGGTATTTGCTCACTTACACCTGCATTTTCATGATTTTTGTACTAACATTTTGACTGTGAATTTGAAAAACAGAGTGGTGGTAGCTGTGGAAATCGTTTCTGGCTGCGGAAACTGTTTCTCGCTGCGGAAACTGCTTCCAGCTGCGGAAACTGGGACAACACCCACTTAGATGGTGAAAATAGTCCTGAAAGGAACTTTTATTGATGAAATGAAATGAGTGGAATGGAATGAAAATGAAGCGGAGTGAAGTGAAGTGAATGAAATGGAGATGAAGTGGAATGGAAAATGAGGTGGAGTGAAGATGGAAAGAGAAGGAGAGGAATTTTTTTTTTGGAAAATGTAGAGTGTCAAGTGTCCTTGATTTTCACTCTATATTTTCTGTATAAGACTGCCAATCTATGATTGGTTTTCAGGCTTATACAATTTTTTTTTTTTTTTTAAATGAAAGAATCAAAGGCTAGGCTGGTGGGGGAGAAGGATTCTTCTCCACCAGCCTTATTGCAGAATTCTCTTGGAACATCTTAACAAATTCTTCTTTTGAGAGTGGCTTATGATAAATTTTCAATCGGTGGCCATTCACAAGAAAAGAAATCTGAAATTCATCAATGGTCTTGATTCTTACTGCTCCATTATTAAAGACTTTGTCAATTTCATATGGCCCAAGCCAATGGGTCTGAAATTTACCTTTAAAGTCTTTGAACTTGGAATCAAACAGTAATGCCCAATCTCCCTCTTGAAACTTTCTCTCTTTGATGTATTTGTCATGCCACTTAGCTCTTTGATGTTGAACTAGATCAGTCTTTAAAATTGCTTCTTGTCTGATCTCATCTAGCTCGTTCAGCTGCTCCATTCTGTGCTTTTGGGCTTCTGATAGATTCATCCCCAACTGGACTGCCATCTTGAAAGTCTTGACTTGAAACTCAATGGGGAGCAGGACTTCTTTCCCATAAACAAGTTCATAGGGAGAATGTCCTGTTGTACTCCTCCATGTAGTTCTGTAGGTCCATAAGGCTTCAGGAAGCCTTTCTGCCCAGTCTTTTCTGTGTAGATGAACAGTTTTGGTGATGATGCTCTCAAGAACTTTGTTTGTAGACTCCACTTGGCCATTTGCTTGTGGATGTTAAGGAGTAGATTTTTTGTGCTTGATTTTGTATTCTTCCATCAGCTTCTCCATCAAGTTAGATGTAAATTGACTTCCCTGATCTGTCACAATTTCTCTTCGGACACTAAAACGAGTAAAAATATCCTCAAAAATAAATTGAACAACTGAATTTTCAGTGGCAAAAGACAATGCTTTGGCTTCTACCCATTTAGTGACATAATCAGTGCATACCAATATATACTTTTTCTGTTTAGATGGTGGATTAATAGGTCCAATGAAATTTAAAGCCCATTTTTCAAAGAGTTCGATGAGTACCTGTGGTTGTAATGGCATTTCATTTGAAAGAGTCGGTCTCCCAACTCTTTGGCAGCTGTCACACCTTCTGACATATTGTTTTGCATCTTTGAAAAGGGAAGGCCAATAATATCCTAAAGAAAGGATTTTATAGGACGTCCTTTTGTCAGCAAAGTGTCCACCGCATGGTTCATCATGACATGCCTTGAGGATGTCAGGCATTTCATCTTCCCGAACACATCTTCTGATCACACAATCTAGCCCTGTTTTAAACAATTCATTAGAAATCCATGAATAACTTGAACTCTCCTGAATAATTCTTCTTTTTTCACCTGGAAATAAATGTGGAGGTAGCTTTCCTGTAACCAAATAGTTAGCAATATCTGCATACCAAGGAGTCTTAGTAGTTATTGCAAATAAATACTCATCTGGAAACTTATCCTCTACACCAATATAAGCATCCTTAGAGGAATTTGAAGACAAACTCGAATGGTTTACCTCTTCTTCAAGCTGATACTTGACTAAGGCTTCCTGGGCAACAAAGAGCTGTGTCTCCAACTCATGCATCCTGTTCAAGTTCATATTTGCAATATGAACTTGCCTCTCCATTTCCTGCAATTTCTCAGAAAGCAACTGCTTTTCTTCCTTCATGGAATTCCACTGCTCTCTAATTCTGTTGCTCTTCCTTCCATCCTCATACATTTCTCACACCATATCCATCATGGTGGATAAGTCTTGCTTCATGTCTTCATCAAAGAGTCTTGTGATGAAGAAAGAAGAATTTGAGGACTCACTTGTAGAAGTAGTCATTGTGCCAATGAACAAAAGAACTTCAAACAAGATTAACAAAAAGCTTATTCAAGAAATCTTTTGCAACAAACCTCTTGTGTTTCAAGGATTTCCTCGAGGTTCTTTGGGATAGAAGAAGGCCTTCAGCCCTTCTTCCTTCTTATCCTTCCTGGACTGAGCTATCAACAACTTTCCCTTCACCTCTACAAACTCAAACAATAGTCAGTATGCAACAAGCATACAATCAACCTCTGACTATTTAAACACCTTTTACACAAGCAATCTTTGCTCTGTCAATCAAGCGCTTTGATATAACCTCCTTTGAAGGTGTGGTTAATCAATCTCAAGCTTTGATACCACCTGATCTGAAAATGGGGCACTTAGGCTTCTTGTCTAATTTTCAAGAACCTCTCCCACTTCCAAAGCTTCAAATATTCCCAAGTCTTCATGATTAACCAATGCGGAATTAAATATGTGCTTGAAATAAGGTGTATGATTATGTTTATTGTTGACTGTTTATGTGTTTTTAAGTCTATTTTCTTGAACTGATATAACAACAACTAAAGCAGAAAATATAATGCAACAATAAAAAAACACACATAAGATAGAAATTTAATTAGGAGTTCATCCAAAACTCTTGGGCTACGTCTCTATGAGCTATAGTCAACTCAACTAGGCTCTCTGGGATTATGGCAAAGTCCTTTTACAAGATCTTGGCTCAACTCCATTGTTTTACACAAAAACAATGGGTTTAGACACCATTTTATCCCTGGCTCTTGAAGCTCTCGGCTCTTCTAGCTCTCGGCTCTCGCTCTGGCTCTCGGCTCTAGCTCTGGCTCTTGGCTCTGGCTCTGGCTCTTTGGCTCTGGCTCTGGCTCTGGCTCTTCAGCTCTAGCTTCTTTGGCTCTCTGTAGCTCTTTGGATTTTCACTTGACCTCCAAGTGACTCCCTCGGCTGCTCTGCGCAGTAGCTTTCTACTCTCTCTGCTCTCTCGACTCTGTAACTGCTTTCAGTATTCTTCTCCTCCTCAATTGAGCTCTCTGGGCTCCTTTAAGGAATTTTTCTGGCTTTTCAGCTTCCCCACCTATTTCCTTGCATTCAATCATTCCCCTGCGGCTCTGTGGCTTCTTTGCGCTGTCTATTCAACTGGCCATCTGGATCTGCGGCTTTGTGGCTTTCAAAACACCTCGTCGTCTGCCAAAACGCCTACTTGTAGTGTGGAATGATGATTAGGAGCTATTACAGAAGGAATTGGGGCTGTTTCATAGGCAAAAGCCCAAAAATGGTCGTTCTCTGTTTACACAGACAATACACAGAAAACCTGTAAAAATCCACCCAAATGCAGTCTATCGGACTTCAAAAATCATTAATTCCACCTTATATCCTTTCGAATCTGTCTTCGAGTGCCATCGCAAGTAATCGTTGATCAACGACTATTATTGATTTTGGGTGGCTAATATGCAAAGAGATTACCTGCTCGAAATGGGTGGTTTTATCTCTCCAGTGCCTAGCCACGTGGCAGTCAGTGTATGGGTTCGGGCGGAGCCCGGCCAAAACCACTTACCGCTTATGGCCTGCCCGAAATCTCGCTCATTTCATGGTTTCCCTTTGTATTTGAAAAATACACTAAAACACTGAAAATATCACAAAATGGCTTTATGGCGGGCTTGAAATGTTATGCAACTACATTTACAAACCCTTTCGGGTCCGGTTTCATCGCATCAGTGCATTCCCTTCGCTTTTTGTTTATTTAATGAAAAAGTGAAAATACATAGAAAAATGTCGTTTTACGGAACTCAATATATATTGAATTTGGTTCATAATTCCATCGGGTCTAGCCATCGCATCACACACAGATATATATATATATATATATATATATATATATATATATATATATATTTATATATATATATATATATATATATATATATCTATACATATATATATATACATATATATATACATATACATATATACATATACATATACATATATACATATACATATACATATACATATACATATACATATATATATATATATATATATATATATATCTATATCTAGCCCTGCTCCTCTGTAATGCTCCGACGCGATATTGCGATGCGACTTGTTGCAATCGCATATCGCATAAGCCCGGGGTATTTCCATATGGCATGGCCTATGCCAATGCCGATTGCAATCCATCGATATAGGCGATCGTGATATCACATCGACCCAGGGTTCTGCCTTAGGTTATATACACACAAGCCTGCCTCTGACCCGATATATCGGGGATCGGCAATTGGGGTTGCTTCCCCTTTTCACTTAAGTCCACCTTTGACCTCCTCCAATGCGATTTTTCTTCATAAAACCTTTTAGGCCATTTTTTTGAAGATTTGCCTCTTTTTCCAAATAACAAAGGGCATCTTCTTTCTGCCATAAATTTTGCATACTAAGTCCATTTTTGCCCATTCAAGTTACAGTAGATTCAGAATGAAAAGATCTCTGCAATGGGGCTATGTCCAAGAACTTCCTTGGACTTTCATTTTCCTTTGTGAGGAACAATTAGACTTAGGAGTCTATCCAAAATCCATTTTGGATCAATTGTTGAGAGAGCTAATGCAGAGGGGAGAGAAGGTGATGCAGGGCTGACGTAGAGCCAACACAAAAATAGCCAGGGTTAGCTAGTCTTGTGTCGGATTAGCCGAGATTCTGCTTTGTTAAGTGAGGTAAAACTCACTCAGATTTTTCGCCAGTATTTTTCTCTGTAAAGGATTGCCAGATGTGCATTCTAGATATGTATTCATATATTTCTGTCGCATAATAATAAACCCTCAGAACTGATGCAACGGGTTTCCCACATTGGGTTTTTACAGGGAATATTGCGTCTAAAAAGAAGTGTGTCCTATCTATATTGTTCTTTGCTCTATTTTCTATTTCATGAGATCAAATATTTAATTAGTTTAGGATGCATAAGTAATTTTCTTCAATATTAAGAAAAATAACGTGATGAATGTAATTTAAACATCAAGTAGGTGAAGTAGATTCAGATTTGTTGTAGTAGGGGTTCCTTTGAGTATAAGAATTTTCACATGGTATCATAGAAGTTGATTTTGAAACAGGGAGAGCAGATCCAATGCTGAGCAGTGAGGCCGAAAGCTGCACTTGGCAGGAACTCGGAATCCCCTTGAAGGGATTGCGCAATACTTGCCCTGGAAGCAAAACCGAGGAAATCTCTCTCTGAGTGAGACGACAAAGAGGTACGATTTCTAGTTCATGAGTTTGCAGAGGCATAAGGAGTGACACAGAGCCTCAACACAGTGCTTGAAGGGCATAGTTTCTGTCGGGGTAGAAATCCGCTAGAAAAGAAGCAAGACTGTAGAAGGGGAATTTTATGCTCAGAGAAATTTTCACCAAAAAGTTCAAACTTCTCACTTGATGAGCAGCTGAGAAGTGCTAAGTAGTGACTAGATGAGTCAGTTTGACAGTTGGGTGAGATGGCATCACATGGGCTCAGAGATCAGGACAGGTTGGAAGGAGCTTCCAACTATGTCATATGGAAGACCAGAATCATAGCTCTTCTGGAGGAACATGATCCCGAGGCCTACGTCAATAGTGTTTTGGCTGTTCCTACTAACTACGATCAAAAGAAGGGCTGAGTAGGGGAAGGGAAAGAGGCTCATTCTCGATGGAGTTCAAGATCATGTGGTCACACACTTGCAGGGCAAGGATACAGTCCAGGAGATGTGGGAAGCCTTGTCTTCTCTGTATGAAGGCTATTCTGAACAACGGAAGATGTATTTGGAGTAGAAGTTACAGGGGACTTTGATGCAGAAATGAGAATGGGTGAACCTATATCTTTAGTGTCTTCATGACAATAGAGACCAACTTATTGCAATGGGGTCCACTCCTCATCCAATTGCGATGGTGAGGATAGCCATGAATGGAGTCTCATATGAATGGAAAGTTTTCGTCCAAAGCATATTAGGCAGAGAAAATCTACCTTCATTGGAGGAGATGTGGGTAGATCTTCAACAAGACGAGTTAAGGAGGGACCTAGTGAAGGTCAACCTCATTGGTAGCAGTGGTAGTGGCACAAAGACAAAGGAGGAGGAGGACAACGCATCTCTGGCATTGAAGGGACAATAGAAGCTGAAGCGAAAGAAGGACATTTCGAAGGTGAAATGTTTCATTTGTGGCGAGATGGGTCACTATGTATCCCAGTGTCCTTTGAAGGAAAAGATAAGGATGAGAAGCGTGATCCTAAGGCTACTTCAACAAAGATTGACGATGATGAGTTTGCCATGAGTGCCCACACATCTCTAGGCGGGAGATGGGGCGATATTGAGCTATAGTTAGGAGGACTACATGTGGGAAGGATCCTTAAGGAGTCCACCTCTTGGATCAATTCCTTGCTACGGGAGCCCAAGATTCAATAGTTGCAAGATAGACTTAGTCTCAGATGATGCAATGGAGTGTTTGGAGGACAGATGCAATGGCTTGGAACCAGAAACTGATCAACGTAGAGCAAGGTTGGTAGCAGTGCAGATGGCACAATGTAGAAGTCAACAAAAACGCAGAAGATTTAGAGGGTCAGCAATAGTCAGACTCCAACATTCATTGTATTATGCTGAACACAGTTAAGTTTAACTAATTTTGGATGTTTTTTAGTTGCTTCTCTTAGCAATTGAGTTGTAGTATGGATGTAGTGTTAGTAGTGGTAGTGCTAGCAACATGGCAGATGCAACGTTTGAGAGGGAGCAGTAGTACATATGTAGCAGTGGCAGTGGTAG
The DNA here is from genome assembly GCA_031772625.1 of Pinus tabuliformis. Classification (NCBI taxonomy): domain Eukaryota; kingdom Viridiplantae; phylum Streptophyta; class Pinopsida; order Pinales; family Pinaceae; genus Pinus; species Pinus tabuliformis. The sequence continues at coordinate 271,976,921 of CM062813.1, forward strand.
TGTCATGGGCAGTAGTACAGTAGCAACAACAACACAATGTTGCTGGCAACAACAGTGCAGAAAGGAGTTGCTTCAGAAACAGAGCATCATGCAGGTGGACATTGTTGCTAGAACACTTTCCTCGCTAAGAGGGAGTGTTAGTTTTTGGTAGCTTTAGAAGTTCTCTAGCCTTGAAAATGGGTGGAGAGGATAAGGCACATGATTTCTAAAGAACCCAAAAACTGTTTGGAGAAATTCTACCTGGATTGTATTTTATTAAAATAATTCATATTTTTAATGGAGTTCCTAATTCTAAACTTAGGGAAATTAAAATATTAGTGGGTATTAATCAAAATATGGGTGAGAATGATCTAGAAGGTGGATTAGGTCATGTTTTAATATTAGCCGTTGATTAGAGACTTAATATCGGTCGTTGAAGACTCAATAGGAAAAGTATAAAATGGAGGCTTGGGGTTCATTTGGAAACACACATAGAGAGATTGAGGAAATCGATTTTCTGAGGTGAGAAGTTCTCAGGAGGAAAATCGATTGGGGAGATATTGCAGCAGAGGGGTAGTGAGAATTCGGGAGGAGGACTTTCTGGAAAATATTGACAGAGAGGCAGAAAAAGCTTGCAGAGAGGAAGCGCAGAAGCTAGGAGAGATGACGCAGAAAAGTTTCCTGTCACGCAGAATCCAGAACTTTCGAAACAACTGAAATTGCCAAATAGCCGGAATAGATGGGAGAGATAATGAAGAGGAAACGCAGTAGCCAGGAGAGCTAACGCAGAAAAGTTACCTATTTCGCAGAATACAGACCCGTCGAAACTGTCGGAACTGCTAGAACAACCGAGAGAGCTGACGCAGAGGGAAGAGAAGGTGATGTGGGGTTGACGCATAGCCAACACAAAAATAGTCAAGGTTAGCCAGTCTTGTGCCAGATCAACCGGGATTCTGCCGAGTGAAGTGAGGTAAAACTCACTCAGATTTTTCACTAGTATTTTTCTCTGTAAAGGATTGCTAGATGAACATCCTGGATATGTATTCAGATATTTCTCCCACATAATAATAAACCCTTAGAATTGTTGCACCTGTTTTCTCGCATTGGGTTTTTTCGAGGACTATTGTGTCCAAAAATAAGTGTGTCCTATGTATCTTGTTCTTTTCTCTATTTTATGTTTCATGAGATCAAATATTTAATTAGTGTAGGCTACATAATTAATTTGCTTCAATATTCAAAAGAATAACTTGATGAATGTAATTTAAAAATCAAGTAGGTGAAGTAGATTAAGATTTGTTGCAGTAAGGGTTCCTTTGAGTCTAGGAATTTTTACATTATTGGGGAATTATTTGGGAAAATAATATAGTTGAAGTTTGTAGACTACAAATTCAACGACAGGAATAAATACCCATAGTTCGCACCAAATCGCTATTTGAAACAAGTAAACTACCCAGAGAGTGGAGTGATGAGGTTAGAGATGCAACAATGGGCAAATGGATTGGTGTAGTCAAGATTGATGAACATGCTGAATGTGTTGCACTTCAGCAGAAGTCCGGGGAGCACGGCTTGTGTGCGATAGTTGCTCGTGCTGGTGCACGATGGATGCTTATGGATGGGAAATAAGATCCATATAGATCCAATGTTGATATGGAGAATCACCAGACTGCCATATCAAGGGTGGAACCCCATGGAAGAATTTGTTGGAAAAGATCAGGACCGTGAAATAGCCGAGAGCATGAAGAATAAATTTAGTCTAACAAAAGGAAAGAGGGGATACGATATAAACTCAATCAGCGACCATGAATTTCACTTCGCATCACACATATTGGCTGGGAATATCATGAGAAAGTGTCGGAGTCCCTGCAGTGGTGGTTTCATTATCTAGGTAGTGCACCAATGGGGTTTAGTACAATTGGGTTGAGTACCTTTGCAAAGAATTTTTGGATGACTGTCGTGAGGTCAAGGAGAAAGGTACCACATTCCACTATGCATGGTTAATTTTGATTATAGCAATGCCGGCATGGAGAGAACTAGAGGATTCATAGTTTCATCTAGTAGTTTCAGATGTTTTTGAAGCCACACAGTATGCCTCACTGTGGTATACCAATCAATCATCATGAGCAATGGAGAACAAGATGTTTTTCGTGTTATACCATATGTATTCACATATGCTAGTAAACCAGCACCCTCACCCGTCGCGGAGCCTATATGAACAATATAGTATTGTTGCAAAGTTTAAGGCCGATTTCCATAAAGTTTATATACAGGTTCGCAGGGATACAAATAAGAAATGAAATCCCCTGCCATACTCAGTAACATAAGACGATATCCTCGCACTAGTACAGAAGTGGCCCTCAGGATGGATGAATGCATTGGATACAGAAGTAGAGGCAGAAGATAGTGCGATAGAAGAGGACACCTCACAGCATGGTGGAGCGAGTGGAAAGGGCAAAGATAAGGATGAGCATGAATTAGAGGAAGAGGAGAAACACGATGAGGGTCAACAGGATCCTCTTGAAGGAGATGAGCAGAATAAGGAGGCTGAAAAGACAAAAATAGGACAAGCTGTTGCAGAAAAGAGGAAAGAATAGGCCGAAGCTTCCACGAAGATCAAGAAGAATCAGAAGTCAGATAAAATGAAGGATATCATGCCAATGGTCCTTACTGATGCGGACCTGGAGAAGATTGGATATAGAATTTAGGAGGTGAAAACAAAGTAATGGAATAAGTGGGAATATCACTACGATGCACTTCTCATAGGTGTGCAGGAGAAAATTGTAGAACTTAAAATTTTGGCACAAACAGTTAGACAACCCGTGCAGGTAGTGAGGAGGATTGGAGAAGAAAGGAAAACAGAGCCTACACTTGCAGCGCGATTAGCACTAATACCAACCGGAGCACTACAGTTTGACTTCGTCAAAGTACAACAACAAGAAAAAGGGTGGAAGCATGTCAATATGAACATCTCAGCAATACCATTTCCAAGACTACACACACTACACATGGAGATAATAGAAGAACTGAAGCTACGAGAACAACATACCTTGCAGTTGAATATTCAGGTAGAGAAAGAGCGGGCTTCACTTCAACAGAAGATCTGCCAAATGATCCAGGATAGGGATCAAGTAGTTCAACAACAACAAAGGATCAAGGAGGTGAGTGAAGAACCATGTAAAGAGATTCCTGACCTTGATGTCCTCAAAGAAGAATTGGCAAAAGACAAGGTCATGAAGCTCGACCTTGCAGTGAAAGGGTATAAGGAAAATATCATTGCAATGCATTTTAAGTATCAAATGGAGATAAATGAGTTGCAAATGAAGATGTAGCCAACTATGCCACAGGAAGTATGAGAGCAGAGGGGTACTGACCTAAAGACTGTAATGGCTAGCATCTTCACAACAATGGAAGACTATGGAAAATTGTTAAATGAAAGTATACAAATTTGGAATTTGCTGCAGGAAGATCCAAATGTACAGAAACTACAGGAAAATATTTAGCAGAAGAAACAACAGAGGGAAGAGATTCAGGCATATGCGAAGACCTTACCAATCTTGCAGAAGCTCAAAAAAATAAATGAGGGAAAGGCCCTCCAGAAGAAGATTGAGGAAATGAAGAAGGAAGAACTGGTTTTAATAGTGAGGACTCAGCCATGGTAGGATGAGGCTATCCAACTATCACAGGCAATAGATGAGAAGCTTCAGGAGGTTTGACAGAGGGAGACAACAATGGTGCAGAAGGCTACAGAACATCTGATGGAAGCATTGTTGGAAGAGGTGCACAATGAAGAAAAATAGTTCACAAAGACTCTGCAACAGTTTAACAATGCTTACAACAGTATCGCAGAAAATATCAGAGGTAAATATGTGAATCGGGATGAGTCACATGTGAGTGTTGGGGGTTTGTTGGGCGCAACCCAACTTGGCCTATTTTTTGGCAAAGACTCTGCATTTTGTGGAGTGGAGTGTGCAGTGAAGTGCGAAGTGGAGCACACAATGAAGCAGTTGGAGTATATCACGTAGTATAAGGGTGTCAAAGTAGGTTGAATGCCCCTCCTTTTTGTAAAAGCATGTAATATTGTAAAATATGAGTGGTTTTCAGACCATCGTAGATTGTTTTAGGGAGTCCATGGTATATGGACCATGGTATTTTGATGATATATCCCTCGATGTAATAGTATATATAGGGATCAATAATAAAGAAGAAAGATATCACATCACATCTTGAATTGAATGGTTGTATTCTAGTGATCTTTGGTTTGGGAAAGAAGGCGAGGCTCTGCAACTAAGTGCATAGAGGCCTAAGTCTACAACTTAGTGCATAGGTCAAGAACTATTTGTTGTACAAGAATTATTATTATAAGAAACAGTTCTTGTGGATGTAGTCCCACATTGGGATGAACCATGGTAAAATCTATGTCTTCATGTGTATATTTGCTTATTATCTATTGTAGCATAGCAGTTTATTACAGTTGCATTTTATTACAACACAATGATGAGTTATGGGTTTATATGACATGTTTGTGTGATTAAATGAATGCAGGGAAGTAATTTATGATTGTTAAGAATAAAAGACAATATAAAACACCAAATCGCATCATCCCTCGTGGCTTCAGAAACATGGTTATGTATCCTCCCATAGTCACTTCAGGTGAGACTGTGATATGCTTACAGGTCATTGCTGAAAGGGCCAATGATTAAGGGTTTCGTTGGTGCGCAGTATAGATCAAACTTGGGTCAACCCAAATCATAACCAACAGTGGTACTGGTTGGCTCTTCGAATCAAGATTGTATTCTTCATTTACATATAGGGACTTCTAAGGAAAACTCTACATACATAAGGGGGAACTACATCTAGTTCTACTTCATCAATAAAATCAACACTAATAAAAAAAATATGTTTTTGCATTGTTTTTTTACCTTTATTTCCACATCCTTATTCACCCATCCCAATGGACATGGGCTCAGATGATCATGGAATTCCAATTCCATTTCATTGACCAACTATACTACAATGATATTTTCTTATGATCCTAAGTTGAACAAAGCAACAATATCAGTCTTTTTAACTTGTATCTTTATAAGGAAGAGTATGGTATTTTTGTTCTCTTCCTATTACTAAAGGTTACTCAGATTCACCTCCTTCTACACTGATGTAAAGACAATTTCCTTATTCACATCTAAGCTACTTTCAACTTATTTTCTCGAATCAATGGCCATGAGATTCTTCTTCTTATTATATTTCTTTTTGTTGTTTGTTTTAATCTCTAGATGCAACATTGACTAGCACTTCTCCTATGTATGATCATCAATGTTATAGTGGTTTCAGTGATTCTTGATATTTTTTCACTATTGTTCAATTAATTTTGTCTTTTTATGTTTTTCCCCTTAATTTCCACCTATTCTTGTCGTCCTTAGAAGTGTCATAGTGATCCTTCCACTTTAATCCACTTGATTCCTTTTATTCTAGCCTGTGTTCTCTAGGTATTGTGCCTGTACACAAGCCTTGTCCACTGATCTAGGTTTAATAACATCACTTTCTTCCATAGATGGTTGTATAGACCCCCCATATACTAGAGGAGTACATTTGGGTTCTTTGGGGTGATACCCAACATTATGGCCATCTTTCTAAATTATGTGGTGTACTCATGCACACTATCCCCTTTCTTCTTCCAGAAGTAGTACCACTAGATCCACTAGTCCTCTACATACTCAATAGGGTCAACTTGTGACTTTATGAGGGTTTTAAATTCCTCTCAATTAGTCACTGGAGAATCTCCCTCCAACCTTATGGTCTCTATGTGGATTTTCCACTAGGTTAGGGCATGGCCCTCTAATTTGAGTTGCACAAATGAAATATTTCATCCTTCCTCTATATTACGAACATAGAAATAAACTTCTAATTCCTAAAACTAGTGATTTAGCTCTGAAACATCGATCTCACTTTGATATGGCTTGATATCGACCTTCGCCTCCATTTTTAACAGGGATTGTGAAAGATTAACACACTCAAATTGGGTTGATATTTTTCATGTTCTTTATTTGTTTCTTTAGGATCTTCTAATCCATCTACTAATTGGACCTCTTTTTTAGAACTCCTGTATTCTTTGAATAACCTAAGATTATTGGTCAAGGACACCGTGAAGAGGCTCACATTACATTTTATATCTGCAACTTATTCTTTGAGCCGCAAAAATCTCTGCTTTTGCAAGATTAGGACAATTATGCATAAATTCATTAGCCATGAATAGGGTTTTCTAACTTTCGGTTGAACCGATATGGATCCCCTGCAACTCCCTACAATATAACCAATGAAACATGCTCTGATTCCAATATGATTCATAAACTTCCATGGATGTTCCACTAGAAAATTCATCACAATAGATCTGCTAAATATATTAGAAAATAATAAGATTACACTATGAGGGTTTATTTCTCCTTATATTTCTATGTTGAATGTGTTTTCATTGATGTTAAGTACAATTATTGATGTCAATTTCATGGGGAGCTTGTTGAGCATTCATGATTGAAGTGAAGGTTGCAATTCATAAATGTAGTTAGTTGGATAGCCTAGCTTTGCGAGAATTTTATGTTTAGTTATCCTGATTAAATTAGCATGTACTATGTTTGTATAAATAGACCTCTCAAAGATATTTCCAATGGTATATGGAACTTAGTAAATCTCCCAAGGAAATATGAGAAAAGCTTCTCTGAAATGAAGAGAAGAGTGCTACCATTTATCTACGGAATGCATAATCTAACAACATAGAAATAAGTATGGACCCCCCTCAGGTCGATGTGTAGTAGAGGGGGGGTTTGAAGTCAGATTTAATATAATATCTCTCATTAAATATCAAGAACCCAAATGTTTTGCGAGGACACTTGATCCAAAACCCAAAACCACTGAAGGGGGGGTGCAATATCATGGGAGGATTAAAGTGGATTCACCATTGACCTGGCCATATGACGTAACAAAGGGTCCCAAAGATAGAAAAACAACCATGATATACACACTTGGGGTCGAAGAAACCCAAAATGCTTACATGGCATCCAAATTGGACAAATAGGTAGTAGCAAGAAGTATTTTTTTTTTACAGTATAGGTGGTGCTAGGTGGTAGAGTGATGATGTGGTAGTTAAAGGAAATGACATGTGGTAGGTTGATTTTCCCTTTTTGGGTGGCCAAGTGGCCTTGATCCAAGTGACATTTGCAAGTGACTTGGCGTGAAAAGTGGCATACAGTGACATGGAACCATATCTGAATATGTTGAAATGTATTTAAAAACATGGTTATATTGAAAGGTCACGTGAATGCAAATACAAGCCATGTAGGAGCCAAGGAATTATGAAAAGTAATACGGGTCATCCATATTAGATTTCTAGCAAAATAAAAAGAATAATATAGGTTCTTTAAGTGATTTTAAATGGAGTGTTGACACAACCATGGTTGGTTTATTTGATAAAGTGTAAATAAATGAGAATAGTTTGGAATTGAGCATTGTGATTGAATGTGTGGTTGATATAGCAATGCTTCTGTAATATAGTTAGCACTCATCTATCTTGCTTGATTGATCGAATAGTGAAAAAGACAAAGAGGTGAAAATAAGGTTTGTGTGACTCAAAGAAGAATAATCCCAAGAAATGAATTCCATGGAAGACATGTGATTGTGGAAGTGGTTAGAGGATAGATTCAAGGAATTTGTACAAAGTTGGTCAATTCAAGTGCAATTGAATGTTGTCAAATCTGTAAGTTTGATATGCATAAATTTTGTTTTGAATTATGAGTTGTAAATAAGTAGAACAAAGTATGGCCTCCAAGAGATTAGAGTATATAAGTGCAAAATAGAGGAGAAGCATATAAGGACTGTAGATAAGATAGAGTTGAAGATACAAAGCAGGGATTGATATGTAGAAGCAGAGGAGAACTTGAGGAGAGACAAATTGAATCAAAAATCAAGAAAGTTGTATAAACAAGAACACCTATGGATATGAGTTTGAAAATGTTATGAAACAAGGATATAATAGGAAAGTTAGGTTGGTGCCTACATTTCTTAGGGGACTAGTGCCTCCTTTTGGTTGTTTCCAACAAATAAAATCAGGTTGGTGCATGCATTTCTCAACGAATTTGTGTCTCCTTCTAGTTGTTTCTCATAAAGCATTTTAGGTTGGTTCCTGTATTTCTCAGGGGACTGGTATCTCCTTCTAGTTTGTTCTAGTAAATCATTTCTAGTTAGGGGCAATAAAACATTTCAGGGTGTGGTGCCTCCTTCTGGTTGGTGTCAGTAAATCAATGTAACAATAGGTTGGTGCCTACAAGATCATCCAATAATAAAAGAAGTTTCTTATATATATATATATATATATATATATATATCTATATATATATATATCTATATATATATATATATATATCTATATATATATATATATATATATATATATATATATATATATATATATATATATATATGGTGTATTTTTATGTTTCTGACGTGATTGATATAATATATGTATTGAAGAGTTTTGATTGGTTAATATTTTCCATTATATTGATTCACCTCAACTCTCGGTATAACCATATTTCCAAGATTCTAGATATGCTAATTATTATTTATTGTGTATGCATGTATATTATAATTATACAAAAAATAGAGAACAATTAAATAAAAACTCATAAACCACAATTGGCACAAGATATACCTTGGGAAACCCTTTCAAGAGAAAACCCAGCTAGAAGGTGAGGCTGCTTTGCTCTCTTTATTTGAATAGAAAATGGAAGCAAGTACAAAGAAGTAAGGAATGTGGCTCAAGGGATACTACAGTGCAAAAATATTCTCTATGTTATATCTCCCTATCCCTCTTAGCTACTCTGATTGTCTATGGAACAAAATGCACTCGATTATAACACAGGTTGATAACCTACTAGTGGCCTGATTATAACACAAGATGATAGCTTGCTAGTGGTGAAGTTTGACTCCTTCAACTCTTAACTAGAGTTTAAATATTAACTCTTATAGAGTCTTATTCATGAGGTTACGTGCCTAGCCCTTTTTCCATGAATAATGGGGCTGAAATGGCATCCTTTCGAATTATGGTGGTTAAAACAGGAAGGTCAACTTTTGAGTGGCATAAATTTTGCATACAAACTCCAATTGAGGTGATTCTTGCACCATTGGAAATGTTCCAATGTGTAAAATAGGAAGGAAAAAATCATGGCACTAAAGTGATAAATTTTTACCAACAAAAAATGTCATTTGGTGCCTCAAAATGATCCCAGAAGGTTTTAGACTTGAATCTTCCAAATTGGTTCCCGTTGGTAAAAATTGTGATAGTCCCACCCGTGGTTCTCTCATAAAAATACATTGTAAATATTTTACAATATATGTGTAAAAAGGGCCGAGTCAAGGGACACAAATTCCAGAGATGAGGAGGAGGATTGCTTGCTTGGGATGTTGATATTTTCTTGTGAAAAAAATCTGAATTTTTGGATATCCATTAAAGGCTAGTTGGTGCATGATTTTAATTGATTGGTTCCTAAATTAAAATGGGCTGCAAAGAAGGTACACATGCCCATGCACTTGATAACCTTCACAAGGAAGAGAGGATAATTTTTTTTATGGAGGACTAGGCAAGCCATAAAGGATGAGGATGGAATGCCCCCTGTAGAACAAGGAAAAGAAACAACAAAGAAAAAAGGGGATGGACCTTATGGGAGGGGTGTGGTCATTCCATTATCTCATTCGTTCATGCAAGAAGAGTGATGATTGGAATCAGTAGGAGCAGAGAAAAGCAACAATTCGCAGAAGAGAAGATAAGTGAAGGGATTGGTTTATTGGTTCCCTGAAGGTTGTGGGTTGGGACACTAGTCCCTGGAGCCCTGTCACAACTTAGGGTGCCTGGAGGATGTGGCTTGAAATAGTTATCTTTGGAGCCCTATAACAATTTTGGCTTCCTAGAGGATGTGGGTTGAGATAGGAATCTATGGAGCCCTGTAATAGCTTAGGCCCCCTAGAGGCTTTGGGTTGAGATAGTCGTCCCTGGAGCCCTAGAAAACTTGGGAAGAGACCAGTATTGAGGTAATTTTTGCAGTGGATTCTAGAATTACTGGAATGGAGGTGAATCCTTGTCATTATTATTGAGGGTGGAGGTGATGAACCTCTAGATTCCCTATGCATTGTTTACTACAATAAGAAGTTGGTGAGATTGAGGAAAGAGGCCCTCTAGAGTCCCTGTTCCAGCTGGAAGATTGGTTCTACAATATTCTAAGAAAACCCCCCTCAGTCTCCAGAATCTAGCTCGGGGGTGACAACTGCAAGTGAGCTTGGATGCAACTGTCTAAGGTTGGGTGGAGAGTCCTTGTCCCAGACTCAGTTTCCATGCAATTTTAAAGATACGTATCCTTCTGTATTGTTTAAATGTTAATGAACTTGTGATGCATTCTGGTTTGAAATGGCTTTGGATTTTGGATTGTAACAATGCTACTAATCAATGAGTATGTGGATACATCTTTGTATGGAACTAAGAGTGCCCCGCATACAACCACATTAGATCTCAGTTTCACAATCTTTGTTACAATACTAACCTTCCTAGCCTTTTACAATGTCAAAATTATAGTGAGTTTGGGAGGCTTCCCTCCAAGATTTTTGAGCATAGGAATAAAATCTTAAATCAAAATAAATAATTTGTTTCTTTAGGTCCGATAGACCAATGTTTGGTCTTAGCGGACGTTAACCATCATCATCATCATCATCACCATATATATATATATATATATATATATATATATATATATATATATATATATATATATATATATATATATATATATATATATATATATATATATGTTCCACATCTCTAAGATGAATAATGTTTTATGAAAAATCTTTCGGTAGAAATCACATAAGAGAAATTTTTGGCCGACGCGTTTCGAACCAACAAGTGTGGTTCATCATCAAGACCAAATGAAGAGGCAGACCATGGCAAAGGATTAAATAGAGAGCAATGTAGAGACCATAATGTCAAGTAATGACTATATTTGAAGAATAATATTTAAATTATGATATTAAACTATCAATAGATTAAAAACAAATATTATTAAGTAATGACTATATTAAACGGCTAGTTTTTGAAAATTAATATTTAAAAAATGATATTAAGTTATTAATTTATTAAAAAAAAGATTAATATGTAACAACTATATTAAATGGGTAGTTTTTGAAAAATAATATTTAAATTAATTTATTAAAATCAAACATTATTAAAAAATTCTATTACTCGGAAATAATTGGAAAACAAAAAAATCAAAGTCAAACTCCAAATAAGGAGGGAAGTCAAAAATTATAAAAAGGAGTCAAGACCCTAGACAAAATCATTTAATAAATAAATAAAAAATGAATGGAAATAAAATAACTAAAATAAAAATAATTAATGGAAAATAAATAAAATAAAACAAAAAATACACAAGTAAAAAGAGATATATATATATATATATATATATATATATATATATATATATATATATATATATATATATATATATATATATTCAAAGAAAAATAATCAATAAATAAAACAGGGTCAACAATAAAATATGGGGTTGAGGCCCATTAAACAAATAACAAAAATACTAAAAGGAGTTAAGAACAAATAGGATGATAAAATACTTAAGAAAACACGAAGGATCAAGAATATAAACTCTAATGAAGAATAAATCAACAACAAATACTATTAAAAGGAAACCAATACCTACATAGATAAATAAACAAACAAAATAAATCCAAAAAGAAACCTGAAAAACTAGGAGGACAGGACAGGGACCCAACTTCTACTAATAATCCAACCGTCGTCTCTATTCAAATTATTGGGTCTTTTTTCAATTTCTAGGGTCTCCCTGAATTGTCGTTGCTAGGGTTATTCATTTCCATCATCTTAAATTGAGGGAGGCCTTAAAAATTGGAAAAAGACCCAATAATATGAATAGAGACGATGGTTGGATTATTAGTAGAAGTTGGGTCTCTGTCCTGTCCTCCTAGTTTTTTAGGCTATTTTTTGGGATTTATTTTGTTTGTTTATTTATCTATGTAGGTATTGGTGTCCTTTTCATAGCATTTGTTGTTGATTTATTCTTCATTAGAGTTTATATTCTTGATCCTTCATGTTTTCTTCAGTATTTTATCATCCCATTTGTTCTTAACTCTTAGTATTTTTGTTATTTGTTTAATGGGCCTCAGCCCCATATTTTATTGTTGACCATGTTTTATTTATTGATTACTTTTCTTTGAGTATATATATATATATATATATATATATATATTTCTTTCTTTTGACTTGTGTATATTTTTTTTTTATTTTATTTATTTTCCATTAATTATTTTTATTTATTAAATTATCTTGTCTCGATTAGGGTCTTGACTCCCTTTTATAATTTTTGACTTCCCTCCTTGTTTGGAGCTTTTATTTGATTTTTTTTTTCGATTATTTCCCAATAATAGATTTTTTTAATAATATTTTATTTTAATAAATTAATTTAAATATTATTTTTCAAAATCTAGTTGTTTAATATAGCTGTTACTTATTAATATTTATTTTTAATAACTTAATATCATTTTTTAATATTATTTTTCAAAAACTAGTCATTTAATATAGTCATTACTTCATAATATTTGTTTTTAATATTTTAATAAGTTAATATCATAATTTAAATATTATTGTTCAAATATAGCCATTACTTGAAATTATGGTCACTACATTGCTCTCTATTTAAGCCTTTGCCATGGTCTGCCTCTTCATCTGATCCTGATAATGAACCACACTTGTTGGTTCGAAACGTGTCGGCCATAAATTTCTCTTATGTGATTTCTATTGAAAGACTTTTCTTAATTCATTATGGATCACAGAAGCTTGAATACAGAAAATGAATAATGTTGTTAAATAGGTCAAGCATGAGTGTGCTTCTGGATTGGAAATGAAGTGTTGTGTGAAATGTTTGTTTATAACACATAATAAGCAACATAATATGTATGATTTACATGATAACAAGGGTTATGCTATACCCCAAATATGGAATCTCGTCCTGTAGTAAATGCTTATCTATATTGATTATCAACACATATGAAAATAATACAAAGACATTATGAAATACTATAGGCAGTGAAAGGATCCATAAGGATCTGGATTAAAAACCTGAAAATAGTGGGCATAAAGACCCTTTCTATTAATCTGAAATGATTACAGGATAGACTATCTGCTTAGCAAGGTCTAAGCATACACATGAATATTTATTCACCTAGCTACAAGCCTGTGAATATGTATAGGAGGCACTGTGTTAACACTGAGAGAGCTATTCTCCCTTTTTAGTGTAAGGATAACTGTAAGCCCTTGCGCGAAGGCTTGGTTAGCCTTGCATCTTGAGCAGTCTAGATGTCTTCCACTAGCCTCAAGGCATAGCTAGTTAGGCCCACAAAGCCCCTACATAGCACCATGAAGTTGCTTATTTGCTTGCCTTGGTGATCTGTTTTTGTATGATTAGTTTTTTTGTGCTAATAACAATTACGGATTTATAAACATGTGCTTGCTTCTTTCTTTTTGTGTTGAGGCTTCCTTAGTTATTGGTGCTTACAAACAGGTAAATTTCCTTAATTTAAACAAGACATTCATGAGCAAAATAGCTTCATAAATGAATAATGAACAACAAACATGTACAGTACAACAAACCATCAAAGAGACACATTAACACAATGTTTTGATGAAGGAATTCACCCCTCCTGGGCTACATCTCCTTGGTCCAGCTTCCATGGCTTGGGCCTCTGTATTAGGTCCATGTAGAAAAAAATGATATTTACAAAGCTCTATGGCTCTTGATACCTACACCAATGTGTTCAGAAATTAGCTAAGAACACTTATTTCTGATCTCAATTTGGTCAAAAATTGAGTGAGTTATGCCTCATTCAATTTTCCCTAGGAAAACTCCGCTAAATCTGGAGAGACTCTAGTTAAGTCCGCCAAAACTGGCAGTTTCCACCTAATTTGGCGCGCCACCAACTTAATCCAAATTTTAAGCATGATTAATTAATGTTTTAAATGGAATTAGGTTAGTTAAAATGTGATTAGCGCTAACTGCTTCCGCTGGCTGGCCCTTGGACGTGGTTGAGGTCGCATGGGGTGGGGGCTGGCCCGCAGGGCTGGCTCCCACCACCCCCGCTGTCAGCATCAAACTATGGCATAAGAAAATGTGCACGACCCTCCTTTTAAATGCACCCTTGGTGGTTTGTTGGTAATGCGTTGGAATTAGGAGGGGGAGGTTGTGGGTTCCATTCCTCCTCCCTCAGCTCCTCATATAATTTTGTCGTATTATATACAATTCTTTTGTATAGTTTGAAACTATACCATATCACATAAAAAAATGTGCATTTGTATATACAATGGAGATTTGTAAGGTTTTAGATATATCGATTTAATAATTGATATTTAATATATATAGTTAAAAAAATTAGATAATATAAATAATAAGTATATATATAATATATAATAATATTTAAATAAAAATAAATTCGAATTCCACCTTGGAGCCAACTAGGCAATTTCCCTTTCACACAACCACACTGGCGAATCTGGAGGTGACACTTGTCACAGCCCCATTGGGCGAAAACTGAAGAAGATTCCCCTTGCTGACTAGACTGCTGACTGGACTGCCATGTCATCATTCTGTCCCATTCTGCAATTTTTTTAGTTGTTTAGGAAAACGAACAACAGGCCTTTTCTCCTTCATCCGGACTCCGTTTTTGACAACATAAATTTTGTTGCGATCATCTTGATGAGATGGACACAAACATATAGTTTTAGAGCCAATCTGAGAAATTTCAATTTTGAGCTAAATATTGAGCACTTGCTCATTCCTCCCCACTAGAAGCCTTTTGGACCCCAAAATATACTTTTATCTGACAAGTAGATGAGAGTACAACCCCCTCACCTTTCCAAGCTTGATCCAATTGGATTTTGACGAATTTGTTTCCTTGAGCATCTCTCTAAGGAAATCAACATTCACTTGCCTTGAGGACCGCATTCTTCTGCCACGGATGGCATCTTGTTGAAACTGATTCGAAAATTCTGTAGGAATGCATTCAAAATGTGAAATCTAAACATTCTTTCTTTGTTAAACAACTTGAAGCCTCTTTTTGTAAATCTGACACCGACTTGCACCGTCAACTTGAAACCTATGATTGACATAATACATGTACTTTTCTTTGCCCCTTTCAAGCTGACCTTGCACTGTTTGTTGCACCATTTTCAGTCGTTCATAGAAACTCATGATTTTGTCCATGTCACCATCAAAAGCAACATCCTTCTTACCAAGACGACATAACAAAATATAATGCAAATGGATGACAAATTTCACTACTTGGTTTTCTTGACTCAAGCCCGATTGTACATCTTGAAAGTATGAAATTTTCTGAACATAACTTTCATGTAAAACATAATGACACTTGAATATAATAGTTACATAACCAATAGGCCTAAAAGGAATAACAATGAACTTTCTACTTATACCTCTTTTGTACCTTCGAACCAAGTGAAATTTTTGACAAGTATCCATCCAATGAAAGTGCATGGATTGTTGCAACTTAATCTTTACACCATGGAAATCTTCTGAATGAAATAAGATGGTGAAGTTGCTTGCAAAAACCTGAAACTCAAATGAACCTTTCAAGTTTGAAAGAGCATAAATAAGAATTGCACTGATTTGATGGTTTGAAGCAACACATGCCTCTTGCTGTTTGCCTCCCCACTGGAAGACTTTGCACACACATGACAATGCATGCCAAGGAGCTTCGAAAGAAGAAATGTCAACAACAACTCTCCTCCAACATTGGGCTGCTCCCAACAAACCTCTTATCAAAATGACGATCTTGGGCGTTGACCAATCAACAATGGCATCCAACTTGGAGAGGTTTTCCTTCAACTTACCTCCTCCAATATCATGGCCCAAATACATCAAAAAAGTGAAACCCAACTTGTACTTTGATATCTTCAAAACATCAAACAATTTTCCTTCATAGATGACATGTGCATAAGAAAACTTTCTAAACATGTTTATGTCACCCAAGTGGACAATTTCTTCAAGAAAGGACTCTTTTTTGCCATAATTCAAATACATGTATGTAATAGAAGTGCTACAAAGAACATACAACATTAAAATCCATACAAACCATTCTTGTTTGGTGTTATGTATATTCTTTCACTGACCTCTTTTTACAACTTTTCTTTGGTGAAAACTACTCCTTTTGTCCTCTTTCTTGAAATGCTTACCATTCCTCTTTGGCATTATAACCATCGGTGCACAACATGGCATAAGGGATGATTGAATTAGCCTATTGCTCAACAAAATTTTACATTGCGGTGTCTCTACACTTTGCAATTTTGTCAACCCTTGCATGCTAACATGACAAAGAGAAACCTCTTACTGCAAAGATATTTGATGTGAAGTTTCTTCCTCCTTGAAGGACGATTCTTTCACAACCTGAAATACTTCATCAGTCTGATGAACTAAACCAACCAAATCAGAATTGAAACTTTCATTACATGCAACAATATTTTCATAAACAATATCATCATTTGGCTTGAACATGAGAAGTACCAAATTTTTTCTTGAATTCACTAGTCTTTTTGCCTCCCCTGCATTAACCAAAGAAATGTTCAGCTTTTTGCGATGGGCTCTCACTATGTACTCCACACCATCCTTGAACAAGTGATACTTGTTTTCATGGCTGTAAAACACTACTTCCTGGTCATACAAATATGGAATACCCAACACCACACCTGAAATATCAAGCGGTACCACATATAACTCTACTTCATAATTTTTTTTTGCAGTGATTGCAAACTTAAACAAACATTTTCTTGTAACCTGTAAACTTGTGTCTCTTGTTATCCATCCCAAAGGGTATGGTTTATGGTGAGGTCAAATTTCAAGATTCAATATGTTGACTAAGTCTTCAGAGATTAGATTCTCTTGTGACCCACTATCGAAGAGTGTATCAATCTTGGTGTGTTTAGATATGACCCTAACATGGAATAACTCAATTCATCTCTTTTCATTTGGAGTAATAGTAGTGTTACAATTTTGTGAACTAGTGCTTGGAATATCTTGTTTTCCTTTGATTCCCATGAAAGTTATTTTGTTTTCATCCCCTGATTCAAAACCTAAATCTTCTTGAGTGATAACAATGGTTTTCTGTTTACCTTTATTGTTGACTTATTCGGTCTCATTTCTGGATGCAATTTCCAACAATGGGCTTCATCATGCCCCCCTTTGGAACAATGTTTGCATGTGATTTTCTCCCCTTCTTTCTTCACATTTGCATTCTTCTTTCCCTTCCATTTTCCTCCTTTCTCTTTCTCCTTACCCTCAGGTGGCTTTTTATCACTACTCTCTTCATAAGGGTTCTTCCTCTAGATTCAATATGTGTGGCTTGCACACATACTTCATCTAAATTAGTTGGATTGAACATAAGAATAGTGTGTTTAAGATATGAATGTAAACCCCCAATATATTTCAATAGTGTATCTTGGGAATTCAAATTCACTCTTAACAACAAAGCCCTTTTCCTAAACTCCTGTGTATAATCTTGGACTGTTTGGCCTTTAAGTTGCCTAAAATTCTGCCAACTCATAATGGCTTTTTTCATATAGGCTAAAGGATAAAATAGTATTTTAATTGCATAAACAAATTCAACCCAGGTAATGGATATCTTACCATGGATTCTCATTTCCTCTTGAGTCTTTGCTTCCCACCAAACTAGTGTAGCTCCTTCTAGCCTCAGTGAAGCCAACTGGATCTTTATGTTGTCTTCTTGAAGGTTTTGAATTCTTCAGTATACCTCCAACTATCAAATCCAATTGTATAACTTTTCTGCATTCACTTCTCCATTATACATGGGAAGTTCGAATTTTATGTCCAATTTCAGTAATGGAGTTTTTCCTTTTGGGGTTTTGGAATGAGTATGGGTAGTTGCAGTGGTGGTAGTGGAAGATGATGCTGTGTGAGATGGTGAAGATGACGAGGATGGTGGAGATGGAGGTGGCTTTCCACTATTCCCTTTGGAATCCTTCTTCTCATCTTTTTTGTCCTCTGAGTTTCCTTCTCCACGTGGAGGTTTAGAACTCTCTCCAACCATTCTAGTCTTCCTTTCTTCATAAAGGACTTTAACCATCTCAGTTAAAGTATAGAAAGCTTTCTTGAATTCTTCCTCTTCTAAATAGGGTCCTTCAGGCTCCCTTTCTCCAGACATAATGGCTATGGATTCAGGCTTAGAAATTTGTACTGATTGTACTTTTTCAATCTTAATTGAAGGAAAAACTTGAGGAGTTTCAAGTTCAGCTAGAATTAGAACTTTGGGTGGTGGAGATTGTGGCCTTGTGGCTCTCCTTGTTTTGGGAATTACCTCAGGAGTTGCAACCAAAAGCTTTCCTTCTCCTCTCTGCAAATTTAACCTTGTAAGCATCACAATTTTGCAACCATTAAAACCCTAATTGCACAAACTCAAGCAAGCAAGCAATTCAACCTTGTGCTCTTATACCAACTTGATATGTTTTGTATGATTAGTTTTGTTGTGCTAATAAAAATTACAGATTTATAATCATGTTCTTGCTTCTTTCTTTTTGTGTTGAGGTTTCCTTAGTTGTTGGTGCTTACAAACATGTAAATTTCCTTAAGTTAAACAAGACATTCATGAGAAAAATAGCTTCAAAAATGAATAATGAACAACAAACATGTACAATACAACAAACCATTAAATAGACACATTAGCACAGTGTTTTGATGAAGGAGTTCACTCCTCTTGGTCTACATCTCCTTGGTCCAGCTTCCATGGCTTAGGCCTCTATATTAGCTCAATGTGGAAAAAATGTTGTTTACAAATCTCTATGACTCTTTATACCTGCACCAATGTATTCATAAGGTCCAAATAAGCTAAGAAAACTTCTTTCTGATCTCATTTTGGTCAAAAATTGAGTAAGTTATGCCTCATTCAATTTTTCCTAGGAAAACTCCACTAAATCTAGAGAGACTCCAGTTAAGTCCACCAAAAACTGGCAGTTTCCGCCTAATTTGGCGCGCCACCAAATCCGTACCAACTTAATCTGAATTTTAAGCATGATTAATTAATGTTTTAAACAAAATTAGGTTAGTTAAAACACGATTAGCGCTAAGTGCCTTCGCTGGCTAGCCCTTAGACTTGTGGTTGAGGTCACATGGGGTGGGGGCTAGCCCGCGGGGTTGGCTCCCAACACCCTCGCCATCGGCATCAAACTATGGCATAAGAAAATGTGTGCGACCCTCCTTTCAAACGCGCCCTCGGTTGTCTGTTGGCAATGCGTTGGAATTAGGAGGGGGAGGTCGTGGGTTCCATTCCCCCTCCCTCTGCTCCTCATATAATTTTCTGTATTATATACAATTCCTTTGTATAGTTTGAAACTATACCATATCACATAAAAAAAATGCGTATTTGTATATAGGTTGGAGATTTGTAAGGTTTTAGATATGCGGATTTAAAAATTGATATTTAATATTTAAATCTATATTTAAAAAAAAAAAAAAAAACTATATAATATAAATAATAACTATATATAATAATATTTAAATAAAAATAAATTCTAATTCCACCTTGGAGCCAACTAGGAAATTACTTTATATATATATATATATATATATATATATATATATATATATATATATATATATATATATATATATATATATCTAGTTAAAAAAAACCATATAATAATAATAATAATAATAATAATAATAATATAATAATATTTAAATAAAAATAAATTCTAATTCCACCTTAGAGCCAACTAGGAAATTTCCCTTTCACAAAACCACATTAGCGAATCCAGAAGTGACACTTGTCACAACCCCATTGGGAAAAAACTGAAGAAGATTCCCCTTGCTGACTGGACTGCCATGTCATCATTCTGTCCCATTCTGCAATTTTTTAGCTGTTTAGGAAAACGAACAACATGCCTTTTATCCTTCATCCAGACTCCATTTTCGATGAAACAAATTGCGTTGTGATCGTCTTGACGAGATAGATGCATCCATACAGTTTTCAAGCCAATCTAAGAACTTTGAATTTTGAGCTAAATACTAAGCACTTGATCACTTGGAGTCTGGAGCTCCTGATATGTGGAAGGAGAGCTGGAGCCTCTTGGGAGTTCATTGAAGGTCCACGAAAGAGTGTAGCTATAGGAATGCCTATGCCTACAAGTAGGGAAATTCCCTATTCTGATATGGGGAATGTCAAAGGGTCAAGAACTCGTTGGAGAGGCCTTCACCCAAGCTCAGAAGGGGTAGCATTGTGAGGTGCATTGGCAAGATACTTCCACCATCACCATCACTGAGTGAAGATGCCACTCTCAATGTTTACTGAACCCTTGTGGTAGAACATTGGTCAGAATAACTAGTGAGAAGGGATCGGTGAGGAGCTGAAGCAAGCTCTTGTGGTACTCGTCGAAATCTAATTGGTTCATCGCACAAATCTTGACAAGGTTTCCCTGGTCAAGACATGAAAAGGATTGAGTGTAAGCTCTAATGCAGTGCAGGGAGAACCAGGCTCTACAATTATAGGGTAGATCGGGAAACCTTGTCCGTTAACTAGGGGGAAACCTAGTCATGTAAACTTCCCATTGGTGCATCCTAATTCCCATCTATCACAACTAGATGAAGTTATAATGGTGTGGTCAGAGGTGAAAAACCCAGAGAGTAGAAGCCAAAGGTTAGGTTAGGTTTGTGCGTTGATGGGATCAACCAGGATGATGTCAGTCGGGATGAGCTGGCTGATGCACAAGCCTGACAGTCCTACCATTACTTGGAAGCGGAGCCCACAGGCCATGTAGGGCTAGAATCTCTAGCCTAAAAGAAAAGAAGAGTGCAAAAAGGGAAGCATCAGGAATGTAAGTGCAAGATGACATCATCTGACATTTCCTAAAAGTCTCATCTTGGAGGATTTCTCCGTGCAGGAGGTGAAGGTGTCAGAAAGAACCCAATGGGGTGACATGAGCTCGCTGCGGTGGAAAGACACACAAGCATGGTTGTATTTCCTTTGGTGAAGGGAGGAACCATGACCAATTCAATCCACAAGTTATAACCCTGAGTAGCAAGTGGAGGAATGTTGAGATAAATAAGTCGGGGTGATGTGGTATGGGCCGTGGTGTCAGCTGATGGTGGAGCAACAGACCAATAGGAGGAGGTTGTGTGACCCCACTTCACATGTAACCCTATCATTGAGGCCCCTGTTGAGTCTTGAAAATGCCATTCATTTCCATTACACTTTCACTATTATGTCCATTATATCACCTCCATTTCACTACTATGTCACCACATTCATCCCACTCTCATTATCATTGGGCCACATTTATGTTTTTTCAATCTTTATTAATTCTAAGCCTTTTAAGTGAATTTGTGGTTAAAAATTAGAAAATAATGTGCATATGCATATACCTAACAAATGGGTTGAGATTTTTGACCTGTGTAGGTTGAAAGGAAGCTTCTAGAAGACTCTTATGTGGCACTCTAAGGCCAAATTCGAATTTGAGTGGAAAGAATCATGGGATCATGAGGATATGTGTCACATCTCCTAATTATATTGTAACTCTAAGAAGACATGTGTCTTATCAGTTCCTATTTTGATTAGGACTCTAGAGGTAGAGGGAGAGATTCATGGACTCTCATCTTTTTGTATAAATAGGAGATCTCTCTCCTTCATTTGTTAGTCTTTTAGCTTGTAAGTCTTAGCTTGTTAGTTCTTAAGCTTGTTAGCTTGTGAGATGGCTTTGGAAAGCTTTGGAGAGCTTTGTTGTACTTTGTAATTTTGAAGAATTTGAATAAAGCTTTGATGTTCTCAACATGGAAGGAGATGTGAAGTAGATGTCATGGAGCATATTAGAATGTAAGGTAGAGTAGATTTCATTTTGTAATTTTGCTTTGATTTCATTATGTTATTTGATTGCTTTCAAGTTTGATAAATTAGATTTTCCATTCATGCAATTTTAATTCATGTAAGTGTGTTCAACCGGTTGATTGTAGATTAGTTTTTCTTTACATGTTTTTGCATCAAATAGTGACATGAGATTTACCTCTCTGCTGACTTTGTTTTTTTAGCTTTTCAATTTCAGTTATGCTTTGATTTCAGTATTATTCATTTTCTTTGTTAGTTGGTTTAGATATCATATTGCTCAAGTTATTGATAATTACCTCTGAAAGCCATAGCGAGACTAAATGGCGAGGGGTCAGACTATGAATTGATGTGATTTGATTTTAAGTTTACTTTTCTGCAATTAGATATCAGATTGCTCAAGTTGTTGATGATTACCTCCGAAAGCCATAGCGAGACTAACTGGCGAGGGGTCAGACTATGAATTGATGTGATTTGATTTTAAGTTTACTTTTCTACAATTAGATATAAGATTGCTTAAGTTGTTGATGATTACCTCCAAAAGCCATAGCGAGACTAACTAGTGAGGGGTCAGACTATGAATTGATGTGATCTGATTTTAGTTTTACTTTTCTGCAATTAGATATTAAATTGCTCATATCATTGACGGTTACCTCCAAAAGCCATAGTGGGACTACTGGTGAGGGATCGAATTATGAATGTGTAATTTGATTTTAATTTTACTTTCCTTGCAATTTTTGATTTCTTTGAGTGCAATAGCTTAACTTTTATTTCCATATTTAGACAAGCAGCAGAGACAATGATTTCATGATCAGTATTTCATCTTTTGTTTGATTAAAGTAGCTGCATACTTACACTTTTGTTTAAATACTAATTCCATCAATAACATGTTTTAAGATCTTTTGAAGTGCTAAGTTTTGGAAGTTACCATTAGGGACATAGACATTGTCTTGAAATCTACATCCATACTTGACCTTTAAAAGTATTCTTAAGACCTTAGAATATGATTTCCATTTGCATTAGATACTTTAGGAGATCAACAAGAACAAAACCCCAAAACAAAATAAAATCTATAAAACAACGAAGTAAGAAAAATGTTAACTAAGCACATATGGTGCACCACACTTCATTAGTTTACGATACCCGGATTGATAATTTATGTAGAGCAATTTAAGACGTTAAATTGACTAGAAATTTTTGGCGCCATTGCCGGGGAAGTGTGATTAGGAGACCTTATTTCTCACATCTAAAAAAAATTTAATAATTCTTGAGTATGCTCTCCTCCTACACTTTGTGTGATCTGGAGGATCAAAAAATGAATTGTTAACAAAAAAAAATTAATAATTCTTGAGTATGCTCTCCTCCTGCACTTTGTGTGATCTGAAGGATCAGAAAAAGAATTGTTATGTAAAAATAAATAAATAAAAAATAAAAAGGAGACAAAATAAATTTCATCATTTCAATTGATTCAAAAAAAAAAGAAACCCAACTGCTTTGATAGGTTCAAACTGTCCAAGATTGACTGGTTATGGTCTGTAGTGGTCCTCAAAACACTGTATCCTGTTTTAATAAGGTTTTGCAACTTAGCTGCGGAATGTGGCCTGATTCCGCAGCTAGTCGAGAATTCCGCAGCTGATTTCAAGGTTTAGCAGGTTACAAGCGTCCAATGAAGAAATCGACCACATGGGCATCTCCAGAATTGTCTCGACATGGATCCTATCCTATTCACCCAGCTCAGATCAATAAAAAAACTAGCCTAAGACCTCAGTCAAAGTCTTGTTTTTAGCATGTTTTCCTTGAAGTCTTTGCTGCCTGAAATTGAAAATCATTAATCCTTCTTATAAAAATTTACAATTTCAGAGAGAAAAAAAGAAGAAGAAAAAACAATTTATGGCTATCTTGAATCCTAGCTTTCACTGTGGCCTCAACAAGAAATCCGCATCCCTGTTCAAGCCTTGGCCCTGAAACAAACCTGCAACATAAAAAAAAAAAAAATGCATTGTATATGTGAAAAAAAAACCAAGGGTTCGAATATTAAACGATTAGGTAACAATAAGAAGGTGAATGAAAATTTGTAGATCCATGTTAAAGGGCCTCGACATTGTCCCAACCTGAAAATAAATCAATGAGCTCAATACAAACATTGCTGCCACTTAGATTTCCACCGCCTCCAAAACCTATGATATAAACAATCTAAGCTGCAAGCTTCAACAAAATTATTAAATCGTTGTTTTAAAAAAAAACCAAGGTACCATTATAAATTAAAAACAACCACTACAACAATTGTTTAACAACCCGTGGGTTGGGCATCATCGTTTGACATTTCCTCTCTGGTTTCTTTGTTAATAAACTAGTAGAGAAAAGAGTTGTTCCTGTATCAGCTAAATAGCTAGCCTCAAGAGCCACTACACAAAAAATGAAACCTAGAAGGCCAAATGCAACAAATTCATAAAATGCAGAATAGTGAAAACATTAACTCAGAAAAACATAAACAAAGAAAAACATCAAACTTTGAGAGCACGATTTGGCCAAACGGAGGCGAATTTGGAAAAAATAAAACATTGGTTTTTTCGCCAGTAGGGTCAATTAGATAACCCAGAAACAATTTTTAGAAATTCATGGCGGTTTGGGAGATATCCTCTATTATTTGGAGTCTCTTTTTGCTTGTCGTGTGAAAAAAAACAGTGTTTTTTTAACAGTTGCGGCCATATTTTGATTTCTTTAAGAAATCTGCTCAGATCCAATTTCCTTGGCTGCCAGGTCATCCACCATGTCATTAAATGCGTGAAAAAAAAATGATTTATATTAAATGACCAAGGAATAGTTTGAACACGGCACATCGTAAGTGTTTGAAGAAACACGACTCTCTGACCCATGAAGTTGCTGCCACCCGTCTATTCCTGTTCCGATTACTTCTGGTTAAATGTTGGGAGAAAATGGAATAGGGAAAATAAGGTTTAATATCCATGTTGGCTAAGTTTATTGAAACCAGATCTTGTAGATATGGAGTGTCATACAAACTGTAGAAGATCAACCGAAGTTTCAGTCAACTATTAGACATTTATTGCACCAAAAAGAAAAGAATCTATGATTCACATACGCACACTCAATTCACATCCGATGTCATGAAACCAATTCAAATTGAAAATTAATGTAGTAAATCCTTCTGGTGGAGAATTACAGAGAGTTGCAAATTCATACTTGGATTCAAAACAGTGTCATGTTGCAGCATGAAGCTGCACAAATAGTCCAGTCCTTGCTCAGGCCAGACAACGATGTTATTATCAAGCATGACCTTGGTATCCTTGATTATTTATCAAAATTTATCTGCTGTTTGTGGAGCTATAAAAAGGGTCTCTTTCACCTCTAATTATCTCACATTAATATGTCAATCTGGGAGCGTTTGGTTATTACAAAGAGTGACTCAATCCGAGGCTATTTGTCAGAGTAATGCTAGTAGTACAGCGTTCTACAAAAATACAAGAGTAAACGGATGCTTGCCTATAACTAAATTACTTCAAATGACTAAAGCACAACGCTTAAAACTAGGCAACTGATCAGTCAAGGGTTCGGTGACGATAACCCATCCCTTTGGAAACTGACAGAAAGGAAATAAAAGCAAGGAAAATCACACATTCAGAAAACCAAGTAACTTACCAGTCAAGGGTTCGGCAGCAATAGCCCATCCCTTTGGAAACTGATGGAAAGGAAATTAGAGCATGGATCACGGGTCTGGGAGCGAGGCAGTGAATGCCGAAGCTCACTACAGCCTTGGATCGTCTCTCACACCAAAATAACAAATGCAAGTAAATGGAACGACAAATAGCAAAATGGAACAACAAATAAAGAATTGAACGGAAAATCTGAAATGGAACAACAATAATAAAATGGAACAGCAATCGAACAACTAAGTCTCGCGAGTCATAACCAAACTTAATCTATTAACCCAAATGCACTCTTCACAATCAAATATCAATCTCTCACTCTTAAAGCAAATCAAGCAGAATTCACTAATGGAACAACACTAACTATTGATAAATTATGGAACAGCACCAGTAGATCATACACACGTAACACACTGGAATAGTAATATGATCAATATTAATTTAACAGCATTATTTCTGAATACGACTTCGAATGAATCTATGACGTAAATGTTCAGTACAAGAGCTCTGTAACGAGACAGTAATAATATTCGGCCAAGACTAATAATCATTCAATCAACTCTGAAAGGATCAGTAATATAATGCAGAGTCAATACACAATTCTATCTGTAAAAACCTTAATGAATTAATCTTTAACAGAGCATGTAATGGCGATTCATAAAGCATATCAGATTACCAGATAACAACAATAAGCAAACCACGCAGAAATCAATTTGTAGTGGTACAGAAGCAAGTGTCCTCCGGGGCCGGGCCCTTAGCCTCAAGGGTACACCGCTTTGAGTTAATCCAGATGCAGAGATACGGTAATCACCAAGTTTATATTAACACATAAGAAAAAAGTACAATGAACTAGTTCTTAACGAGACTCGATGATCAAAGTTGATCTTTTACAGAAAATTACATAAAAGTATATATGTCCCCTTTGGTTAACAGTGTTGTCCCCTTATATAAAGGTGACGACGGAGATGTCTAAGTAACAAAATAAATAAAGCAGCGATCCCTCAGGATCAAAGATCCTAAGGGATTCGCCAAACTATCAATCCTTAATCTTTTCTTTTCTTTTCTGCCGAGCTGGTGTCTTCTCCTCCTTTTCCGGGCCGATTTGCTCTGATCTGCTTAGCCTTGTTTGCATTCGGTTTCCCTTCAAAGGGATAGCAGTTATCTCGTCTTTATCTTTTCCTTCGGAACGACAACTCTTCATTTTCACCCTTTCCTGCACAGAAGAATAACAATTATCAGTGATTAAGTCTTTCATATAATTCACATGTTTTTATATAATTCTTTATTGTTTTCCAGATTCATAATGCAAAAAGGTTTACAAATTCTACTGAAAATCTATTGAAATGATCATCAAAAGCATACCTTTTTGGTACTCCACACACCCCCCTGCTAACCCTGTTTCATGCCCTCATGAAAACATTGTAGTTGACATGCAAGGCAGTGAGAGAATAGGCTGGAGAAGGAATCTCATGCGAAGGCCTACAGCCATGATGAGTGACTAGATAGTCAAAGAACTGACCTGTTTGACCCTCAGGCATCTCATACAGAGCTTGATATCCGGGTGCAGGGTGCCAAATAATTGGACTGCGAAATCTATATCCTAACCAGGATGGCCCTGCTTTCAAAATGCTCTCGCCATAGAGGTTCAAACGGTTGGCAGCTAATTCAAAATTCTCATACTTAAACGGTTCCCTGAACTGGATGTTTGGATTAGAGATTCGGTACCGAAATTTGGCTGCATCAATGGCGAGGTCTTTGATGGAAAGAAAATACTCTAAAATTTGTCAAATGAGTGCCTCATGCATAGGTCCTAACGTTTCAATGACACCCGGAGTTCTCATAAGGTTTCTATGTGCTTTCCATAACCGCACTGGGTCCCTAGGTTCAGGCCTTACCCATAAGTCTAGGCCATTTTCCTGCCTCTGGAAAGTGTTATAGGCTTTGAGCCATTTAATCTGATTAACCCCGAATGAGATGAATGCTTGCAACTGAATGTCCCCAACAAAAGGACCAAGGTTCAACTCAGTTTCCTGATCTAGCACGAGGTTATGCAAATAAAATTCACACAACAATCTCTGGACCTTCACCCCATAATGTTTACAATAGTCTATAAAGTCATTGACAGTGTTGATTTGTATAGGGGCACCTGCTTTAATAGCTTTTATCTTTAATGTAAATATCGTTCTAGTAAAAACAAAGCATAGTTTTTGGCAGGGGCCCTACATGCTAAAACGTCATTGTATAAAGAACACAAGGTATCCATCTACTTGATAACAGTATCTAGCCTACGGGTTACCTTTGCAGCTTTCTCTTGTTCCTTTCGCCACCCTTCAAAGGCCTGGCTTTCGGATTGATTGACGTTCCTTAGTTGCTGCTGTAACTCTTCATATTTCTCACGGGGGACCGTTTGCTCTCTAAGTTGTTCAGCTTCTTGCTGGGCTTGCTTCATCATCTTATGCAAGGTTCTTGTCTTCGGATCTTTTTTCCATAGGTCAGTGGAGGCCGGGAGTTTTACCTGAACTTTCTTATTACGCTGTTTGGAGTTCAGAACCCTTATTACCCCTGAGGGTGGTGCCTCTGTCTGGATTTCCTTGTTCTCCTTTTCTTTTTTAACACGAATATCAGCTTGCTGTTGTTCCTTTTCAAATGGAACAACAGTCTGTTCCTCAACATCATTTGGAACAACAGTCTATTCTTCAGCAGGGTTTGGAACAGCAGGGCGATCGTTGGTCCTTCGCCTTTTTTCCTTGCGGGATTTTACTGCAATGGCCCTCTTTTTCTTCCCTGCGGTCTTCCTTACCTTCTGGTTTGCTTTCAGAATTCTAATTTGCTGTCGGAGCTGGGCTATTGTATTCAATAATTTCTGTCGTTCCTTTCGCAATTTCTTAATTTCCAGCATTTCATTAGAAGGGACAGCAGGCTGTCTACTGCGGTCTGGACTAGTCTCTGGATCTTTCTCCTGGGGTGCTTCCTCACTGTTCTGCTCTGGCTGTTCTGGGGTAGGAACCTTAGCTGGTCCCATCTCTTCCTGGACAACTGCTTGTTCTGCTCCTACTCCCTCCGGAATTTCCTCTGGTGACTTGGGAACAGATTGTTCCCATTCAGTATCTCTTATCTCTGCTTCATCAGGCAGCTTTCCTTCTTCTGCCTCTACTGCATGTGATTTTTCAGATGCATTTTCTTCTTGGGGTTTGTCGTGGAGGTTTGCTGGACTGGAAGGTTGGCCACACTCACCCATATTGGCCAAAACTGCGGCCAATTCGTCTTCTCCCACTGGGTCTTGTGTTGGGCTACCTTCCTGCTGTCCCATTTCCTCCTCCTGCTTGGATTGCTCAGTTTCTTCCTCGGAATGCTCATCTTCTATTTCTGTCTCCGAATGCTCAGCTGCTTCCTCATTTTCTTCTTCGGAGTGCTCGGCCCTCTCTTCAGATTGTTCAGCCTCCTTTTCAGACTGTTCTATCTCTACTTCTAGTTGTGAGGGTTGCTCGTCCTCAATTACCACTGGCTGGCTGGTGCTTTCCTGAAGCTTTTCTAGCCTTCCTCTTATTCGAGCTAATCGAGCTGATTTTCTGGGCCTTTCTAGCTGTTTGGGTGTATCGGTGGCATGCTTACGCTTTGCCGATTTCTGGTGTATTTCTGGTGGTTTAGATGCACTAGCAACATGTTTTTGTTTTACCAATTCTCTGCGTTTTTCCGGATGTTCTGGTGTGCTTGTAGAATGTTTACGTTTTGGGGATGGTGCTGTCACTCCCCCCTCAATCATTGCAATCAGTTCATCCCAGCTGCTCTGCTGCTGGGTAAGACTATGACTAACTACTAATCGAATTAGTCCATGGTGACTGACGACTGACTCTACATGCTGTGCCTTTTTTAGGCTTCGTGCAGCATCATGCAGTAATGAATTCAGAAGTGCAGGTAGATTTACAGAGCATTTTTGTTTTAAAACAGCTAAGAGTTTAAGATGTCGTGGCCTTACCACGTCTTTCCTCCCCTCGCAGGTAATGTAACTCTGAACTGTCTTTGCTAATTCGATCCAGGGTTCTCCAAGGGTTGCTGGTAGAACTCCCTTCCCCTTGTTTGTCAAGCTCTGTCCTCCGTCCTGGAAAATTTCGATGATCTTCTGTAATCTTTCTTTCTTTAGTGTCCATACTGGTACGGTGGCTGGTAGTCCCGAGACTTCTGCAATTATATCGTCGGTGACCGCTATCCGCTTCCCCCTTACTGTGGAGTGGTTCTCCTGCAGGTTCTGCAAAAATTCCATCACTACTGTTTCATTAGATTCCTGCAGGCGACTGAGATAATTCAGCCACCCTGCTCTTTCCAGGATCTCCCGGGCAGCAGCGGAGACTGTCAACTTCTGAGGTTCGCTTCTAATTTCCCTTCCTCCGATGGTTTCACTGTAGATCCTTAATGGAATAGCAACTGCTTGTGCTGTTTGAAACACAGAGAGGGTGCTAATCGCAAGCTTCGGAAAAAAACACAGAGTATGCAACAGAAATGGATTATGAACAGCAACTTGCATAAAAATAGAAATGTCATGCCGTTAAGCCATGCCATACCGTCATACGCTATCTTTCCCGAATAGTGAGCTGACACGTAGTTCCGGGAATAATGAGGTTAACCTCCCCCCCGCAATGTGATAGGCTGTCCCAGCCGTCAAATAAAGGAGAAACACCCTATCTGCAACCAAGTCATAAAGGAATAGCGTATGAAATTATGCCATGTTTAGAAAGACAACGAATTACCGAAATCGAGGCAGAGAGTTGATCGCATATTACGTAAGAGGCTGCTGTGATATAATATGAGGCTGGGGGATAGGACGTCTGTCGTACTTGCCAAATCTCAAGTGGTCATTGTCACTTCCTTTGCCATGATTGGTGGTAATAAATGTTCATGCGATGTATAAATCAGGAAATAATATATGATTAGTTCCTTAGGATATAAGAAACAAAAGAGTATTAGTATCTTACCCATTAGAATAACCAATGTGACTTCAATACCATTAACAGTGCTCTGCTGCCGACAGGTGTCCATAACCTTGGCAGAGTTGTTTTTTTTTTCACCCCTGGAACCATGATCCTTTGTGTATACTTAGGAATGTTGTTATGTCAAAATGTAGACCATTATGTTGGCTTGATGACCAGTTAACCATAATGCCATTCACGAGGAAGGAGTGAAACGTGGACAGGCCGGCTCGTGATGAGACCTCCTGTTCCAAGGTTCGATTTTTTGATATACCTTTTGGACCATATCCCTAGTGTGGTGGCCATAGTGGGAATGCCACTTCACTTTTATCCTCATGATCATGGTAGGCTGGCTCTTGATGAGACCCCCTATCCTACATTTGACATCTCATAAATCATGTTCACGCACATTTTTCTTTTTCATAGAGTCTTTTCCTTATTTATACACAAAGGGTGGTTCAACACTCCTTAAGAGTAGGAATGGTGGAAGAAGTCTTATCATCTCAATAGGAAGATATAAGCCCATTGCTCTTATTCCTAAATAATAATCAAAGAGAGTTAAAGGGATCAGCATGATAAAGATAACCAATCAGAGCAAAATTAGTAAAACAATGACAACAAAAGATAAGAAATAAGTATATCCTTCCTTTTGTCCTCTTACTAATGCAGAGCCTTATAAATATAGTGATTTATGATTTGCGGATTTCGGTATGTTGTGATTTTATATTCATTGCATAAGTGCATAGCTGTATTTTAAAGACTTGAAAGAATATGGGCAAGAAGCATCCTCTTATTGAGATCAGAAAAAGGAGTAAGCTGTTTCACAAGGAGAGCAAAAGTATGCTAGCGGTGTTCCTCTTGGAAAAAGACGAAGAATGCAAATGCAAATGCCGTTCCTTTTAAAAAAAGGAACAACAAAAATAAAAAAATGCTATGAAAAACACTCAAAATGCCGTTCCTTTGAAAAAGGAACAGCAGCGACCAAAAGTGTTGTTCCTTCGGAAAAGGAACAGCAAAAGAGGCAAAAATGCCGTTCCTTTGGAAAAGGAACAACAGAAATCAAAATATGCTGTGCCTTTAGAAAAGGGACAGCAAACACACCGCAGCGCCGTTCCTTTTGAAAAAGGAACAACAAAAATCCAAAATGCTGTTCCTTTAGAAAAGGAACAGCAGAACAAGCAAAGCCGTTCCTTTTGGAAAAGGAACAACAGAAATCAAAGATGCTGTTCCTTTGGAAAAGGAACAGCAAAAAATCAAAAATGCTGTTCCTTTGGAAAAGGAACAACAGAAAATCAAAGATGCTGTTCCTTTGAAAAAGGAACAACAAAAATCGAAAGTGCTGTTCCTTTTGAAAAGGAACAGCAGAAATCAGAAAATCAAGAATGCTGTTCCTTTTGAAAAGGAACAGCAGAAAATCCAGAATGCTGTTCCTTTTGAAAAGGAACAACAAAACACGCAAACGTCGTTCTTTTAGAAACGGAATGGCAAAAATCAAAATTTTGAGAAAGCAAAAATCATTGAGTTCAAACATATATACAAGAACGTCTTGAAAAAAAAAAGCTTATGTACAAACTGTAAAGAAAAGAATGAATTCCTTAATGAATTACAGGTGAGGAAGATTTCTCTTCCTCTCCTAAAATCTCCATATCAGTGTCTCGACGTAGCTGCTGGCAGAAGGACTCCTGAGTAAGTGGTTTGCGATAGAGACGAACTCGGTGGCCGTTCACTTTGAAGGTGTATCCAGAACCGTCAATGGTGATTAACGTGATGGTCCCATTGTCATGCACCTTCTGGATTTCATATGGTCCCAACCAACGAGTCTGGAGTTTCCCAGGGAAGTCCTGAAATCGAGAGTCGTATAACAGAGCCCAGTCTCCCTCGTGAAAGACTTTGTTTTTGATGAGCGCATCATGCCATTTAGCCCGCTGCTGTTGAATTAGTGCTGTATTTTGTAGTGCAGAGAGTCTAATTTCGTCCAATTCGTTGATCTGCTGTAGTCGATTAATTTGTGCCTCGCTTAGATCTAGGCCAACTTCCTGTGCGGTTCGTAAGGTCTGGATTTCAAATTCTATGGGAAAAATAGGCTGTTTTCCAAACACTAATTGATAAGGTGAGTAACCAGTGGTGCTTCTCCATGTTGTTCTGTAAGCCCACAGTGCTTCAGGTAGTCTAGCAGCCCAATCACGCCTATGTGACGCAATAGTTTTCGTTAGGATTGATTCTATTATCTTATTGCTGCTTTCTACCTGCCCATTCGCCTGTGGGTGATATGGAGTAGTAATTTTATGCTGGACGTGATAATTATTGAGTGTTGCAGCTAATTTATTTCCAACAAATTGTGGTCCTCCATCTGTAATTATTTCCCTTGGAAGGCCATAACGTACAAATAGATGGAACAGGAACTGTATTACAGAATCCTCTGTGGCTCTTGGCAATGCTTCTGCCTCAACCCATTTGGTGACATATTCTGTTGCCACCAAGATATATGTTTTCTGATTTGATGATGGGTTGATGGGGCCAACGAAATCAAGAGCCCATCGCTCGAATGGTTTAATGACTAATTGTGGCTTCAGAGGCATCTCATCAGCTTGACCAGGTCGTCCTGCTCGCTGGCAGCTGTCACAGGCTTGGACAAATTTCTTTGCATCTTTGAAAATCGTGGGCCAGTAGTATCCTGTCTGCAATACTTTATGTCTAGTTCTACGCTCAGCAAAGTGTCCACCACACGGTCCATCATGACAGGCTTTTAGGATGTCAAAGATTTCATCTTCTCGAACACATCTCCTGATATGCACGTCTACCCCGGTGTGAAACAAATAGCCCCCAATCCACGAAGATCGAGTACTCTTCTGAACAATCTGCTTGCGCTCATTAGGGGTTAAGTGTTTTGGTAGCTTACCTACTGCAAGGTAATTGGCAACATCAGCATACCAGGGTGTTTGAACAGCAACAACAAACAGGTGCTCATTTGGAAATTGATCTTCAACTGCTGCTGCATCGATTGGCTTTGGTATTCTTGAGAGAAAATCGGCTACAGGGTTTTCTTTGCCAGGCCGGTCCTTGATTGTGATGTCGAATTCCTGCAATAAAATCAACCATCTAGTTACTCTAGCATTTGTGACAGGCTTATTTGCTAAATATTTGATGGCAGAATGATCTGTATATAAAATAACAGGATAGCCTGTAATATAATGTCTAAACTTATTGACAGCATGTATCACAGCTAGGAATTCTTTTTCAGTAACAGTGTAATTTAATTCAGCAGGGGATAAATTTTTGCTGATGTAATAGATGGCATATGGTTTTTTTATCCTCTTCCTGCCCAAGGACTGCGCCAATGGCTGTATCTGAGGCATCAGATGATATCTGGAATGGTAAATCCCAGTTTGGTCCTCGAAGGACTGGGGCTGTAGATACGAGCTTCTTTAGATCCTCGAAAGCATGGTCACATTTTTCTGTCCAAAGAAAATCAACGTTACCAGTTAGTGCATATAAAGGTGCAGCAATGTGTGAATAATGTTCTATAAATCGTCTATAATAACCAGAAAATCCAAGAAAGCTTCGTACCTCTGTTTGAGTAGTAGGAGTGGGAATAAGCAAAAGTATTTGAATTTTAGCTGGGTCTACCTGAATGCCGGCTGCTGAAACATAGTGTCCTAGGATAAGTCCTTCAGTCATCATCATGTAGCATTTTTCGTGGCTTAAACAAAGCCTGGTAGCAATGCAGCGCTGTAGGACTTTTTCTAGGGTGTCTAGTGCTGGATCAAAATCATCTCCATATGGTGTAAAATCATCCATATATACTTCAAGTCCATCATTTATTAAATCTGCAAAAATGCTAAGGATAGCCCTTTGGAATGTGGCAGGAGCATTACATAGGCCAAAGGGTAGAACCCGATAGGAAAATGTTCCCCAAAGACAAGTAAAAGTAGTTTTGTCCTGGTATTCAGGGGCAATCTGAATCTGATTGTATCCATTGAAGCCATCCAGGAAAGAAAAGAATTTCTTTCCTGCTAAAGTATCTAATACTTGGTCTATGAATGGGAGAGGAAAATGATCTTTTTGTGTTGCTTTATTTAGTTCCCTGTAATCCACACAAATTCTCCATTTTCCATTCTTTTTTGGTACCACCACAAGCGGAGAGACCCATTTACTATCAGAAATAGGATAGATAAAATTGACATCTAAAAGTTTCTGAAGTTCAGCTTTTACCACATCCTTTAGATGAGGATTAAGTCTTCTTTGCGGCTGACGAACAGGTCTGGCATCTTTTTCTATATAAATGTGGTGTGTACATAATTGGGGATCAATTCCTTTCATATCAGGGTAATCCCATGCAAATGCTTCTTGATATTTTGTTAATAGATGGATGAGCTTTGTTTCTTGTTCAGGTGTGAGGTTGGCATTAATGTTTAAAGTTTTTCCCGGTTCAATTTCCACAATTTTACTATTTGTAACAGAAGTAACGGGTATCGTTTGGTCATGTGTATCTTTCAGAGGATCTTCTTCTAATTCATTATCAAATGCTGCTTCTATCATGTGACACTGTGCGCGGGATCTAGATTCAGTTTGACTGATAAAATTATTAATGGCATCATCTTCTGTTTGATCTTTAAAATCAAGTGCCTCTTGTATAGTCAATGGAGATCTAATGTTATCAGTAAGGTATGATACAGGGTGTTTATTAGTTTTGATTACTGTGACACTTGGCTGCGCTGGAGGATATAAAACTAAATTTTTGATATTCGGTCCTCTGGTTATAATCATATTTCCCTGCCGGCAGCCAATGTAAGCATCGGCAGTGGCGAGCCAAGGTCTACCTAGAATTAGCGGGTGTCCATCAAGTCGGGTTTTTGGATTGATTATCAGGAAATCGGTTGGATATTCCCAGGAGTCTACAGAGACCATGACATCATGTAGAGTCCCCTCTAGTCTCACCACAGATCGGTCAGCTAATTCTAACAGAGTAGAAGTGGGTTCTACAGATGTAATGCCAAGCTTTTGGCAAGTAGCGGTTGTTAAAATATTAATTGCAGCTCCTAGATCGACTAAGGCATTAGACAGAGTCTGACCATAAATTTGAACAGTTACAATTGGATTTCCTGGGTCTTCATATTTAATAGGTGTTTCTTTCCCGGACAGTAAATCAGATAAAGTACCGACTACTTGGACCCTTGGATTAGTTGTTATATTCCTCCTCGGTTTCTTGATGCACAATTCTTTGATAGTTTTTGCATATATAGGAATGTCTTGAATGGCTTGGAGGAATGGGATTTTTATGTACAGATTTTGTAATTCTCCCAGAATGTCAAAGTTGGGATATTGTATGGGTTGAGGTATGACTAATCGTTCTGGGAATGGAGGAGAGGATGTGGTTGCCTGATTATAAGTCTGCTGCTTGTTTACATCCTCTTGTTGTGACTGTTGTTCTCTAGGTAACTGATCTTCAATATGAACTGTTTTATCTCCCTCAGTTCCAATTATACGTCCAGATCTTAACTGAAGATCATTGCACTCCCTCAGGTCGGGTCCTATTTCTGGTGATTCGATGATTTGGAGAAATTGGACCGGTCTGTTATTTGGATTGGGATTGGGTTGAGCTGGGAGTTGCGGTCTTAAATTAGACTGGGGATTTTGTTGTAAGGCTGGCAGAGTAGGTTGAGGGAGCAGAATAGTTCATGCTGGCTGGTGCATCGGTCTTTGCCAGTTTGTCTGCCAGGGTGAACTTTGTGAAGTAGGGGGAGTCCATTGTGGAGGATATGGGCCATTTTGCCAATATGGTGGAGTGTAAGGAAAATTCGGCCAACCAGATTGGCTTGTCTGATTCAGCCATGGGTTTGAAGAAGGAAACGATTGTGGTGACCAGTTTGAAAATGGGGGTTGAGACTGGTTTTGCCACATACCATATTGTTGAGCATTATACTGTGGAGGCTGAAAAGAAGAGGTTGGGTCTGGAAACATACCAGATTGTCTCGGCTGCCACTGGCGACGCTGGTTGATCAAGTACACCGATTCTGGTTCTTCTTCTGCTTCCTTATATACCGCTTTCAATCCAGGAAGTGAGGGGCAGCTCTCTGTAAGGTGATATTTTGTACAGATGGCGCATGTTTGAACTGTATCCAACGGACATTCTTTGTGGCTATGTTTTTTCCTGCATCGGGGACAGAAGATCGCCAAATTCTGTTCTGCCTCCATCTGCTTCTGTCTAGCCTGCACAATATCAAGTTGTGTAGTTAGTGTCCCCAGAATATCAGTTTTAAAATTTTCTAATAAATTTCCAATTTCTACACGTGTTACTCCTTTTGTTGATACTTTTTTATCTCTTGCAAACCGATCATATTCTGCCGGTTTTATTCTTGTGCTGCCTCTCGAACTCCTGATACATAAGTCAATGATGTCAGCAAAATTCTCTTGATAAATATCCCCTTTTCCCATGATGTTTAATGTTTCTATCCATTGTTCCTTCATACTCCTTATCAATGCAGTTTTTAATACATTATCAGGTAAAGGTAGTGATGCATAAGGGGATCTTTGTAGATTGTACTGAAGAATATGTGGACCTACAATAATCCTGATATTTCTTTAGGAAGGATTCTTTCATTTGATCCCAATTGTTGATAACCCCACCACATAGTCCCATGAACCATCTTAAAGCAGCCCCTTTTAATGTAGAGGGAAATAGTTTCAATTTCTGGGGATCGGTGGTGTAATCATATCCCCTGCATAACACATCGAATTCGAATAAAAATGCATCCGGATCTTCTGATGTGAGACCATGAAAGGTAGGGATATGCTGAAGAGGAATAGCTTTCATGGGCGCATTTGCTGCAGAATCCACTATAGGATATTGTAATGTATAGGTTTGAGCATTTGGTTGATTCTGAGCCATATGATCGAATATATGCCAATAACCTTTTGGGATATCTAGGAGGGTACTCCTAGGTTGAGAGGGAACGGTTTTGAAAGGGGTAGTTTTAATAGCACTTCCTTTATCTGGGATAATGAGAATACCTGATGTCTGAGGAGATTGGATTCCTTCAACAATGATTTTTGCAGCACTCCCCTTATCTGGGCTATTTAATGGCTGATTTGTTTCAATAGGAGATTTTGGTTCCTCAGTTTCCCCTGTTTCTCCTTCTCCTTCACAAAAGTTGCTGAAATTCCCTTCCTGCAATAGTTCTGGAGTAGAATTTTCAATTTCTTGAAAGTCCTGCTCTTCAGTTTGACTATGCACCTCAGCAAAGGCTACAGATGGTGATCCTGTGGCCTGAAGGGAACTAGTAGGCTGTTTAGAAATGATTTTCCTAGGGCCTACTGATGGCTGAGATTCTGTTTTCCTATAGATTTCGTCTATGAAGGTCGTCCGGCCAAGGGTCACCGGCCCCTTAGCTTTTTCGGGTTTGGATGGAGGTTTGATATTCTTTTCTGGTTTTTTCTGCTTAGTCATGCACTCAAATAAACTACCAAATTCTATTCAAACAAAGTAAAAACAAATCTGTTAGGAAAGCGGAAAGTGGAGCAGGGCTTTTACATGCTCCGCACGCAGGTTCTTACCTTCCGTTTTTAAGATCCAACTCTCCCCTAGCAGGTTCGTACACTACTCTGAAAAAAACAAATGGCTACACTCTTTCCCCGGCAACGGCGCCAAAATGTAGAGCTATAAAAAGGGTCTCTTTCACCTCTAATTATCTCACATTAATATGTCAATCCGGGAGCGTTTGGTTATTACAAAGAGTGACTCAATCCGAGGCTATTTGTCAGAGTAATGCTAGTAGTACAGCGTTCTACAAAAATACAAGAGTAAACGGATGCTTGCCTATAACTAAATTACTTCAAATGACTAAAGCACACACTCTTAAAACTAGGCAACTGATCAGTCAAGGGTTTGGTGACGATAACCCATCCCTTTGGAAACTGACAGAAAGGAAATAAAAGCAAGGAAAATCACACATTCAGAAAACCAAGTAACTTACCAGTCAAGGGTTCGGCAGCAATAGCCCATCCCTTTGGAAACTGATGGAAAGGAAATTAGAGCATGGATCACGGGTCTGGGAGCGAGGCAGTGAATGTCGAAGCTCACTACAGCCTTGGATCGTCTCTCACACCAAAATAACAAATGCAAGTAAATGGAACGACAAATAGCAAAATGGAACAGCAAATAAAGAATTGAACGGCAAATCTGAAATGGAACAACAATAATAAAATGGAACAGCAATCGAACAACTAAGTCTCGCGAGTCATAACCAAACTTAATCTATTAACCCAAATGCACTCTTCACAATCAAATATCAATCTCTCACTCTTAAAGCAAATCAAGCAGAATTCACTAATGGAACAACACTAACTATTGATAAATTATGGAACAGCACCAATAGATCATACACACGTAACACACTGGAATAGTAATCTGATCAATCTTAATTTAACAGCATTATTTCTGAATACGACTTCGAATGAATCTATGACGTAAATGTTCAGTACAAGAGCTCTGTAACAAGACAGTAATAATATTCGGCCAAGACTAATAATCATTCAATCAACTCTGAAAGGATCAGTAATATAATGCAGAGTCAATACACAATTCTATCTGTAAAAACCTTAATGAATTAATCTTAACAGAGCATGTAATGGCGATTCATAAAGCATATCAGATTACCAGATAACAACAATAAGCAAACCACGCAGAAATCAAATTGTAGTGGTACAGAAGCAAGTGTCCTCCGGGGCCTGGCCCTTAGCCTCAAGGGTACACTGCTTTGAGTTAATCTAGATGCAGAGATACGGTAATCACCAAGTTTATATTAACACATAAGACAAAAGTACAATGAACCAGTTCTTAACGAGACTCGATGATCAAAGTTGATCTTTTACAGAAAATTACATAAAAGTATATATGTCCCCTTTGGTTAACAGTGTTGTCCCCTTATATAAAGGTGACGGCGGAGATGTCTAAGTAACAAAATAAATAAAGCAACGATCCCTCAGGATCAAAGATCCTGAGGGATTCACCAAACTATCAATCCTTAATCTTTTCTTTTCTTTTCCGCCGAGCTGGTGTCTTCTCCTCCTTTTCCGGGCCGATTTGCTCTGATCTGCTTAGCCTTGTTTTCATTCAGTTTCCCTTCAAAGGGACAACAATTATCTCGTCTTTATCTTTTCCTTCGGAACGTCAACTCTTCGTTTTCACCCTTTCCTACACAGAAGAATAACAATTATCAGTGATTAAGTCTTGCATATAATTCACATGTTTTGTTATAATTCTTTATTGTTTTCCAGATTCATAATGCAAAAAGGTTTACAAATTCTACTGAAAAGCTATTGAAATGATCATCAAAAGCATACCGTTTTGGTACTCCACACTGTTGTATGGGAAACACGGGGCTTATTGTGTAGTAACATTGGCATTTTCAGTTAGAGAAGGGATCAATATCATTTTGATTGGTTTTGTTTCAACTGAAAATCTCCATTTTAAAGATGAATCACTCACTTTTAAGGTTGCAGAAACTCCACAAGAAAGTGCGGAAGAGATAAAAAGCTATGCACGACACAAGTATCCAAAATATGTGTAAAACTGATGGTTGACTGTTTCAGCCACTTTCCGCAGCTGATTCAACTTTCCGCAGCTGGTTCAACTTTCCGCAGCTGTTTTTGTTAAACTCTAGGTTGCAAGTGTCATCAAGCAAAACAAGCCACATGGGTAGCTGGGAAAATGTCAGTATATGGATGGTGTCCTATTCATTTGATCCAATTTGATGAAAAAGACCCCGGTCAAAGGGAAGTACAGTTGTGCGTTATCACTAAGTCGCCACATGTCAAGAAAAAATAATAATTTTGAATCAATGAAATGAATAAGTTATTTGCTCACTTTTCTAAAGGTATTTATTAATTTTGGACTGATGATGAAAGATGAATGGCTAACTTTTTATTCAAGATTTTTAGCTACAGAAACCGTCGACATTCTGCAACTAAAGTCTAATTCCAAAACAGGTATAAATTCTTTTGATTTTCCTTTGAGAACTTGTTTCATTAATACAAATTCTTAGTTTTGTGTGTAAATATCATAACTAGAGAGATTGATCACCTCTCTCCTTTGATAATCTTACATTCCATTGCAGAAGAAGTATTAGTTTTTTTTGCAGGTTCCAGAAGGAAGGACAAATGACTACAAGATAATGGATGATCAACAACAAAGAGGAAATATGCTGATGTAAAATCAGATCTAAGCACTTGAAAAACTTTCAGATATTATTGTCTCCATCACATCCATACTTCATAATAAACCATTCACCTCATTTCACTCCATATTTTCCATTTACATTCACATACACTTTCCATCTCTTTTTGTCCATTCATAACCCACAAATAAAAGCAAGAGGCTCATTCACATGCTTATTGCCCATTGCCATTTCTACTCTCCATTGCCATCTTCCATTTTCATCTTCCATTCCTTGTCATTTTCATTTCGCAAATAAGCCCTGCTTCAATGCAAATTATTGAGTCCATAGTCCTTTGAGTCTAAGTTCTTTGTAAAAACACCTTGAGGCTTGCATGCCTTAATGGAAAGTTCTCATGCTAACAAACAATGGGAATACATTAATGTCCCTTGTTCGTCAGATCTTCTAGGTGACTCGACATCGGCAAAATCATTCGTACCTAGCAAGATGTGTTTGGGCATCTTGACTCTCATTGTCATCAATGGTGAGAGTTCTCGTGTTGACTAGTGGCATCCATTAATGGTCACTAAGTCAACAATTTCCTACTATGTTCGACATCAGAACATCTTTTCACATAGTAGGAATTGTGCCAATGAGTTTTGAAGACATGAAGACTATTATTTTCAGCATTTTGGAGCAGATTCAACGAGTTTTAGTAGAAGCAATAAAAAGTCATCTTAACTCTTTATCCATGACTCCTCTTGTTCAGCCACTTGAAGAAGAATATGATCAGAATTTTGCAGCCACCACACATACAACTCATCCATTCCAAAGGGTAAGTTAAGGTACGTCATTTTCTAACTTTTGACCATATAATTCCATAAAAAGCTAGAATGATAATTGTTGGAAAAACATTTCTCTTCCTCATTTCATAAAATTGTCAATACCTTCAATTGGGGGGGAATACATTCATCTTCATATCTTGCCATGTCTATATCATACTTAGAAGCCCACATATTTCCAACATATATTAACTATTACATTGTTATTATGAGCATACAATGGCTTTTCAAAAAAATGCTTAAAGGATAAATTGGATACAAACAAAATCATGGTTGTCACACAAGAACCAACCATCATGCAATCCAATAAAGATATACTTTGCAAAAATAATCAAAATATCATTATGCAAAGTTCAAAGATCAAAATAGAATGCAAAAAAAAAAAAAAAAAAATTGGTTGTAACACAAGAACCAACCATGTTGCAATTCAAGTAAAACACTTTGCAAAAATATGAAGTTATCAAATGATATCATGCAAAGTTAAGCCAAAGCTCAAGGATCAAAAGAGTTAATGTAATATATATTGCATGAGGACATGCAATAGCTTCAGTTAGGGGGTATGTTAAGTCTTGAAAATGTCATTAATTTCCATTACACTTTCACTATTATGTCCATTATATCACCTCCATTTCACTACTATGTCACCACATTCATCCCACTCTCATTATCATTGGGCCACATTTATGTTTTTCCAATCTTTATTAATTCTAAGCCTTTTAAGTGAATTTGTGGTTAAAAATTAGAAAATAATGTGCATATGCTTATACCTAACAAATGGGTTGAGATTGTTGACATGTGTAGGTTGAAAGGAGGCTTCTAGAAGACCCTTATGTGGCATTCTAAGGCCAAATTCGAATTTGAGTGGAAAGAATCATGGGATCATGAGGATATGTGTAACATCTCTTAATTATATTGTAACTCTAAGAAGACATGTGTCTTATCAGTTCCTATTTTGATTAGGACTCTAGAGGTAGAGGGAGAGATTCATGGACTCTCATTAATGAGTTAGCTTCTCATTTTTTTTTGTATAAATAGGAGATCTCTTTCCTTCATTTGTTAGTGTTTTAGCTTGTAAGTCTTAGCTTGTTAGTTTTTAAGCTTGTTAGCTTGTGAGATGGCTTTGGAAAGCTTTGGAGAGCTTTGTTGTACTTTGTAATTTTGAAGAATTTGAATAAATCTTTGATGTTCTCAACATGGAAGGAGATGTGAAGTAGATGTCATGGAGCATATTAGAATGTAAGGTAGAGTAGATTTCATTTTGTAATTTTGCTTTGATTTCATTATATTATTTGATAGCCTTCAAGTTTGATAAATTAGATTTTCCATTCATGCAATTTTAATTCATGTAAGTGTGTTCAACCGGTTGATTGTAGATTAGTTTTTCTTTACATGTTTTTGCATCAAATAGTGACATGAGATTTACCTCTCTGCTGACTTTGTTTTTTTAGCTTTTCAATTTCAGTTATGCTTTGATTTCAATCTTATTCATTTGCTTTGTTAGTTAGTTTAGATATCAGATTGCTCAAGTTATTGATGATTACCTCCGAAAGCCATAGCGAGACTAACTGGCGAGGGGTCAGACTATGAATTGATGTGATTTGATTTTAAGTTTACTTTTCTGCAATTAGATATCAGATTGCTCAAGTTGTTGATGATTACCTCTGAAAGCCATAGCGAGACTAACTGGCGAGGGGTCAAACTATGAATTGATGTGATTTGATTTTAAGTTTACTTTTCTACAATTAGATATAAGATTGCTCAAGTTGTTGATGATTACCTTCGAAAGCCATAGCGAGACTAACTGGCGAGGGGTCAGACTATGAATTGATGTGATCTGATTTTAGTTTTACTTTTCTGCAATTAGATATTAAATTGCTCATATCATTGACGGTTACCTCCGAAATCCATAGTGGGACTACTGGCGAGGGATCAAATTATGAATGTGTAATTTGATTTTAGTTTTACTTTCCTTGCAATTTTTTATTTCTTTGAGTGCAATAGCTTAACTTTTATTTCCATATTTAGACAAACAGCAGAGACAATGATTTCATGATCAGTGTTTCATCTTTTGCTTGATTAAAGTAGCTGCATACTTACACTTTTGTTTAAATACTAATTCCATCAATAACATGTTTTAAGATCTTTTGAAGTGCTAAGTTTTGGAAGTTAACATTAGGGACATAGACCTTGTCTTGAAATCTACATCCATACTTGACCTTTAAAAGTATTCTTAAGACCTTAGAATAGAATTTCCATTTGCATTAGATACTTTAGGAGATCAACAAGAACAAAACCCCAAAACAAAATAAAATCTATAAAACAATGAAGTAAGAAAAAGGTTAACTAAGCACATATGGTGCACCACACTTCATCAGTTTACGATACCCGGACTGATAATTTATGTAGAGCAATTTAAGACGTTAAATTGACTAGACAGCCCCGATGGTTAACAAGGT
The DNA here is from genome assembly GCA_031772625.1 of Pinus tabuliformis. NCBI lineage: Eukaryota > Viridiplantae > Streptophyta > Pinopsida > Pinales > Pinaceae > Pinus > Pinus tabuliformis. Next base: position 272,020,932 of record CM062813.1, read on the forward strand.
TAGTTCTTTGGAAATTGTCAAGAAGGTCAGAGCGGGATGATGCAAGGTCAGTGCGTAGCAAGGCCCGCACTGATGGAGATGGGAGGGAGGCATCGTTTGACAGGTCAGCTCATCGCAGAAACCTTGAGAACGTAGAATAATCTAATGAGAAATGTGTTGGGCAGGTAAGTGAAAAATATGACCCCTCGACTGTCATGCAGTCCAATGACAGACTGACACATGGAAACCAAATGACGTGGTTTGGTCTATTCTTGAGAGGCGATATCTTGTAATATGGGGTTTAGATTGAAGTAAAATTTATATCACTAGATTCGTCTTGAATATATGAATGCAATAGTGATGGTTATATCTGTGAGCATAGTGGAGTTGGAAAAAATAAAAAATTTTATACCCCATTTTCATAACAACACCTTGAATATTGGGTATGCATAGTGACAACCTCTTACTCTAGGTATTGGGTGAAGGGTGCTATTATAAAAATGGTCCTGCCAGTTGATTCCTCCACTTTTTCCACTCTAAAAGCATCAATATGGATGGAAAATAATATTATGATCAAATCCAAATCTTGTAAGTCTAGATGTCATAACCAAAAACTCATAATGACCTTCATGTTTTCTAAAGGTTGTTTCTGACCTCATTTTGATTTGATATTATCCAAAATAGAGATCCATTTAGTAAATAATGTTTCTCCATGAAATTCATCTAATAATTCACCAATGATAGGAATACCAAACTTATCTTTGATCACCATTTGGTTGAGTTGTCTGTAATCTTGACACATATTCCACAAACCATTCTTTTTTATAACCATCACCATTTTTGAAGAGAAAACACTATGGATAGGTTAAATGATGTTAACCTCTAGCATTTCTTGACCCATGTGCTCAATACCACTATTCTATGCATATGGATACTAGTAAAACCTAATGTTAGGTGGTAAAATTATAGGTATAAATTGAATTGCATTCTCACGATCTCAAGCAGGTGGATTATCATCAAGAATCTCTCCAAATACCTTGTAATGATTGTTGGTAACTTTTTGGAGATCCATCGGAGCAAAGGCTATATATGTTTGAACATCTAATGAACATGGTTGTGTACCTTTTTTTTGTTGCAATTTTACATGCTATTAGAGCTTATCACATTACAAGGTTTCTCTTGGATACCTTTGAGCTCAATTTCCTTTCCTTCTAAGGAAAATATCTTGAAAATTAAAGGCCACTATTCCCAATGATTGTAACACTTGGACACCTAATACAACATCAACACTAATAATCTGGATTAAAATCTTGGAGCTATCCAGTAAATACTCCCCCATATTCATCTTAATAATATGGCATCTCCTTGAATAATTAATGGTACCTCCATCTTCAATATTACTTGAAATTCTAGTGTTAGATATACAAAGCAATTAAGAAGTTTTTCCAATTTGTAATTGATGAAGTTATGGGAAACACCTGAATCAATCAATATTGTTACCTATTTATTTAGGATATATCCTTCTATCTTGAGGGTTTTTTTAGTATTTATGCCAACCAATGCATGACAAAATATTTTTATTGCTAATGGAAAACCTGTGAGCAATTTAGGAAACCGACGTTTCGGACTAGCTAGGTGAGTCCATCATCAGGGCAATGAGATTAGAATTATGAGAAGAGAGAGTCAAGACATTAAGTTGACATTCTCATCTTCTCAAAATTTAGAGCATTGTTCAATATGTCCCTTCCATGGTGGGACTTAATGGTGTTAAATAGAGAATCCATACAGGCTAGTAGAATTTTTATTGCAAAAATTCTACTAGCCTGTATGGATTCTCTATTTAACATGACAAAATATTGTTGGAGTAGTCTCTTCTAGCTGTAGATCTTGTAATAGTTCCACTTCTTAATCTTCTTCATCTTCACAGTCCATGTAGTGTAATTTCTTCTCACTACATTTATTCCATTTTGTTTTTTCTATCACAATTGGAGCATCGTCCCTTTTCTCTTATTTCATCCATTTGTTGAGGTGCCAACCTTGTTGGTTCAGGAGAGGGTGCATGATTTTCTCTATATTTATTAGTGACTGATTTTTCAATGACCATATTTTTACTTTCAACTCTCCCTTCTAGACTAAAAGCATGGGCTAAATATTTAGGTCCAAAGAGACACACCTCATGTTGGGTACTTTCTTTTAAAGTTCCCATAAATAGGTCTAACAAATTATACTATGAATTCTTGATTATGCTCTATAACTAGACCTTTTTGTCAAAGATTTACCAATTTAATAAATAATCTATTTCTGTTAATATCCCCATAATGTGTATCAATTCCTCCATAAAAATGGACCAATATACAATAGAATCATTTTTCCTTTCACAAATCCATTGATACCACACATTGTGATCTTGTTATAAAAACATGGATGCAATATCTAACCTTCATAAGGCTATGTTGATGTTATCTCTAGTTATGGAAAGGATTCAACATCCTAGGGCCTTGTTTAGATTCCCTCCATGTTTTTAAAGAGGTGGTACTCCTCTTTTCATTCACTCAAATATTCAAAATAACTCAAAGTATAGAAATATGATCATTCAACACATTCACCCGTGAATGGATTAGGTGTTTCAAAGTAAAATAAAATAAAAATATTAGAAATAAATATAATCTAATGACTCATTCCATGGTACACATCCATTCATACTTCACGATAAAAACATATTGAAGAAAATCAACAAATAGAAAATGGAGAAATGGTCCATATATTAAAAGAGCTCTATAGTGATTTCATGTCTTCAAAGATCATAAAGAGTCATTGGAGAATGTTCATGAGATTTGATTGCTCATTTAAAATTATTGAAACCAAAAATGTCATGCACTCTCGAAAGAAACTCTTCACAGAAGTCAAAGAATATTTTTACAAACTTTAAGTTTTGAATAAAGTTAGTGCCTAAATCACTTTACAAAATCCTAATACTTAAGCATAAAAGTAAAGTTGTTCATCCCTAGGGGATTGTGATTGGGATCTCGTGGAGCAAATAATATGAGGTTACCTAGAAGAAAAAGATAAATTATAAACATAGATCTAATTACAAATATATAAGGCAATTCATAAACCTAGATGATAAAAGACCCAAGAGAAAGAAAGGGATTCAATTAAAAGAAAAGGTAAAATACACTCACAAAATTATATAAGGATGATTAGTGGAATAAATCCTCTCTCTTTGAAATATGCTTCTCCTATTCTTTTCTAATCTTTCATTCATCTACACAACTATTCAATGGTTATGCTTTTCCTCCTTTTTTAGTTGAATGAAGATCTATTTTGAAAATATGAAGTTATGAATTTGTCCTCGAAGCTGGGTCCTACTTCACATACTCCAAATTTCCATTTTTTCTATAAATCATTTTCAAAAATATTTTTTTGATAGGCCCAAAGTTGGTCACGATTGTTATTTTAATTTTCTAAGGTGATATCTATAATTTTGTCCCTAGAAATCATCCTCAACGTGTTCTTCATGCTTCTAGGTTTTTGACAAGTTCTCATTTCCCCAAATCAGACATTGAGAACTAAAGTTATGGCATCTGGAGGTTCATTACTCATCTACTATTGATATGCATGAATATGAATCAATAATTGTTGATCTACTCCACATGAATCTTGGCCTTTTGATTTATAAATCCACCCTACTCATCCCACATGCATTATGGGAGGGAATTTATAATGCTTTATAAAGAAATTGACTCTTTATATTATTTATATATGAGGTAGAAAGAGAATGAAATGTTGCATAACTTATGCATAATGTAGTTTATGGTTACTGCCTCATTTCCTAATCATCATGCTGTTTCAATTCCCATTCATTTATTTTGATGCAATGCCTTCCAAGTGTCATTTTGTGATATGCCGAGTTTTCTACCATGTGTCATAAGGATATATTCCAAAGGAGCTTAGGATAAAAATAATATGATAAATAATATAATTCAGAAATGGGGTACATGGGTTTAGAAAAAAAAGAAAAAGTGAAAATGGCTAAGTAATAAGGAAGGATGTGAGGTGTGTGGAGGAAAGGGTTTGTAGAGGAATATGAAGTGGGGTGATGTTTTGCTCAACCTAGAAACTAACTAAGTAAAAAAAAAGGAGAAGAAATGAGGTAATTCCACATGAACTAATACTTGGGAAAATGGAAAATAGAGAAATGAGATGAATAATGGAAATAATGATAAAAAAACAAAGTAATGGGGATATGTGGGAAAAACAGTGATATCTTTACAATATGATCTTTGTTTTTTATTCTCTAAAATGTTGGATGAAGCTAAGACATAGGCCTATCAAATGAGAAGATGCACATGAGCACTTTATTTATTTTTGATGTCTTACCTTTCCTTCTCTTTGTTAAAAAAAAGAAACCACCTTTGTTGGCATTGCGTGAATAAGATATGAAACCTTAAAACTGACTAAAATTTCATTGTTTTAGATTGACTCTATTTGGTGTTGACATGAAAACACATCAACGAGATAGAACTTGGTGTAGACCATGTATTACTCCATCTGAAATATCGATGTTATAGAATCGTTACTATTAAACTTCCTCATATCAATCTTCGTAATGCAATATTTCCTTGGTGCCAATTGAAAGACCTGTTGCTTTGGATCTTGGATTGAGAATTCATGATGTTGCTCTTGTGATTCAATATTTTTGCTTTCAACACCATGATTCTAAACTTATGTTCATGATTTCCTTAAATATCCATATCCCTTTTAGGGAGATCCTTTAATATAATGGTTTGTAATCCTTTTCCTTCTTCCCTAATGGATTTTTGTATATCTTTCTTTAACTTTTGAATTTATTTCTTATTTTCATTCATCGTCTTTTCCATTTCATTTGTTATTTCTCTTTAATTTTTTCTTGAGAAGCTGATAAATCCACCTTTTTCAACATACCACCATCATTTTCATTAAATTTATTCTAATCGGGAGAACCTAAATTTTGATTATGAACAATATTCATGAGTCCTAGATGAGCCTTCATGAGGTTTAATTGGTGTAGCAACTTTCTTTGGAGGCATAATAATAATACTCCTCTTTATCAAAACTTTCAATCAAAAAAAAGAATTGGATCTTCTAATCAAATGTTATGTCACTTGTAAGTTATGTACCTTTAAAACCTTAATTTTGAGAATATCTAAATGTTTGGCCTTTTTCTTGATATATCTCTGATTAATCTAAATTTTGTCTTCTGTACAATTCTACAAGTCTAACCAGAAATTGTTGTGCTTAGTGAAAGTTATGCTATATTTCCTTAAAATTGCTTACTTTTGGCCTCTTCCCAAGAGAAAAATTACACAACATTCCACTTATCTAATTATACAAATACGATTTTAAAATTTTTACCTAAGGAATTTCATTATGTCTCCTTAGATCTCTAAAAATTCGATAACCTAAAGTGTTCCAAAAAAAATTTATAGCAAAAATTCCATGATCACTCATAAATTGATTTCAATATCATTCACAAACCATAACTTCCATAGGGTATATATAAGAAATTAAAGAAAAACAAATTATAATTTTTTTACCAAGCATAACTTGTAATGCCCTATAAATATGCTCAAAATTTCACAATTTGAAACATCCTAGAAAAAATCATAGAGAAAATGTTGAGATGACGCATTTAAAATATATTTTAGGACCAATCACAAACCCTATTTTCCCTAACGTATATCTAAGAAGGTATAGCGAATAAAAATCTAAAGTGTTTACCTAGATGTTCTTTGATATTTGTCTTGAAAACATCTTAAACATCCAAGAAAAAAGGCTATAGAAAAATACCAAGATGATCTGTTCGAAGCAACAAAGCCCTAGGTTTGTACGCTCTAATACCAAATGTTATGAACCTTGCACCTTAGAAATGATAATAAACAAATAGTTACAACTCACTTCAAGGGGGATCCTCCTTTTATAATAAATACAATGTATAAGACACGATTTGATGATACTGAGACTAGGTTTTCTTAGTATATATAAAGGAGACAAAGGATACAATTATCATAAAACAATACAATGAAAGGTTCTAGCCTACATAACGATATAGCAATAGAAATGTAATCACTCAATATCTAGGGGCTTAATAAGGGGTTTTAGGGTTAGCATGGGGCTTATATAGGGATTAACACTTTCCATGCCCTTGGGGGGAGGAGTAGGATAATGGGTGACCATTTTTTGTCATTTATATGCAAAGAATAGATTTGTAAAAAAAATGAGTTTCTAACCATTTCATTATTGTGCAAAATAATGAGAAATCTAATCCATCATTAGGAAATCGTGCGTAAGATGGTATCCCCAACAAATATTGAAAGGAAACTTATTCTTCCTCTTCTTATCGCTGGAGACCCCACCTATGGTCGTTTAGGTTTATTGTAGAAATTAGTCTATAGATTTGCAACTGCTCAGGAAGTTTTAATCAGAATCACAAGACACAAACCTACACTACTACACTACGAACAATAAATTCACAATTTAGAACAAAAATATCATATATGTAAAAATAAATAACACACATGCAACAAGAAGTTTTATCATGGGAAATAAATATGCTAAAAAACGCCATGCCTGCTTGCATTAATCAAATGAATAGAGATGTATTACAATTTCTATGCTTAATTGAGCACACCGTGCAAGTGCATAACCTATCTCTCTGCTCATTGAAGGCCTTTGACCCAAACTTAATAAAATATTTCCTCGACTTGAGCTCCTATATCCTTGCCTTGTTCCTTGAGGAATTAGCTGCTATTATTTAGGAAATTCCTTTAGTTGAATTGTGTAATTCCTTAGGTTGATCATCTGACTACATGCAACACATGTACACTCAAGACTAGTCTACAACTGATGTTACACTACCTTGGAATCTCCACCTCAACTGGGTAACTCAAATTCTTTGCATGCACTAGCTATTTTGGGTTGATTGATCAATTAACTAGATGATCACTGAGTTTGACTAAAGTCCCACTGCTTAACTAACCTTCCACTAGTTCCTCCAAAAGTTGGAACTAGTTTAATTGAAAACAACTTGAGATAACTGACCTTGATTGCTACAAATTAGCAATCACACATGCATAAATGAACTCTAACTCCTCCAAATCGAATTTACTAAGTAAACTGGGTGACACAAGCCATGTCACACAAGTTAACATCATCCAAGTTGTTTGTTGATGTGGAAATTCAAATTTTCTCAATTTAATCAAGGCAAAATCAAATTGAGAATTTCTTGCTGCATTTTTCAACACTCCCTCTTAGAAAGAAAGGGATTATCAACCACCCCTATCCTGCACCTATGGAACTCAAACTTCCCTCTTGACAAGGCCTTTGTAAAAATGTCAGCATCTTGTTCCTCTGTCGGAATGTACTACAACAACATTATCCTCTTATGCACATAATCTTGTAGAAGGTGATGTCAAATATTTATATGCTTGGATTGATTGTGAAAAATAAGATTTTTCAGAGAGCTTTATGCAATTATGATTATCACAGTAGATCATAGTTGGATCCATCATCTGACAAAACAATCCAACAAGCATCTTTCTCATCCAAGTCGCCTCACATGCTGCTTGACTGACAGCCATGTATTCTGCTTCTGTCAAGATAAGTGCCACATATATTTTCTTCTTGTTGTACCAAGAAAACACTGGGACCCAACAGTAAAAATTCCACTTGATGTACTCTTTCGATCAGATGGATTCCCCACCCAATCTACATCTCTCAAGCCACATTGCTTCACTCCCTCTGTCCTTCTATACCAAAGTACAAACTAGGTAGTGCCTATGAGGTGTCGTAGAACATGCTTAGATTCCTTCCAAAATAATTTGGTTGGCCTAACCATAACTTGGCTCAATTGGTTGACTACATAGCACATATCTCAGCATGTGTTCACAAGGTACATTAATGAACCTGCCAATTGCTAGTAAACAATAGCATCCACTTCCTCACCTGAAGTGGCATCCTCTTTCCTCCAGTTGGTCGCTAGAGGTGTCTCCATGGGTTTGCAACTATCCATGCAGAACCTTTGAAGTATCTCATTGGCATACTTTCCCTAAGAGACAAACAATTCCCCATCGCCTTGCCATACTTCCAATCTGAGGAAGTAGTGCATGAGACCCATGTCCTTCATTTTAAACTCTCTTGCAAGGTCCTCCTTGCAAGATCTAATCAACTTCTCATCACCAGTTAAAATCAAGTCATCAACATATAATACAATAATAAAAAATTTACCTTCTACCAAGATATGATAGAGGTTTTCATCTGCTTCACTTTTGGTGAAGCCCAAACCGGAAAGATAGATATCGATCCTGGTGTACCAAGAATGGGGTGCTTACTTGAGACCGTACAACACTCGCTTGATTATGCACACATGAGACTCCCAATCAAAAGTCTCAAAGCCTTCTGGTTGCTCGATATACACCTCCTCCTCAATAACTCCATTGAGGAATGTTTTTTTTACATCCATCTAGTGGATCTTCCACCCCATCTGTGTAGCCAAAGCAAGAATTGATCTGATGGATGAGTACCTTGTTATAGGAGCAAATGTCTCCTCATAGTTAATCCTCTCAACTTGAGATTACCCCTTGGCCAAAATTCTGGCCTTTTACTTTTCTATGCTTCCATCTGCTGCATGCTTTACCTTGAATATCTATCTCGAACCCACAACTAATTTATCTGTTGGTCTTGGGACCACTTCCCAAACACTGTTATTTACAATGGATTTGTATTCCTCCATAATTGCATCAACCCGTACATGTTTCTCTACTTCTTCCTCAAAAGAGGATGGCTCAATCTCTATAAGCTCATTCATTAGAGCCATGTAGCTAGTGTACCTATCTGGTGACCTTTTCTACCTGTGTTAATTTGAAGGAGCACCCACATTTTTTCTCGCATCTTGCACAAGTCTCTCAGCTTCCCTGGTCCTTTTTATTCCTTCTATGGATGGTTCTACTTGAGTGGATGTCTCCACTCTCTGCTCCTCAATTTGGGGCTATTGCACAACTTCCTGAGGCTCCTCCTTTGGTGCTAAAAACTCCTCTTCTGTTGGGATTTGAAGCTCCCTCTCAACAGAGCACTGCATCACTTTGTCTTCATCAAGTTTTACATCCCTTCACACAACTGTCATTCTAAGGGATGGAAAGTACACACAATAGTTGTGGGGAGTTTTTGTGTAACCCAAAAATACCCAAAATTTTGCTATCAACTCTAACTTCTTCCTTTATTCTTTAGAGACATGTCAGTAAACATAGGCTCCAAAAATCCTGAAGTGTGACACATCTGAATTTCTCCACGAGAAAGCCTCCTCAGGTGTAATTATGCCAAGAATCCGATGAGGATTTTGGTTTTGCAAATAGACTATCGTGTTGCAAGCCTCAACCCACAAATGCAGAAGTAGGCCTTGATCATGCAACATCGACCTCGCTACTCTCATAATGCTACTATTCTTCCTCTCAGCCACCCCATTCTGTTGTGGGTTGTGGGGTGTTGTCAATTCTCATCAAATGCCTCCTTTTGCACATAAATTTTTAAATTCATTTGACACTTACTCACCTCCATTATCAGTCCTCAGAGCCTTCACTTTCTTGCTTGTTTCTTTATCAACCAGTGCCTTGAATTCTACGAACTTGGACAATGTATCATCTTTCTTCTGCATGAAGAAGATCCAACACTTCTGTGAGAAGTCAACAATAAAAATGATAAAATATGTGTGCCTGGCAGTGGAGGCTATCGAGAGAGGTCCGTAGACATCATAATGGATCCTTTCAAGGACTGCATGTGCTTTTCTATCCCGATCATGGAATGTGGATTTTGTGTACTTCCCTAAGGTACATCCTTTGCATACATCCTACTGCTCAAGTGCTCCTTTAGGGAGGCTTGTGGTTATTTGCTGCATGATCTTCAAAGAACCATGATGAAAATGTCCAATTCCTCTATGCCAAAGTTCACTGACATTAAAAATCTGCACCTTCTTTTCCTTTGTGCTCAATGCAGCACAATCATCCACATTTAATTTGTATAGGTTCTTCACAAGAACCCCAATCTGCTTCACCTGTCTTATGCCTATGTGTCTCAAGAATGCCTTTCCTTTGCTCAACATCACATCATAACCACGATATTCCAAGATTGCAACAAAGACGAGATTTTTCTTTAGGCCCAGAACAAACATGAAATCTTTGAGCTTGAGGTGAGAGCCTGACTCCCTCTGAAATGTGACTGTACCAATCCCGGTTGCACTATACCTTCCTTCGTGCCCCATCTCGATTTGCATATGAAAATATTTTTCTTCCAAGTCATTGAAATAGTCTTTATTCCCTGTCATGTGGAACAATGCACCTCAGTCCAAGTACCACATGCTCCCCATCACTATGCTGACCATGCATGCAATGTGGGTAAAGTCAAGCTCGAACTGTGAAGATAAGGCTTCACTTGTTGCTCCTCCTAAGGTCTTCTTTCTTGCCTTATTGTCTGGACACTTCATGGGATAGTGCTCGAATTCATGACAATGGAAACATTTATTTTTTGACAAATATTTCTTCTTCCCCCTTGATTGGATTCTAGTTTGGTTTGGGATTTCTTCCCTTTTCCCTTCCTTGCCTTTCTGGCCAATGCAATTTTTTCTTCATCCTCACACTTGGATGAAGTCCCATCTCTGGTATTCTACCTTATTTCCTCCTATACCAAATTAGACCATAAGCACTCCCAATTCGGTAGTTTTGTTAAACATACATGGAATGTAAACAACTAATGTAAATGATAAGCATTAGATTGCATATATTATTGACATGATATATATTTATAGTACATGGAGTGACCCTTGGATTCATATTCCAAGAAGTCTCTTAGACTTCGGTGGTTTCTTACATTCCACACAAACCCATAGAGGATTCACCAACATTCCCCCCCTTAATCTGAGTATTAAACAATCTTGCAGTTGGGCTACCCCTTTTGATCATACCCATGGGGCTAAGGGTGAGTTGTTCAAAGCATGGACCTCCTGCTCCCAGCATCTCTACATTTATTTGGTGCTCATCTTTGAAGAAATGGCGACTTTTGTTGGTTAGCTATCAGTGCTTTTTCTAATCAAAACTTTCGGTGTCGCAACGACTGCCATGGTGACCAGTAGCAAGACAAGTTCTTAATTAATGAATCGATCAGAAGGACTTGGCTCAACACACAGGGATTCAACAGAGTTCAACCAACACACCAGCATATAGCCATGTGGGTATGCAGGCTAGAACGTTATGTGTATAAGTGATGCATAGATGCCAGGGCCTTCAAGTGGACGGAGCATCAGAAAGAATATCGTTAGAATAGATAGAGCGTAAAAAAGGAGTTACTAAGGCAAAGAATCCAAATAAAATATATATGATAGGATATTCATCAAATTCGAGTTACTAAGGCAAAGAATGTAGCTAAAATATAGTTGATAGGATATTCATCAAATGCAGGACTCATAGCTGAACTTTCATGCACATAGAAACCAAAAAATCAATGGCTCAAAATGAAGCAGGGTAGGAGATCGCCCACTCTGATACCATGTTAAACATACATGGAATGTAGACAACTAATGTAAATGATAAGCATTATATTTCATATATTATTGACATGATATATATTTATATTACATGGAGTGACCATTTGATTCATATTCCAAGTGGTCTCTTGGACTCTGGTGGATATTCACATTCCACACCAACACATAGAGGATTAGGTGTCCAACAAGTTTCTCCCTCCCATTCATCAAATCTTGATAACTATGCTATCTCTTGGGAAGGCCCAAAAGGGATAGGCTTACTAGGTCTTCTTCAGGGACATCAACACTGACCCTGCCAAGTTCATCACGACATTGTGTAAACTTGCTTAGATACTACAGAATTGTGTCATTATTCTACATCTTGATACTTCAAAATTTATCCTTGAGCGACAACTTCCTGTGGTCACTACTATTTTTGAACAATTTTGTCAGTGCTTTCTGTTAGGTTCCTATACCAATAGGAGTCATAATTTTTGAATGGCTGAGATTAAACCTGTAATATGTACATATCTTTACTTTCTGCAAATGTTTTTCATATTCAAAAAATTAAAAATGTAAAGAGGGTATGTCCTAAAAGAAAAATCAAAGGACAAAAAGAATGAAAAAGGTCAAAAAAGATGAAAAATGAACCCCAAGAAAGAAAAAAGACCATGAAAGTGTGCAAGTCAAAATGCCACTACCATTTACTTTTGATGCAAAATAAAAGATTGTGTGCAGCTTGTTACCTTTGCCACAATCCATGGATGGTCAAACAATTTAAACTTGGCTATTTCATGATTTCAATTTCATGCTTAGATATAGAGAATAAAATCTGACCAAACTGTTTAATCTTGGTGGATAATTAGATTAGGTAGAGTGAATAAAAGGAGCTCAACTGTTTAATTTGAGCCCTTGGATGTAATAGGGTTAGACTTAGATAGATTTCTATTGTAAAAGAAAAGAAATGATTGATAAGGGTTTGCGAGCTTAAGTGAACCCTAATAAAGAGAAGTAAAAACGGTAGGATGAGTGGATGGGTAAGTAGTTGCATGGTTGCAGAATTGTGATGATTGATTAGATAAAATCATATCATTTACCTTCATGATCAAAATTTTAAAGTATGGATGATAATTGAGCATTTACACAAAGTAAAGTGATTAATTTCCCCATTCATGTCACTCTTAATTTTACTAATTTCCCTTAAGTAAAGTCTAAAGTATCTAAAACCTTAAGTTAAAGGGGCTTAGAGCATTTCTTTGACTTTTGGAGGGACCGGACCCTCGACCCAATAACTGATAGGTTCTAAGTACTAAAGTTTCCTCATAAACATTCACCCCCTCCATAATTCACTCATTTCCCCTAAAAAATCCCTTTTCCTAAGGTAAAAGCACCATTTACCTAGGGAAAGTAATCACCCCCAAGCAAACCCCTTTTCCACAAAAACCCACAAATGCACATTTAGCCTAAGTTATAATGTTTTATGTGAAAAGTAAATAAAATTCAACACACATTATACTTAGCACACTTCGCTTTTCCACCTTCATTTCATATTAACTTCTAACTTTATTTATTAAATCCCAAAAAATATCCCTTTCCCGTATATTTTATTAAAAACCCATATGTTAATATCCCGCTCCCAAGTTTGAAAAATAAACTTTATTAATAAACTGATTAATGGGTTAATTAAGTCGATCAGCGACTAATTAATAACCATGACCCACTGTCAAATAAAATAAATTAATTAATCAATCAATGATTAATTAATAATATGTCCCCACCAATGAAATCGCTCCCGATGTCATTAAGCCTCCATAATCCGCAATTAATTAATCCCTCTGCGCATTAAAACCCCGTCGGGCCCCTCCATTAAACTTCATATCAAATCATCACCCCGATCACCGTGCGATCTGACCCCTTTTGATCCAACGGTCGACGCTCATATTGGGCGGCCTCCGAAGGCTGACCTTTACTCGCCCGATATGGGTGGTTTCACTATTCACCCCGCTGCTACGTGGCACCCGATGAATGGCATCGGGCGGCCTCCCCCCAATATCGCCAAGCGCCCAAAAGGTGTGCGAAACAAAACGCTTACTGCCTGCCTGCTATGCGAAAAACCATCTACTGTTCAGTTCACACCATATTTTAAAAGTTTGCCCATTAAAGTTCAAACCCCAAGAACCCAGGTTTTCTTGCCCTTCACCCATTCTACCGTGTAAACTTATGAAACCCTTCTGCTCCACCTGAAGCCTCTGCTAACCAATTTAAGCATGGGTTACCTCCCAAAATCATTATTGGACTCACTCCATAGACCTATAAAGCTTGATAAATCCATTAATGACCCTCCCCGTCAACCCAACGCTTTCCTAATAGTTTGTTTTATTTTACAAGCGATCAGAAGATCGCAACCTTGGATAAATAGTCTTGATACTAGTCATAAGACCTGTTTGCTCCGAGATTGTTATCAAATCTATTCAAACAGAGATGGAAAATAAAACATACAGTTAAAAGACAAGCAAAGGAAACATGAAATTAAATGATTTACTGTTGAAATCGACAGTAAAAACCTAAAATACACAGTGAAGGTAAAAAGGACACAGTAAAGAATAGTTAAAGTGTATCAGGGTTAAAGAGTATCGGATTGAAGACCAAGTCAAGTAAATCAGCTAGCATGAAGATAAGTAATAGGGAAGACAATTACAGAGCATACAGATTCATGTCAAAGTGAAGATAGATGAAAAAACAGAGCGGTAAAAGTAAATAGTAAAAGTAAACATGGAGGAAGTAAGGGTTAAACAGAGATGAAAACACTTTCACCAGCAACAATGAATTTTATCCAAAGTAAAAGTGAAAAACAATTAAAAGAAATTTAAGGTTAAAAGATGAAATCAGAGTAGAAATGGTACATTCTTCAGAAATTTCCTGTTTAAGTCATAGTTTTGCAAAAACTATTGTGACCAATGCAAGATGTATTTTGAGAAACTGGAGGAGGTTTTTGTTCCTAAAAGTCCAATCTACAAAAAACTATCTCACTTTTTACACAAGTACTACCAAAAGGGAGAGAAGTGCATGTATTCACAGCCTATTTTTCGGACTGTGCAAAGTCCTGCTTTTGACATCTTTTTGTAGAGAATATTGTGAACAACTGGAGCTGCATTTTGGGAAACTGAGAGAGGTTTATCTCAAAAACATACTTATCTACAATAAACTCTTTCACTTTTTACATATCTATCATGGGTTGAGATATACAAAGGTATCAAAGGACCCTAATATTGTAGAATCACTGGAGCAGAATGCACAAAGAAAGGATGCAGTTAGTGACTGGGATGCCTCATCATCACTTAAGAGTTGCTATCAAATTCAAATTTATCTTCTTTGTCACCATAAATACATAAAAATAGTGCTGAATAGATTCATTAGTTTTGAATGTCCTTTATTTAAGTTCTATTAATGTAAAACAATTTGAGATATTTGTAAAACCAATCTTGATATTTCTTCAAGATATTTTAGTCTAGAATTAGTATAAATACTTCTTCATTTGAAGTATTTTGGGTGGATTAAAATAAATTTTTGTAGAAATTTTATTTTGAGCTAAGGAGCTATTGTATCAAGACTGGACTGGTTTTGTTGGATATGAAATAAAGCTGAGGACATTTCATTGGATTCTTGTGCACAATTGAAACAAATAAGTATTATCTCTTCATGTTTAAATATTGTTTTTTTCTTCATGTTATAAATATTCATATGTTTCTCTTACGAAATCTTAAAAGCAAACAAGGAATGATATCATCAAAATTAGCTTAAATTCTCTCTGCTTTAACTATTTTCTTTCTTTATGTTTTCTGCTAAACTGTCTTGGTCTGGGAATTCTTAATTGCTCCCTTACTTCCATAGTTTACCTCCCCTTTTGGTCCATAGTAAAGGATCCTTCACTGCCCTTTACTATTGATCATCCTTCCTTTCTTCATCTTAATCCTGGTTAAGGATCCTTCATTTCCCTTTGCCCTGGTTAGGACTACCTCATCCATTTGAACCTGCAGATTTGCTTTTGCTGTGCTAACTTGCCCTGTGAACTCTTCCCTTAGTGATTGATCAGATCCAGTTCAGCCACTCTTGATTGAATCCGTAGCTCAATGGCCTGAATACTTTCTCTGCCCATCTGTTTTCTTAATTCCACCACCCAATCAAAACCAAAACATCGAGAGCACTAATAACTAGCCTAAAATCCACCCAAAACAAAGTTAAATTATAAATAAAGAGCCCTCTCTGGACTTAGGTTGGCTAGAACCCGAGTCTAAAAGATTAGGTTTGTGGTTACCTCGAAAATTTATTTCTTTAACCTTGAGAAAATTCTAAGTGATAACATAGTGGCGACCGTATTGGGGAGAACTAACATTTTCTTCAGAATTGTTTTACAGGTTTAGATCTGATATATGATGGTGGACAGTGATTAGACACACAAAGGTTAAATCATCCACCTGGCAACTCTAAAATCAATTCTACAATGAAGACTCCACTGGAGGAATGAACCCAAAAGAGCTATGTGAAAAGATCAGCCTTTTAACTTGGATTATTATCCAAGACATTATGTTCTTTCCCATCAAGAAAGTTTGTCAATGTATATAGTATTTTAGAGAAGGTCTTAAATTAGTTTTTAATTATTTTCCTTTGAAAATTGTAAATATAAAATCTCCTTACACATTTGATCATCATTCTTCTGATTCTTGTGATAATCACTTTCCAATCAAAAACCCTCAAATAATCAAGACTCCATTGTTCAAAGATCCAGAGCTTCAAATTTCAGAGCAATTCCACAACGAAATAATCCATATTCCAAAGCATTAATAGTGATACAGGATGACAGGGTTTGTGGAAAATCTTTCATTTCATGAAATTTTAAATGAATTCAGGGATGAGTTATCAAAATTTCAGCGTGATGAAGCTTTTTTAAGAGTTGTGTTGATAATTGCCAAATCAAGAAAATACTCTCATGAAGCTAAAATATGTGTTCTTGAGTTAGTTGCTGAAAAATATGAAAATGAAATTAAACTTTTGCATTCTCAAATTCAGCCATATAATTTCCGAGATCCTAAAGAATTCTTACAAAATCTTCCTTCTTCAAACCAAGAGGAAATTGCACTGCCTTTTGATTTTCAGATTGAGGATGATTATGCTTTCAAGAGCAAGACTGAAGAAGTAGTTTCAGGGTTTAGTATTGAGGATACAGCTGATCAATTAGACATTGAAGGCCTAGAAGAAACTATCATACTTTATGCTTTTGTTGATCCTATAGCAGATTATATGGAGGTTCTTCTCAGCTCAAGTTCTTTAACATGTTTTCTCTATGAGGACCAAATACATCAACAGTGGCCTTTATATATCACAGTTTTGATTATGTGGGTACATGATCAAATTATGCTTCTGACTTTACTGACAATCAGTCAAGCAGTCCATTTGTTTCTGTAGTTGCTTGACTGGCTTCATTGGCATTTTTGTATTATTTAAGTCAACCTGATTTTCAACAATATAGAGTAGGTAGCATTTCAGTTTGATTTAATTCAGTTTTTAGTAGATTATGAAATAAATCATAAAAGATTTGAATCCAAGCAAAAGGCCCTAAGGTCTTGATGATTTACTAATTTGGTTTGAAGGTTGCAGCACCTTTTAGTTTTAGATCAGATCTCAAGTTGTGTAGGAAAAGGTTAAAAAGATTTTTGATAAAAGGACCAAGGCTGAAGATTCCTACCTAGGTGACAAGGCGCTCAAGTGGGGTTTAAGGAGGGAAGGCAAAGGTAAACATGGGAAATTTTATTTCCTATGGAAAGGTCCCTATGTTATTTATGCTTACAGAGGAAATAACGCTTACTTCCTGAGAGGACTTGGAAGAAGCAGGTGGGCCAGTAAATAGTCGAATGATAAAACATTAGTTTGAACCTAGTTACTAATGGTCACTTCCCATTTGTACATATTTTATTTTGAAAAGTCTAGTTTGGATTGGATGGTAAAACTTTGGATTTGAAGCCCAGAGAGAAGGCCATAAGCTTTTAAGGATTTACAATCATAAGTATGAATAAAGCAGGATGAAGGGTGACAAAGCACAAGGTAACTAAAGCCAAATTTCAAAAGGCCATTGATTTACAAGTTCTTGACATTTCACCAGGAAATGCCATCCCTAAGTGGAGCCACTGTTAGGTTATACCAATAGGAGTCATAATTTTTTAATGGTTGAGATTAAACCTGTAATATGTACATACCTTTGCTTTCTGCAAATGTTTTCCATATTCAAAAAATAAAAATAAAAATGTAAAGAGGGTATGTCCTAAAAGAAAAATCAAAGGACAAAAAGAATGAAAAAGGTCAAAAAAAGATGAAAAATTAACCCCAAGAAAGAAAAAAGACCATGAAAGTGTGCAAGTCAAAATGCCACCACCATTTACTTTTGATGTAGAATAAAAGATTGTGTGCAGCTTGTGACCTTTGCCACAATCCGTGGATGGTCAAATATTTTAAACTTGGCTATTTCATGATTTCAATTTCATGCTTAGAAATAGAAAATAAAATCTGACCAAACTGTTTAATCTTGATGGATAATTAGATTAGGTAGAGTGAATAAATTGAGCTCAACTGTTTAATCTGAGCCCTTGGATGTAATAAGGTTAGACTTAGATATATATTTCTATTGTAAAAGAAAAGAAGGGTTTGTTAAGTGTTTGTCAGCTTAAGTGCACCCTAATAAAGAGTAGTAAAAATGGTAGGATGAGTAGATGGGTAAGTAGTTGCATGGTTGCAGAATTGTGATGATTGATTAGATAAAATCATATCATTTACCTTCATCATCAAATTTCTAAAGTATGGATGATAATTGAGCATTTACACAAAGTCAAGTGATTAATTTCCCCATTCATTTCACCCTTAATTTTACTAATTTCCCTTAAGTAAAGTCTAAAGTACCTAAAACCTTAAGTTAAAGGGGCTCAGAGCATTTCTCTGACTTCTGGAGGGACCGGACCCTCGGCCCAATAACTGATAGGTTCTAAGTACTAAAGTTTCTTCATAAACATTCACCCCCTCCATAATTCACTCATTTTCCCTAGAAAATCCCTTTTCCTAAGGTAAAATCACCATTTACCTAGGGAAAGTAATCACCCCCAAGCAAACCCCCTTTCCACAAAAACCCACAAATGCACATTTAGCCTAAGCTATAATGTTTTATGCGAAAAGAAAATAAAATTCAACACACATTATACTTAGCGCACTTCTCCGTCTTCATTTCATAAAATTATAATTTTATTTACTAAATCCCAAAAAATATCCCTTTCCCGTATATTTTATTAAAAAACCATATGTTAATATCCTGCTCCCAAGTTTGAAAAATAAACTTTATTAATAAATTGATTAATGGGTTAATTAAGTTGATTAGTGACTAATTAATAACCATGACCCACTGTCGAATAAAAGAAATTAATTAATCAATCAGTGATTAATTAATAATCTGTCCCCACCAATGAAATTGCTCCCGACATCATTAAACCTCCATAATCCACAATTAATTAATCCCTCTGCGCATTAAAACCCTATTGGGCCCCTCCATTAAACTTCATATCAAATCATCACCCCGATCATCATGCAATTTGACCCCTTTTGATCCAACGGTCGATGCTCATATTGGGCAGCCTCCAAACGCTGACCTTTACCCGCCTGATATGGGTGGTTTCACTATTCACCTCGCTGCTACATGGCGCCCGATGAATGGCATCGGGCGGCCTCCCCCCAATACAACCAAGTGCCCAAAAGATGTGCGAAACAAACCGCTTACTACTCGCCCGCTATGCGACAAACCATCTACTATTCAGTTCGCGCCATATTTTAAAAGTTTGCCCATTAAAGTTCAAACCCCAAGGACCCAGGTTTTCTCACCCTTCGCCCATTCTACTGTGGAAACTTATGAAACCCTTCTGCTCCACCTGAAGCCTCTGCTAGCCAATTTAAGCATGGATTACCTCCTGAAATCATTATTGGACTCACTCCATAGACCTATAAAGCTCGATAAATCCATTAATGACCCTCCCTGTCAACCCAATGTTTTCCTAATAGTTTATTTTATTTTACAAGCGATCAAAAGACCGCGACCTTGGATAAATAGTCTTAATACTAGTCATAAGACCTGTTTACTCCGAGATTGTTATCAAATCTATTCAAATAAAGATGGAAATAAAACATACAATTAAAAGACAAGCAGAGGAAACATGAAATTAAATGATTTACTGTTGAAATAGACAGTGAAAACCAAAATACACAGTGAAGGTAAAAAGGACACAGTAAAGAATAGTTAAAGTGTATCAGGGTTAAAGAGTATCAGATTGAAGACCAAGTCAAGTAAATCAGCTAGCATGAAGATAAACAATAGGGAAGACAATTACAGAGCATACAGATTCATGTCAAAGTGAAGACAGATGAAAAAATAGAGCGGTAAAAGTAAATAGTAAAAGTAAACATGGAGGCAGTAAGGGTTAAACAGAGATTAAAACACTTTCACCAACAACAATGAATTTTATCCAAATTAAAAGTGAAAAACAATTAAAAGAAATTTAAGGTTAAAAGATGAAATCAGAGCAGAAATGGTACATTCTTCAGAAATTTCCTGTTTAAGTCATAGTTTTGCAAAAATTATTGTGACCAACGCAAGATGTATTTTGAGAAACTGGAGGAGGTTTTTGTTCCTAAAAGTCAAATCTACAAAAATATATCTCACTTTTTACACAGGTATTACCAAAAGGGAGAGAAGTGCATGTATTCATAGCTTATTTTTCGGACTGTGCAAAGTACTTCTTTTGACATCTTTTTTGCAGAGAATATTGTGAATAGCTGGAGCTGCATTGTGGGAAAATGAGAGAAGTTTATCTCAAAAACATACTTATTTACAATAACCTCTTTCATTTTTTACATATATATCGCGGATTGAGATATAAAAAGGTATCAAGGGACCCTAATATTGCAGAATTGCCGAAGCAGAATGCACAAAGAAAGGATGCAGTTAGTGACTGGGATGCCTCATCATCACTTAAGAGTTGCTATCAAATTCAAATTTATCTTCTTTGTCACCATAAATCCATAAACATAGTGCCAAATAGAATCATTAGTTTTGAGTGTCCTTTATTTAAGTTCTATTAATGTAAAACAGTTTGAGATATTTGTAAAACCAATCTTGATATTTCTTCAAGATATTTTAGTTTAGAATTAGTATAAATACTTCTTCATTTGAAGTATTTTGTGTGGATTAAAATACATTTCTGTAGACATTTTATTCTGAACTAAGGAGTTATTGTACTCAAGACTGGACTGGTTTTGCTGGATATGAAATAAAACTGAGGACTTTTCACTGGATTCTTGTGCACATTTGGAACAAATAAGTATTATCTCTTCATGTTTAAATATTGTTTTTTTCTTCATGTGATAAATATTCATATGTTTCTCTTACAAAATCCTAAAAGAAAACAAGGAATGATATCATCAGAATTAGCTTAAGTGCTCTCTGAACTATTTGCTTTCTTTATGTTTTCTACTAAACTGTCTTGGTCTGGGAATTGTTAGAAAATTATATATTATGTAGCAATGGAACACATAAAATATTGCAGAAATATAAACACAGAAAATGCATAAAACAAGAGAGACACAAATATACGTGCTTCACCCAGTTTGGGCTATGTCCACCCCGAATAGCCAGTCCTTCCTTTCTATTATCCAGCAAAATGAAGAGACACAACCTACAGCAGGTCCGCTGTAATATCCTCTGTTTTCTCTCATAGTCTCACCTCTCTATTTCTCGCTCGGAGAATACACATTTGTTACACAGCCTCAATACAATGCCCTCATATGAAGAGAGGGGTTGCCTTCTAGGGCAAAAAACCATAAACTAAACATAAGTTATACCGTCAGATCATCCGCCTAATGAACGACCCAGATTGACTAGAAATTACTATACTTTTACAAGGCAATTTTACATCTGCTTTTAGCTTCGGGGGTGCTGCCCCAGAACCCCCGCTGGGGGACTGCTGGCCCCCGGACCCCCAGCAGGGGGGGATCGGCCCCCCAGACCCCCGCGGGGGGGAGAATTCCGCCCCGCACCCCCCCGCATGGAGGGGTGTACAAACTTCCTGGGGTATACATCCGGCTAAAACAAAGACCTCTAAACAATCATGCTCCATACTCAACAGGAATTCTTAATTGCTCCCTTACTTCCACAGTTTACCCCGCCTTTTGGTCCATAGTAAAGGATTCTTCATTTCCCTTTACTACTGATCATCCTTCCTTTCTTCATCTTAATCCCGATTAAGGATCCTCCATTGCCCTTTGCCCTGGTTAGGACTATCTCATCCATTTAACCTGCAGATTTTCTTTTGTTGTGCTAGCCTTCCCTGTAAACTCTTACCTTAGTGATTGATCAGATCCAGTTCAACCACTCTTGATTGACTCCATAGCCCAATGGCTTGAATACTTGCTTTGTCCATCTGTTTTCTTAATTCCACCACCCAATCAAAACCAAAACATCAAGAGCACTAATAACTAGCCTAAAATCCCACCCAAAACAAAGTTAAATTATAAAGAGAGAGCCCTCTTTAGACTTAGGTTGGCTAGAACCCGAGTCTAAAAGATTAGGTTTGTGATTACCTCGGAAATTTCTTTCATTAACCTTGAGAAAATTTTGAGTGATAACACTTTCCACATCGTGAATGCAGTTTCTTTTCCATGGAGATTCGAGACAATATGATCCTGTACTCCCTCCAGGATTATTCTCCTGGCCTTGGCTACATATTTATTCCACTATGCAAGGTTATGGGCATTAGATGTTTGAGGTTTTGCAACATATGTCTTGATGTATTATAGAAATCCATTTTCATTCAATACTGCCTCCATGCGATCCTTCCATGCAACAAAATTAGAGATTCCTTCCAAGGCATACTATAGCTTTAGTCCATTGAAGGCCATCTTCTCAGCTCTAAAGAAATCCTGATACATTGATTCGAACCTCTGAGAAACAACTTCGAATTTCTTGCTCTAATGTGAATATTTCTCTGATACCATGTAGAAATCAGGCTATATGTTATGTTCCTATACCAATAGGTGGCATAATTTTTGAATGGATGAGGTCAAATCTGTAATATGTACATACCTTTGCTTTCTGAAAATGTTTTCCATATTCAAAAAATAAAAAATAAAAATAAAAAAAATGTAAAGAGAGTATGTCCTAAAAGAAAAATCAAGGGACAAAAAGATTAAAAAATAAAAAAGATGAAAAATGAACCCCAAGGAAAAAGAAAAAGACCATGAAAGTGTGCAAGTCCAAATGCCACTACTATTTACTTTTTTGCACAATAATGACTGTATGCATCTTGTTATTTATGCCACAATCCATGGTAACCAAACAGTTTAATCTTGCTTATTCCATGTTTTGAATTTCATGCTTAGAGATAGAGAATAAAATCTGACCAAACTGTTTAATCTTGGCAGATAAGTAGATAGGTAGAGTAAATAAAAGGAGCTCAACAGTTTAATCTGAGCCCTTAGATGTAATAAGGATAAACTTAGATAGTTTTTATTGTAAAAGAAAAGAAAATGTTTTGATAAGGGTTTGCCAGCTTAAGTGCACCCTAATAAAGAGTAGAAAAAATGGTAGGATGAGTAGATGGGTAAGTAGTTGCATGGTTGCAGAATTCTGATGAATGATTAGTTAAGATCATATCATTTACTTTCATCATCAAGTTTCTAAAATTATGGATGATAATTGGACATTTATATAAAGTCAAGTGATTAATTTCCCCATTCATTTTACCTTCAATTTTACTAATTTCCCATAAGTAAAGTCAAAAGTACCTAAAACCTTAAGTTAAAGGGGCTCAGAGCATTTCTCTGACTTCTGGAGGGACTAGACCCTCGGCCCAATAACTTATAGGGTCTAAGTACTAAAGCCCCCTCACCAACATTCACCCCCTCCATAATTCATTCATTTCATCTAAAAAATCCCTTTTCCTAAGGTAAAATCACCATTTGCCTAGGGAAAGTAATTACCCCCATACAAAACCCCTTTTTTCCACAAAAAACCCACAAATATGCATTTAGCCTAAGTTATAATGTTTAAGTGTGAAAATGTAAATAAATTTCAAACACATTATACTTAGCGCAAAATCCATTTTTCCGCTTTCATTTCATATTAACTCCTAATTTTAATTATATTTATTAACTCCCAAAGATAAACCCTTTCCCGTATATTTTATTAAAACCCATATGTTAATATCCCGCCCCGAGGTTTGAAACATAAACCTTATTAATAAACCAATTAAAGGGATTAATTAAGTCGATCAGTGACTAATTAATAATCGTGACCCACCGCGATATAAATAAATAAATTAATCAATCAGTGATTAATTAATAATCTTTCCCCGCCAATCAAATCACTCCCGACGTCATTAAGCCTCCCTAATCCACAGTTAATTAATCCTTTCGCTCATTAAAACCCCATTGGGCCCCTCCATTAAATCTTCGATCAAATCATCGCCCCGATCACCGTGCGATCTGACCCCTTTAGATCCAATGGTCGACACTCATATTGGGTGACTCCGAAGGCTAGCCTTTACCCACCCAATGTAAGTGGTTTCACTATTCACCCCGTCGCTACGTGGTGCTCGATGAATGGCATCGGGTGACCTCCCCTCAAAACCACTTATCCCAAAAAGTGATGTGATGGATTCCATTTACCACCTCTGCTACACGCCAAAATGTCACATCCCCTGTTGGTGCCAACTCTCCTTTTCTAAACTCCATGCAAGCACAGAGTACATGCAACCGTCAACCTGCTACCAATTGCCAACTTACTGAACCTGCTGAACTCCAGACCACCTGGCAGACCTGTGCGCTTCCTACAAATAGTGCACAATCACCATTACTCAGTTCAAAATCCGAAACCAGGTATTTACCCAAAATTCACTAAGAAACCCTGTTTTCTTACCAAACCTTAACTAAATTGCTTCAAATACTAAGTAATTTAGTAAAATAAGTTACCTGATGACTCTAAAATACCCTGAAATAGACCAGTTTTTCCCAATTTCACTGAAACCCTTTGTCCCCGTCCTTGAATCCACAAGAACCAAGGATGGATGCCCCAATTGCTTTGAATGTAATGCCCATGACGACTCCTCACAGGGAGTTAGACCATCCCCCACTAGTAGACAAATATTTCCAGATTAAAGATACCTCTGTCTCAGAATCCCCTTTAAAACTATTCTGCAGGTACAGAGACCAGTACCTAAACCATGAAAACTACATTGGACTTTGGGAATCAGGTTTACCCAAGTACCAGTTCCCCAGAGTTCACATCTCCACAGAGATTATACATTACTGCCACATGAACTATGATCCCATCCAAAGGGCAGTAAGGACCCATGACCAATCTGTATTATTCACCATCACTGCTGAGTCCATTAATGAAATGCTACAATTATAGCCAAGCCAAAGCCTGACTCCTCTTTCTATTGGAGATATGCTGAATAGATACCCTACACTCACCTCAATCAAACTTGCTGGGTTATACCAGGCCTTCATCAGAGAAGAACAATACACCCCAAAGGACTCTCCCCCTTACCTGTGGACTATATTCTCTGACCTTGGCCGAGACATCATAGACATGATATCCAGTGTGCTAGGTTATACTACAAGTGAGTTTGTTGATGAAATCATTATAGCCTTTATGTCTATCTACTCTCTTGGACAACCACCAGCCATCATGTTTGACTATGCTAAGTTCATTGCTGATAAAATGCATGACCAATTCATGAGGTTGGATAATGAAAGAGTGTTTAAGTATTCTTCAGTTCTATATCATTTATTCTTGTATTATCAAGCTGATAGATTTCCAATCACCTTCCAAAAGCTTGATACCAGAGGCAACCCCAGATCAGTGATCTTCTGGACTTCATTAATCCATCAATTTGACTCTCAATATTCTTATACCGATTTCATAGATCTCTTTGTGTACCCAGTGACAACTATGCTACTAGGAAGCCCTCCCCCCAGAATTAGTGCAGACATTAGGAGGGTCCTACAGTTGTCCAAACAATATAAAGTGGGGGATTGGTACTTGTACCAAAACCACACTGAAATCAGAATCTATGGATGTGAGTTGGCTCCCTACAAACTGCCCAAATACCTCCCCATGAGATTGTTTTCCCTGGAGTACTACAGACAAATGATCAATTTAGATGAGGTGCATTTTGTGAAAGCCAAGAAGAAGGCTCAGCTTAGGATAAAAGATTAGCTTGGCCCTTTCATATGTAACAGTAGGGAAGTAGGGAAGGAAGTAGAGGAAATCCTCCAAAGGTTGAGACTAAAACAAAGTTTTATCTGGAATTATGACCCTTTAGAATTCATTTGCAATAGGAGACAGAAGAATAAATTATCTCCTTACATCCACCATAGAATCCCTGAAATTGAACAGTATGCAAATCAGCTTGAATGGGTGGAAAACACTCTGGTAGACCGGGATAGCACAGAAACTGTTGTCAATAATGTTTTGATTGATTTAGATAGAAGACTTGATGAGGATTCATTTGTATAGGTGCTAGGAGAAGCTCAATCTCAAAAGCAATTACAAGGACACAGTGGGCAAACATTAGAGCAACTAGGGCCATCAGAGTAAGCAGAGCCGTCAGAGCAACCAGAACCTTTAGAGCAACCAGAGGAATCAGAACAGCCTGAGATTTCAGAGGAACTTGCTCAACCAGAAAAAATCATGAGAAATCCTCCTATTTTACAGACTCCTCTAAATGAGGAGAGGAACCTCAAAAGAGATAGAGAGGAGGCCACTCCTTCTAGTAGACCTGTTGCCCAAACCTATGCTAAGAGGCAAAGGTTAAATCCATTTTCAGAACATGAGGATATCGAGGAGACAACAGGAACTATAGGTGCAGAAAGAAAAGAAAGCAGGCAGACCACACCTTCAGGAGGTACACAAGAACCTTCCACCTCACAGTTTCAAATGCTAGAAAGGCAACAGAGCGTGGAAGTATCCTCCTTCAGGGCTCCTACTGGTCAGAGCCAAGATATCAAAGGAAAATACAAAGAAATCAAGGAAAGAAATGAAAGATTAAAAGTTCAAAGTTATGCATGTTACTTGAAAATGGCTCCAACAAATCAAACAAGGCTAATGTCAGCCTTTGACATAAGGGAAGGTAAGATGCAGATGAGTTTTTTGAAGCCAACCACATAGCAACCCAGATAAATGTCAGATTATTTGAAAACAAAATTTGAAGTATTGGCAAAGTATATTCATCCTATTGACCAAATAGAACTACACAAGCAGGCTGGGGAAATGGTTTACTCCACTTTGACCAGCAAAGAAATTGTAGCCCACCAACTCTAGAATTCTCTGAATAATATATTAGCACAATTCTAGTTGGAGAAGGCCTCATCACAGGCCAAGGACACCAGAATAAAGTCCTTAGAGGACTTGGTCATAGAACTGGGACATGATCCCAAGGATGTGAAAGTTGCAGAAAATATTATCAAGAAGAAAAACGATGACATAGTTGCACTAAAGAAGCAGATTAAAATTCCTCCTCTACATCATCCTCAGACAACTGAAGTGTTGGAAACACAGAAGGAGGAAGAGCTTATGGACCTAGTCCTTAAGCTGAATGAACAATTAAAGGAGACTGAAAAAGAATTAGACAATTTAATACAGTCCAAACAGAGTGAGTTGGCCACCACTCCTCAGACTGTAATTCCTACAGTTTCCACAACAGTGCCCTCCACCTTGGCTGCTACCTTAGCACCCACACTTCCACTAGCTACAGCTTTTCCAGTGACAGGTACATCAATAGGCATAGGGGCATCTACAAGCGCAGGTACTTCTATAGAAAAAACAGTTAAATTGGTAAAATCCATGGAGGAAATGAGTATCCAGACCACTGAGCTTAAGAAACTTAGAGAACAAGTGTCAAGTTTAGAAATTAATTGTAAATTTGCACAAATACAACAGAAAGAAGAAGCACAGAAGAATTAAAGGATGGTAGAAAGAATAAAAGTCCTTGAAAAGGACTTGACATTGCAAGAGCCACTGGGAGACATGAAATAAATTCTTTGGACCAACATCATTGATTCCATCAATGATGTTTGGCCTTCTATTCAGGTTATTTTTGAACAGACTGAATTAGTCAAAGTAGCCACAGAAGCAATCCACAAGACAGTGGAAGAATTGGGAGATAAACCTGAAGAAGCCAATCAATTGATCACATTTTTGAACAGCAGAAACAGGTACCAGCTGGATGAACTAGAAATTGATGATAGAACAACAACCATCATTGAAATAAAGAAGGTTCTTACCAAGAGGAACCTGATGCTCAATCTGGAGAAAAGATGTCAAAGCATCTAAGCAGACATTGATAGTTTTATGATAAAGTATGGCATCTTAAGAGAAAAAGGACTTCCCAGTCCTATGGTAATACATGAAAAGCTGATGACTCAAGAGGATTATATTGAAAGATTAAACAAGCTAGCCAGAAACCAAGCTAGTACTTCAGGGGTGAAATCTTTGCCCACTGGGAAGGTACTATATGATGGCCTTGAAAATCTATTTTACATAGAGCATGAGGTCAAGCACTTATTTACAAGCAAGCCAAATTTTTCTAAGTATACAAAAGCTGATGAGATATACAGAAAGATGATAAGGATGAAGTTACCTGACAGTGAATGGTGGAAAAAACTTACTGATTTACTATAAAGTTATTGCAGTAAATCTACATAGTAAAACATGGCTGCCAGGTAAAACAGGTAATACAGAGTCAAAGCAGAACAGGTAAAGAGTATCAGTAGGTAGAAGATAAAAAGTGATTCCAGCACATAACTACAAAGCAACTGAAAGAGCCAAATCTGAATTACAACAGCCAGCACAGTCACAATAAAAGGGACAACAAGAAGACAGTTCTCCATCTGTCTCTATCTTCGTGTTGAAGATATTTTCTGTTTCCTAGAATAAATCTCATATTGTTATGAGATATTTTGTATCATTTTTTGTATAAATACTTCACAAATTGAAGTAATTAGGGTGGATTAAAATACATTTCTGTAGACATTTTATTTTGAGCTAAGGAGCTATTGTACTCAAGACTGGACTGGTTTTGCTAGATATGAAATAAAGCTAAGGACATTTCACTGGATTCTTGTGCATAGTTGGAACAAATAAGTATTATCTCTTCATGTTTAAATATTGTTTTCTCTTCATGTTATAAATATTCATATGTGTCTCCTACGAAATCTTAAAAGCAAACAAGAAATGATATCATCATAATTAGCTTAAGTGCTATCTTTTTTAACTGTTTGCTTTCTTTATGTTTTCTACTGAACTATCTTGGTCTGGGAATTCTTAATTTCTCTCTTACTTCCATAGTTTACCCCCCCCCTTTGGTCCATAGTAAAGGATTCTTCATTGCCCTTTGCTATTGATCATCCTCCCTTTCTTTAACTTAATCCCGGTTAAGGATCCTTCATTGCCCTTTGCCCTGGTTAGGACTACCTCATTCATTTGAACCTATAGATTTGCTTTTTTTGTGCTAGCCTGCCCTGTGAACTCTTACCTTAGTGATTGATCAGATCCAGTTTAGCCACTCTTGATTGACTCCATAGCCCAATGGCCTAAATACTTGCTCTACCCATCTGTTTTCTTAATTCCACCACCCAATCAAAACAAAACAATCATGAACACTAAGAAATAGCTTGAAATATTATTCAAAACAAAGTTAAATTATAAAGAGAGAGCCCTCTTTGGACTTAGGTTGGCTAGAACCCGAGTCTAAAAGATTAGGTTTATGGTTACCTCAGACTATTCCTTCTTTGATAACTTCTAAGGAAAAAATCTGAGTGATAACATAGTGGCGACCATACTGGGGACTTCAAAACCCTCAGTCTTAATAAACCTTTGAGAAATTCAAATTTTTATTTTTAAGCCTCTTAAAGGGTTATTAGAAGTTATTTCAAAAATTCATAAAAAAGAAAAATAATTAGAAAAAGCTCGAAATATGGCTTCAGGGAGAACTCACTATACTAGGGCCAACCCTGATCCAAATCCTCCCCCTGTATTTGACAATCCCAACCTTATTCTGAGAATAATCAGAAGACAAGAAAGTTCAGTAAGCCCTAGACCTGTTTTTAGATCCAATTCCTGCCCTGTTGAGTGGTTATTCATTGAAGACATTCCTTTTGACGAGTATTTTGATATTTCTCTTTTTAGAACCAAGTCTAAGAGTGAACTTGAGGACACAGTCCTAGATCCAGAATTCACAAGAGAAATTGAAGTCCAACGAGCCAACTTGTCAATTGATCAGTACCTTTTGAGCTCCCCTCAGTCATCCCTTACCATTGATAGAATCCCTGAACTTTCTAAAATAGCTTCAACATCTTTTAGCTCACCATCATTTCCCCACACCTCTGAAGATCATTCCTCATATCCATTCATACCTTCACTCCCCCATCAGCCTATCACTACCCATCAAACACCCATTACCCCTGTTACTCCAAGTTCCCCTGTTGTCCCAAATCCTCCTGTTACCCCAACTCCTGTTCTCAATCCTGTCCAACTTAGAGCTATGGCACTCAAATATGCCCCCTTGTGATGCCTGCTCCTCAAGGTGCCTTACTAGTAGATTATCAGAGTAAAATTACCTTATTTGATGGCACTGGAACTTACACAGCACAACAACACACAAAGAAAATGACAAATTATTTTGAACTGCATGAAATTGACATAGGAGATGTCCAAATGAGAATCTTTGTCCAAACTCTAGCTAGAGAAGTGAGAACATGGTTTAGATATTTGCCTCCTCAGAGTATAGATAGTTTAGAAGTTCTTTACCAGAAATTTTTAAATAGGTAGGAGAAGAAAAAGAACCCCCTTAAAATTATTTCTGAATATGAAAATCTTGAGAGAGGACCAAACGAAACTGTTCAGGACTATTGTACTAGGTTTAACAATGTATATAATGCAATCCCACTTGACCTTAGGCCTCCACCTGGCTTAGCCCTGATTAAGTTTCCAGACAGATTTGACACAAATATGGCTTTTCAACTTAGAGAAAGGAATCCCCCAACCCTAGAAGATATGCAAAGTGTAGCAGTAAGTGTAGAAGCTAATCTGCTATCCAAAAGGGCTAGGGTTAGAAACGAAAGAAGAACACCCTTGAAAGATGAAACTTCACATTTTGATCAAAAAATGGATGCTTGAGCTAAAGGAATGGAAAGGTTCATGGATAGGATAGAAGTCATTGAAAGAAAACCTCATTGGGATAACCAACAGGCACCTTCAGTTAGGAATCCAAATTTTAGAAAAAACCAGGACCAAAACACTAGTAAAAATGGGTCTGATCAGAACATCAGACCACCTTTCCAAGAAAGTTATGCGCAAACTTCCCATCAAGAAGACCTTGAGATAGACACCCAAATCAACCTAATGGGGTTAGATGATGAGGAAACAATCTTTCTGACTCAGGATGATCTGGAATTATACATGCTTCAACAGTTACAAACCCAAACTGGAGAATCTTTCGACTATAAGCAAGGGTATGACTCTGCTATTTTTGAAGTGCATAAATAATACAATTTGAGAAGCAAAAAGAACACTGATGTTCCAGATCAAAACAAGAAAGCAGTTCCTAATCAGCCTAAGAAAGTAAAAGCTGCAAATCAGAATCCTCAAGTTACAAAAACCCTACAAATCCTTTCTAGACCACATCAATGTAGGAATTTACAGGGTAAGTTCCTCAGACAGAACACCAAAGGACACCGCTCACAAACAAATCACAGATCAATACACCAGTATTTTGACGTGGTTAAAACCCTCAAAGAGGGAAACAGTCCACGGCCTAAGCCAACGCGGCCACTTCAGGCAATTTATTAATAAAAGAATGAAAATTTACATATGCTTCTCTCATAGACGGATTACCCTACAAATGACCCTCCATGCTCTTTAAATAGAGATCATGGACCAATCGGGTGTTAAGCCACGGATCAAGTGTCGGTAATATCGAGGAGAGAATGAACCGTCGGATCACTACATATCGTGATTGTCGGATTGTAAGTTACAAAATGTACATAGTAAAGAAACACACTTTACCTAACTCTATACTAGACCAAGTTGTACTTAACTATTTCCTATGTGTCGGAATATCCTAACATCCCCCCTTAAGAACAACTTGGGATAGGATTGAAGGATTTACAAATATGACACAATAGGAGAAGGAAGGAGGCACTAGAGCCTATCCCCCCTTAGTGACAACTTCCTGAACTCCAACCATAAATCGAAGTTTAGTGAACTTCGCCTCTATGAGAGCCTTTGTAAAGATGTCTACAACTTGATCATCTGTTGAACAATATTGCACTTCAAGAACATGGTCGTGAATGAGCTTTCTGATGAAGTGCATGTGTAGTTCAATGTGTTTGCTGCGCTGATGTTGGACTGGATCTTTGCATAGCTCAATGGCACTTTGATTATCACACCAAAGTGTAGTCGGATGCTGTTGTTGAAAGCCAAACTCTGACAGGATCTGACGAAGCCACAAGGCTTCCTTACTAGCTTCTACGGCACCATGATACTCTGCTTCTGCTGAAGAAAGAGAAATGGCACCTTGTTTCTTGCAAGCCCATGTAATAGGTCCTGAACCAAGAGTGAACACATAACTTGCAGTAGACTTCCGATCATCAGCGTCACCAGCCCAATCGGAATCAGTGAAACCAACCAATAGAGGAGCTGCTTTAGCACTGTAATGGATCCCAAACTGAACTGTACCTCGAACATAATGAAGTATTCTTTTAGCTGCTTTCCAATGACTTTCATGTGTGTTTTGCATAAACTGAGCAACAAGGCCAACGACAAAGGAAAGGTCAGGACGAGTATGGGTTAGATACAAAAGTTTTCCTACAAGTTGACGGTATAAGGTAGCATCAACTTCAGGAGAAGTACAAGTGACTGAAAGTTTGACTCCAGACTAAAAGGGAGAAGGGGCTGGCTTACAATCTTCCATGTGAAAATGGCATAGAATATCACAGGCATACTTGGACTAAGAAAGGGAAATACCTTCCTTGGATTGCAAGACTTGAAGACCGAGAAAATAATGTAAGTGTCCTAAGTCTGTCATTTCAAACTTCCTTTTAAGGCTAGACTTCACATGGTTTATAAGGTTGGGATCACTACC
The DNA here is from genome assembly GCA_031772625.1 of Pinus tabuliformis. Lineage (NCBI taxonomy): Eukaryota > Viridiplantae > Streptophyta > Pinopsida > Pinales > Pinaceae > Pinus > Pinus tabuliformis. Next base: position 272,053,689 of record CM062813.1, read on the forward strand.
TGTCAGGATAAGATCATCAACATAAAGAACAAGAATGATAAGAGACTTGCCCACTTTCTTGGTGTAGACAGTATTGTCAGAATGACACCTACAGAAGCCAGATTCTAAAAGAAAGTTATCCATTTTGGCATACCAAGCTCGAGGAGCTTGCTTGAGACCATAAAGGGATTTCTTAAGCCGACATACAAGGCTGGAGTATAGATTTCTTCATGCAAGTCCCCATGCAAGAAGGTGGATTTAACATCCATCTGATGGACTTCCCATTTGAAAGAAGCATCAAGGGAAAGAACAAGGCGGATAGAGTTCATTTTGGCAACAGGGGAGAAGGTTTCAGTGTAGTCAATGCCTTCAACTTGTGAAAAACCCTTAGCAACAAGACGAGCTTTATGTTTATCAACTTTCCCATCTGGTCCATACTTGGTTCTGTAAACCCATTTGCATCTAACAAGTTTTCGTCCCTTTGGTAGAGGAACAAGATCCCATGTATCATTTGCCAATAATGAATGATATTCTTCATTCATAGTTGCTTCCCAATCTGGATGGCCTGAAGCTTCTACAAAGGTGTCAGGATCATAATCCACTGAAGCTTGAGCCAGTAAAGAAGAGGCTCTATCGAACTGAGAACGTGTACGTCGCTGATCTGTAGGATCACCGGCAAGATCACCTGCTGCATCCCGAGTAGCACGGACCCATTTTGGAAGCTGAGGAGCTGAAGGAGGATCCTGAGAAGGTGGGGGAGGAGTTTCATCCTCGCTTTCATCATCTGAGGAAGAAATATTTTCGAAAGTAGAAGAGATAGGGAGAGGTGGCACATCCGCCGAACTAGGCTTGCAGGCCGATATATTTTCAACAAACTTTACATCTCTTCTAATGATAACATTTTTGGACTTAAGTGGAATAAGTCTATATCCTTTGACATCTTCAGAATATCCAACAAAAATACATTTTTCACTCTTAGGTTCTAAAGCTTTATGTTTCTCATCTGGAATATGGGCCCATGCTTCACTTCCAAAAACACGAAAGTGACTTACATCTGGTTTAATTGAGCTCCATGCTTCTTCTGGAGTGATATTCTTTAAAACCTTAGTAGGAGTGCGATTTATTATGTAATTTGCACAGTTAATTGCTTCTGCCCAATAATTAAGACTAAGTCCTTTAGATTGAAGCATACAATTAGCCATTTCCTTTAAGGTGTGATTCTTCCTTTCAGCTACACCATTTTGTTGTGGAGTATATGGAACAGTATGTTGCATTTGAATTCCATTCTTAGTGAAAAAGTTGATGAATGTGTTTTTAACATATTCTCCACCATTATCAGATCTTAGCTTAAGAATTTGATGTCTAGATTGTTTTTCAACAAAGGCCTTAAAGGCCAAGAACATGTTAAATACTTCACTCTTGAGTTTTAAGAAGTATACCCAAGTGCGTCTGGAGAAATCATCAATGAAAGTTAAGAAATACTTGTAGCCAGAGAATGAAGCAGCTGGAAGTGGACCACATAAATCACTATGCACAAGCTGTAAAGGGGCTGAGGCGTGCCAAGAGGCACGTTTTTCAAAACTGTCCCGATGATGTTTTCCGAGTACACATCCGGAACAAACACCATCTCTCCAAGATACCATTAGAAGACCTGTCACCATATTTTCTTTACATAGATTCTGAAGAGAGGGATAGTTTAAGTGACCAAATCGCTCATGCCAAAGTTTGCTCACTTCATCATTATGAGCAACAAATACTGAGGGAAGATTTGATGACCCAAAGTTGTGGAACTTATACAACCTTGTAGAATCATCAGCAATGCCAGTAGCTAAAATCTGTCTAGGATCTCTTAGGTCCTTAATTACAACATCGTGAGGTGAAAATTGAATGATTTTATCTTCACCTGAATGAGTTATCTGATATATAGATAGAAGGTTGCAGGATAAGGTTGGAACACATAATACATCATTAAACTGACCATTGTCTATATGAACAGTTCCAGTCCCTACAACACTAAGAGATCTATCATCACCAACATATATATTTTTGGTGTTACAATCATTTAAAGAAGAAAACATGGCTTTGTTTTTGGCCATGTGATAAGAAGCTCCAGAATCAATGAGCCACTCATGAGAATGAGAAGAAGAAGATACATTTAGTGCATAGCCAGACCGAGATGCTTGACAACCACATGCAGAAAGTGCCATTCCTGAAGATGAAGTTGAAGTTGAAGAGTGCTCCAAATGGATGTTATGCTTCTTCATTGCTGCTTCCAAGGCTTCCATCTTCTTAAAGCATTTGGATTCTAAGTGGCCATCTCGATTACAAAAGTTGCAATGTCTATCAGTCTTCTTCCCTTTGTTTTTATTTTTCTTATCATTTCGTTGAAATGATTTTTCATTTTGAGGCTGAAATTGCTTAGGACCCTTGTTTGGTTTAGGACCATTCATTTTAGGATACAACTTCTTAGGATTCTTTGGATTTGGTTGTTGCTGGGCGGCTAACGCTTTCTTAGAAGAGTTTCCAAGATGAAGAAGACCAAGGTGTAAGAGTTTTTCTTGTTCTCTTATTAAAGAATCAAAGGAAGGGGACTTGTAGGTTTGTCCTTGAGAAATGAAGGCTTCTCTTGTAGAATGGAAGGTGGAAACAAACACAGAATAGGCTGGTCCCAACTTAGTAAGAATGGAGTAGATAAGGCTACTATATTCTTTCTTAACCTTAACACCTTCCAAGAGAAGTCTAAGGGTCTTGAACTTGGACAAAAAATCTTCAATGCAAGAAAAATTATTGGGGTCCAATGTAAGCAATTCATTTTCAAGTTGATGGGCTTTAAGTTCATTTTTAATTCCAAAGACTTTAGTAATCTGTTTCATTGCTTCATCAGGAGTATCAAGTTCTGCAATATGGAATCTAAGATCTGGAGAAATAGACATCCCTATCAACCCATGTGCTTGGTCTTGCCTATTTTCCCATTTAGCTGCCTTGTCTTCATCTTTCGGTTTGGTCTCTTGGATTGTGGCTATTCTGTAAAGACCTTTACTTCTAAGTAAATCCACAATGTAGGACCACCATTGGAAGTAGTTGGTGCTGTCAAGAATAACTTGGCATGGACTTTCCATTTAAAAAAAACTGAAGCTATAGATGCTGAAACTAAGTGTTTCAATGGAAAGATCTCGAAAAATTAGGTTGTTTCAAAAAAAACGGTTCTGAAAACGGCTTCCGGATGAAGAAGTTATGGCTTTTTGAAGAAAATTTGATGAAGTCGCCGACGAAGTGCGGGAATGTGCGGAAATGAAAAATTCCCCCCCACAAAATGGAGACTTGAACCCAAGATCTCTACTCTCATAAATTAGAGAGAGAGAGAGAGAGAGACTAAGTATTTTCAAAAACGAACCTTGCGGCTCGAAGTTAGCTTTAGCCGGAAACTAAATATTTTCCTCAATGTTTCTCATTTTCCAAGATCACACTAAGGTGCAGCGGAAAAGAGCATACACATGAGAAAAATCCTTCCTTTCTGTTTCTGATTTGCCCAGATCGCACAAAGCCGCAGGGCAAAGAGCATACGCAGAAATGAAAGATATAGATCCGATAATAAAAAAAAGCTAAATAAACTGAAAACTGAAATAAACAGAAAGAAAATAACTGTAAACTGCAAATAAACACTGTATACCTCCAGATCTTAAAAATGACGCAGCTAGGGCTACCGGAAACCTTTTCGCGTGAAATGAAAGGGGTTCCTCACTGGAACAGATGCTCCCAACACAACAGAGCAGTCCTCTCGGCCCGAAAGTAGTCAGAAACAGTAGATCTAGGAAATGGTAGTCAAATGCAATTCTACCAGCTTCAGATTTGGATCACCAATGGACGTGGCCCTCAAATAGCTCTGCTACCATGTAGGAATTTACAGGGTAAGTTCCTCAGACAGAACACCAAAGGAAACCGCTCACAAACATATCACAGATCAATACACTAGTATTTTGACGTGGTTAAAACCCTCAAAGAGGGAAATAGTCCACGGCCTGAGCCAACGCGGCCACTTTACCTAACTCTTTACCTAACTCTATACCGAACTCTATACCTAACTCTATACTATACCTAACTCTATACTAGACCAAGTTGTACTTAACTATTTCCTATGTGTCGGAATATCCTAACAATCAAAACCCTCCCAGTCCCACCATTGAAGATGTAACCGATGACCAACCTTCTAATGAGAAACCTTCCACTTCAGTCACCCTCAAGGGAACAGTGGAACAGCCTCCAGAAATCATATTAGAAAATCCAATTAAAAACACTCCAAACAATGAAAAAGAAGAAAAGACTACTCAAAACCTTGGTGCTAAAATTTCAAATGTTCAAACAGACAAATCCCCTCTGCCTTTCAATTTAGGAGCAGAGGTGGCCAAACTCAAAATCTCAGTGCCTCTGACAGAACTGGTTAAACATGAAACTTACAGATCTCAAATAAATAAATCTTTAAACTTTGTTGAAAATGAAGACTCTGTGAACCTATTTGATGATCAACCTGAGTTAATTTTTGGACCTGATGTTAATGGAAAGCCAGTAGAAGGAGGGATACCACCCTTCTACATTAGCCTTAACATCCACGATAAAATCCTACATAATGCCATGCTAGACTCTGGAGCTTCACACAATCTTATGCCTAAGTCTATTATGGAAAAGCTAAACTTGGATATCACTAGACCTTACAAGGATCTGTTTTCCTTTGATTCAAGCCAAGTTAAGTGCCTAGGACTTATAAAAGATCTGTGTGTTTCCCTATTGCAGTACCATGCTAAAACCATACTTATGGACATAGTTGTTGCTGATATACCACCTAAGCATGATATGCTCTTGTCTAGATTTTGCGGTGCCAAACTCTAGGGATCTCTACAAATTGACATGTCGTATGCTACCATATCAGTCTTTGGACATCCTAAGAAACTATATAGAGAGACTCTGATGAAGTATGTAGTGAGTACCTAGGAGAGGCCTCAAAACTTTCCTATATATTCAGTGCATTTTGATATTGATTCTTTCATTCTTTATAATGTTGAATCTAATCAAGAAGATGCTTCAAACAACATAATATCAGAACCAAAAGAAATTGCAGTATTAAAAGAAAATCAAAATGTCCAAATTCATGAGATTTCAGATAATAAAAATGACTTAGATACCTTAGTCAAAGAAGATTTTGTACCCCCAAACAGTAAGAATTATGAACATGAAATTCTTTGGCATCTTGAATTCGATGGGTCAGTCAAAAAACTAGGTGCAAGAGCAGGTGTATGGATTTACAACTTAGAAAATGATCATTCAGAGGGTCATGCCTACAGATTGAACTTTAAATGTACAAACAATATGGCCGAATATGAAGCACTTCTGTTAGGTCTGAAATTGGTAAAAAGGTTAGGAGCCATAAGAGTCTCTATTATGGGAGATTTTGAGTTGGTAATCAAACAAATTAATGTTGTTTATATGACTAGGGATCCTAGGTTAGGATTTTATAGAGGTACAGTTGTAGAAATACTTAATACTTTTTTAGAAACCAAGCTTGCTGTTATTCCAAGAAAACACAATATGCAAGCTCACAGTTTAGCCATGTTTTCTAGTACTTGCAAGTTGCCATTTCAGCCCAACCATCAGTACACTGCTGAGGTTAGGCATAGACCTGCCATTCCTGACAACTTAAAGAACTGGCAAGTATTTGAGAATGATCAACAAATTAACAATTTTTTGACTTTAGATCGGGGATTTGTAAATAGCAACATAGACATAGACATGGCATTAAATTTTGATTACACTAATGAAGTAGAAATTAATAAAGTAGAAGATGATCAGATAGATAGATTTCATCCCACAAAGTTTACAAAATCAGATATTCGAAACCTAAAACAAATGGAAATTGATGAAGCAATCGATGAAGAAACTGAAGTCATCAACCTTAAAGACAATTTTTTACCTGAGGGATTAACTCCTTTGGAGGACTTATTTGATTCAAATGATATTCCTAAAAAGCCTAAAATGGAACCCTTGAAATTAGACATTGAGGAATGTAACATAGGTTCTGAAGAAGATCCCAAACTGATAAAACTTTCGAAATCATTACCTCCCAATGAAAAAGTGAAATACATAGAACTGCTAAAAGAATTCCAAGATGTTTTTTCCTGGAATTATGAGGACCTTAAGTCCTATGATACCAGCATAATACAACACACCATTCCATTAAAAGAAAACCAAAAGCCTTTTAGACAAAAGCTTAGAAGGATTAACCCCGTTCTATTGCCTTCTATCGAAAAAGAGATCAAAAGAATGTATGAAGCTAATATTATTGCACCAATTAGATTCTCAGACTGGGTTTCTAATTTGGTACCTACAAGAAAGAAAACTGGCGAAATTAGACTGTGTGTTGACCTTAGGAATTTGAATAAAGTTTCACTTAAGGATAACTATCCTCTTCCTAAAATGGATCACATATTACAGAGGGTAGTAGGTTCCACCAAAATCTCACTGCTAGATGGGTTTTTTGGTTATAACCAGATCCTAGTCCACCCAGATGATCAGGCAAAAACTGCATTCACTACACCATGGGGCACTTTCATGTATGTGAAAATGCCTTTTGGGTTAAAGAATGTAGGGGCCACCTTTCAAAGAGAAATGGACATAGCCTTTGCTAAGGAAATCCATGAATTCCTGGTAATATACCTAGATGATATCACAGTATTCTCTAAATCAGATCAACAACACCTGGATCATCTTAGGCAGGTCTTCACTAAGTGTAGGAAGTATGGAATTTCTCTGAATCCTAAAAAATCTTTATTTGGGTTGGAAGAGGGGAAATTACTAGGCCACATTATCTCCAAAGATGGTATTTGGATTGACCCAACAAGAATTGAAGCCATTTTGCAGATACCACACCCCAGGAACATCAAAGAACTTCAAGCATTTTTAGGTAAAATAAACTTTTTGAGAAGATTTATCTCTAACTTAGCTGAACTGATTAGATTACTAAACAACATGTTAAAGAAAGATTCGACTATTAAATGGACTCTAGAGGCTAAAAATTCATTTGAAGATATAAAGCTAGCCTTAACACAAACACCAGTTCTCATCAGTCCAATGTTTGATAGAGATTTCATCATTTTTTCTTTCACCTCAGAACATACAATTGCTGCAGTTCTACTGCAGAAAAATGATCAAGGTTTTGAACAACCAATAGCCTTCTTCAGTAAAGCCCTGAGAGATGCACCTTTAAAGTATAATATAATGGAAAAGCAAGCTTTTGCTCTGGTTAAAGCTATTAAAGATTTCAGAGTTTATATCTTGTACTCTCATATAGTAGCTTATGTTCCCAATGCTGTAGTCAAGGACATTCTAACACAGGATGGACCTGATGGAAAGAGAGGGAAGTGGATAGCTACCATATTAGAATATGATTTAGAAATTAAACCTACAAAATTGATCAAAGGCCAAGGTTTAGCCAAGCTCATGGCTGAATCAAACTATCAGGCCCTAGACATAAATTTCATTGCAGAATTGGATAACGAAGAGGAGATGGTGACTCCACAGATCAGCCAGGCCTTTATAGACTCACCATGGTATGCTGACATAATATACGTTCTACAAAATCTTCAAGCTCCTCCAGAGTTATCCAGGACCAAAAGTAGGTTCTTAAAAATGAAATCTTTGAATTTTTGCATAATTGACAATGCTTTATTTTGGAAAAATCATGAAGGCATCCTCTTAAATTGTTTGTTAAAGTGTTATGAAACCAGCTCATGAAAATATAGAAAAGATAGATGAATGCCTTATAATTCAGCCTCTTCGAGGGGGAAACCTCCTTTACATTACACAAATGAACAATTCGGATGATACAAATGAAAAAACCTCCTTTCTATATATAGTAGTCTAAGGGGTCATAATATAATCAGAGCCGACATAACAATAATATTGTAAAGGCACAATAATAACAATAGTGGGCTTCTATGGGGCACAATAGTAACAATATGGGGACTACATGGGTACAAAAATATAAAAAGGGGGTTGTACTAATAACAATAAAGGGGTTACACTAGTAGTATAGGGGCCTAACATGCCCTCTCCTTCAAAAAGTGTTGTCCTCAATGCTTGAGTAGTTCTTGATGCTTCTGTATAAAATTATTGTCAGCTCACAAAAATATAGAAAATATAGTTGAACGCCTTAGAATTCAGCCTCTTCGAGGGGGGCAACCTCCTTTACATTACACAAATGAACAATTCTTGGATTCATTTCTTCTTTCTCGATGTGATCTTTCACTTCTTGCACCTTTTTCTTCTTGATATGTCCTTCTATCTTGAGAGTTTGAGGAGTGGTAATTCTTGCCAATGCTTTACAAGATATGGTCTGATTCATTTCTTCTTTCTCTAGGGTTGGGTCCTGGCATATATCCTCTTCTTTTGATGTTTCTTGATCCTTTTCTTCCTCCTCTTCATACTCTATGTAAAATAATTTCTTCTCAGCACACTTATGACCTTTAGTGCATTTGCTATCACAATTGTAACAAAGCCCTTTTTCTCTTTTTTCTTCCAATTGTTGTGGTGTAACCCTTGTAGGTTGTGGAAGGCTAGGAGAAACAACACTTCCATATTTATAGTTGTGACTGGTAGACTTCCTTGTTTCCATAATTTTACTTTCCACTATGTAACAAAGCCCTTTTACTCTTTCCAATTGTTGTGGTGTTGCTCTAAAGAAGGTGTTTCTCTTTGTATCCTCATAATGTGCTATCATTTCCTTCGTGAAAATTGACCACGTAACAAGTTGTTTACAAGAACAAAGCCCTTTATACCATAAAAATTGATCCGGTTCTAAATATGAAGATGCAATACATACCTTTTGTAACAGTGGTACACCATGTAGATCAAAATATTGCTCCATCTAAAGTATCCAATTTACCGGATCCTTGCCATCAAACTTCCTCATATCACCTTTTCTTGATTTTAGGAGCTCGATATTGAAATGACTATAAATCTGTAATTTCGGCTCTTCCAGTTATGAAATTGCGACCTGCAGTAGCCCTCTATGTCCTCTTTCCAATGCCACTAGTCTGATCGAATTTAGATTCTTCAAGAAAGAGTTATGCACAATCTCCCAATATGACCTGATTATATACCTTTTTAGAAGAGCGAACTTGTAGGAAGTGCCGCGTGTCATTGTTTCGACCTTAGGATCCAAAAAATATATACAGGAAACTACAGTCCGTCATCTTTCTGTAACTTCTTACGCAATTTCAATATGATGCTCAAAACAAAATTTATGACTATTTTCCCCAGGTCAAATGTTTGGAATGTAATTCGGGAGTCTGCAAAAATGCCAACTTCCTCAGATCATATCTCCACAAATATAGCACGAAAAGCTCTGAAACTGGGACTTGCGGTTTAGAACGATTTTGGCCCAAATGGCTTTTTTTTTATTTTCTGAAACGTCGCAGAAAAAAAGTTATAGTGCAAATGCCATGATGACCTGTTTGGAGCAGCGAAACCCTAGAATTCAAAGCTTTGATACCAAATGTTATGAAACCAGCTCACAAAAATATAGAAAAGATAGATGAACGCCTTAGAAATCAGCCTCTTCGAGGGGGGAACCTCCTTTACATTACACAAATGAACAATTCTTGGATGATACAAATGAAAATACCTCCTTTCTATATATAGGAGTCTAAGGGGTCATAATGTAATCAGAGCCGACATAACAATAATAATGTAAGGGCACAATAATAACAGTAGTGGGCTTCTATGGGGCACAATAGTAACAGTATGGGGACTACATGGTTACAAAAATATAATAAGGGGGTTGTACTAATAACAATAAGGGGTTACACTAGTAGTATAGGGGCCTAACATAAAGGAAGAATCTGACAAAATATTGCAAGAGTTTCATGCAGGTGACTGTGGGGGACATCTTTATTGGAAGACAACAACTGATAAGATCTTAAGGGCTGGTTTTTACTGGCCCACTCTATTTGATGATTTAAAGAAATTTGTAACCTCATGCCACAAATATCAGATTTTCGAAGGAAAAAGAAAATTACTGCCATTACCTTTGAAATCTATATCTACTAAAACACCATTTCAACAGTGGGGTCTTGATTTCATTGGTGAAATTCATCCCCCTTCATCTGCCCAACACAGATGGATTTTGACTGCCACAGACTATTTTACAAAGTGGATAGAATCCATACCCTCAAGACAAGCCACTGATACTGTCATAATAGGATTCCTTGAGGCCAACATTCAGTCCAGATTCGTTTGCCCCACTAAAATCATCACGACAATGAAGTAGCCTTTAAATCAAAGACGATGGTTGATTTCTGCAACAAATATCACATAACCCTTGGTCACTCCACAACCTACTATCCCCAAGGAAATGGACTTGCAGAGTCTTCCAATAAGAGCTTAATGAATATCATCAAAAAACTGTTGGAAGATAACAAGAAAACCTGGAATAAGAAACTAGTAAATGCCTTGTGGGCAGATAGGCTGACCATAAAGAAATCCATTGGTACCAGTCCCTATCAGCTAGTCTATGGAATGGAGGCTGTCTTCCCATCTTCTTTGGGAACACTAGTGATGAAATTACTCCAAGAAGCACAGGTTGAGCCAAATGATATTCAAAGGAGGATCAACCAGACAATTCACTTGTAGCAAACCAGGGAGGAAGTGTATATCAGATCCCAGATTGTGCAGGAGAGAATCAAGAAAGATTTTGACAAAAGAACCAAGGTAGAAGATTTCTATCTAGGAGATAAAGTTTTGAAATGGGACTCAAGAAGGGAGGATAAAGGTAAACATGGGAAGTTTGACTTCCTATGGAAAGGCCCTTACATTATTTATGCTTTTAGAAGTAATAATGCTTATTTCCTTAAAGAATTGGATGGTCCAGAAGTTGAAGGAGGACTAGTCAATGGTCGAATTCTTAAGCACTATATAGATCCCAGTCACTGATTTCACTAATTACTTGTACATAATATATCCTTCACAAAGTTTAGTGTGGATTGGATGGTAAATTTTGGAGTTGAAGCCCGAAGAGAAGGCTCTAAGCTTCAAAAGTTTCACTATCAATAAGTATCAATAAAGCAGCAAAGTAAAAGGGAAAGTTGCAGAGTAAAACCATAGTAATTTAGAATGGCCATTGATCTACTAGTTCTTGACATTTCACCAGGAAATGCCATCCCCAAGTGGAGCCACTGTTATGTTCCTATACCAATAGGTGTCATAATTTTTGAATGGCTGAGGTCAAATCTATAATATGTACATACCTTTGCTTTCTGCAAATGTTTTCCATATTCAAAAAATTAAAAAAAAAAAAAAAAATGTAAAGAGGGTATGTCGTAAAGAAAAATCAAGGGACAAAAAGATTAAAAAAGGTCAAAAAAGATGAAAAATTAACCCCAAGGAAAAAGAAAAAGACCATGAAAATGTGCAAGTGCAAATGCCATTGCTATTTACTTTTTTGCACAATAATGATTGTGTGCAGCTTGTTATTTATGCCACAATCCATGGTAACCAAACAGTTTAATCTTTTTTATTCCATGTTTTGAATTTCATGCTTAGAGATAGAGAATAAAATCTTACCATACTGTTTAATCTTGGCAGATAAGTAGATAGGTAGAGTAAATAAAAGGAGCTCAATAGTTTAATCTGAGCCCTTGGATGTAATAAGGATAGACTTAGATAGTTTTTATTGTAAAAGAAAAGAAAATGTTTTGATAAGGGTCTGTCAGCTTAAGTGCACCCTAATAAAGAGTAGGAAAAATGGTAGGATGAGTAGATGGGTAAGTAGTTCCATGATTGTAGAATTTTGATGAATCATATCATTTATTTTCATCATCAAGTTGCTAAAAATATGGATGATAATTGGACATTTATATAAAGTCAAGTGATTAATTTCCCCATTCATTTTACCTTCAATTTTACTAATTTCCCATAAGTAAAGTCAAAAGTACCTAAAACCTTAAGTTAAAGGGGCTCAGAGCATTTCTCTAACTTCTAGAGGGACCGAACCCTCAGCCCAATAACTTATAGGGTCTAAGTACTAAATCCCCCTCACCAACATTCACCCCCTCCATAATTCATTCATTTCATCTAAAAAATCCCTTTTCCTAAGGTAAAATCACCATTTGCCTAGGGAAAGTAATTACCCCCATACAAAACCCCCTTTTTCCACAAAAACCCACAAATATGCATTTAGCCTAAGTTATAATGTTTAAGTGTGAAAATGTAAATAAATTTCAAACACATTATACTTAGTGCAAAATCCATTTTTCCACTTTCATTTCATATTAACTCCTAATTTTAATTATATTTATTAACTCCCAAAGATAAAACCTTTCCCGTATATTTTATTAAAACCCATATGTTAATATCTCACCCCGAGGTTTGAAACATAAACCTTATTAATAAACCAATTAAAGGGATTAATTAAGTCGATCAACAACTAATTAATAACCGTGACCCACCACCATATAAAGAAATTAATTAATCAATTAGTGATTAATTAATAATATTTCCCCGCCAATCAAATCACTCCCGACGTCATTAAGCCTCCCTAATCCGTAGTTAATTAATCCTTCCACTCATTAAAACCCCGTCGGGCCCCTCCATTAAATCTCCGATCAAATCATCGCCTCGATCACCGTGCGATCTGACCCCTTCAGATCCAATGGTCGACACTCATATCGAGTGGCCTTCGAAGGCCAACCTTTACCCACTTGATGTAAGTGGTTTCACTGTTCACCCCGTCGCTACGTGGTGCTCAATGAATGGAATTGGGTGACCTCCCCCCAAACCACTTATCCCAAAAAGTGGTGCGATGGATTTCGCTTACCACCTCCGCTACACGCCAAAATGTCACATCCCCCATTGGCGCCAACTGTCCTTTTCCCAATGTACCCGCCAAAGTCATTGACTTTACAAATAAAACCAAAAAAATTATAGTTTTTTTGTTTTATTGTGAAAAAAGAACATTTTGACCTCCATGCAAGCACAAAGTACGTGCAACCGTCAACCTGCTACCAACCGCCAACTTACTAAACCTGCTGAACTCCAGACCACCTTGCAGACCTGTGCGCTTCCTACAAATAGTGCACAGTCGCCATTACTCAGTTCAAAAGCCGAAACCAGGTATTTACCCCAAATTCACTAAGAAACCCTGTTTTCTTACCAAACCTAAACTAAATTGCTTCAAATACTAAGTAATTTAGTAAAATAAGTTGCCTGGTGACTCTAAAATACCCTGAAATAGACCAGTTTTTCCCAATTTCACTGAAACCCTTTGCCCCCATCCTTGAATCCACAAGAACCAAGGATGGATGCCCCAATTGCTTTGAATGTCATGCCCATTACAACTCCTCACAGGGATTTAGACCATCTCCCACTAGCAGACAAAGATTTCCAGATTAAAGATACCTCTGTCTCAGAATCCCCTTTGAAACTATTCTGCAGGTACAGAGACCAGTACCTGAACCATGTAGACTACATTGGACTTTGGGAATCAGGTTTACCCAAGTACCAGTTCCCCAGAGTTCACATCTTCCCAGAGATTGTACATTACTGCCACATGAACTATGATCCCATCCAAAGGGCAGTAAGGACCCCTGACCAATCTATATTATTCACCATCACTGCTGAGTCCATTAATGAAATGCTACAATTACAACCAAGCCAAAGCCTGACTCCTCTTTCTATTGGAGATATGTTGAATAGATACCCTACACTCACCTCAATCAAACTTGCTGGGTTATACCAGGCCTTCATCAGAGAAGAACGATACACCCCAAAGGACTCTCCCCCTTACCTGTGGATTATATTCTCTGACCTTGGCCAAGACATCATAGACATGATATCCAGTGTGTTAGGTTATACTACAAGTGAGTTTGTTGATGAAATCATTATAGCCTTTATGTCTATCTACTCTCCTAGAAAACCACCAGCCATCATGTTTGACTATGCTAAGTTTATTGTTGATAAAATGCATGACCAATTCATGAGGTTAGATAATGAAGGGGTGTTTAAGTATTCTTCAGTTCTATATCATTTATTCTTGTATTATCAAGCTGATAGATTTCCAATCACCTTCCAAAAGCTTGATACCAGAGGCAACCCCAAATAAGTGATCTTCTGGACTTCATTAATCCATCAATTTGACTCTCAATATTCTTATACCGATTTCATAGATTTCTTTGTGTACCAAGTGACAACTATGCTACTAGGAAGCCCTCCCCCCAGAATCAGTGGAGACATCAGGAGGGTCCTACAGTTGTCCAAACAATATAAAGTGGGGGATTGGTACTTATACCAAAACCACACTGAAATCAGAATCTATGGATGTGAGTTGGCTCCCTACAAACTGCCCAGATACCTCCCCATGAGGTTGTTTGCCCTAAAGTACCATAGACAAATGATCAATTTAGATGAGGTGCATTTTGTGAAAGCCAAGAAGAAGGCTCAACTTAGGATAAAAGATCAGCTTGGCCCTTTCATATGTAACAGTAGGGAAGCAGGGAAGGAAGCAGAGGAAATCCTCCAAAGGTTGAGACTAAAACAAAGTTTTATCTGGAATTATGACCCTTTAGACTTCATTTGCAATAGGAGATAGAAGAATAAATTATCTCCTTACATCCACCATAGAATCCCTGAAATTGAACAGTATGCAAATCAACTTGAATGGGTGGAAAACACTCTGGTAGACTAGGATAGCACAGAAACTGTTGTCAATAATGTTTTGATTGATTTAGATAGAAGAATTGATGAGGATTCATTTGTACAGGTGCCAGGAGAAACTCAATCTCAAAGGAAATCATAGGGACAGAGTGCGCAAACATCAGAGAAACCAGGGCCATCAGAGCAAGCAGAGCCATCAGAGCAAGTAGAACCATCAGAGCAAGCAGAACCTTCAGAGCAACTAGAGGAATCAGAACAGCCTGAGATTTCATAGGAACTTGCTCAACCAGAACAAATCATGAGAAATCTTCCTATTTTACAGACTCCTCTAAATGAGGAGAGGAACCTCAAAAGAGATAGAGAGGAGGCCACTCCTTCTAGTAGACCTGTTGCCCAAACCTATGCTAAGAGGCAAAGGTTGAATCCATTTTCAGAACAGGAGTATACTGAGGAGACAGCAGGAACTACAGGTGCAGAAAGAACAGAAAGCAGGAAGACCACACCTTCAGGAGGTACACAAGAACCTTCCACCTCACAGGCTCAAATGCTAGAAAGGCAACAGAGCATGGAAGTATCCTCCTTCAGGGCTCCTACTGGTCAGAGCCAAGATATCAAAGAGAAATACAAAGAAATCAAGGCAAGAAATGAAAGATTAAAGGTTCAAAGTTATGCACACTACTTGAAAATGGCTCCAACAAATCAAACAAGGTTAATGTCATCCTTTGACATAAAGGAAGGTAAGATGCAGATGAGTTTTTTGAAGCCAACCACACAACAACCCAGATCAATGGCAGATTATCTGAAAACAAACTTTGAAGTATTGGCAAAGGATATTCATCCTATTGACCAAATAGAACTACACAAGCAGACTGGGGAAATGGTTTACTCCACTTTGACCAGAAAAGAAATTGCAGCCCACCAACTCCAGAATTCTTTGAATAATATATCAACACAATTCCAGTTGGAGAAGGCCTCTTCACAGGCCAAGGACACCAGAATAAAGTCCTTAGAGGACTTGGTCATAGAACTGGGACATGATCCCAAGGATGTGAAAGCTGCAGAAAAGATTATCAAGAAGAAAAATGATGACATAGCTGCACTAAAGAAGCAGCTTAAAATTCCTCCTCTACATCATCCTCAGACAGCTAAAGTGTTGGAAACACAAAAGGAGGAAGAGCTTATGGACCTAGTCCTTAATCTGAATGAACAATTAAAGGAGACTAAAAAAGAATTAGACAATTTAATATAGTCCAAATAGAGTGAGTTGGCCACCACTCCTCAGACTGTAATTCCTACAGTTTCCATAGCAGTGCCCTCCACCTTGGCTGCTGCCTTAGCACCCACACTTCCACCAGCTACAACTTTTCCAGTAACAGGTACATCAGCAGGCACAGGGGCATCTACAAGCGCAGGTACTTCCACAAAACAAACAACTGAATTGGTAAAGGCCATGGAGGAAATGAGTATCCAGGCCATTGAGCTTAAGAAACTTAGAGAACAAGTGTCAAGTTTAGAAACTAATTGTAAACTTGCACAAATACAACAGAAAGAAGAAGCTCAGAAGAACCAAAGGATGGTAGAAAGAATAAAAGTCCTTGAAAAGGACTTGACATTGCAAGAGCCACTGGGAGACATGAAAGAAATTCTTTGGACCAACATCATTGATTCCATCAATGATGTTTGGCCTTCTATTCAGGTTATTTTTGAACAGACTAAATTAGTCAAAGTAGCCACAGAAGCAATCCACAAGACAGTGGAAGAATTGGGAGATAAACCTGAAGAAGCCAATCAATTGATCACATTTTTGAACAGCAGAAACAGGTACCAGCTGGATGAACTAGAAATTGATGATAGAACAACAACCATCATTGAAATAAAGAAGGTTCTTACCAAGAGGAACCTGATTCTCAATCTGGAGAAAAGATGTTAAAGCATCCAAGCAGACATTGATAGTTTTATGATAAAGTATGGCATCTTAAGAGAAAAAGGACTTCCCAGTCCCATGGTAATTGTTATGCTCTTAACCTGCAAAAGATACCCAAATACAGAATATGCGAAGAAAGATACCCAGAACATAGAACAGTGAGAGACAACAACAAATACTTTATTATTGAGAAAGCAATGTTCACTGGCCTCTTCGAGGGGGCAACCTCCAATAGAGCAAAGCTCAATACAAAAATAAGACACGATGCTCCTCACAGGGAGTCTCTATCTAATACTACGGCCCATTTGCAACTAACTGTGGTCCCGTTATTAATTGCGGGTTAACCACTTACAATTATTAATGTGGGCTTTATTGACTCTTGACTATGACTCGATCCCAATACCTAAATAAGGGGGTTAGGGTGGGACCCTAACATGCCCTCCACCTTAAGACTAGCCTTGTCCTCAAGGGTAAAGCTGCGGAAACTGCTGAAGAATAGTGGTTGGTTCCCAAGTTGCATCTTCCGGAGAGGTGTCTTTCCACTTGACGAGGACTTCCCTAATGATGCGGCCCCACAAATGCCTGTCTTGTGTGTCTAGGACTTGTTCAGGTTGGAGCTAGTTTGAACCTTCTTCGTCCAATTTAGGTAGACTGGTTTGAATTATGCAATTGTTCCCAATCACTTTCTTGAGGCACGAGACATGGAAAACTCAATGGATTTTTGCAGTAGGTGGCAAAGCCAACTTGTAAGCCACTTCTCCAATGCGCTGAAGTACTTGGTATGGTCTGTAGAATTTTGGAGATAGTTTCTGACAACCCTTGTCTTTGAGTGATGTTTGCTTATATGGTTGCAGCCTCAAAGAGACCTGATCCCCTTCTTGAAATTGGCGCTCTGAGCGATGCTGGTCTACCTGTTTCTTCATGCGGTTTTGAGCTTGATGAAGATTCTCTCTAAGATGGGCGAGAATGGTTGCGCGGTGTTGTAGGAGTTGATCCACTGCTTGTACTTTTGAGCACCCCTTGAGATAAGAAGTAAGGGAAGGAGGGAGTTGACCATATACTACTTCATAGGGAGTCATTTTGGTGGTGGCATGATAGTTGGTGTTATACCACCATTCAGCCAGAGGTAACCACTGTACCCAAAGATGTTGCTTTTCTGAAGTGAAACACCTAAGGTAGGTTTCCAGACATTTGTTGATAGCTTCAGTTTGACCATCCATTTGCGGATGATAGGAAGTACTGAGTTTTAGTTGAGTGCCTTGTATCCTGAAGAGTTACTGCCAAAAATTACTGGTGAAGATCGGGTCGCAATCGGACACAATAGAAGTGGGCATGCCATGCAATTTGAAGATCTGATCCATGAAAGATTGAGCGACCAAAGTTGGTGTAAACGGGTGGGGTAGGGCGCAGAAATGAGCATACTTCGAGAGTCTGTCCACAACCACCATGATGACTGACTTGTTTCCTGACTTTGGAAGACCTGTAATGAAATCCATAGAAACCTCCATCCAAATTGATGCCGGATGGGCAATGGTTGTAATGTGCCTGGTGTGTTGACGGTTTCCCCTTTGTGGCATTGACAGACATCGCATTCTGATACGAAAGTAAGGATGTCCTTTTTCATGCCTGTCCAAAAAAATGATCTTCTGGTGCGAGCATACGTCTTCTGAAAGCCCGAATTTCCTGCAATGGGAGATGAGTGCAATTCTGCCAAAATGCGACTTTTGGCGTGGATGTTGGTGATATTACGACTTTGTCCCTGTAGCAAAGAATATCATCCTGCCACGAGTAGCCCTTGGTTGAATTTGGATCTACCTGCAATTGAGAAATGAGTTGGGAGAGCCTGGGATGTGAAAACCATTCCCTGCGAGCTTCTTCAATCCATTCTGGAATGGGGAGGGAAATTGCTAGCAGAGTACTTTCCTCCTCAAATTGGCGAGATAATGCATCTGCTACACTATTGTCTTTCCCTTTCTTGTAAATGATCTCATAATCATATCCCAGCATTTTGGCGAGCCATTTATTTTGTTGTGGGGAGGATAGGCGATGCTCCAAAAAATATTTAAGACTGTGATGATCTGTGCGGATTTGGAAACGTCGCCCCAATAAGTAAGGTTGCCAAGTCTCTACTGCATGTAAGATGGCCATCATTTCCTTCTCGTAGGTAGATTCACCCAGATTCCTCCCACTTAGTTGTTGGCTTGTGAAGGCCAAAGGTCACCCTTCCTGCATTAAGACCGCCCCAATACCTGTACCTGAAGCATCACATTCAATGACAAAAGGTTTGGTGAAGTCAAGTAGTGCTAAGACTGGAGTGGAACACATGGCATTTTTTAGAGCGGTAAATGCCTGTTGTGCTTCCTCATTCCAGAAGAATGAATTTTTCTTTAGGAGTTGAGTGAGGGGCTTCGCTATGCGACCATAGTTGCGGAAAAATTTATGATAATAGCTTGTGAGACCCAAAAATCCTCTCAAGCTCTTCAAGGTCTTAGGTTGAGGCCAATCCTGCATTGCCTGGATCTTTTTGGGGTCCACCTTGACACCTTCACGCCCCACAATGTGGCCCAAATACTCAACTTCTTCCATTCCAAACAAACACTTGGACATCTTGACAAATAATTTATGCTTGCGGAGCAGTTGCAAGAGTAGATCTACATGCTGAAGATGTGCGGCCCAAGTGCAACTATAGATGAGGATGTCATCGAAGAAGACAAGGACAAATTTTCTGAGATATGGTTTGAGAATGTGGTTCATAAGGCTCTGAAAAGTAGAGGGGGCATTACAAAGACCAAATGGCATGACCAGGAACTCATAATGGCCTTCATGAGTTCTAAAAGTAGTCTTTGGAATGTCGACTTCCTTCATGCGAATTTGGTGGTAGCCTGAGCGAAGATCCAGCTTAGTGAAGAATTGAGCCCCATTGAGTTCATCTAGCAAATCGTCAACCACCGGAATGGGAAATTTATCTTTGACTGTCAACTTATTGAGGGCCCTGAAGTCGGGACACATCCGCCACTCCCCATCTTTCTTGAGCACCATGACCACTGGGGATGAATAAGGACTAATGCTGGGACGAATGACACCTGCTTCCAAAAGTTCCTTGATTATTTTTTCTATTTCATTCTTTTGGGTGAATGGATATCTGTATGGGCGCACATTTGGGGTTTGGGCCCCTGGAACCAAGGTGATGCTATGATCATGTTCCCCTTGCGAGGGTGGAAGCTCATGAGGCTTGTCAAAGACCAGCAGATGGTCATTTAAAATCTGTTGCATCTCAGGATGAATTGGCAGAGACTTGGTTTCGACTGCCTAGATGGCATTAAATTGAGCTATAACTCCATGATTGCCCTTTTTTAACAATTTTTCCATCCTATGCGAGCTGATGATAGAGGGGGCTCCCGCCTGGAGTCCACGGAGGGTATGTGTGTAGTTGTTCTGCTTAAAACTCATATATAACTCCTGGAAATCCATTGTGATTGGCCCAAGAGTGCGGAGCCATTCAGCACTGAGGACAATGTCGCAACCTCCCATGTGTATGGCAAACATGTGGGTTTTCAACTGATAATCCCCCATTTGAAGTTTGACATTTTCACAGCGGCCTTCACATTTGATTGTGCCCCCATCCGCAATTTGGAGTTGGAAGTTAGAAACTGCTCGTACGAAACAATGCACTGCTTCTGCGACTTTTTAATGGATGAAATTATGTGTACTTCCACTATCAATCAAGACTACTACTGGGCGATGTTTAATAAAACCCTTGATTTTGAGAGTTTGAGGTGAAGAAATCCCTGCCAAAGCATGCAGCGAAATAACTGGTTCGTCAGAGACATTGTCCTTTTGGTTGTCTTCTTCTAGCGCCTCGTGTTCCTCAAGTGGTGGATCTTCCTTTGTTGAGCTGTAGTCAATGGCATCAATTTGAAAAAATTTGGGCTCCTTGCATTTATGACCTGGGGAGTATTTTTCATCACAGTAGTAACATAGTCCTTGCTTTCTTCTTTCGGCCATTTCCGCAGGTGACACCTTTTGGACCTTAAGTGTTTGAGTCGTGTTGTGAGCTTGTGGGGGGCGACCTTTAGTGGAGAAATTTGGGCGACTGTATTGGGCTGCTAATGCACATTCCATGTTACGAGCTACCTTGCAAGCCTCCGTCCATGTGGGAGGGTGGTGCAGTAGGACTTGGGCTTTGATGGCTTCTTTAAGACCGCTGATAAAACATTCCATGTAGAACACATCTGAGAGACCCCAAGTGCGGAAGGCTAAGGCTTCAAAAGCTGTAATATATTCATCCACTGTACCAGTCTGTCGGAGCTTAGTAAGATGACCCAAAAAAGAAGATTCCTGGTCAAAGCGGTCTTGAAGAGCTTTTTTGAATTTGGTCCAAGTCAGAAAAGGTCCATTGCAACGTTGATGCCATTCCCACCATTGCCACCTTTCATTGTCCAAGTACATGCTCCCCACCATAAGCTGAGTCGCATCATCTAAGATGTTATTCAGATTGAAATACTGCTCCATTTGTGCTATCCATGCTGACGGGTGAGAACCGTCAAATTTATGCATATCCAACTTGGGAGGTCGCTGACGGGGTTGTTGGTGGGTGTGCCAGACGTGAGGAGAGTGGCTAGACTCACCCTCACTGTGTCCATTGCCATTATATGCCTCCTCGTGGGCTTGCTCCTTGCCCTTCGGGATTATGCTCTCGACCAGGCTAGTTAGTCGGTTAAGCTGAATGTGGAGGGTTTGCACGGATTCTTCAAGTTTGTCCATCCTTTCATTGGCCATTGCTTGAGCTCTAGTTTCTACCATGCACCGACCTGATGTTTTTTGAAAATTGGGACCGCCTAAAAAATTTTTCACTAAGAATTGAATGGTACCACCGTGCTCAGCTAGTCGTCCTGATTTTTTTTTTTTTTGAATGGTACCACCGTGCTCAGCGAGTCGTCCTGATTTTTTTTTTTTTTTTTTTTTTATTTTATTTATTTATTTTTATTTTTTTTTCTGAAAACTCCTAATGGAGTTTTACTCCTTCCTTATCAATACTGCAGTTGCCAAATCCTCAAAATGTCAATGTGGCCAAAAGTCCTACGAAAATTATACCTCGGTATAGGAACCCTTCACAACGACTCAGATCTGGTGGATCTGAGAGATCTGAATGGCGGATCGGATAGCTCTGGGCGGCGGAACAGACTGCTGCTACGGATCTAATGGATATAATAGATTGGAGTGGCTGGTCTGCTAACTCAGAACTGCGGGACTGATGTCTACTGCTGCTGCACCTTTTTGCGCGCTGATCTGGTAGATATGATGCGTGATCCCCAGATAGAAAAGGGAACTATGGTATCGAGGAGTGTCAGGTGCTACAAATCGCAATATACATAAGGGTCTGACAGTAGTACTCGGCCCAATGTTTCAGGGCTCTAACTAAGGAGGATGAACTGTACCCTTAGCCGTACAACCCGACTACCCTATCGTACGGGCAAGTAATCTCTTCGAGTGCTATTCTCGGTGTACTGTAGCAGCAAGACGGCCGAAGGTTTGTCTATTGCGAGGTTGCAGAGGAGCTAGGGGGCTTCCAATATACCTAGAAGGTACTTGGAAGATAGTCCGTACGCGGTTCTGTCAAATGCGCTACTACTCGAAGGGGTACCCACAGGGGTTACAAGGGAGTCCAACAAGCGTGACCACCTCTTGTATTTCCTGCGTGCATGCCTCCCCAAATCCACAGGTTTATGCGCTCAACGACAGATCCCGTGGTTTAAAGATGCCGGAACACGTCTCTAGCCAAAAAAAAAATTCTACGAAATGGAGATCCCACCGTCCCTGGAAAGTGCTCTGATACCACTTGTTATGCTCTTAACCTGCAAAAGATACCCAAATACAGAATATGCGAAGAAAGATACCCAGAACATAGAACAGTGAGAGACAACAGCAAATACTTTATTATTGAGAAAGCAATGTTCACTGGCCTCTTCGAGGGGGCAACCTCCAATAGAGCAAAGCTCGATACAAAAATAAGACACGATGCTCCTCGCAGGGAGTCTCTATCCTTTATATATGACTCATACATGCAATACCAAGGATCGATACCATGGGTTTTATTATTACCATCTATCTAATACTACGACCCATTTGCAACTAACTGTGGTCCCGTTATTAATTGCGGGTTAACCACTTACAATTATTAATGTGGGCTTTATTGACTCTTGACTATGACTCGATCCCAATACCTAAATAAGGGGGTTAGGGTGGGACCCTAACAGTAATACATGACAAGTTGATGACTCAAGAAGATTATATCAAAGATTAAACAAGCTGGCTAGAAACCATGCTAGTACTTCAGGGGTGAAATCTTTGCCCACTGGGAAGGTACTATATGATGGCCTTGAAAATCTGTTTTACAGAGAGCACGAGGTCAAGCACTTATTCACAAGAAAGCCAAATTTTGCTAAGTATACCGAATTTGATGAGATATATAGAAAGATGATAAGGATGAAGTTACCTGACAGTGAATGGTGGACAAAACTTACTGATTTACTATAAAGTTACTGCAGTAAATCTACATAGTAAAACATGGCTGCTAGGTAAAACAGGTAATACAGAGTCAAAGCAGAACAGGTAAAGAGTATCAGTAGGTAGAAGTTAAAAAGTGATTCCAGCACATAACTACAAAGCAACTAAAATAGCCAAATCCAAATTACAACAGCCAGCAAAGTCACAATAAAAGGGACAACAAGAAAACAGTTCTCCATCTGTCTCTATCTTCGTGTTGAAGATATTTTCTGTTTCCTAGAATAAATCTCATATTGTTATGAGATATTTTGTATCATTTTTTGTATAAATACTCCACAAATTGAATTAATTAGGGTGGATTAAAATACATTTCTGTAGACATTTTATTTTGAGCTAAGGAGCTTTTGTATTAAAGACTGGACTAGTTTCACTGGATTCTTGTGCACAATTGGAACAAATAAGTATTATCTCTTCATGTTTAAATATTCTTTTCTCTTCATGTTATAAATATTCATATGTGTCTCTTACGAAATCTTAAAAGAAAACAAGAAATGATATCATCAGAATTAGCTTAAGTGCTCTCTGTTTTAATTGTTTGCTTTCTTTATGTTTTTTGCTAAACTATCTTGGTCTGGGAATTCTTAATTGCTCCCTTACTTCCATAGTTTACCCCCGCTTTGGTCCATAGTAAAGGATTCTTCATTGCCCTTTACTATTGATCATCCTTCCTTTCTTCATCTTAATCCCAGTTAAGGATCCTTCATTGCCCTTTGCCCTGGTTAGGGCTACCTCATTCATTTGAACCTGCAAATTTGCTTTTGTTGTACTAGCCTGCCCTGTGAACTCTTACCTTAGTGATTGATCAAATCCAATTTAGCCACTCTTGATTGAATCCATAGCCCAATGGCCTGAATACTTTCTTTGACCATCTGTTTTCTTAGTTCCACCACCCAATGAAAACAAAACAATCATGAACCCTAAGAACTAGCCTGAAATCTTATTCAAAACAAAGTTAAATTATAAAGAGAGAGACCTCTCTGGACTTAGGTTGGCTAGAACCCGAGTCTAAAATATTAGGTGTGTGTTTACCTCGGACTATTCCTTCTTTGATAACTTCTAAGGAAAAAATCTGAGTGATAACACTATACATTTTCAACTACTCATGAAGTTTTAATCAAAATCACAAGACACAAACCTACATAATTGCTCTACGGACATTAATTCACAATTTAGAACAAAAATCTCAGACATGCAAGAATAAATAACACACATGAAACAAGTATTTTTATCTGGGGAAATAAATATGCTAAAAACCCTAATGTCTGCTTGCATTAATCAAATGAATAGAGATGTATTACAATTACTTTTCTCAATTTAGCACACCTTGTAAGTGAATAACCTATCTCTCTGCTCACTAAAGGCCCCTAACCTAGACTTAGTCAGTTTTTTCCTCGACTTGAGCTCCTATTTCCTTCCACTATTCCTTGAGGAATTAGCCGCTATTATTTAGGAAATTTCTCTAATTGAATTGCACAATTCCTTAGGTTGATCATCTTACTGCATGTAACACTTGTACACTCAAGACTAGTCTACAATTGATGTTACACTACCTTGGAATCTCCACCTCAACTGGGTAAATCGAATTATTTGCATGCACTAGCCATTTTTGGATGATTGATCAATTAACTAGATGATCAGTGAGCTTGACCGAAGTCTCACTTCTTAACTAACCTTCCACTAGTTACTCCAAAAGTTGGAACTAGTTTAACTGAAAGCAACTTGAGATAATTGAACTTGATTACTATAAATTAGCAATCACACATGCATAACAGAACTCTAACTACTCCAACTCGAATTTACTAAGTAAACTAGGTGACACAAGCCATGTCACACAAGTTAATATCATTCAATTTGTCTGCTAATGTGGAAATTCGAATTTTCTCAATTTAATCAAGGCAAAATCAAATTGAGAATTTATTGCTACATTTTTCAACATTTATGTAGTCCCATTGTGGATTTTTATGTTTTCTATTTGTCTTGTTTCCTTCATGTTGTTTAATATTATTAGATGATAGGGAGTGCACTAAATAAACCTTTTAGGTATGCTTAGGAGTTGTATTACTTTGAGTGATGGGTGTTGTAGTTGGGGTTTGTGACGAAGAAATCATTTGGCCCAATTTTGCAACTAACTAGCTCATAGCTTTAGTGGATATGAAACAAACCTTGCCATTAGCATGTGGTCCCAAATTTGAACAAGGAGGATTAGTCTATGGTTTAGAAATTTTAGGAATGATATCATATAGGGTGCTTTACTAAGAATAAATCAAGTCATATGTTGAGCGCAAAGGATATCCTACTCCTTTATAGATGCACCTACCATGGAAAAATATTTAGAAATTTGAGGTAGCAAGGATTGAGTGAACCAATATTTGAACAATTAATCAAGAATATTGGTCCTAATCAATAATTTGCATCACCTCCACTCATGAATGTGATCAGAAAGCTAGCTAGACTTATCTTGCCTAAAGTTGGATATGATATAAGTTCCAATCTCTTATCATGAGAGTAACTAGAAATGATTGAAAACCATTTTTACCAATGTGGTTTAGTCATGATAGGATTCTTGTTCAAGTTAAATATACCATTTGGAATCACATATTGAGATGAACACCACAAATCATAAGTGGTGATATGTCATAAGGTTCTCTATAAGATTTTCATCAAAGTTTGGTATGTTGAAGAGTGGTTTGATAGGAATAGGTGGCTATCACGGATCATGACATATAGGATTGTTCATAAGTTGTTACAAATAGGGAAAGTCAATATATGATAAAATTAAAGTTGATTATGATTGAATGGATATAGGGGAAGATATTATACCCTAGTTGGACCTTGCGATCGACCCACAGAATAATTTCTAGAGATTGAAGGGTTACCAAATGGGTTATTACTCATAGTGTTTTAAGGCCATAAAGTAAAGGTACTAATAAAAGGATTATTCCTTAAGCGAAAAATGAAATCCCAAAGGCATGATTACCAATGGGACCATATCTAGCTCAAGGAGGATAACTCCTAAAAGTGAAAGCACCCTTGAATGTAGGGACACTTCTCGGATAAATGATATTATCAAGGGCATCGCCCCTAGATGATTATGAACCCTCAAATACATTAGAGCCTCTATGAAATGGAATTTTAATGTAATGATACATTTCCCAAGGATTATTAAATCCTTCAAAAACATTACTAACCCTCTCTTTTCTAAGAATAAGCATAGATCCTCACTATAGACACATTGCAGATGATTGTCCAACACTAAAAAAAGGTACATTAACTATAAGCATAAATATTCTACATGGGAACCACCCAACTTTGGGTTCAAAGGTTTGGTTCTTACCTACACCAAATAAAAATCTTCTTGGGGATACAGACATTGAGATACTAGGGGGACTAATAGGGGTTATTTGAATGAATAATTGTATTCCCAAAATAGATAATGTAGATGGAGTAGATGGAGCATATGTGAAAGTAGTTGGAATTATCATGGTTATTAATGGTAACAAGGACATCATGTTGGAAATCATTAAGACACTTGGTTAAGGGGATCTTATCTCCAATTATAGAGGCTCTGCTCTTACCAACCATTTGATGAGAATAATAAATAGTGAAAAAGGATCACAAAAGAATTCACCCACCCTAAGGAGTAAAGGATCAATAGGATTAGTTAAAGTAGGATTGACATTGACTAACAATATTTCATCTAGCACTTCAATAATAACTTGTTCCCCCCACCATGGTTCCCCCCCCCCACACAACCCCATGAAACAAAAAAAAAAAATCCTTGACTCTTCTATGTCTATGTTCTCTAATGAAGGATTTATCCTATGCCTCTATAATAAAAGACCCTCCTCTTCTTGAAAAAGGTTCTAGATTCATCAAGAATTTCTTGACATTTTTTTTGGAATAAGGAATTACGGGGGGGGGGGTGAATCAGTAATAGTGAGGTTCTTACAACTTTAAGTATAAGTCTTTAATTCTTTCACTATTTTCAATTACTTGTGAGAGAATTCATTCACGATACACATGAACAAATTCACATGTACATACAATCCATCACATGAGAAACATACACATATTGACATAGATATTTTAACGTGGAAACCCAAAGGGAGAAAACCACCAATATGTTTGTTGTTATGATGTAAAGTAACCACATACTTAATTACATCAATTTTTTTGTGAGCACCAACTCACAGGAGGCACCAACCCCCTTAAGATAGCAAACCACTACTTGCCAAGAAGCACCAAACTCTTATGAATGCAGGAATCTGCCTTCTCTAGCCACTGTTCTCCTTTTCATAAAATTTTCAAATTGAAAACAAAGGAAAATGCATATACATAGAAATACAAATTTGGTCTGCTCCAATATCAGTTCCTTTCCTTCAGCTCCCCATTTCTCCTTTGAACTATGCTCTCTGTTATTCAACTACCTTAAGTCTCAACCTTGTGATATACCTTCTCTTACTGACACTTAGCTCAGTTGCACACCCACAGCACTACACTCTATAACACACAAAAATTCTGCAATCTCCAATTGCATAACTTCTCTCCACTGTTTTGTTCCTCTGTTGCGATGTGACTGATGTTGTCTTTGTTGTCTATGTACCCGATAGTGTGCTACAACATGGTATGGTCTGTTGTTTCTCAATCAGGTTTCTTGCACACTTCAGTAAGGCTCCCCATTCTGTTGTAACTTGTGTTCTCAGTCATGACAACTGATTTAATGCAGAGGATGAACTTATGAGTGATTCCCTATGTTGAGAATTAATTCTCAGTAAAATCATGCACTCTAGAGAGGCGTTCCATGCTTACAAACTGATCCTAGTGAATAACCTATACCTCAAGCATGGATTTCTTGTTTCAAGTCAAGCTCTTCTACACCCAATCGTATTTTTCATTAATTCTTCATGGTGTGCAAGAAATATTAGGGAAGTATATTTTTCGTTTGAGCTAGGCCTATTAATTTTTCTCTACAAGCCGAGGTCCTCCTTGCCTTGTCTATGTCTACTAGAACCAGCTCTGATCCTCTTCCATAGTTAATGAAGTCACCAATAACATAGGAGGACCATGAAAAACTAATTCCTAGGAAGACCTTTCAATGTTGGTTGGGAGGTCGTGATTTGGCCTGATTTACCTGCTTATGCACCTGTATTAGCCTCGACCCCCTACTTTCCCGTAGGCTCGACTAGGGACCCTTTAGAATGTTTTTGGGCATGTTCTATTCATTCAATGCTGAGAATTAAACACACAGGAAAAAAATCACAAAACAAACTCTTGGCACAAAATTCAAGGTTTTTCCACATCATCAGTGTATCTCATGTTGACATCATGTAGGACACATAATTCCTTCTGTATGGTGACATGTGTCACCTAAATTTGGTCCACTAGGCCATCCAAAAATGTTGAAACTTCCTACCATGTGTCCTTCATATTGCCATGCCATGCTGATATCATCTGCCATGTTTCTTTCAACACATCACCACGATCCAATCACATTATGCCAATTGTTTTCCTATACTGGGTCCCACATAGGTCGGGGATCAAGATTCGGGGCTTTGTTCTTATGCTAAATTTTTCTACACGGTCCGACCTCCAATCGGTCCCGACTAGACCCACCTCTCGACTAGGAGCTAGCCCCACACAGGTCGGGGGTCAGGGCTTTGTTATCTTGTTGACTCTGTTAGATACCTATAGTAATAGGTTTCATATTTCATGATTGATTATTGAAAATCCAAATATGCTCTGCTTTGCTACTACAAAGATCCCATATTTCCAGAAAATCAGAGGTGTGTGAAGTATTTCAAATATTGAGGACCTTATTACAATTTTTTGGGTGATTCAACAGTTCAAACTGGATCATGCCATGTTTCAATTTTGAGTTGTAGAATAGAGAAAGAAGTCTGTCCAAACAGCTTAATCTTGGCAGACAAATAGTTCAGGTAGAGAAACAAAGGTTCCCAAAAGTCTAATCTGGGACCTTGGAAGAGATAAGGGTAGAAGTAGATAGGGAGAAAAGGAAAAAGGCCAAAGAAAAGAAAAGGCAATTGAGGGTTGCAAGTCCAAGTGCCCCTCCAAGAAGAAACAAAAAAATGTTAGGTGAAATAGTTGGGTAGGCAGTTGTGGTTGCAGAAAGGACATGTTCACCATTACATAGTGGTCAAAGATGTTTTGCCAAGGCAATGGATATATTAGCAAAAAGGTGGTGAAATTCATGGTCTCACAGCAGAGCATCACTAACTTCTCTCTTCCCCCCTACTCCATTGCTAACACCCCCTTTCTAAATCCCCCACCTTCACTTATACTAACTCCTAATTCTACTATTTAGCTCCCCTATTTTACCCCTACCCCTAATAATACTAACACTAAGGTGTATAAAGCCCCAAATTTTATGTATATTCCCTCCCCTAGGCATAATAGCCATGTATTTTCAAAAGGGACCAAATGGCACCTGGCCACTTTGGTGAACCTTTTCCACCCCTTTCCCCTCTGCTGCAAGTTATTTTACCCTCAAATTCACCTCTGCATGGGCAAAACCCCTCTCCAAGACCCTTTAGCCTACAAAAATCTTTGCAAAAGTCCCTAAGGTAAAAAACCCGCCTCTGGCACGTTTCCCAATCCCACCACATTACGGGTTAAGCGAGAAAAGATGAAAAACCATTCAAAACCCACTAACCTATAGTTTTGCGCCCAAATATTAAATGGAATATTTTATTCCGCTGGCGGGACCCTTCCCCAACATGCTCGACCAGTCGGGAGGCCCGCCAGCCGTCAGATCTCCAGCGCCCAGATCTAAGGGTGGGCGGTCAATTTCAGATCTCGATGTGCCGACATTTAGCGTCCGGGGAAAGCGGTTTTACCTATCCCGTACAATGGACGCGTGGCGGGCGGTAAGGTTGTTCGGAGCCCTCCTCCCACTTACCGCCTTTGCCCAAAGGTGGTGCGGGGAACCCACTTACCGCCACCCCGTATACCGCTACCCCACACGTCATGCCTACACGTCATGTCCACGCCGCTCTGACGTCACCCCGCCGGTGCCCGCCCCATCGTCCCTTGGTCCTCCACGCGGGCCCGCCTTTGCGCCCGCCCGCCACCGTGTCCTGCCGACCTGGCTAACACCTCAGCATCCACGTCACCCCTCACCTGGGCCCCGCCATGACGTCATGCTGACGTCATCGGCGGAAAAGCGCCAAATTTCATACTTTTGCCAAATTTACCGATTTAAACGGCTAAACGCATATTTTTCGCTTATTTTGCATGCGAAGCTGAACTAGCCGTTGTCAAGCCTGCTGCCGCGAAATCTTGCATTCAGCCATCAAATTCGACAAGTAAACCGTTCAAAGTTCGAGGCTTGACTGCATTAAGCCTTTGCAACCCAGCCCGCAAGCTTCCAGGTCGATTTGCCAGGTATTTTTCCGTCTTCTCCCATTTTGCCCGTGAATTCCAATTTTCTGCAAAATCACCATTAAAGTCTGCTAAAAACTCTAAATTTAGCTCTACCTAAGCACCCAAATCAGACATAAGCAACCTGTGCCATCCATTAGCCCCAATTTAGCTCTGTACAAACCAGCTCGCGGGTTAAAACTGCAGAAATCGCCCTGAAGTACCCGGCATTGTTCCTTTTTGCCAAGTACTGGTTACCTACACTCTTCCTGTACAAATACTAATACCTCAGTAAGCATTCCCTTAGACAATCCACATTCCTGAAAATCATCAGTGCTTTGCTAGCTTCAGAACAACTTCACACCAGAAGAAGACATCACACCAATTGCACCTACCTGCTGCTCAAAGTCTTCAAGAGATTCATCAAAGCTCTGCATCCTACTGCACACTTTCAGACTGTATCATGGCAGCATCTGCATCCTCCTCCCTCAGTGTCACTCCACTGAGTCAAACCAATAAGGAACTGGAAGCTATGCCATTAGTTGACAAAGACTGTCTCATAAATGATTTTGAGGGAAACAGAAACTTTTTGAAGACCTTCACCACATTAAGGGAAGACTATAAGGCAGGACTTGGTACAGATGGGATATGGGAGTCAAACCTGCCCTATTACTGCCTCCCAGCTGTGAATGTTTTCCTTGAAATCATTCACTTATGTGCTCAAAATTATGATCAGGAGCACAGAGCTGTCAACACTCAACTAGGGAGGATTTTGTTCTATATAAACGCTGACACCATCAACAAAATGCTGCACTTTGAACAGACAGAGTTATTAGTCCCTTTCTCCATGAGATCTTTAATGGAAGCAGGTGAGAAGATGACCAGTGAAGAGCTGCAGAAGGTCACCAGGAACTACATGTGGCCTGAGAACCAGCCTACAGGGCCACCTCCTTATCGACATGAGCACTTCAATGACTCAGGCAGGCTGCTCCTGGACATGATAGCCTATGTGCTAGGCTACCAGAACAGCAAGCATGTGGATCTAGCCATGCTCGTAATGCTATCTGCCTACAGCCCACGACAACCCCCTGCCCGAAAGTACAACTTTGCCAAGTTCATAGCCAATAGGATCCATGATCAATTGTGCAAATTGGACAGACAAGGAGTCTTTAGATATTCAGCATACATCTACCACCTGTTCATGTATCATCACTCTGAAGCTTTCCCATGCTACATCAGAAGGCTGGACAACAAAGGGGAGAGAAGATCAGTCATATTCTGGACCTCAGTCTATCATGAAATCACAAATTCACCCTACAGCTATTGTGAATTTGTAGATCAGTTTGTATACCCAGTCTCCAGCATACTTATGAAATCCCCTCCACCTAGAATATCAAATGAGATCAAGAAAGCTTTACAGCTTTCTAAGAAGTACAAAATAGGTGATTGGTACCTATATGAACACCACACTGTGTTCAGAGTGTATGGGTGTGAGCTCTGTCCATACAGACTACCCAAGTATGTTCCCATGAGATTATTTGCCTTGGAATATTACAGGCAATTAATCCAGTCAGACCTCACTCACTTCCACAGCTCAAAGAAAAAAGCACACCTTAACTTCAAAAATGAGCTGGGCCCTTTTATCATGAATAAGAAGGAAGGATGGGAGGCTGCAGATTTGATCCTAAAAGACAAATATAAGTTGTCTTACAGTTTCCGGTGGGTCCCATATGACCCTCAAGGTTTCATCACTGCCAGGAGAACAAAGTACAGACTCCTAGCCATCAAACACTGCCACTATCCACATCTAGAACAGTATGCAAACTTACAAGAGTGGCAGTTGGATACCCTTGTTGAGAGCTTGTCTGAAGAGGAAAAAATAGCTAAAAATATGAAAGAACTTGAAAAAACTATTGACCTGGACTATGTGATCCAGGTACCTTTCAGGCTGCCTCAAACATCAGGAGGAGGAACCTCAGTTACCAGGACAGCGCCGCCAACAACAGCACCAGGCTTGGATAAGGGAAAGGGAAAAATGGACGCCGAAGATGAAGCAAAAAAGCAGCAGTCAGAGCAGGGAAAGCAACAACCAGAGCAAGAAACAGGGCAGCAAGAAGAACAAACCGGTCTGCCACAAACTGGGCTGCCAGAAACCACCTTATTGCAGACACCACCCCCTCAAGTGGAGCCCCTAACCACTTCAATTTTACAGACCCCGGCACATGAAGAAAGGGGGACCAAAAGACAAAGAGAAGAGTCCACTCCCCTCAGTGGATCCTCCCAACAACCAGAAGCTAAAAGGCAGAGGGCAGACTCCCCAGAAGTAGAAGACATTACTGAAGATGTCTTCAATGATACAGCCAAGGATAGGGAGGGCAGCCAACACACAGGGACTAGCTCCTTTCAGCAGGAGCAGAATTTACAACTTGGCTTGGAGGTATCATCTTCTTCTCAACAAAGCCAGAAGCTCAAAGGTGCTAAGGCCACCTTCAAAGAAATCAAGGCAGCAAATGAACTATTGAGGGCTGAGGTTTACAAACAATTTATAGATGCCACTCCAGCCCAACAAGAAAGATTGATGTCGGTCTACGACTTCAAAGAGGAGAAGATGATATTCAGCCATTTCAAACCTAAGGGGCCCAACCCAATGTCCACTGCTGATTTCATCAAAACAAGGGTGGAGGTCTTGGCCAAAGACATACATCCTATGGACCAAATTGAGCTCCATAAGCAGACTGGAGAAATGGTCTATGCCACCTTGGTAGATAAGGCCACACTAGCTCATGAGCTGAAAGAATCCTTGAAGCACACAAATACTCAACTGGATTTTGAGAGATTGTCTTCCAGGGCCAAGGATAACAGGATAAAATCTCTTGAAGAGATTATTGTTGATCTAGGGCATAACCCTAGTGACCCAACCGGGGTAAAAGCCCTCCTGAAGAAAAAAGAGGATGATCTCAATGCCATGAAGAGGAGATTGAAGCTGTCACCTACAGAACATCCTCAGACAGCTGAACTGCAAAAAGAAAAACAAGTTGATCAACAACTTGATCTACTATTGCAGCAGGATCAAAGGATCCAAGAGCTAGAGGAGGAGCTGGAGAAGTCATTACAGGACAAACAGGGAGAATCCACACTACCAACTCCCCCAACAGATTCTACAGCAGCAACAGGCTCTGGGGCAGCAGTGGCCCCTACAACAGCAAATACAGTTGACCAGCCCAGCATAGAAGAACTAACTAAGGCTGTTAAGCAAATGGAGCTACAAGCAGATGAGATAAGGAAGGCAAAAGAAAAACTGGCAGAGATAGATGCCAAGTATGACCAGTCTAAAATGACAGTGGCAGAACAGGGCAGACAGATCAAGACCCAAAAGGACAGAATCAAAGCCCTGGAGAAAGAGCTTGATCTCAAAAACACCATGGCTGAGATCAAGAGGATCTTATGGAATAAAATCACCCAAAGCATGATTAAACAGTGGAAATCACTCAAAACAATCCATGAACATATGGATTTAATTGTGCAAGCTCAGATAGATATCCAGAGGGCTAAGACAGCACTAGGAAATAGACCTGAACAAGCTAGCCAACTGATAGACTTTCTGAACAGGCAAGACAAAGATGAGCTGGCAGCAGTTGGAATCACCAACAGAACGGAGGCCATCCTTATGACCAAAAAGGTGCTAACGCTCAGAGGATATGTGCAGACAGCAGAAAGGAGGAGCTATGAGATACAGACTGAAGTTGAAGACTTCAAGCTCAGAATGGGGATGCTACAGGCAAGAGGAATGCCTAGCCTATTGAGCGGTACAGGGAAATTGATCAACAGAGATCAATTTACAAATAGGATGGCCGCGTACATAGAAAATCAAATCACTGCATCCAGCAGTGCTTCTGAAGAAACTGTTCCTCCTACAGGACAGAGTTTGTACACTCAGCTTGAAGGGTCATTTTTTATTGAAAATGAAGTTAATCATCTATTTGAAACTCCTCCTAGTTTTTTCAAATACACAGAGCTTGATGAAACATTGATTAAAATGCGAAGGCATCAAATGCCCAAGGAGGACTGGTGGCAAGCCATGCTCCAGATTCTGCCACAGTAGTTTCAAAACTCCAGGTCAAAAGCCAGCTCAGGTCACCGCAAGACAAGTATAAAGTGGTCGGTGACTGGAAAATATCTAAAAAGTGATTCATCACTAACAGTGACAGCTAGCCACATTTTGAAACGCACGCCTTCAGCCGACTACAACTGCTACAAATTCAACAGCATCTGACAGATTTTGACAGCTAAAGGACTAAGAGCTATTACTGCATTTACTTCTTCATTTACTTCTTTGGCTACTGCTCACTAGCAGTTGGCAGCATATTTATGAGGCATTTACTCTTCTTTCAGATATTTTTCCAAATGTAAATCTGTATATATACCCCCCTTAGTAACGCATAAGGGGTTGCTGGAATTTTCTCTTGGATAACTTCCATCTGCTGTAATATTTTCAGAGAATTAATACAAAGGAGGAATGGAACTTCCAGAAGTTTGGTGTATTTGATTGTCTGGTGGTGAAGGATGCACGTTACAGGATTCCATGGGTGTTGCATAAAACTATAAGTATTTTCAAATCTTCTGTTATGTGTTTTTTTTTGAGTCTTTTGTTCTCTTTGGTTGTTTAAATGTCTTACACTTGATAGTAAGGTGAAAGAATAGTTTCAGGATTTAATCAAGCATTACCCTGAACTCAAACCTGAACTGTCATCTATGTTTTCTTCAGAAACAGTAATAGAAATTGCAATTCTTAACTGCTGCACTTCAGACTGTCTCTTTGCTGTAACAGACTATTCCCAGGGATTCAATTTATTGCCCCTGTGACCTCTGTTTTCTTCTCCAAATTCTGTCACTTGGAAATAGGTAAACAATAAGTGGAAATTCTTAAATGCTTTCACTTCGTGCTGCTTGTTTCCTGTCATTTAGCCAAAATATGTTTTAATAAAGCACTCAAAAGGCCCTGTAAGTTCCATCTTTCATCTCACAGATTCAAACACATTAAGCCACAGACTCCATTGCCCAATGATATTCAACATATCTGAAAACTACATCACTGAAGTCTAAGGGAATTTCATCAACCAAAACACAAACATAACCTGTACTCAATACCTAGCCTAAAACACCATCACTGTAGATATAAATCATAAAGAGAGAGCCCTCTCTGATCACTGTTTGGCTAGAAACAGTGATTAAAAGATTGGTTAGTGGTTACCCCGGCCGTATTCCCTTGGGAGTCATAGGGAACAACCTGGGTGTTAACATAATTGGCGACTCCACTGGGGACTAAGACTATTCAATCACTATCTATCTTCCAAAGCTTTCATCAAGCCTGAAACTAGCCAAGACATCTTAGGACTGTTTCTCTAATACAGGGGCAGTCTTAGGGAAGAGCTAACTAGGGAAACTTATCCTAGCCTTGAAACATATACAGTCATTCCAGAGTTCTTATTTTGCCCTTGTAAATACAAAACTTCTGTATAAAGTTCTGAAAGAACACTTAGAAGCTGGCTCCTAAAAGAAACCCAAGGCATACTAGGGCACACCCTGACCCTGATCAACCCATCATTGTTGATAACCCAAATATCATCCCAAAGAACATAAGGAAACAGCACAAGCAGGATAAACCTGCTGATTCAGATATAAGGTCAGACCAACCCATCCTCATTCCCACTCCTTGCAAAGTCCTTTTTCGTTCCACACCCAATTCCCCTAGTTCATCTTCAACCCCTCAAAGTCCTACCTTTCCATCTTCACCATCTGCACATACTCGCTCAACCAGTTCTCCACTTGTTACCCATCCTATTAACCCCAGTACACCCGTAATCCCAGTTGTCCCATTTGTTCCTATCAACCCTATTAACCCTATAAACATGGCTAACAGATATGCACCATTGCAGATTCCAGCCAATGCTCCAGCCCTACCCCAAGATTATCAAACCAGACTCTCATTTTTTGATTCCCATGGCCCTTTGACGGCCATCCAGCATGCTAAAAAGATGCAAGACCACTTTGAGACCTATGAAATTGATGATGATAGTGTCAGGATGAGAATCTTTGTTCAAAGCTTAACTGGGGATGTCAGAACTTGGTTTAGGTCCTTAAATGCAAATTCAATTGCAAACCCTGAAGCTTTATACCAGGAATTTACTAACAGATGGGAGAAAAAGAGAGATCCCCACCACATACTTGGTGAATATAACACTATTAAAAGAGGTCCCCAAGAAACGGTGTTGGAGTATTGTGCCAGGTTTAACAACATATACAATGCTATCCCTCAGAACTTAAGACCCCCTCCTGATTTGGCTCTTTATAATTTCCCTGATGGTTTTGATTCTGATATGGCCTATCAGTTGAGAGAAAGAGACCCTCCAACCCTTGCAGAAGCTCAAAGGGTTGCAGTCACTGTAGAGGCCAACCTAATTGCCAAAAGAAACAGGGCAAAGCTGGAAAAGAAAACTGGCTTCAAAGAAGAAACCTCGGGTTTCGACCAAAAGCTAGATGCAATTCTAAATAGCATGAAGAGGTTGGGGGAGAGAGTGGAATCAGTGGAAAGAAAATCATCATGGGAGGCACCACAAAACAATCCTCCTAGAAACCCAAATTTCAGGAGAGCCCAAAACCCCAATATAGGAAAGACTAATGCTGACCAAGATATCAGACCCCCTTTTCAAGAAAATTATGCAGGAACTTCTACTGCAAATCAGCTAAATGAGGACCCTGAAATCAATTTAATAGGTCTGGATGGAAAAAATCATGTATTCTTAACCCAAGAAGACCATGAGGAGGATGAGAGCAATACATTTCAAACTAAGTCAGGGGAATCCTTTGATTTTAAACAAGGATATGACACTGCTGTCTATGAAGTCCACAAACAATACAAACTAAGGAGTAGGACTGTAAATGTAAATCAACCCGAAAAGATAAAAGAAAAACAGCAAACCAAAGAAAGCTCAGTCACTGAACCTGATCATGTGCCAAACTTGCCTACAAAGGAAGTAGTGGTTGAAGAGGTTACTGAACCACTGTCACCATCAAAACAACCCATGGCAACCTTATCCTCTGAGCCTAACCCAAATATTGCCCCTCAAGATATCAATATTAGGGGCAGGTTCCAAAATCAAGATGAAATCCCACCAGAAGATGTAATAAACAAAGAAAGAACTGCTACCCGTGATCCCAAATTGCAAATTGACAAACCCTTTGACCTAGGAGTAGAGATTGGCAAGTTAAAGGTAGCAATTCCCCTCTCAGAGCTAGCAAAGCATGACATGTACAAACAACAGATTAAAAAATCCCTTCAGCTCACCAATAGCAAAGATGATGTAAATGTATTAGATGACACTCCAGAGTTACTATTTGGTCCAGAGGTAGATGGAAAAACAGTAGTCACAGGGGTTTTACCGTTTTATGTCAGCTTACATGTACATGACAAAATTCTGCACAATGCAATGTTTGACTCAGGAGCCTCTCATAATCTGATGCCAAAAGCAGTCATGGAAAGATTAAACTTAGATATCACAAGACCATACAAAGACTTGTTTTCTTTTGATTCTAGTCAAGTCAAGTGCCTGGGTCTAATTAAGGATTTGTGTGTGTCCCTGGTCCAATTCCCCAACAAGACCATTTTGATGGATGTTGTTGTTGCTGATATCCCACCCAAGTATGGGATGCTATTATCAAGATCATGGGGAGCAAAGCTTCAAGGCTCCCTGCAGTTAGACATGTCATATGCAACCATCTCTGTCTTTGGACAACCAAAAAGACTTTATAGGGAAACACTCATGAAGTATATGGTTAGCAGTGAAGAAAAGCCCCAAAATTTCCCAATATATGCTGTTCATTCGGACATAGACTCTTACATCCTCTTTAATGACAGCATTGGCTTCTCCGACAGTCACATTAGCACAGAGACATTTAAACCAGAACAAAACATCATTCTAACAAGTAGCACCTGTCAAACATCAATCAGTACAACAAAACACTTTAGCTCTCCCCTAGGGGTCAAAGATGGTCAGGCAAATGATGAAGCTATCCTAGAAAACAAATGGGAGAAGAAACCCCAACTCATGCTCACACTACCACCCCATGAACAGAACCTCAAACCTCCTGACCAGCAAGGCATCTTGTGGGTCTTAGAATTTGATGGCTCGGTTAACAAGTTAGGAGCAGGAGCGGGAGTATGGATACATAACAAAGAGAAAGGCTGTGCAACAGGCAAGGCCTACAGATTGAATTTCAGATGCACCAACAACATGGCAGAATATGAAGCTCTATTACTAGGCCTCAAGATTGCAAAATCATTACAAGCACCTAGCCTCTCCATCAGGGGAGACTCTGATCTGGTCATTCAACAAGTAAAAGGCAATTTTGTCACTAATGACAAGAGGCTGAGATCCTACAGGGCTGCTGTAATCGAAATATTAGAGACCTTTCATGAGTTTGCTATCACAAAAATTCCAAGGGGCCATAACCTCCATGCACATAGCTTGGCAACATTTGCCAGCACTTTCAAATTCCCACTGGAACCTAATAATTGTTTCACAGCTGAGGTCAGGTACAGACCCTCTATTCCAAACAATGTCAGAGAATGGCAAGTATTTGAGGATGACATGCAAATAAACAATTTTTTAACCCTGCAACAGGAGTTCACAGGATTAAATATTGATCTTGAGACAGCAAGTCAATCACAAATGCTTGAGACAGCAAGTCAATCACAAATATTTAATGAAGCATGTCAATCACAAATACAGTTTCAACAATCTGCTCACCCAATGTCACCTAGGACAGCAAAACAACTACTCAGCCCAACCATTTTCAACAATGAAAACATTCAACAAATTAAACAAATGGACTGTGAAGAGATGAGTAACATTGAAACTGAAATCATACAACTCAAAGACAACTTCCTCCCAGTGGGCCTTACCCCATTAGAGGATATTTTTGACTCAAATGACATCCCTAGGAAGCCAAAGATGCAGCCATTAGATGCAAGAATTGAAGAATGCAATATTGGCACTATGGAAAAGCCTAAGATAGTCAAGCTGTCCGCCTCTTTGCCCCCTGATCAAAAGCCCAAGTACATTGATCTCTTTAAAGAATTTCAAGATGTCTTTGCCTGGGGATATGAAGATCTCAAGTCCTATGACACATCTGTCATCCAGCATACCATCCCTCTCAAGCCTAATCAAAAACCATTCAAACAGAAATTGAGAAGGATCAATCCTGTGCTCCTTCCTTCCATTGAACAAGAGTTGCATAAAATGTTCAAGGCTGGTATTATAGCACCAATCAGATTCTCTGAATGGATCTCAAATTTAGTCCCTACCAGAAAGAAAACTGGTGAAATCAGACTTTGCGTAGACTTAAGGAATCTGAATCAAGTTTCACTCAAAGATAACTACCCTTTACCAAAAATGGATCACATCCTCCAAAGAGTAGTAGGAGCCTCAAGGATATCACTGCTTGATGGATTCTCAGGCTTCAATCAAATTTTAGTGCACCCTGATGATCAAGACAAAACTGCATTTACTACCCCATGGGGAACTTTCAAGTATGTGAAAATGCCATTTGGATTGAAAAATGCAGGGGCAACATTTCAAAGAGCAATGGACATTGCTTTTGCAAAAGAAATTCATGATTTCTTGGTCATTTACTTAGATGATCTTACACCCTTCTCAAAATCTGACCAAGAACATTTGAAACATTTAAGACAGATTTTCATAACATGCAGAAAATATGGCATTTCCTTAAACCCCAAGAAGTCTTTATTTGGTTTGGAAGAAGGGAAACTTTTAGGACACATCATTTCAAAAGATGGCATAAGAATTGATCCAGATAGGATACAAGCGATCCTACAAATGCCTCACCCTAGGAATGTCAAAGAGTTGCAAGGATTCTTAGGAAAACTCAATTTTTTAAGAAGGTTCATCCCAAATTTAGCAGAATTGATCAGACTACTAAACAATATGCTAAAGAAAGATTCAAAGGTTAAGTGGACTGTGGAAGCAAAGCAAGCCTTTGAAAGCATAAAATTGGCTTTAACCCAAACCCCGGTATTAACTAATCCTCAGTTTGACAGAGACTTTATTATTTTTTCTTTTGCCTCCCAGCATACTATTGCTGCTGTTTTATTGCAGAAAGATGATCAAGGGAATGAAAAGCCCATTGCCTTCTTCAGCAGAGCTCTTAGAGATGCTCCTTTGAAGTACCAAATAATGGAAAAACAAGCCTATGCATTAATCAAAGCTATCAAAGATTTTAGGATCTATATCCTTTACTCTCATGTTGTGGCTTATGTACCAAGTCCTATTGTCAAAGACATTCTCACCCAAGAAAACTTAGAGGGTAGAAGAGGAAAATGGATTGCAAACATACTTGAATTTGACATTGAAATAAAACCTACAAAGCTGATTAAAGGGCAAGGTTTGGCCAAGTTAATGACAGAAGCAAATTTCCAAGCCTTAGATATCAACCAACTGGACAGTGAAACAGAGATGGCGACTCCAAAGATCAATGTAGCCTTTGAACAATCTCCTTGGTACTCTGATGTCTGTTATGTGTTACAAAACCTGTGTGCTCCCCCAGGACTGTCCAGAACTAAGTCTAGGTTTCTGAAAATGAAAACATCTAAGTTTTGTGTGATGGATGAGAATCTACTCTGGAAAAACCATGAAGGTATTTTGCTGCACTGTCTTATTGAGAGTGAAACTGACAACATCATGCAAGAATTCCATGCTGGAGACTGTGGTGGACATCTATACTGGAAGTCCACTGTAGACAAAATATTAAGGGCTGGTTATTACTGGCCCACTATGTTCTCTGATGTGAAGAAATTCACAACATCATGCCACAAGTGCCAACTGTTTGAAGGCAGAAGACAGTTGCTGCCACTTCCTTTGAGGCCCATTTCAACAGAAAGACCTTTTCAACAATGGGGTTTGGATTTCATTGGGGAGATTCATCCCTCATCTTCAGGACAACACAGATGGATTTTGACTGCAACAGACTACTTCACCAAGTGGATTGAAGCTGCCCCATGCAGACAAGCAAATGATTCAGTGATCATTCAATTTTTGGAGAATAATATACTGGCTAGATTTGGCTGCCCAGATAAGATAATAACAGACAATGCTGCTGCCTTCAAATCCAAGAGAATGATAAACTTCTGCCATAAATTTCACATTACTTTGGGCCATTCTACAGCTTACTATCCTCAGGGAAATGGTCTTGCTGAATCATCAAACAAAAGCTTGATAAACATCATAAAGAAAGTATTGGAAGAGAACAAAAAGAACTGGCACAAGAAACTAGTAAATGCTTTATGGGCAGATAGATTAACCACCAAAAGATCAATTGGTACCAGCCCATATGAGTTGGTCTATGGATTAGAGGCCAGATTTCCTTCATCACTAGGGGTGCCAGTTATGAAACTTCTACAAGAAAGTCAAGCAGAGCCAAATGATATGCAAAGAAGGATCAACCAGATAATCTGTTTACAGCAGACCAGAGAACAAGTTTTCAGCAGAGTGCAAATATTACAAGAAAAACTGAAAAAGGCCTTTGACAGAAGAACCAAAGCAGAAGATTTCAATATGGGAGACAAAGTTCTAAAGTGGGATGCAAGAAGAGAAGAGAAAGGGAAACATGGGAAATTTGATTCTTTGTGGAAAGGACCATTTGCTGTCCAAGCAGTACAAGGTAATAACACTTATTTCCTTAAAAGTTTGACTGTAACTGAACTGGATGAAGGTCCTGTCAATGGCAGGATGTTGAAGCACTATTATGATGGTTCACTATGATAGGGATCCAAAGGTTCATTGTATATATGCAGGCCCACATATGTTTTTTGTTTGTAAAAAGATGTTTTCAAGTGCTGCACCTAGCAGCAATAGGCAGATAGAATCAAAGGTTCCCCAAGGAAAAGCACACAATTTTGACAGGTTGCATGCATCAGATTCCAAAGATTAAGATGGACAGTCAAGGAACAAGGCAATCTGACCTGCTGTTCTTGGTCTTTCAAAAGAAAAACCATCCCCATGTGGAGCCACTGTTAGATACCTATAGTAATAGGTTTCATATTTCATGATTGATTATTGAAAATCCAAATATGCTCTGCTTTGCTACTACAAAGATCCCATATTTCCAGAAAATCAGAGGTGTGTGAAGTATTTCAAATATTGAGGACCTTATTACAATTTTTTGGGTGATTCAACAGTTCAAACTGGATCATGCCATGTTTCAATTTTGAGTTGTAGAATAGAGAAAGAAGTCTGTCCAAACAGCTTAATCTTGGCAGACAAATAGTTCAGGTAGAGAAACAAAGGTTCCCAAAAGTCTAATCTGGGACCTTGGAAGAGATAAGGGTAGAAGTAGATAGGGAGAAAAGGAAAAAAGCCAAAGAAAAGAAAAGGCAATTGAGGGTTGCAAGTCCAAGTGCCCCTCCAAGAAGAAACAAAAAAATGTTAGGTGAAATAGTTGGGTAGGCAGTTGTGGTTGCAGAAAGGACATGTTCACCATTACATAGTGGTCAAAGATGTTTTGCCAAGGCAATGGATATATTAGCAAAAAGGTGGTGAAATTCATGGTCTCACAGCAGAGCATCACTAACTTCTCTCTTCCCCCCTACTCCATTGCTAACACCCCCTTTCTAAATCCCCCACCTTCACTTATACTAACTCCTAATTCTACTATTTAGCTCCCCTATTTTACCCCTACCCCTAATAATACTAACACTAAGGTGTATAAAGCCCCAAATTTTATGTATATTCCCTCCCCTAGGCATAATAGCCATGTATTTTCAAAAGGGACCAAATGGCACCTGGCCACTTTGGTGAACCTTTTCCACCCCTTTCCCCTCTGCTGCAAGTTATTTTACCCTCAAATTCACCTCTGCATGGGCAAAACCCCTCTCCAAGACCCTTTAGCCTACAAAAATCTTTGCAAAAGTCCCTAAGGTAAAAAACCCGCCTCTGGCACGTTTCCCAATCCCACCACATTACGGGTTAAGCGAGAAAAGATGAAAAACCATTCAAAACCCACTAACCTATAGTTTTGCGCCCAAATATTAAATGGAATATTTTATTCCGCTGGCGGGACCCTTCCCCAACATGCTCGACCAGTCGGGAGGCCCGCCAGCCGTCAGATCTCCAGCGCCCAGATCTAAGGGTGGGCGGTCAATTTCAGATCTCGATGTGCCGACATTTAGCGTCCGGGGAAAGCGGTTTTACCTATCCCGTACAATGGACGCGTGGCGGGCGGTAAGGTTGTTCGGAGCCCTCCTCCCACTTACCGCCTTTGCCCAAAGGTGGTGCGGGGAACCCACTTACCGCCACCCCGTATACCGCTACCCCACACGTCATGCCTACACGTCATGTCCACGCCGCTCTGACGTCACCCCGCCGGTGCCCGCCCCATCGTCCCTTGGTCCTCCACGCGGGCCCGCCTTTGCGCCCGCCCGCCACCGTGTCCTGCCGACCTGGCTAACACCTCAGCATCCACGTCACCCCTCACCTGGGCCCCGCCATGACGTCATGCTGACGTCATCGGCGGAAAAGCGCCAAATTTCATACTTTTGCCAAATTTACCGATTTAAACGGCTAAACGCATATTTTTCGCTTATTTTGCATGCGAAGCTGAACTAGCCGTTGTCAAGCCTGCTGCCGCGAAATCTTGCATTCAGCCATCAAATTCGACAAGTAAACCGTT
The DNA here is from genome assembly GCA_031772625.1 of Pinus tabuliformis. Taxonomy (NCBI): domain Eukaryota; kingdom Viridiplantae; phylum Streptophyta; class Pinopsida; order Pinales; family Pinaceae; genus Pinus; species Pinus tabuliformis. The sequence continues at coordinate 272,097,976 of CM062813.1, forward strand.
CAAAGTTCGAGGCTTGACTGCATTAAGCCTTTGCAACCCAGCCCGCAAGCTTCCAGGTCGATTTGCCAGGTATTTTGCCGTCTTCTCCCATTTTGCCCGTGAATTCCAATTTTCTGCAAAATCACCATTAAAGTCTGCTAAAAACTCTAAATTTAGCTCTACCTAAGCACCCAAATCAGACATAAGCAACCTGTGCCATCCATTAGCCCCAATTTAGCTCTGTACAAACCAGCTCGCGGGTTAAAACTGCAGAAATCGCCCTGAAGTACCCGGCATTGTTCCTTTTTGCCAAGTACTGGTTACCTACACTCTTCCTGTACAAATACTAATACCTCAGTAAGCATTCCCTTAGACAATCCACATTCCTGAAAATCATCAGTACTTTGCTAGCTTCAGAACAACTTCACACCAGAAGAAGACATCACACCAATTGCACCTACCTGCTGCTCAAAGTCTTCAAGAGATTCATCAAAGCTCTGCATCCTACTGCACACTTTCAGACTGTATCATGGCAGCATCTGCATCCTCCTCCCTCAGTGTCACTCCACTGAGTCAAACCAATAAGGAACTGGAAGCTATGCCATTAGTTGACAAAGACTGTCTCATAAATGATTTTGAGGGAAACAGAAACTTTTTGAAGACCTTCACCACATTAAGGGAAGACTATAAGGCAGGACTTGGTACAGATGGGATATGGGAGTCAAACCTGCCCTATTACTGCCTCCCAGCTGTGAATGTTTTCCCTGAAATCATTCACTTATGTGCTCAAAATTATGATCAGGAGCACAGAGCTGTCAACACTCAACTAGGGAGGATTTTGTTCTATATAAACGCTGACACCATCAACAAAATGCTGCACTTTGAACAGACAGAGTTATTAGTCCCTTTCTCCATGAGATCTTTAATGGAAGCAGGTGAGAAGATGACCAGTGAAGAGCTGCAGAAGGTCACCAGGAACTACATGTGGCCTGAGAACCAGCCTACAGGGCCACCTCCTTATCCACATGAGCACTTCAATGACTCAGGCAGGCTGCTCCTGGACATGATAGCCTATGTGCTAGGCTACCAGAACAGCAAGCATGTGGATCTAGCCATGCTCGTAATGCTATCTGCCTACAGCCCACGACAACCCCCTGCCCGAAAGTACAACTTTGCCAAGTTCATAGCCAATAGGATCCATGATCAATTGTGCAAATTGGACAGACAAGGAGTCTTTAGATATTCAGCATACATCTACCACCTGTTCATGTATCATCACTCTGAAGCTTTCCCATGCTACATCAGAAGGCTGGACAACAAAGGGGAGAGAAGATCAGTCATATTCTGGACCTCAGTCTATCATGAAATCACAAATTCACCCTACAGCTATTGTGAATTTGTAGATCAGTTTGTATACCCAGTCTCCAGCATACTTATGAAATCCCCTCCACCTAGAATATCAAATGAGATCAAGAAAGCTTTACAGCTTTCTAAGAAGTACAAAATAGGTGATTGGTACCTATATGAACACCACACTGTGTTCAGAGTGTATGGGTGTGAGCTCTGTCCATACAGACTACCCAAGTATGTTCCCATGAGATTATTTGCCTTGGAATATTACAGGCAATTAATCCAGTCAGACCTCACTCACTTCCACAGCTCAAAGAAAAAAGCACACCTTAACTTCAAAAATGAGCTGGGCCCTTTTATCATGAATAAGAAGGAAGGATGGGAGGCTGCAGATTTGATCCTAAAAGACAAATATAAGTTGTCTTACAGTTTCCGGTGGGTCCCATATGACCCTCAAGGTTTCATCACTGCCAGGAGAACAAAGTACAGACTCCTAGCCATCAAACACTGCCACTATCCACATCTAGAACAGTATGCAAACTTACAAGAGTGGCAGTTGGATACCCTTGTTGAGAGCTTGTCTGAAGAGGAAAAAATAGCTAAAAATATGAAAGAACTTGAAAAAACTATTGACCTGGACTATGTGATCCAGGTACCTTTCAGGCTGCCTCAAACATCAGGAGGAGGAACCTCAGTTACCAGGACAGCGCCGCCAACAACAGCACCAGGCTTGGATAAGGGAAAGGGAAAAATGGACGCCGAAGATGAAGCAAAAAAGCAGCAGTCAGAGCAGGGAAAGCAACAACCAGAGCAAGAAACAGGGCAGCAAGAAGAACAAACCGGTCTGCCACAAACTGGGCTGCCAGAAACCACCTTATTGCAGACACCACCCCCTCAAGTGGAGCCCCTAACCACTTCAATTTTACAGACCCCGGCACATGAAGAAAGGGGGACCAAAAGACAAAGAGAAGAGTCCACTCCCCTCAGTGGATCCTCCCAACAACCAGAAGCTAAAAGGCAGAGGGCAGACTCCCCAGAAGTAGAAGACATTACTGAAGATGTCTTCAATGATACAGCCAAGGATAGGGAGGGCAGCCAACACACAGGGACTAGCTCCTTTCAGCAGGAGCAGAATTTACAACTTGGCTTGGAGGTATCATCTTCTTCTCAACAAAGCCAGAAGCTCAAAGGTGCTAAGGCCACCTTCAAAGAAATCAAGGCAGCAAATGAACTATTGAGGGCTGAGGTTTACAAACAATTTATAGATGCCACTCCAGCCCAACAAGAAAGATTGATGTCGGTCTACGACTTCAAAGAGGAGAAGATGATATTCAGCCATTTCAAACCTAAGGGGCCCAACCCAATGTCCACTGCTGATTTCATCAAAACAAGGGTGGAGGTCTTGGCCAAAGACATACATCCTATGGACCAAATTGAGCTCCATAAGCAGACTGGAGAAATGGTCTATGCCACCTTGGTAGATAAGGCCACACTAGCTCATGAGCTGAAAGAATCCTTGAAGCACACAAATACTCAACTGGATTTTGAGAGATTGTCTTCCAGGGCCAAGGATAACAGGATAAAATCTCTTGAAGAGATTATTGTTGATCTAGGGCATAACCCTAGTGACCCAACCGGGGTAAAAGCCCTCCTGAAGAAAAAAGAGGATGATCTCAATGCCATGAAGAGGAGATTGAAGCTGTCACCTACAGAACATCCTCAGACAGCTGAACTGCAAAAAGAAAAACAAGTTGATCAACAACTTGATCTACTATTGCAGCAGGATCAAAGGATCCAAGAGCTAGAGGAGGAGCTGGAGAAGTCATTACAGGACAAACAGGGAGAATCCACACTACCAACTCCCCCAACAGATTCTACAGCAGCAACAGGCTCTGGGGCAGCAGTGGCCCCTACAACAGCAAATACAGTTGACCAGCCCAGCATAGAAGAACTAACGAAGGCTGTTAAGCAAATGGAGCTACAAGCAGATGAGATAAGGAAGGCAAAAGAAAAACTGGCAGAGATAGATGCCAAGTATGACCAGTCTAAAATGACAGTGGCAGAACAGGGCAGACAGATCAAGACCCAAAAGGACAGAATCAAAGCCCTGGAGAAAGAGCTTGATCTCAAAAACACCATGGCTGAGATCAAGAGGATCTTATGGAATAAAATCACCCAAAGCATGATTAAACAGTGGAAATCACTCAAAACAATCCATGAACATATGGATTTAATTGTGCAAGCTCAGATAGATATCCAGAGGGCTAAGACAGCACTAGGAAATAGACCTGAACAAGCTAGCCAACTGATAGACTTTCTGAACAGGCAAGACAAAGATGAGCTGGCAGCAGTTGGAATCACCAACAGAACGGAGGCCATCCTTATGACCAAAAAGGTGCTAACGCTCAGAGGATATGTGCAGACAGCAGAAAGGAGGAGCTATGAGATACAAACTGAAGTTGAAGACTTCAAGCTCAGAATGGGGATGCTACAGGCAAGAGGAATGCCTAGCTTATTGAGCGGTACAGGCAAATTGATCAACAGAGATCAATTTGCAAATAGGATGGCCGCGTACATTGAAAATCAAATCACTGCATCCAGCAGTACTTCTGAAGAAACAGTTCCTCCTACAGGACAGAGTTTGTACACTCAGCTTGAAGGGTCATTTTTTATTGAAAATGAAGTTAATCATCTGTTTGAAACTCCCCCCAGTTTTTTCAAATACACAGAGCTTGATGAAACATTGATTAAAATGCGAAGGCATCAAATGCCCAAGGAGGACTGGTGGCAAGCCATGCTCCAGATTCTGCCACAGTAGGTTCAAAGCTCCGGGTCAAAAGCCAGCTCAGGTCACCGCAGGACAAGTGTAAAGTGGTCGGTGACTGGAAAATATCTAAAAAGTGATTCATCACTAACAGTGACAGCTAGCCACATTTTGAAACGCACGCCTTCAGCCGACTACAACTGCTACAAATTCAACAGCATCTGACAGATTTTGACAGCTAAAGGACTAAGAGCTATTACTGCATTTACTTCTTCATTTACTTCTTTGGCTACTGCTCACTAGCAGTTGGCAGCATATTTATGAGGCATTTACTCTTCTTTCAGATATTTTTCCAAATGTAAATCTGTATATATACCCCCCTTAGTAACGCATAAGGGGTTGCTGGAATTTTCTCTTGGATAACTTCCATCTGCTGTAATATTTTCAGAGAATTAATACAAAGGAGGAATGGAACTTCCAGAAGTTTGGTGTATTTGATTGTCTGGTGGTGAAGGATGCACGTTACAGGATTCCATGGGTGTTGCATAAAACTATAAGTATTTTCAAATCTTCTGTTATGTGTTTTTTTTTGAGTCTTTTGTTCTCTTTGGTTGTTTAAATGTCTTACACTTGATAGTAAGGTGAAAGAATAGTTTCAGGATTTAATCAAGCATTACCCTGAACTCAAACCTGAACTGTCATCTATGTTTTCTTCAGAAACAGTAATAGAAATTGCAATTCTTAACTGCTGCACTTCAATCTGTCTCTTTGCTGTAACAGACTATTCCCAGGGATTCAAATTATTGCCCCTGTGACCTCTGTTTTCTGCTCCAAATTCTGTCACGTGGAAATAGGTAAACAATAAGTGGAAATTCTTAAATGCTTTCACTTCGTGCTGCCTGTTTCCTGTCACTTAGCCAAAATATGTTTTAACAAAGCACTCAAAAGGCCCTGTAAGTTCCATCTTTCATCTCACAGATTCAAACACATTAAGCCACAGACTCCATTGCCCAATGATATTCAACATATCTAAAAACTACATCACTGAAGTCTAAGGGAATTTCATCAACCGAAACACAAACATAACCTGTACTCAATACCTAGCCTAAAACACCATCACTGTAGATATAAATCATAAAGAGAGAGCCCTCTCTGATCACTGTTTGGCTAGAAACAGTGATTAAAAGATTGGTTAGTGGTTACCCCGGTCGTATTCCCTTGGGAGTCATAGGGAACAACCTGGGTGTTAACAGACTCTACTACGTGGCTGAACCTCTGATTGCCCGACTTACCTAAGTCTCGACCTTAGTTCAAAATCTGCCTAAGTCCTCAGTGAATGATCTTTTATGTCTTCCAACTTCAACTGACTATAAATACTGAGCTAGAAGTCATTTTCTAGAGTTGAGAATACTATTTGAAATCTCTTTGAGGGCATTATCTGACTATGCCATAACCAAGAGCATCTGAACTAAACACATGGGGAATAAATAACTCCAAAGTTTGGGACTCCCCAACCATCATAGTCATGTTTTTTTGGCTTCTCTAGTAGCAACAATGAGACTCTCCCTAAACAAAATGATCATTAGTGCCAAAAAGTGTTTCCTCTGTCCTTAGTGCTAGTCCAGTTGACATCAATGCCAACATAGTGAGTGCCACCAACCATCTAGACATTTCCAACTATCGAACAATATCCCCCTTTGGCATTGATGGCAACACATTGAGCTCCCCTTAAAACCAGACATATATTTCTTCATCGTCAATATTCCCCTTAGAACTAGTAATATTATCCCCTTTTTCATCAATGGCAAAGTATTCTCCTGAAATCTCCCCCTAAACCACTGTAGCTTACTCTTCAGTTGATCCTTCAAGTTGGGTAGTTTCCAACACTCATTGTAATTGAGTCATTTGGAAGGAGTCATAACTCCTATTTGTTGTCGGAGATACACAAAGGGATCTCTTTCAAGTGTCTTAGTAAAGATGTCTGACCGTTGTTCTTTAGTGACCACATATTCAAGTTGGAAAATATTGGCAACAACCTATTCTCTCAAGAAATGAAACTTGATAGGAATGTGCTTGGTCTTTGAGTGCATGAAAAGATTCTTATAGATGTTGATTGCACTTTTGTTGTCACACATGATTATAATTGGATGAGACAACTCTAATTTAATTTCATTCATGGTCTTCTTCATCCAGATAATTTGTGAGAAACAAGTGGCAACTGCAATATACTCTCCTTCGGTAGTTGATAAAGAAATGGTGTCTTGTTTCTTGCTGACCCAGGACACTAAGTAGTTTCTTAGAAAGAATGTTGCACCAGGGGTGCTCTTCCTGTCATAAATATTGTCTTCCCAATCAACATTACTATAGGCCTTCAATTTAAAGTCTCTGCTTCTAGCATACCACAACCCATAGTTTGCTTTCCCTTGCAAGTATTTGAAAATCATTTTTACAACAATGACATGAATTTCACAGGGTGGGCTTGCAATCTGGCCATTAGACCTACTGTTTGCATGATGTTTGGTCTAGACATTGTGAGATACAACAATATTACTATCATTGATTTGTATATAGTTTGATTTATCAGGGGTGTCTCATCTTCTTTGCATAACTTACAACCTATAACCATGGGGGTGCTAACCAACTTGCAATCTTCTAGTCTAAATTTCTTCAGAGTTTCTCGTAGGTATTTGGATTGGGAGATAAATACCCCATATTTTAATTTAGAAACTCGCAATCCTAATAAAAAGTGCATTTATCCTATCATGGACATATCAACTATGTTTTCATACAATATGTGAATTGATGCCCCAATTGTTCTAGATCATTGTCAAAGATTATGTCATCTACATACACTACCACAATCAATAGGTGGTCATCTTTAGATTTTATGTACAAATTTCTATCTGTAGTGCCCCTCTTAAATCCTTGTTCCTAAATATATCTATGCAGTTTGGTGTACCAAGCTCTAGGGGATTGTTTGAGCCCATATAAGGCCTTATTCTATTTGCAAACAAATCCTCCTTTTTCTATGAGCATGAACCCTTCTGGTTGTTCAATGTATACTTCTTCTTCCAAATCCCCATTGAGGACGACCAAATTCACATCCATCTGATATAACCTGATGCTTTTATGTTTGGTAAAAGTAAGGAACATTTTGATAGCTTCCAGTCAGCTATTGGTGTAGAGGCCTCTTCAAAGTCTATCCCCTCTATTTGGGCATACCCTTTGCAAACTAGTTGTTCCTTGTTCCTTATTACTTGACCTTGCTCATTTAGCTTATTTTTGTAGACCCATTTTGTGCCTATGACATTTTTCTCTTTGGGTCTTGGAACAAGCTCCCAAGTGTCATTCTTCTCGATTTGATCCAACTCTTCATTCATAGCTCTCACCCAAGACTTATCCTCACTTGCTTGAATGAGATTCTTGGGCTCAACTTGAGATAGCAGAGCAAGATTTGCACAACTTGGACTGCCAACAAATTTCCTCCTAGTTTGAACACCAAGTCTTTGATATCCAATAATTTGACTCTCAAGATGTTGTTTCTGCACATACTTGGATGGTGTTTTGGGCCTCGAGGTTGTGCTCATTTCTTCATCTTCATCATTCAACTCTATTTCTTCATGGTCTGAGGACATGATGGCTAAAATTTCTTCTCCATATGAGTTCATGTTTCCTTTGGTGGACTCAGATTGTGGTATTATTTCATCTACTACTATATCAATGTAGTCCTCAACTCTCTTTGTCCTTTTATTGTAGCATTTGTATCCTTTGTTGTGCACAGAGTATTAGAGAAATATACCCTCATCAGCCCATGAATCAAACTTCCCACAATTTTTATCATTTCTTTTGATAAATCATTTTCTGCCAAACACCTTGTAGTGTGTCACTGATGCAAGTCTTCCCTTCCATAATTCGTAGGGAGTTTTATCACTTTTAGGCCTGAGTTGTGTTCTGTTTGATAGATACACTGTTGCTTGTGCTGCTTCTTTGCAAAATGTGTGAGGTACATTTGCTTCATCCATCATAGCTCTTGTCATCTTCTGGGTTGTTATGTTCTTTCTCTAGCTAGTCCATTTTGCTATGGAGTTTTGGCCATAATGTATTGCCTCCTTATGCCATGCTCTTCACAAAATTCCTCAAACTCTCTTAAAGTGTATTCTCCTCCTCTGTCTAATATTAAGCATTTGTACCTGAGCCTTAAATGTCTTGAAATGATTAAGTGCTTCTTATTTTTTCTTTCAATAGCATTATCCATGTGGCTTTGGTAAAATCATCATTAAATGATCTGAATATGAAACTACTAGTAAATGCTTTGTAAGGTATTCAATTCACTAAATATACATGTCTAAATGATGTACTTGTCTTGCAGTTAAAAACAAATGAGTTTTTCAGCTGTTTATGACCCTTTTATGTGTAGTAGAATTAATTCATTTCTTTGTTTAACATACTAAAACAGATTTGTTCTGAAAGACAACTCAATCATAGATGCAATAACATATTATGAAGTAGTTCACCCCTCCTGGGCTACATCTGCTGGGTCCAAGGCTCCCAAATGGGCATGTACTTGATTTTATTAAAATCTCAAAATGATTGTATAGATGAATACAAGGCTTAATAGGAAAAATGGACTGTAAAAATGGATTCAGAACACTCAAATCAGTCAGGAATGACTAGTGGTTCTTATCCAATGGGTACATGCAACCCTATACAACTCCCACAATACTGGGCCCTAGTGGCTCCTAGAACTTCCACGAAGCAAAAACACCTCCAAATGACCTCTGATTGCTCTCTAGCCTATGCCAATGGCTTCAGAATCATTTGATTAGTCAAAATAAAATAAAAAATTGTCTCAAAAGGCCTTTCCCAAAGTTATGGCTCATTCAATGAACTGCTTGTTTGCCCCTTAAAAAACTCCAGTTAACTTTAGTTGAGGGCCAGATAAGCCTGCCAAAAAGGGCACCTCCGCCAAAAGTCCACCAACTTAACCGTGACTTAACTGCAGTTATTTAATGTGCATGTGACTAGAATTAGTGGGCTAGAGCTTATCCTCGGATTTCGTGCTGGAATGGTAAGTTAACTGGCCGTTGTCTGCGGTTTATGCCGTAACATGTGACCATGTCATGATTGTTGGCGCATTGTCCACCGTTGTTTAAGTTTAGCGCTCAGTTCTTAGGGTAAGGTCTCGTGGAGTAGGGGCTGGCCCACTTACGGGCCCCACCCAACCAAATTTAAACTTTAAATAATGCATGGTCGGCTATGCAAACAAGATCCGTAGCAGTGGTGCATTGGTAAGTCTTTGCAGTTGAAAGCGGGAGGTTGTGTGTTCAATCCATGATTCGCCCAAAGAAATTTTAACATATGCCCAAATTTGTTCACCCTTGGGGCCACGTGGCACCCTTCCATTGGTCCTCAAAACAAAATATTTTGGAAATATTCTAGGGATATTCTAAGGAATATTCCCTGAAATATTCTCAGGAATATTCTATTTTATTTTTTTTTGGAAAAAAATTCAAAATTAAGGGTTATTGGACGATTTTCTTTTTGACATAACTTCTGCATATGGAGACCATTTTTCGAACCGTTTGTGATGCGAGAATCAGGAGGACGAGCTCTATCTGGTCGTTCAGGTTTGAACCAGTCTTGAGGACTTTCATTTTTGAGCATTTTTCGACACCTAGGACATGAGCCCCTGATCATTAAACAACATAAAATATCTCTCTCCTCTTGGGATTTTTGTTTTGGTTAGGCTGTAGATATCTATGTGAATTAGTTCCAATAGTCCAGATGAAGAGAATTCCTTTTTATTGAAATGAGTCCTAGTATGCTTACCAAATTGACAAGACTTGTACATTGAATTATCAGGCCTTTATAGACTTTGGAATCCTCTTACAACTCCTATCTTGCTGACCATTATGAGACTGTCAAAATTCATATGACTAATTCTCCTGTGCCACAACTGGGTTTGATTCACCTTCCTCAAATAACAACTCACTGTGGATTCATCAAACACATATACATTATTGTGAGTTCTGACTACGTTTCCTACCAACATTCCATTCTCTTCATTTCAGATCTCATAGTCCTTGATCAATAGGTCACATTATAGCCATTATCACACATTTGTCTCACACTAAGAAGGTTGTGCTACATACAATACATTTTGGGATTTAGTCTTTTCATCAAGAATGACTATGCCCTTACCCTTAATTCTTGTTGGGGAATTGTTGCTGAAAGTGACAATGTTTCCTTTGTCCTTTTCTTTTAGCGGCATGAATTTTTTCTTATCCCCCATCATATGCTTGGAACAAACACTATCTACATACCATCTATTCTCTTGATTATGTGTTGACAGAGCAAGCTCACATTCCATGTTCTTTCCAAACTTATGTTTCCAATTCTTCTTTCCATTTTGAAAGGTTGGATGCAATTTATTATGGGATTTAGGTGGATTCTCATACTTGCTTGTGCATTCACTTGCCTTGTACCCAAAATTATTACATTTTAAGCATTCAACGTCATTCATAAGGGGAGAGAAGAAATTTCTATTTATGGAAAGAGATTTTTTTGATCTATAATGTTGATACTTATTGTATCTGAAATTTTCATCTCTTTCAACTTTGAATCTTCTACAATTGATAGATTTATTTCCAAAGATATGAAATTTATAAAAGTGACCACAAAATATATTAGAGTACATGAAATTGGAATATTCATGAGTTCATCCATGAAGGTACCTCTATAGTCTTACTGATCGATTCATTCTCCGTTGGTATGGCTCTTTTGAGAAGTTTGAACTCTTGTTCTAGTGATAGTATCCTCTCTTACTTGCTACCTTTTTATCTTCTTTGATTCTCCCTTGAAGCATCTTTTCATAGCTCAGGGGTTCCTCGAAACCTACGGACCTGAAGTTCATCTTTCTCATAGAAGATTCTTGTGGCCTAGAATATCCTAGACCTATTTTGTTTTTTGGAGACCTTTGGCTATTCAGAATTTGATCTAGCTTTCTTGTCCCTTCTGAAAATTTCTCATTTACATCTTTCTTGGTCTCCAGTCTCTCAAGATATTTTCTTAGAAAGACAACTTCTTCCTCAAGACTCTAGCAATTTTGTTCCCATTCATGAATTAAATCATTAAGAACTTCTTCTTTTCATTTAGCTTCTTCTAGTTTGACTTTCAGGGACAAAATTTTTTCCTTGCATGCATCTGAGATCATCTCCTTCTTTACCTTGAACAACTCCTCCTTTAGATGCATGTTCTCTTCTTTTAGTTTCTCACATGTTTTTTTGTTTTTCTTCTAGTTGAAGAGTTAACTTGTCTTTACTCTTAATGGATTTTTCAATTTTTTCTTTTTGATAGGAAAAATCCTCATTGTCTGAGGTATACATACTTTCTTTAGCACAATGCAGCTATTCTCTTAGTTGCATGTTATTTATTCTGGCCTTCTTTAACTCATAAAGAGCATTGATGAGTTCTCCTTGAAAGTGCACAATTCCTTCTTCTTCAGAGTCTGTAATGTATTTTTTCTTGGAGTCTGCTCCAAATGCCATTAGTAAACATTCATTTGACTCATCCTCTAAGGATTTTTTTCTATTTGATTTTGGAGCTAATCTATCCTCTTTAGAGTAGAGCCCCTTTTTCTTAGAATTCCTCTTCTTTTGGTGCTTCTCAGCACTACCTCTAAACTTCTAATCATATTCGTTTTCTGTATTTTATTTGGAAGGGAATTTGGATGAGAAATGTCTGACTCTTCCACAATCAAAGAATTTGAAGGGAAAATTCCCTTTGTACTTTCCTGAGCCACACTTTAGTTTCCTAGAAAAGTGAGCCAACTTTTGATCAAACTCGCAGCTGGAGAAATATTGATGAACCTGGTGCTCTTTAGCCTTCATGAACACCTTGAATGTTTCCTCCTTTGGTTCAACTTATCTTTTCCTACACTCATCTCATAGGTTGTGAGAGTACCTAGCAGTTGGTCCATTATGAGACTCTTTAGATCAGACATCTCTTCGTTTGTAGATATTTTTGCATTAAATCTCATAGGTAGATATTTTAAGACCTTTTGTACAATAATATCTTCTTTTGTAGCTTCACCAAGCCCTCTAATCATATTGGTTACTTCATCAACTCTGAGGAAGTTGATGAAGTACTTTTCTATGCTTTCTTCTTCATTCATTCTTAATTGGCCCACTTGACTTTCTCATCTCCTTCATGACTTTGATTGTTATTGACCTAGACTTCCTTATAAAAATTACAATGCATAACTTTAACAAGTTCAGATTGACTAAGGTAAAAGAGATTGACATTCATTTCTTTAGCATTGTTTCCATACACCTTCATACCATCTGCATCTATGGGAGGGACATATTCTTACCATTTTCATATGCAGGAGGGACATATTATTACCATCCGCATTTGCGGGAAGGACATATTCTTACCATATGCATCTACGAGAGGAACATATTCTTACCATCTACATGTACAAGAGGACATCAGGGATAAAATAGTCTACCAAAGCTGAGCTCCAAACATCTACTCCTATGGACATAAGATAGGCTTCGATCATAAATTTCGAAAAGGAATATTTTGTCCCATAGAATACTGGTATCTTTCTTGAGTAACCATCCTGAACCTCTTGTCTAGACATAATTCCTTATGGATCTACCTTCCAATGGTTAAGCTAATCCAAAAGGAATTTGGCTCTAATACCAATTGTTGGAATAGATAATTACTAGGGGGGGTGAATCAGTAAAAGTGAGGTTCTTAAAACTTTAAGTCTTTAATTCTTTTTAATACTGTCAGTTACTTGTGACAAAATTCATTCATGATACAAATGAATAAAAAGATAAGAAATTCACAGGTACATACAATCCATCACATGAGAAACCACATATTGACACATATATTTTTACGTGGAAACCTAAAGGGAGAAAACCACCAATTTGTTTGTTGTTATGATGTAAATTAAGCACCTACTTAATTTATTTGTGAGCACCCACTCACAGGAGGCACCAAATCCCTTAAGATAACAAGTCACTACTTTCTAATAGGCACCAACCTCTTATGAATGCAGGCAACTACTTGCTCTAGCTAGTGTTCTACTTTTCATACAATTTTCAAACTGAAAATAGAGGAAAATGCATATACGTAGAAATACAAATATGGTCTTCTCTAGTATCAGTTCCTTTCCTTCAACTCCTGTTATGGGAAAATTTAGTGTTTCTTCAAATGACTAACCCCTAGACCTAGTGGCAAGTCTAGAACAATAGTTAAAGTAATTCCATTGCTTTTCCTATAGCTAACAGATAAAAGAAAGAGGAGCAAAAAAAACCAACCTGTATCTCTCTAGGGGAAATTTTTGGATGAATGGTGTCATGAAACTCTTGGGAGGCAAGCATGATGTAGGTTAACTTCATTAGGGAATGAAAAAAACTAAATTAGGGGTTGATGGGCCCTAATAATACGGATCTGGAAGTCAGGGTTGATGTGCCCAAATTTTCCTGTAATAGTTGCCCCATAAAGCATGAAGTTGAAAATAAACATGTCGAGTGAGATGCTTTACCACTTGGAGAGAAGGTTTGAAAATGGAAGGTGACCTGCATCAATTATAATACAAATATCATGATACTTTGATTTTTTCTCACAATTTAGCTGAGGGAAGGCATACCCATGCTCAACTTTATAAACTTTCATTACATGTACAAATATAGTCATCTACAAATGTAGACCCATGAATGGATGACCATGAATGTAAGGCCATTGTACATTTGATATAGTACTCCTGAATATATCACAACCCGGATGGATGAAATTAGATCCACGGTCTTCAATCTCATCCAATCTTTCGCTCAAGTACAACTCTAACCATGTCAATAGATGATTTGAAGTCGAACATGGAGAGACATTGTCTGATTACCAGCCAATGATGTAAGCCGTTAACAGACGTGAGAGGAATCACCAATAATGATAATGAGCCTCAAGGTACTGTAGTACATTCCACATGATGTGAATAAATGATTTGATGTCGAACACCATACGAAGTCATTCGGTCGAAGGCCAGTGATGTCAACCTATCACTGGAAGCGAGAAACCTGCCATTGATGTATGCAAGCCTCGAGGTACTAAAGGGGTGTTTCTAAGTCAACTTATTGGATAATGTGCTGATGTCAACAAGAAGCAACTCATCGCAGGAGGGCCTTGATGTATCCCACATCAACGACACGAAACAAGGTAAATGATTTTGGAGATAAAACATCGACTGACGACACAAGGTTCAGGAATGGCGGGCATGAAAATGAATGTTTACTGTATTGTAAAGGATGAAGTTTTGAACTGAATGACTTATCTTGAACATATTGGTGACATTGAAGTGAATTGGTAGCATTGACCCAAAACAAAGTGATGGATGGTATGATAGACCAACAGTGTGATAACCATCAAGATGAATGACCCAACCCACATAATCACAGTGATGAGGTGAAAGTTTCATGTTCAAGAGCGACTTGCTACCATAAAGTATTCTCGGCTTTTTCCCATTTTCCCCAGTCATTTTTGACCAGTACCTCTTTATTTTTTATCAAGCTTGAGGAGGATAACATATGCTTGTTGTATAATTCCACCCTTCGGGTGAATCCATCTCTATTTGATGTTTTAACGAGTCTAGCGAAAGTGAAACTCAGTCTTGTCTAGATGGACAAGTTTGTTGCTATTTGATGTTTTTAACGAGTTTAACGACAAAGATAACTCGATCCTTTTCACATTTGGAGAGTCTGAAAATGGATTAAAAGGAAACTCTACAAGTTCTTTTTCGTACATTTGTCTCTCAAGCCTAAAAAAGCATAAAACAATACAAGAGAGAACCTATTGATCATGTTTGACCAATGAGTACCTTTTTCATAGTTAATCTATCTCAGCCCGAAGAAGGGGTAAAACTATACTGAGTAGATATCGATTCTAATCCATTAACGAGCTAGAAACGACAAGCGCTCAGCAATATTTTCATGTTTAGAGAGTCTGAAAAGAGCTTAAAGAGGACTCTGCTTTGAGGAACGAGTGGTGTCTAGGGCAGCATCTAGTTCCGGTGATGTTGGAACTTCTCAAAACATGTTGATTTATGTGAATAGGCTGGCTAATAAGACCACTCATTGAAAATGTTCCTCAAAAAGGGTAAAACAACCAAGTGAAAGTGTATGATCGGCCAAAGGGATGGTGGCGATGGAATGAAAACAACCAAGGCTCATCTGACAAAAAAGGCTAATAGAATGGCAATCAGGGTAGTTAAAAATGGAAATGGGTTCATTTTTACACAATCTTGAACCATAGGGAACTATGCTTGGATTCGGTTTCATGTTTACACAAGCTTGAAACGAACAAACTATAATTGGTCTCAGTTTCATTTTTACACAAGCTCGAAATGAAAAACTATGCTTGAGATTGGTGTACATGCCCCCAGTGTGATGAAAGGGAGAGTCTCCTGTAACTAGATGGAAGTTGTTGTGGTGAAGCAGGGCAGTTATCCAACACCTTTTTGGCTTCGTCTAGATAGACAAAGGTGAATGGGGTGATTCCCTTCACATAACCTACAAGGAAACTTAAATTTACCATTAGGTACATGCCCCCCAATCTTCATTACATTCACCTAAGTAGACTACTCATGGTTATCAAGTGGATGGAATGAAGGTTCTTTTACGAGATCAACTGAAAGACTCGACTGGGATTTTACGAGATCTAATCAAAGACTCGACTTGGAACTTTGCTCTAGGGGGCCTTGTTTCATTTTTTAATGAGCTTGACACAAGACAAGGAACTCTGCTCAAATTCCTTGTTTCATTTTTTAACGAGCTTGACACTAGACAAGGAACTATGCTCATGGGACCTGTTTCATTTTTTAACGAGGTTGACATAGTAAAAGAACCATCCTCATCGTCCCTTGTTTCATTTTTTAACGAGGTTGACGCAAGACAACAAACTATCCTCGGAGGGATATTTCATTTTTTAATGAGGTTTACACAGTAAAAGAACTATCCTCATATTCCTTGTTTCATTTTTTAACAAAGTTGTCACAAGACCAAGAACTATCCTCAAACCCCTTGTTTCATTTTTTAATGAGGTTGACACAAGACAACGAACTATCCTCAAAATTTGTTTCATCTTTTAATGAGGTTGACACAGTAAAAGAACCATCCTCGTATTCAATCACAACTCATAGGAGGTCATGAAGGAGAGATCTAGTTCCAATGCCCCTAGTACATGATGTACAACATCACTGAATTGATCGTCAGTCGATGTAGGTATGGAACAGGTTGCCACATAATTAACCCATGGCGGGGATGATACCATTGGTATAAATGGACCATTTAGGGAAGATGGTTGACTAGGAGCCATATTTGGACAAGGAAATGAAAGCTGGTCAACGGTGACAATTCTGCTTTCATGTAGGAAAAAAATCACTCGAAAGAGTGTTGGAACAATAGCTCCCATGTCATAAACATAGTCGTACCCAAGAAGTAAATTGTAATCTAAAGGTCCTGGGACTACCATCACGTTTAGATAGACAGTTTTTTCTCCCAAAGTAATGGGTAACCGAGGGAGGATCCCTAATGGTCGACTCGTTCCTCTGTTAAAAGCCAATAGATTCTAGGTAACTGGCACAAGTGGCAGCGAACCAAGCGCTTGCCAAGCAGTTGAGGAAAGGTTGCTCACAAACGCACCTTCATCTATAATAGTGCCAGATACAATCATGTTACAAACTTGTACTATGATCTGGAAGGGCACATAAGAAGGAAGGTGGAATCCTGCCAGTCGATTCCAATCAAAGGAAGTGACTAGACTACTTGGAGGGGGTACTGTAGAAACGAGAGAATTAACCCCTTGAGTTATGAGAGCGGGAGGATTTTCCTCCTATCTTGATGGAACAGGCAGATTGCCCCCAAGCTCATTTGAATCTGAAGAAACAAAAATAACTTGAGTGGTATCATGTTCAATCTCTTCGGAAAAGGCACGATTTACTGAAGGTGAAATTAGGTCAATTGCTACCTCGACTTGTTGATTTTGGTCGGGTATAGACTCATATGATTCACTTTCAGAGAGAGTGGTTTCGACTGACGGTTGATTTTGGTCAATCAATTCATCAACTAGTGAAGGATTTAGGGATAGTTTCCTGTAACTAGATGGAAGCTGCGGTGAAGCAGGACGGTTATCCAACGCTTTTTTGGCTTCATCTAGATAGGGAAACTGGTGAATGGGGTGATTCCCTTCACATAACCTACAAGGAAACTTGACTTTGCCCTTCTTTCCATGAACTTTACTGCCACTAGTTGATGGTGTGTCACCAACATGATCTCCAGAAGTTGATGACACAGGATGATGTGAACGAGAAGAACATTCGTCTAAGATCTGAGGAATATCATGACAATTTTGAAGAAGATGGTCTCCCACACAAAGTTTGCATGGATATCGAACTTTGTGAGGCTTGAAGGGCGGTTTCTCATTTGATGTTGCATTCAAAGCAATGGTTGCTTAGTTTCCCCTTTGCTGAATTTTCTTCTTCTTCTTCTTCTTCTTCCTTTTCTTCTTCTTCTTAGTGTCACACGGAATGAGTCGATCTTGCGGACAAGATAGAACTTTCTAGAATCTAAAGAAGACCTAATGACAAGCAAACCAATCACAAACTATCTTTCTCTAAATATTCTTTTATAAACAAAGGCAAACAAGTGTTTTAGGCCTACCTTGAGTCCAACACACGTTTGTGGAAGCCTCGCTCCTTCGATCCAAATGAGCTCCCTTGTCACGAATCTGCAAACACAAACAAGCAAACAAATTAAATAGCACCTGAAAAGCCAATATCATAAAACATATTTAACATGAAAGTCAAGGAATTCATGAAACAAATGACATGAGACAATTTGTTGAGACTAATGAATCTGATTGTATTAATTCAAATCAAAGAAGAACTTTACAACCTGTGCCTTGACGCTGTACAAGCTCCTCCCAGGGTCCAGCAAGAAGTCTCCTCTACTTTGACAAGTTTCACTCTCTTCCCGAAGCCAAAAAGGTATGTGATCTCTCCTCTCAAGCTCAACTAGGAAGTCTTAATTTCACCAGCATTTACCCTCAAAAATGTTCAGCTTCTAACCTCCCTAGCAACCAGCCCAATGCTTGAATTTATAGTGCAATGGAGGGAAGTTACTAGGTCCTCCTTCAAAGTGATAAAGCCCTCCTTCAAAGGGATAGCTCCTCTCATCAAGGGATTAGCTCCTTCTCTTTTGGGATGCATGAACCACCTAAGAGCGGCCAATCCACATCAAAATTCCTTCTAGAATCATCTAGAATTAACCCAAAGTAAGTTTTTTAGAATAAACTTGCGCCTTTTTGACTTTCACAGGGGTCTGCACCGACACCTTTAGGGACAGAGCGGGCAGGGCCGCAGTTTTTGTAAACAGGAGGTGCGGGACCGCAGGCAATAGTGAGAGAAAGTGCGGAACCAGAGCTTTGTTGAGTTTCAATGTCTTTCTCTCATTTTCAAAGCTTGACTTGAAGAGCTGAGGTCTGAGACTTACTTAGGATGACAGTACAAGTGGTGATAGACCCATACTGACTGCAAATAATCATGGTGACGATATTTTTGTGTAACAGAGTGCCCCCTAAAGTGCGAAGTCTATAGTAGATGAGGATTTCATTTACCATTTAGGAAGAGTGAAGTACTTTATCATTTCGAGGATCATCTTGTGGAGAGCCCAGTTGGAACCTGTAAAAGCATTCAATGCAAGATATATATATGAGATCATATCATCGCTGAGGTAGGCATTCCCATACTCAGATCAAAACTGACTTAGAAAACTAACTACTCCTCTGATACAGGAATGATCTTGTAATAAATCACAAGTATAGACTCATGTGGACATAGTATGGACGCAGCCATCTGTTTATGAATAGTCCATTATATAATGAATACAAAATTCCTCGCAGCCTGGATTGTGGAAACTAGATCCAGGGTCTTCATTCCTACTTCCTGAAACAGTACGATTCTATCCATGCGAATGAATGTGTTGGAGTCGAACATGGTAGAAACCACTTGATTACTAGTCAATGATGTAAACTTTTAACAAGTGTGAGAGAAACCACCAGTGATGTCAATGGCTCTCAAAGTACCCAGTACAATCCATGAGATGTGAATAAATGTGTTGATGTCGAACATGTCACGGAATCCCTTGATCGAAGGTCAATAATGCAACCTGTCGTCAAAGGTGAGAAACCTGCCATTGAGGCATGCAGATCCCAAGGTACTAACGATTTCTAGATCATCTTTCTAGATAATGAGCTGAAGTCGATAGAAAGCGATCCGTCGCAGGCAAGCCCACAACACGAAATCATAGATCAAGTTGAAGAAATTTAGTTGCAAGGACTGACTCAGGGATGGTCAAGATGGATGACAGATATTTTGCAGATGAATGGCTTATTGGCAGTGACCTCTTGAACACATAACGACACGACAGATGGCTTGGTGACAATTGACCCAAAGTTAATACCCAGAAACCAGCTGAAGACTTTCAATGTGGTTTGATCAACTGTTAGGCAAAGGATTTCCCAACCCAGGTGAATAAAAGTGTCGTGTTCAAGAGTGGTTACAAATTATGAGAAGCAGGCTCATTTTTCTCTCTTTTCCCCCACCATTTCTGGCAAGTACCTCTTTATTTTTGACAAGCTTGAGGAGGATAACATTTGCTTGATTATAAGCTCATCCTTCGGATGAGTCCAACCTAGTTTAAATTTGAACCCTAAGAAGGAGTGGTTCGTTCCTGTTTGTAATTGAACAGGTCCTTTACTGTGAAATTTTAACGAGTCCAGTATAGGACAAACTCGGCGTTTTTCAATTTTAGAGAGTCTGAAAAAACTTAAGAAGACTCCAGGGTTGACCTTTTTCGTAAATTTGTGTCTGCCAAGCCCAAAAAAGTATAAAATAATACTTGAGAGAACCGCTTGATCTTTACGACCAAGGAGTACTTTTCGTAATTAGTGCCCTTGATCCGAAAAAGTAAAAAAGCGATCAATCACATGTCGTTTTATAACCAATATTGAATTCGAAATGAAAAAAATCTGGCAATCTTTTCATGTTTTTACGGTCAGAAAAGAGCTGTAAGTGGACCGTCTTTTAGTTCCGTTTTAATGAGTTTAAAATAAAAACTCGGCAATCTTTTCATGTTTCAGGAGTCAGAAAAGAGCTTAAAGGTGACTCCACATGTTTTTCGTCGAAAATGATAGATTTCGCCTGAATAATCCATTATCCTGAACAAAAATGCAAACATTACTCATACCTGTTTGAAATGGATAAAAATGTTGCAAAAATACCTTTCCAAAGTGAAACATAAACAAATTTGCAATTTATTTACTCAAAAAACTTATAAAAAGGGCTTTCGTCAATTCATTTTTACCGTTTGAGTTTTGGGTGAGAAAATAGTGCTTTTGTTCAAAACACTTCCCGTGAAGATTGCAGAAAATCCAACTGTCGGAATCGAACGTCGTCTTCTCCAGGTAATCCACATCATCCTACTCTTCATTTTTAACCATTTCATTTCTTGTTTTAGGCTTTTATTTCATTTTTTTGGAGGGTTTTTAGGCTTAAAACCTGCGCGCGGGGGCCCGCAGGCGTAACACTGCCAGCCCGTGGACCCCGACTTTTTCTCAATGGGGAAAAGTCAGGGGTCCGCACCTTCCATGTAGGCAAGGTGCGGACCCACGCACTGTGTCTAACCCAGAGGGTGTGGTCCCCGCAGCAAGGGTTTTTAACCCAAAAATTCTCAAATTTGGCCCAAACAAATTAATTTCTAGCATTCTAATTTGTCTTTTTACTTGATGCAGAGAGTACATCATGCTAGATTGGCGTGAACGAGAGCATGAGGACGTGGATCTAGCCGCGTTGAATCACCAACCTTCGATCGATGCATTGAAGGCCTGCGGCTTGTACAAATTCTGGGCCATACCTGGCATGAGGGCCCAGGTGGATTTCTTATAGTGGCTGGTTGACAGATGGAGCATACAAGACCAGTGCTTCTTCATTGGTGGCCACCAGCTCAAAATCGAGCCGGCAGACATATATTTCTTGACCGGTTTGCCTAAGAGAGGCGAAGACTTGAATCTATTCGGGACTAGGCCAGGTGGCCAATCTGTCGATAGCCTCCAACTAGAGTTCTGTAATAGCCAGGCTAGAGACAAAGGGATAGACATAAAAACCATATCCCTTCCTGAACTCATGGTGATCGCGTTTACTGTCACCAGACTTTGCGGGAGTGCCGCATTACATATTGCCACCGGATCCCAGATGCGGATGGCAGTTGACTGCTTTCGAGGCACCATCTTCAACTGGTGCGATGCTGTCTTGGCCAATGTGAAAGGCCAACTGACCAGAGCCAAGAACGGATAACTAAAGACCTTTGGTTATGGGGCTTTGGTTGTGAGCTTTGGTCTGGAGAGGGTTCCCATGTTGATCCCGCAGCACCTAACTGTTGGAGCTGGGCTTCCTCGAGAGCCCAAACTGATGCGATGGGTTGCAGTTATGGCCTGTCATCCAGACGAGGGGACAGAGGTTGTTCGATTCAAACCTGAGTATTTCCAATGGTTGGAAAACTAGGTTTTTTCTATCCAGGACTTCCCTTACGCTGGGGTAGATTTTCGTGGTGACCCAGACATGGCTCTTCCACCAGGAGAGCAATGGGATGACTCAGGTAAAAACATTTTCAACATTTTTCCTATTTTAATTTTTTTATTTTTCTATCGTCACAAAACTGATAGTAAAAGTTTCAAATGCAGATGTGGGTCCACAGTGACTAGCCGCTCTCCGGCCTTACGAGAGGAAACAACCAGTTGTAGCCGCACTAGCCCTACAGGATGAATCAGCAGAGGTTTTGGCCGAGTTGGAGGGTCATCTAGAGCGCTTGATAGGAGATATTCCGGAGACCACCATAGATGAAATTCCTCGTCGACTTCAGCGCTATGTGATTGGGGTCCCAGGACCTTTTAGGAGGTTCCTTTGCAAGGTGGCCCGTGCAGTGGTTTCTTATCGAGATCATCACCAGTGATAGGATGATCGCCTATTGTGGGCACATATGACATTTTTGCTTTTTGTACTTATCATTTTTGCTGATCATAAGGTGTTTTTCAACCTATGATCAAGGACGATATATTTTTTGACACACTCCTATATATATATATATATATATATATATATATATATATCACTATTACCGGCTTATCTTGTAAATCATGTTATGGAATGGTTTTAAATTTACATGTATGATTATTGCAAATGTCTACTTAACATTCGAGAAGCAATTGCATCTGCTAATGTATTTAAAGATCTTGGAATATGCTGATATTCAATATAATCAAACTCACGTTCCAAGAGACGCACTCTCAAAAATAATCTCAATAACACTGGATTTCTAATGGCATACACTCTATTAAGCTGTAATACAATGAGTTCAGAATCTAACCTCACTATCAAACTCCGAATCCCAAATGAAATAGATTCAGATAATAACTCAATCACTGCACTATACTTGGCAATGTTGTTCGTTGTTTGACCGAGGCTTACCCCATGCATAGATACCAACTCATCAGAGGGCGAATAGATAACCCAAGCTGCGGAAGAAATGTTCCATGTATTACGACAAGCACCATCAGCGAAACCAATGTATGTTTGGAGAGGCATCGACATCTGCAATATCAAGAGTAAAACCAAGATAAGCAGGAATAATGACGAAAAACACTCTCTAAGCTAAGCACACTTTTTAAAACTAAAACACACCAGCTAGAAAGAAAAACTATCCTAACTAAAAATATCCATACCTATCCTTTAAGCATAATACCTCTTCAAGTAAAGACCATTTTTGGGTTTACCCAAAGAATCCCCGTCAAAGTCTACCAATTCATAGGCCCCTTTTGCTAGCTTTCGCTTGACAACATAGGGACCATGCCACATAGGAACGAATTTTCCAGCGCCTAACTTATCATTAGCTTGATCGTAAACTAAGACTAGATCTCCTTCCGAAAAATTTCGAGGGGTCACATTTCGATCCTACTGAGCTTTCATACGTTTTGTGTGAGTCTCGATCGGCAATGCAGCATCACGTCAATTCTCATCTAATTGAGCCAAGTATAACAAATGCTTTTCCTCTTCGGAAGTGGCTGGAAGTAAATCGATGGCCATTTGCAATGACGGGATTTCGCATTCAATGGGTAACACAGTTTCCAGACCATAAACTAGTTGGAAAGGAGTGAACCCTGTCGATGTTTTTACTGAAGTTCGATACGCCCAAAGCGCTGAAAATAGCATGTTATGCCAATTCGACCGATGAATCCCAATGATTCGTCAGATCATGATGACTAAAACTTTGTTGATGGATTCAACCAAACCATTAGCTTGTGGATAATAAGGAGTTGAACTATCGTGACGCAAACCAAGCTGGCCTGTAAGTTCGGTCATCATAACGTTTCGAAAATGACACCCATGATCAGTGATAATCGCTTGTGGGATACCAAACCTAGCAATTATATGATTGAACACGAAAATTGTAGTTGTCTTGCCATCTACCTCAAATGTAGGAATCGCGTCGACCCACTTGGTAAAATAATCTACCGCAAGGATGATATACGCATGCCCCTCGGCCGAGTGAGGGTTACATGTAATAAAATCAATACCCCATTTGGCAAAAGGACCAATGGCATTTATAGGTTGGGGAGGAGCAGGTGGAGCGCGCATCTTTCGACCAAAAATTTGGCAGTTGTGGCATTTTCGGACCGTAGTAATACAATCTTTAAACAAAGACGGCCAGAAGTAGCCAGTGCGCAATATCTTTTGGGCTGTGGCATACCCAGACATATGACCGCCACATGCTCCAGAGTGAAAGTCAGCTTCCTCATGAGTTAAACAACGTCGAAAAACAGAGTCCACCCCACGGCGATAAAGGATATCTCCAATAATCCTGAATTGTTGGGACTGGAATCGTATTTTCCGACATTCTGACCTTGAAATTTCCAGCCGAAAGGATTGGGTCTGGAGATAAATGATGATATCCCCATACCATGGATCTAAAGTGCTGATTAGAAACAAGGATTCATCTACAATGGGCTCTTCCGCCATAGTTTCCATGTCAGCACGCGGGAAATCACACATTAACTCCGCAAAAACTAAATATTTCTTAGACTTAGATTTTTCAAATTCCAAGTCGAACTCCTGCAGGATAACAATCCATTTAGAGTACTTGCCCCCTAGCAGTTGCTTGGTCAAAATGTAGATCATAGGGTTGCAATCAGAAATTACTGTAGTTTTACGTAGTAAAATGTAGTGACGAAAACGTTGGATAGCTTGAACAGCTGCCAATGCCAATTTCTCCACATGTGAGTATTTTAGCTCAGTTGGATTTAAAGTGCGACTAAGGTAATATATCACATGTTCATTACCGAATTCATCTTCCTGAACTAAGACCATTCCAATGGTGGAATGAGAGGCGACGAGATATAAGAAGTAATCCTGGTTGTAGTTGGGAGGATGCAATAATGGTGCATGGGTCAACGCGTGTTTTAGTGCATCAAAAGATTTCTGAACGATCTCATCCAAATAGAATGGAGTATTCTGTTTCAACAACCAGGTAAAACCCTTTGTAACTTCGGCGTAGTTAGGAATGAATCGTCGTAAAAAGTTTGCTTTCCCTTGCAAACTTTGGAGTTGGCGAAGACTCGAAGGAGGAGGCAATTTGACAATAGCTTCGACCTTCGAGGGATCGACGCGAATGTCGGCTTTCGAAACTACAAACCCCAGCAATCGACCTGTTTCTATACAGAAAACACATTTGTGTGGATTCAACCGAATCCGATAATGCCTACGCCTCATAAAGATTGCTCGTAAATGGACGAGGTCATCAGCTCGATGTAATTAATGAGCAGGCAAATCATCGAGGTAGGGTTACACAATGTGCTTGATTTCATGAAATGCATAAGACATGGCCCTTTGAAAAGTTGCTTCGGCATTCTTGAGCCCAAAAGGTAATTTGAAATAAGAAAATGTCCCCCATGGACAAATGAAAGCCGTTTTTGGTTGATCGGTAGGTAGAATATTGATTTGATTGTATCCGGAAAAACCATCCATGAAGGAGAATATTTCGCTGCCAGCACGATCATCAATGATTTGATCGATATATGGAGTTGGGTAATTGTCCTTTGGACAGGCTCGATTAATGTCCCCATAATCAATACATATTCTTATTGTCCCTTGCTTTTTGTTAACCAGAACAATATTCGATACCCAATCCGTTAACGGGATCAGATAAATGAAACCTGCTTTGAGTAATTTTTCAACTTCTGCTTTAATTGCAGCAGCTTTTCTTGGGTGAATCTGACGCAAACGTTGCCGGACGGGTTTAGCGTCCGGGTAGGTCTTGATTTCATGAACAACAATCGCTGGATCAATTCGTGGCATTTCCTCATAGGACCAGTCAAACACGTCGCGGAATTCTTGAAATAGGGCCTTATATATTTGAATTTCGTTTTCTGTACACGAGGCACCTATATGAATGTTCTCAACAATTCTAGGCTTAACCGAAATGTCAATAGGAATAGTTCGAGAGATGTTTCCCAAATTTAACTCTGAATCAGGATGTTTCATTGGATTCTGAGGTTCCTTGACATATTCAGTCGTAAAAATTGATGAAAAATCATTTTCAAAACGATCATTCTCGGTAAAAACGAAGATCTGTGATGGAGATCTTCCCATGGTAAATCATCTACACATAGGATTTCAAGAATTCGCTCATCAGAGTGAAAACGTTCAGAAAACGTGACTGAATCTGAGCTTGATGTGAAAAGTGATTCTTCACGGACCACATTCATTAAGTCAATTTCGGTTGAAGATGGGTCGGTAAACGATTGCACAGCCTCACACGCAATTTCATGTGGACTCAAAGGCATGACATCACCAAATGAGTCTATCTTAGATTCAGAAGGAACGATCCAAGGATCATCATAAACAATGGCGTATGATGTAATCATATGAATGGTTGCAAATGAAGACGATGCGTTGATTGGAGGAAAAGGAAACGTTCCCAGTAAACCGTCATCTTTAACTAGTCCTACTCCAACATCCTTATACGGGATAGTCGTTTTACCGACATGCTGAATACTTTCAGAAGAGGCTGGGTCAGATGAAAAGTAAGCCAGCTAGTCTATTGTTACGATATTTCCATTATGAGGAAACTTTATAACCTGAAAGACTGATGAAACGACAGCTGTCATAGCGTAAGACCAACTACGACCCAAGAGAAGGTTGTAATCTAGAGGGGCATCAACCACCTCCACATCTAGATTAACGGTTTTTCCTTCAACCCCTATAGGCAAATCCTGTAGAATGCCAAAAGGATGAAACCCACGGCCATCAAAGGCCTTTAGAATCGTCAGGGATTGATTTAGCGAAGGAGAACCAAGCGATCTCCAACACTGTATCGACATAATACACGTTGAGGTTCCCTCATCAATCACAGTCCGATGAATAGGCCTATTTTTTACTATCACTGGAATCTGGAAAGCCATTTGATGAGGTAAGCGCGATGTACTATTTTCTAGATCGAAAATTATTAGGTTCGAGTCCTAAACGTCAACAGCTCCTATAGCTGACAAAAGTAACTTACGTTGTGCTGGACATGATTGCAGCACTTCCAAAGCCGACATTGCTGAGGGTGAAACAGCTAAATCCTCAACAATGTTATAGTTCTGAGCCGCTCTCGCATGTGGATTGAAAGCTGACTTTCG
This sequence comes from Pinus tabuliformis, assembly GCA_031772625.1. Taxonomy (NCBI): domain Eukaryota; kingdom Viridiplantae; phylum Streptophyta; class Pinopsida; order Pinales; family Pinaceae; genus Pinus; species Pinus tabuliformis. Next base: position 272,124,863 of record CM062813.1, read on the forward strand.
AAGTATACCCTTGGCGGGCGGTTTGATTACCAAGTCTGGATTAGGTTTCTCGATCTGTAGTGGATCGGAACCGGGAGCTGAGGTTGATGGGTTAGAATGAGAAGATTCTGCTTCTTTACCATCAACAGGACTTTTACTACCATAATCATGTGATCGAGTCGCAATGCTAACATGGGACATCATCAATATGGGTTCTTCATTGGCACTAGAGGAAGAACCTATCATCTTACTGTCTTGACTTGGAAAAGGATCCTTCAAAACAGCAGGCGTTTGGGAACCTTTGACAATCTTCGCAACCTCTGCACGATGAAGGCAGTCTCTTGTAAAATGTTCATCATCACAAATGAGACAAGGATAACGAGGTTTGCGTTTTTCATCATTGGATTCCGATTTTTCAGGTTTCTCCTTTGAATTTTTGTCCGTCTTATTCTTCTTCTTCCCTTTCTTCTTCCCACCAGATTTTGATTTGGCTGTAGATGATTCTACAACGTGAATATCGGCGGAAATCTCCACGGAAGAATCTCCTGTCGGGGAATCAGGCAAGGTTATGATAGGAGAAGAATTCTTGGAAGACTTCTTCTTACTCTTAGTGTTAACCGTACCAATCATACCATCGGCGGCATGAGATCCCGAAGGAGCTGCAGCGATTTGATTTTGCTTGGGAAGATTAGGGATTTTCTCGTGTAATGTACCTGACTGATTATAGACCAAGTCGAGGTACTGTGCTTGAGAAATTACTTGCTCCTTAGTAACAACTCAGGCTTTAGCTACATCTTCAGTGATCTTTGGCAACAAAGACTTTACAAACCATTCAGCCAAGATCTGATCCAGAATAAAAACCTTCACTAAACGCCGTCGATGTCTCCATTCATGAATATGATCTGAAATGTAAGTGGATGTCGATTTCTTTAATGAAGTTAGTAATTCCGTGCCATTTTCATATCTGACTGGCAACTGAAAATGAGTTAAAAACGAGGTAGCTAACTGACTAAAATTATAAAAAGTGCCTCGCGGTAACTCAATGTACCACTTGGCCGCGAGACCAATTAGAGTGCGCTGGAAAAGTCTTAGATGGATTGAATCATCTGAAATGGAGTTAGACGCACACCAGAGGTGATAAGTCATCACATGGTTCGACGGGTCCTCTCCTGATTTGCCTTCGAACTTAGGAATATCACTAGGCAACTTATTCAGCATTGGCGGCCAAAACGGAAGATAATTAATGGGATCGTTCGTTAGGCGCGACAAGTCAGGCAAGTCCAAAGTTGCGATAAACGGTAACTGACGATTAGGGTCCCTAAAACTCTGGGTCATGAGACCAGCCCCAGGAGGAGGATATCCAGGATAACTAGGAATAGGGATTGCATTTGGGATATTGTATCCTCCCGGAAAACCAGGATTAACCGGATCGTACTGGGGTTGTTGAGGTTGTTGATATGTGTACCCAGGGTATGGTTGATACTGATAGACTGGCTGCTATACAACAGGACCGAATTGGTACTGTCCCTGGTATGGTTGATAAGTAAATTGTGGTTGACTTGTGACAACCGTACTTGAACCAGGTTGTCCTACAGGCATCTGAACTGAAGTTTGAATCGTGGATCCAGACGATGGTAAAGATGTTTGAGTAGATACAGGAACAGTAGAAACCGGAGCTGTCGATACTCCGGAAGTAGGTGGGGCAGATTGAACAGATGTTGCGGCAATTGCAACAGTCGTTTGAGGCAGAGTATGAGGCATACTAGGCCCAGGCTGAGAAACACTAAAGGTACAGAAGTTTGAATATTAGACTGGATAGGTTGCTGGGGTGTACCAAAAACTAAGGGTTGTCCAGTTTGAGATGACAACTGTACATTTGGCTGCAACACCTGTTGAGTTTGCGATGGATCCCACACTAAATTCATTCCGGGGTACGGACCCATAACAGGTTGAGAATATTGAGGACCATAACCGGGTTGAGGGTAGGATTGATAATTCAAAGGTACATTTCCCGTTCCTTGAACATATGATTGACCGGAGGGTGGTTGGAAACCTTGGTTCGAGTACTGACCTTGGGGTTGATACCCTTGAGGCACATACTGATACTGGCGTTGACCTTGAGGTATAAATTGATACTGGGGTTGACCTTGGGGTACATATTGAGTCGGGGGTTGACCTTGAGGAACGCACTGCCCCGTAGGTATGTACTGTCCTTGAGGTTTCCCCCCAGGCGCAAATTGGGTACCTTGAGGTTGCCCCCCAGGTGATAATTGAGGATTTTGAGGCTGCCCCCCAAGCGGTAACTGGCCACCTTGAGGTTGAGGATTGGGAATAGAACCTGACATCATGAGAATATCTTCTATGCTCAACGGCTTAGTACCATTACTTCTAGTTAATAACCCTTGCTCAATGGGTTGAGGAGATGCTGCCAAAAAAGTACCAAAAAGTGACTGATACCCAGAGGGAGAAGAAGGACCGCCGTACAAAAAGGATTCAGGCGATTGAGTAAACATGGACGACTGTCTTGACATATTCAATGGAGGATAATAACCTCTAGGTGTTGGGTGATAAGGAACACAAGGTGGTGAAAAACTTAACCCTGGGTTTTCTAAGAAATTAGTCAAAGAAAGATACCAAGCACTGCTCCTAGGTGGACTGTAAAAAATTGATTCACGCTCCCTTAGCTCAATAGTAGGTTGATTTTCAGGGATAGGGATGCCTACTTCTTCTTCCGAAGTAGCAAGTTCTTCGATAGCTATAATTCCAGAAGGAAGATTTTGGGTAATTATTCTTTCTACCCTAGGTGAACTAGGACCACTAGAAGCTGGAGAAGCAAACCCCGATGTCGGAGTAGTAGCAAATTCACTTTCAGGTTCGGATATTTCAGGTTCCTCACCTATATCACTAGTAGACGAAAAGCTACCAGTAATTTCGGAAACAGACACTGATTGTGGATTATAATCTGCTACTAAAGCTTGAAAATCAGGATGTACCACCAAAGAAGACTCTCCTTCTTCAGGTGACCCAACTCTACTGTCTCTAGGAGTTACGAGGACTTTCAACCCTTCAGGCTGGCTCGGTGAAAACTCAGGAGGTTGGCCCCGAAGTCTACAGGACTTCCTCGGTAATTCAGCCACAGTTAAAAGCTTTTAACTACTTCACACGCAAACAAAGTAAAATCTCAATGAAAACCACCTAAAGCCTCTAAAGAACCAAACAAATTTGAATCACACGCCTAAAGAATCTAGGAGATCAAACACACACAAACAGTAACTTTCCATACTGAAAACACTAGTTGGTGATGAAATCCAATGTTGCAGAGTTCAATATAGAAATGGCGGTTGGAACAATTACCCCGGCAACCTGCTTAATGAATTGATTGGCACAAGTTCCTCCACTTAACCGTCTCAAGTGAAGAGAACCCCCCAGAAAATCCAAGTGAGTCTAGCCGACGTCTGCTCCAGGTACAGTGTGATCTTCTCACCACTGTCACCTTAGGAAGAATCCTAAAGAATATGGCCACTAAGGTTACCAACTGAAACAAATATACCTGGGGGAACAGTCTACGATCCGATACGCACGCAAGGGCAGAGTAGCAAGCTCAATCCCCTTGAAGGCTCCTTGACATAATCCAAGGTTTACCAACAAGTGACCCCAGGCTCCTTGACAATGGTTAATTCGAGGTTTACCGTTTTTAATACGTGAATATCTGGCGTCGTTCCCAATGAGGAAGGATTGATTCCCACACTAGTTCGGACACGATCTCGTGCTTCTCCTTTAAGAGGAGCTTTCCCAGAGCATAAATGCAACAATGGGATTTCTTCCCTACCACAAGATACAACTACTTGTTTGTTTTTACTGTCTTGGAGAGTTAATTACTCTCCTACTCCAAGACACTAGCCTAAGCTAAGTTGGTGTATCAGAGCCCTAGAAATAAAAATGTTACTAGAAGAATTTTACTTTAAGCGTTATTTTTATTGGTTTTTGTTTAAGTCAAAAGGTGCGGAGATGAAACTCGTGGTATGAAGACTCGACTCAAAATCACTAGAAATGCACCTAAGATGATTTAAACAATCTTTTCCCTTCGATGAACTTCTAGCTAGGAAAGAGTTTGAGAATGCAAATACTTTGTAAACACAAATCTTTCTTAACAAACAAATTAAAAGAAGAGCTTTTGTCCTTTCCAATGCACTCAAAATGAGACAACTAGCTATTTTCACAAAAATTTCCCTTTTCTTTTCAAAGCACTCAACCACTACAAAAACAAACTTTTTCCAAAAGAGATTTTTTATTTTGTTTATAAAACACTCAAAACTATGCAAATGACTAACTTTGATATCTATAAATTATAAAAAACCTATTTGAAGTCAAAGCCTACAAAATGTCTTTTTAAGGATGTTTTACTTAGATAGATGTACTAAGGACCAATTTATGCAGAATCACAAATCAGTCAAAAACAACCAATTTTGTTTTCTTTTTTAAAAATGAAAATCCAAACTTTTAAACACAAGCTTTTCGAAGTTTTGTAAAGAGAAAACACAAAGCGGATTCCTCAACAAGGGTAGATTTCATAAATGGTCAGACTCATAAGAAGGCTGGCAGAAACCAAGGTGATTTGAGGTCCCTACAGCTTCTAAGCTCAGAGCTACTACAAGACCAAAATGAAAAACAAACCCAACAAGCAAAACTCCTAGGAATTTCACCTAAAACCCTAACACCAATGAAATCAATCTAAGGAAAGCTTCTGACAGGTTATATGCAGGTCTGGGCAGTGGATAATAAATTCTAAACAAAAACTAAGCCGATTAACAGAGGAAATCTTAGGTTTTTCAAAATTTTGACAGGGTCCGCAGGTCCACAGTTAACACAGGTGCGGTACCGCTCTATGCTAAAAGCAAAAGTGCGGATAAGTACGCACTGTGTCAAAAGGCTAGGGTGCGGTCCTCTCCCAAAGTTATGAAAAACGAAAAATAACCCTGGATCTACAATTTCCACCCAATTCCACACACAACAAGCCAAAAATAGAAACAAAAACACAGTTTCTCAGGTCAAAGTAAAAACAAGGAAAAAATCAAGTCCCCAGTATGGTCGCCATTTTGTCACACGAAATGAGTCGATCTTGCGGACAAGATAGACCTTCCTAGAATCTAAAGAAGACCTAATGACAAACAAACCAATCACAAACTATCTTTCTCTAAATATGCTTTTATAAACAAAGGCAAACAAGTGTTTTAGGCCTACCTTGGGTCCAACGCAAGTTTGTGGAAGCCTCGCTCCTTCGATCCAAATGAGCTCCCTTGTCGCAAATCTGCAAACACAAACAAGCAAACAAATTAAATAGCACCTGAAAAGCCAATATCATAAAACATATTTAACATGAAAGTCAAGGAATTCATGAAACAAATGACATGAGACAATTTGTTGAGAAAAATGAATCTGATTGTATTAATTCAAATCAAAGAAGAACTTTACAACCTGTGCCTTGACGCTGTACAAGCTCCTCCCAGGGTCCAGCAAGAAGTCTCCTCTACTTTGACAAGTTTCGGTCTCTTCCCAATGAAGCCAAAAAGGTATGTGATCTCTCCTCTCAAGCTCAACTAGGAAGTCTTAATTTCACCAGCATTTACCCTCAAAAATGTTCAGCTTCTAACCTCCCTAGCAACCAGCCCAATGCTTGAATTTATAGTGCAATGGAGGGAAGTTACTAGGTCCTCCTTCAAAGGGATAAAGCCCTCCTTCAAAGGGATAGCTCCTCTCATCAAGGGATTAGCTCCTTCTCTTTTGGGATGCATGAACCACCTAAGAGCGGCCAATCCACATCAAAATTCCTTCTAGAATCATCTAGAATTAACCCAAAGTGAGTTTTTTAGAATAAACTTGCGCCTTTTTGACTTTCACAGGGGTCCGCACCCACACCTTTAGGGACAGAGCAGGCAGGTCCGCAGTTTTTGTAAACAGGAGGTGCGGGACCGTAGGCAATAGTGAGAGAAAGTGCGGAACCAGAGCTTTGTTGATTTTCAATGTCTTTCTCTCATTTTCAAAGCTTGACTTGAAGAGCTGAGGTCTGAGACTTGCTTAGGAGGAAAATACAAGTGGTGATAGACCCATACTGACTGTAAATAATCATGGTGACGATATTTTTGTGTAACACTTAGCCACCTGGTTACTATTACCAATACTTTCACCAGGCGAACAGGAAGAAGGGGAGGAAGAAACAAACGAGGAAGAAGGAAAAGGGTCAACTTTAGGATCAACTGGAGGTGGATTTTGTCCAGTTGGAGGTGTACTCGATTGTGGAGAAATCACAACATTTTGAACCAAGGAGGTTGAAAACAACCATACTGGCAAGCCAATGGTAAATCCTGGAAGGGACAATGTAGCCATAGATGGAGCACCAATATTTCCAAATGGAGGAAAAGGACTAGGATTCCCATCAAAAGGAATTCCTTGATTTGTGGACTCCATATTTTTCGCCATATGTTTCAACCTAAGATCAAATAAGGAGCGAGCGTGGAGGATGTTATCCGCGATCAATTAATTTTTACGACACTGGAACGCAACTTCGATTTTTCATTTTTAAATAGTCGAGAAAAAACAAAAGATGACTCTAGTCACTTTTGATGTTTAATGAGCCTAAAAGGACAAGTGCTCAGATGATCCTTTTACTTTTAAAGAGTAAAAAAGGAACGAAAGTGACTACTCAGGAGATTCTAGACAAAAGGGTTTACCAGACAAATCGCAAAACTGCAATATACACCTTGGTGATAAATGAAAGAGAAATGACCAAGGACTTTACGTATGGCAATCAATCTTCCCGAATGTTGTGTTCGGTGCATTGCGATCGATAAGGTGGCAGACTCGGTTTCCTAGGAATAAAGGATTTCAACTTATTGGGGTCTCCGACTATATACTCAACGGTACAGGGAGCTCAAGTCCGTACTAGTACTTATCGAATCAGAGAGGAGGAATCACCCAACCTCAATGAAAACGACAGCCACTAGGTTTTAAGACGCTAGAACACGTCTCTAGCCTAAACACCTCTAGATGTTTGCGTTAAGTTCCAATGCGTTATTAGGTTAACTGATGTAAATTTTAGGTTGATCTTGCTTAAAATTTGCCTTTGAGGGTTCACCATGAGATGTTTTCCGAGATTCCTAAGAATGCAGCTATAATGAGAAGCACTCTTTCCATTTGATTTCAACAATGAAAATCTTGGCTATGAGGGATAAAGCATACAAGTACTTTTTTAACAAACAACAAAGAGCACCAACTAATGCAATTCCCTAAACCATTCCTTTCAAGCATTCACAAACTTTAATATGCACAATGCATGTTTTTCTTTTCAGTTTCTCTTAATGTGAATGATGCAATAAAAAAAACTAATGCACAAATGACTCAGAACTCTTTTCATAAAAAATGACGATTTGCGACAATTTATTTTAAAGGGAAAGGAAGACTGTATGACACTTTCGATTTTAAAGAAATGAAGATTTTCGACACTTTAAATGAAAATAGAAATCAAATGCACACATCAATCAATCGATTATTTATGAAGGAATATTTTATGACACTTCATTTTGCAAAGAAAATGATGATTTTACGACACTTTTCTAGACAAAAACAATCAATCATATTCTAACTTTGACTATAGACTGATAATGACAAAGAAAACATTAAAGAAACATTAATCAATCCAATCAAAGTAAGGCTCGCTGGCTAAGGAGGTGAAAATAATGTTTTCAGAGATAAGACATCATGGATATTCAGGAAGCAAGCAATCAGAAGAATTTTGGCAAAAATTCAATCCAAAGGTGGGAATTTAACCTAAAGTTGATCAGTGCAGGTCAAAGAGGGGCTAACTGTGCTGCATAGCACTATCTCTCACTAAAAACTGCGTTGATTTCAATGAATTGAAAACTGATCAGTGCAGGTCAAAGAGGGCCAATCTGCATTGATCAGTGCAGGCCAAAGAGGGCAAAACTGCAATGATTAAAATATTCCTTTGTTAATTAGCATAGGTCAAAGAAGGCCTAAGTGCGATGCATAGCACTGTCTCTAAGGCTAGCCTGCACTGATTCCTGTGAGGCCACTCAAGAGTCATCTAACCTCAAATTTTAACCAAAATTCAATGCAAAAGGCTGAATTACAACAAGTAAAGTATGTCCAAGGTCTCTAAGGAGGTGATAAGCTACTAAAAGGGATAGGATTGCTCCCCAGCGGAGTCACCATTTTGTTATGGGAAAATTTAGTGTTTCTTCAAACGACTAACCCCTAGACCTAGTAGCAAGTCTAGAACAACAGTTAAAGTAATTATGTTGCTTTTCCTATAGCTAACAGATAAAAGAAAGAGGAGAAAAAAACCAACCTGTATCTCTCTAGGAGCATTTTTTGGATGAATGGGGTCATGAAACTCTTGGGAGGCAAGCATGATGTAGGTTAACTTCATTAGGGAATGAAAAAAATGAATTAGGGGTTGATGGACCCTAATAATACAAATCTAGAAGTTGGGGTTGATGTGCCCAAATTTTCCTGTAACAACTTCCCAATTCTCCCTCGAACTGTGCTCTTTGCTACTCAACCAACTTAGATATCGACCCTGTGATGCACCTTATCTCAATGACACTTAGCTCTATCACACACCCACAACACTGCACTCTATAACACTCAACAATTATGCATTCCCCACTTGCATAACTGCTCTCCATTATTTGTTCCTCTGCTACGCTGTGAATGGTGTTGTCTCTATACCCAATGGTGTGCTACAACATGGTATGGTTTGTTGTTTCTCAATAAGGTTGCTTTCACACTTCATCAAGGCTACCCATTCTGCTATAACTTGTGTTCTTAGTCATGAAACTGATTTAATGTAGAGGATGGACTTCTAAGTGATTCCTTATGCTGAGAATTGATTCTTAGTAAAATCGTGCACTCCAGAGAGGCATTTCATGCTTACAAACTGATCCTAGTGAAAAACTTGTACCTTAGGCATGAATTTCTTATTTCAAGTCAATATCTTCTACACTCAATCGTCTTTTTCATTAATTCTTCATGGTGTGAAAAAAATATTGTGGAAATATATTTTTCATTTGAGCCAAGCCCATTAAATTTTCTCTATAAGCCGAGGTCCTCGCTGCCGTGTCTATGTTCTCTGAAGTTGCCATTAATATTCGCACCAACTCTAATCCTCTGCCACATTTAATGAAATCACCAATAACACAGGAGGACCATGTGAAACTAGTTCTCGAGAACACCTTTTAATGTTGGTAGGGAAGTCATGAGTCAACAAGATCTACCTACTTGTGTGCCTGTATTAGCATCAACCCCCAACTTGCTTGTAGGTTTGACTAGGGACCCTTTCCACTATTTTTGGGCATGTTCTATTAATTCAACACTGACAACTGAATATATGGGAAAAAGTTCCCAAAACAAACTCTTGGCGCAACCTTCGAGGTTATACCACATCATTAATTTATGTCATGCTGACATAATCTAGGCCACATGGCTCCTTCTATATGGTGACATGTGTCACCCAAATTTGGTCCATTAGGCCATCCAAAAATGTTGAAATTGGTTGCTAGGTGTCCTCTATACTGCCACGTCATACTGATGTCATCTACCATGTTGTTGTCAGCACATCACCACGAGCTAATCACATTCTACCAATTGTTTACCTATACCGGGTCCCACATAGGTCGAGGGTCTGAAGTCGGGGCTTTGTTCTTGTAATAAATTTTGCTACATGGCCCGACCTCCAATCGACCCTGACTAGACCCACCACCTGAATTTTAGTTGGTCTCACATGTGTTGGGGGTTAAGGATTTGTTCTCCTACTGACTCTACTACGCGACCCGACCTTTAACTGGCCTTATTCACCTAAGTCCCTACCTTAGTTCAAAATCTGCCTAAGCCCTGAGCGAATGATCTTTTCTGTCCACCAACTTCAATTGATTATAACTCCTAATCTAGAAGACCTTTTCTAGAGTAGAGATACCATTGGAGAGCTATTCTAGAGCACTATTTGATTATGCCATAACTAATGACATATGAAATAAACACATGGGGAAGAAATACCTCCAAATTCTAGGACTCTTGGGCCATCACAATCATATTTTTATGGCTTCTCTAGTAAGCTATCTACTGTGATGATTCTCTACAGAATACGGCAACAACCATGGGACTCCCTCTAAACAACATGCTTATTAATTCCAACAAGTGCCGCCTCTATCCTTAGTGCTAGTCTAGTTAAAATCAATGCCAACATAGTGAGTGCCACCAACCATCTAGACATTTCCAACAATCCAAAAATTTTCTTTCAACCATGGTGAGTAAACGTGTTTCACTGATGAAACAAGACACCACTATGGAGAAATATACCCGGGATAAAGAGAACACCCCTAGTAAGGCTTAAGTTACATAATAGAGAAACCAATGGATGTAAGGGGCCTTCCAAAGATTAGCTTGGGATAATGAGGAACCAAGTCCAACTAATAAGGGAGAAAAAATAGTTATACTAACCTCCCTATACCAATATTTACCATTAAAAGTGACTCCAAAAGTAGCATGGAGATTCACCCCTGTGGTGTATTGATACGATGATGTAATGTTTGTTGGAGAAATAGGAGGTTTACAAATTAAATTTAGTTTCTCATTTTGATAATTTCTTGTGAATATGTTACACCATTTATTACTATTTTTTTATGTTTCTTCATCAAATAAATATCAAAATTATACATCATGAAGATCACAAAAAATAGTAGAAACAATATATAGGCTCCAAGCCAGGTAAAAACCCCTCCAAGGTGAAAACCCAAAAATTTTCTTCTCTTCTTATAGAATCAAATCAAATGAGAAATCCAATACTTCATTACAACCTTAAGAACCAATCCATCACTCATTTTTATCCTTTACCTTACAAGCCTTCCAATTGTAACAAATTTCAGCCTTCATAAAATTCCAACTATAACGAGTCTTCTAACTCATGCATCATACTTCACCCGAAACATAATTTTGAATATCCTCTTCTTGAAACATAATATTACAAAACTTAGATTGGTGCTTTCTCATAATTTCAGACCCTTCTCTTCTTTTTCCTCTAAGAAAATTTCATATCTAGCTTCATTAGGCTCACATGCCTTACTAAAGAAGAGCAACTAAGTCTTATTTGAATGGAGGTGCACACTTTCCATTATATAGTTATCTGTCTATGTGAAGGGTCACATCCCTTGAGCTGATCGACCTGATCATCTGAGAAATGACTTGGTCTTGAGGATTTAACTTTAAAAAAAAAAAAAAAAATCTTTTCTTTTACAAAGAGTCCAAATGGGACTTTCACTTTGACAAACCCTAGAAGCATGAAATGCGTGCTTGAATACTAAATAATAATAAATTTTATTTATATTCTTTTATTTTTCTTTTACATGAAATACATCATGAAAATTATGAATATTGAACTTAGTTACTTTCTCCAACACTCCCTCTTAACTAGGGAGGTATTAATAATTGTACACCTGGTACAAGGATACTCTTAAATTGAAATATTCTCATAAGAAGAGTCAGATTGATAATCCACATTTAAGCATCAACATCATAACCAACATTATTAACATAGCAAGGACTTGAATAACTAGCTCTATCTCTCCACTGTATCAGAGCACAATGCTATGAGGCTTTACATGAGATACCACACTACATCTTGAGGCACATACCACATCCAGATGTTCACTAGGTATGTCCTTCTAGGACTATTCTTATCTTGGATTCCCAATCCTCAAATAATATCGATCCTATTCGATCACTCTTGTCTTGGATACCCTATCCAATCCTCAAAGAGTGTCGATCCATGAGACTACTTCCTATCTTGGATTCCCAATCCTCAAGGAGTACCAGTCTCAGATGCTTATCCAATCCTCCAGACCCCATTCTCCCTCCATGTCCTTCACTAGACGCATGAATGTTAGTCTTGGCCTAGTGCATGACACATGAAGAAGAGAATATAATGTCCGTCATCACTCCCTCTAAACTAGGGAGGAGATTCTCGTTCCTTCTTGATTAGGGAATAGATCCTTGCTCCCTCTCAACTAGGGAGACACAACCACAAGTCTAATATTGTTTCATACTTTACCATTACATAAACTACTTCTTCTTTCATGGAGATATCACTGTAGTTGCAGGAATAGGGATTTTTGGCTCCTCAAAGTACGATATTACATCATACTTTGATATATCTAGAACTTGTTAGCTTTATCATCAACTGGTATATCTACTCTTTGTTACACAGTAATTTGTCACTGCCTTCACCCTAGTCCTTCTACTGTGTCATGTGTCCCAATGAAACATGCTCATACTGAACAAATGCTCTTTGATGTTGCCAAGTGACCCACTTTTCCAAATTTTTCTGCCTCATCACGAGAATGGACTTAATATACGCGATGGACAGCGGTCGTAAATAGTCTAGCCACGCTTCTAGCATGGAAGTACATCTGTTTCCTGCGATGGTAGGATTTCATGCTCCGGCGCGAGGCTATGTGCTATATTTAGCAACAGTATGACTGGCTGCATTACCTACTAGCAATGTCAGCACTAAATCTTAGTTATGAACTCGCGATGATCTAGATTGGGCGAATTTGTTCCAATAGCCGACCTTCTGGATGTCTCCAGAACTGGTTGTTGTCATATTTTGTGTCACCCTTCCTCCTCTGGTATGGCAGTTCCATCATTTGTGCTACCTTCCTTGGGGATAAGCTCTCTCTTCCACCTTTCATGGAGACTCCTTCTCCTATTTAAACACTCACCTTTGATATGATCAACTAGTTAGTAGTTCCTGAGTTGGTAATTCTTTGGATTGAGCAGTGCTTTTAGTGCTTTTGAGTTTGATAGATAGCTGGTGTGGGTGTGACAAGTGTGGGATTGTTGATAGCTTGTAGAAGGTTGTGAAGTACCCTTAACTTAGTGTAAGAGCTTATGAGTGAGAGAGACACTTTGTATGCTGGGAGATCCATCTTCAAAGAGTGAATGCTTGAGAAATACACTGGTTGGACCCTCTCAGAAGGCTTGCGACGTCAAGAATTTGGTTGTAAGATTGCTCTCATTTCATTATTAATACAATCAATGATGTTTTCCTATGTCTTGTATGTAATTTACTTGATAGCTCATGACTTCTTGACTTTGTGAGTAAATAGATCATTGTTATTTTCCGGTTACGTGCTTTGTTGTATTTCCTTTGCATTGTTTCAGGTTGATCACTCATTGAGGAGAAGAAAACGGAAGATAGAGCAACGCAACGAAACTCCATTGACCACCGGTTGAGGTAGGCCTCCAACTATGACTGTTTAAGGAAATATATTGTTGATATGTCCTTGCTGTGACTAGACCCACTCTAGGGCTAGAGGGGTTGCCTTTGTTCACAGAGGGAACACTTTCCTGCATCACAAGTTGGCGACTCCACTGGGGAATCTGTCTTATGTTCTTCTCATGTTTGCTCTTGTTTTGATTTTGATTTGGTCTCTTTTGAATTTTGGGGATAAACTATCAGTCCTTTGGGTCACCTAGATCGATCTAGGAGATCCCTCTATCGTCTGTTGGATTGACTGGTTTTTGTTTGGGAGTTTTTTGTTCATTTGTCATTATTTTTAACATCATCACGGAAGATAGCCTAACAGTCGCGACAACATCACCATTTTGTAGCTTTGTACCTGCGACGATCTTGGGTTACTAGTTTAATTCCCACGACGACTCTTGAAATCGGACCGTCGCGGAAAATAGGTGTACTTTCGCGACCATCTCTAGTTGTCAGTGTAACACTAGCGATGACATCTCTAGTTGTCAGTGTAACACTTGCGATGGTCTCTAGTTGTCAGTGTAACACTTGCGACGATTCCTGTAAAGTTGTTTTTACAACTTTACCTCCTGAATTCATCAATCTTGTTTATCCCCTGTTGTTTCTTGTCTCTCATTAGCTTGTTTTAATTGCTTTTGGTTAGGGTACTGTCTCTTTGATTTCATTGAGTGAGTCTTGTGTTTTTAGACCATGTGACCTGGCCCTTTAGAAGTTTCGTCGAGAAACCATTTGCTTGGGTTACTTGTCTGTTCAAGGTTCATCCACAACCGTCTTTTGATTTGCTTGAGGCTTTTTCACTGCTTGTTTCTTGCTGGTTGATTTTTAGTGTCGATTATTGAACCAATTTTTTGTTGATTCGATTTCTTCACTACCAAGCATAGATAACAATTGTTTGGATCGATCAGTTCAAACTTGCTTGTTTGTCTCTTTAAATTCAAAACAAAAAAATAAAGGATTGCATTCATTTGATAGACGAAAGTGAAAGTACATTTGCATTATGAATTTTCATGTTTGAGAAATTGGAAAGCGAACTCTAAATCTTTCATTAGTAGTATCAATGCATCATGAGATTAGTGTATTGATGCATTGTGTTTTTTAGTGTTTTCATTTGCTTGTCTTGGTTTGGGAATGAACTCTCTACCTTTTTGTAAGTAGGTGTTCATCGAAATGAAAGATGCTTTACTCATTCTAGTTGCATCCTAGGTTTTTTGATATACATACGGTAGGGCCTGGAAACTGAAACGTAATTCAAGATCAACTCTATAATGAATTGGATAAACCTAACAACGCATTGGAACATAACGCACAGTATTTAGAGGTCTAGGCTAAAGACGTGCTCCGGCGTCGTTAAACCTAGTCACTATTGTTTTCACTCAAGGTTGGGTGATTCCTCCTTCTGTGACTCAATAGCTGTCTAGTACGGAATTGTGCTCCCATGTACCGTCGAGTATATGCTAGGAGACCCTACTAGGTTATCATCCTATATCCCTAGGAAGCTGTGTCTGCCGCCTTGCAAACCGTAACACACCGAACACAACATTCGGGAAGATTGACTAATGTACGGAAAGTCCTTGGTTTTCATATGATCGCCAAGGTGTATATGCAGTTTTACGGGATGTTTGGTAAAACCTTTGCCTAGTTCTCCAGAGTAGTCACTTTCGTTCCTTTTCGGACTCCTTAAAAGAAAAGGTCCATTAAACCTCGAAAGAGATAGAGTCACCTTTTCATCCTTTTCTCGACTCTTGAAACATGAAAAGGTCAAGTTTTGTTCCTGTGTCATAAAATTTACTGCCCACGAAATATTCCTGGTAACAGTTCAAGTTCTTAGTTGTGATAAGAGTGTTTCTCAGGCTCGTTCCCGATGGCAATAGTCCCCGAGTCCACCGGTCAAGGTCTTCCCCCAGATGGAAATCCTGGTCCGTTTCCTCCTTTTGGAAATGCCGGTGCTCCATATATGGCAACACTGTCCTTGCCTGGGTTAACCATCAGTTTACCTGTTTGGTTGTTTTCAACCTCAGTGGTCCCAAGTGTCATGACTCCTGTTCCACTGTCTCCTTCATCCGAACCACGACACGATGATTCCAAGGTTGAGCCTACACCTTCTTCCCCTGTTTCTTCCTCCTCCTCTCCTCCTTCGCCTGGTGAAAGTTTCACATCTAGTAACCAGGAGACTGAGAAGAAGAAGAAGAAAAAGAAGAAGTCCGATAAACATGAGGCCACTTGTGCAGCCACTGCTCTGAGTACATCTCAAGTCGGACCACCTTCTGCTCCTCCACGGAAGGTTAAGTTTCCTTGTAAATTGTGCAATGGTGACCATCTTCTTCGTGATTGTCCTAGTATTCCTAGAATCTTAGACATATGGTCTCACGATCTGGCTCATCCCTCGTCGTCCTCTGAATCTCATGGCGATGCTACCCTATCAACTGGCAATGGTAAGAAGAAAGGGAAGATTCGATTCCCCTGTAGGCTATGTGAAGGCAACCATCCCCTTCACCTTTGTCCGCTCATGGATAAAGCTTACGCCATTTTGGAAAGTCTTATAGCTTCTTCACCCCAACTTCCCATTAGTTATCAGAGGCTCTATTCAGACCCTCTCCCCGTCGACAAAGAGATTGACTTAGATTCTTCTCTTGTCTGTCCTCCTCCTTCCAAGCCTAGCTATGCTAAGCCTGTTCCAGACCAACCATTGGTTGGGGAGAGTGTCGACTTGGGTTCACCACTTGTTGATCACTCTATTTCAGAAGAGTGTCATGCTCATGTTCTTCTCGTCTCGTCAGATTATCCTGAGTCCGAGAACGACCATCCTATCCCTGTTGATCACGAGGGTCCTCCTTCGGTTCCTATAGAGCTGGGGGGCAATCATACGATTCCCCCACCAAGTAGTTCGGTCATTTCCTTCGACTGGAGTCACTTGACTGCTTTCTGCCTTCCATCCTATGTGCCTTTCCAGATTATAGTACATGCCTATGATAAGGCAGTACCTAGCACTATCTTGGATGAGGGTGCGTCGGTTAGCCTCATGCCTTTCACTACTTGGCAAGCTTTGGGCTCCCCACAGCTTGTGCCGATCATGCAAAATCTGTTGGCATTTGACGGAGGAACTAGTCAACCTTTAGGGATCCTCCCGAAGCTTCCGGTTACTTTGGGGGGTAAAACCGTCTATATAGATGTAATGGTTGTCCAAGGTGCTTTAGATTTCAGTCTTCTCCTTGGTCATGACTATGTTTATGCCATGGGGGCCCTCGTCTCTTCACTTTTCCATGTGGTCTGTTTTCCACACGACGGAAGAATGGTGACCATAGATCAATTATCGTTCTTTAGTCCCCCGGTGCCTCCTGCGTAGCTGTCATCCCCTCTCGGTTCTTGCTCGCAAGCAGTGCCTTCCTTGCCACAGGTCAATTATGTGGCTACCCGTTCCGTCTCTACCTCTGCTGATGATCATGCAGATGGTCTCATACATCATGTACTGGGGGCATTGGAACCTGATCTGTCATTGGTGCATCATGACATGTATTCCTCCCAGAGTGCGTTTCTTCCATCCCGCGAAGACCTCTTGGGAGCCATGTTCTCGTATGGCCCATGAACAGGAGTCTCGAGGATAGTTTTGATCTTGTGTCAACCTCGTTAAAAAATGAAACAAGGAGCCCGAGTATAGTTCTTTTCTTATGTCGCCCTCGTTAAAAAATGAAACAAGGGTTACGAGGATAGTTTGTTCCTATCTCAACCTCGTTAAAAAATGAAACAAGGAGTTCTGAGGATGGTTCATTTCTTGTGTCAACCTCGTTAAAAAATGAAACAAGGATCCTGGAGCATAGTTCCTTGTCTTGTGTCAAGCTCGTTAAAAAATGAAACAAGGGTTATGAGGATAGTTCTTTTACCCTGTCAACCTCATTAAAAAATGAAACAACTCTCTTTTCCAAATTGATTCTTTGATTAGGATCTCGTAAGATCCAAGTCGAGTCTTTCCAAGATCTCGAAAGTGAACCTTCATTCCATCCACTCCGTTGGATGCAATGAAGGTTGGGGGGCATGCACCTCGATTTGCGTCATTATGCTGGGGGCATGCGAACTTATAACAAGCATAGTTTTTCGTTTCAAGCTTGTGTAAACATGAAACTGAATCCAAGCAGAGTTCTCCATGGTTCAATATTGTGTAAAAATGAACCCATACCCGATTTACATCTCGTGATTGTTGTTTTTATCCGCTAAATTCTGCTAGATGAGCCTTGGTTGTTTCATTCCATCGCCACCATCTCTTTGGCCGATCATATGCTTTCACTTGGTTGTTTTTCCTTTCCTGAGGAACCGTAGCAACGAGTGGTTTTATTAGCCAGCCTCTTAACCATTACATGTTTTAAGTAGTTCCACCATTATCGGAACCAATTGCTACCCTTTATACCACTCGTTCCTCTAGGACGAGTCACCTTTAAGCTCTTTTCTAACTTGTAAAAGATGAAAAGATTGCCGAGTATTTTTTCCCTTTTTGAATCGTTAAAGAGAATAAAAATGGAGGTATGCCTTCAGCTCTTTTCCGACTTAAAAGACGAAGAGATTTCCAAGTTATTCCTTTTAACTCGTTAAATGGAACAAAAGGCGGTCCGCTTTAAGCTCTTTTTCGACCGTATAAACACGAAAAGATTGCCGGGCTTTTGTCGTTTCGGGTTCGATATTGGTTACGAAACAACGTGCCTTCGATCGCTTTTCTACTCTTTCGGATTGAGGTCACTAATCACGAAAGGTACTCCTTAATCGTAATGGTCAAGCAGTTCTCTCGGGTATCGTTTTATACTTTTTCAGGCTCGAGAGACACAAATCTACGAAAAAAGACCCCCTTGGAGTTTTCTTTTCCGTGTCTTTTTCAAACTCTCTAAACTTGAAAAAGACTCTGAGTTTTACCTATGTCGGACTCGTTAAACCTTGACAACATTGGACTCGTCACCATGACGAGACTCGAGCTTCTCCTCCCTAGGGCTCGTTAAACTATTACTAAATTGGATTCAACCTAAGGTCGAACTTATATTACAAGCATATGCTATCCCCTTCAAGCTTGTTTTCAAAAATAATTGGGGTACTCGCCAGCAATGGTGGGGGAAAATTTGGAAGTCATCATGGCAGCTAGTCACTCTTGAACATTGACACTTTTGCCTTTTGTCGGGTTGGGACATCCATACATCGTCATTTGGCCTTCCACGGGTTTGGGTTGTCATTTAGCCTCATTCCATCTGATTCATGCCGTCTCCATCAAGTCTTTGATCCCTTGGTACCTGAATGCTACCACCCTCCGGAATCATGTCACCGACATATTCAAGAGTATAATCCTTCTGCAGTTTACACCCTTGCCTCCTCTGATACTCTGTTTCGCCATCTGCCACTTGTTCCTTATCTCGTGTCGTTGATGAGGGAAACATTACGGCCCTCTTGCGATGGATCGTCTCCTTTCGACCTCAACTCATTATCCAGGAGATTGATCTAGAGATCCCCTTTGGTACCTTGGAGCTTGCATGCCTCAATGGCAATTTCTTCGCGCCTGACAGTCGACTTTCATCATTGGTCGTCGATTGGGCGATTCCACGAGTGTTCGAATTCAGCTCTTTTTCACACTTCGTGGATTGTACTAGACAATACCTTGAGAACCATTAGCATTATTGGTGGTTTCTCTCACGCTTGTTAATGGTTTCCCTCATTGATCGGTAATCAAGCGACTTTCTATCATGCTCGACTCCAGCACATCTATTCGCATGCTAGAATTTGTACTATGGTTGGTTGGGTTCAAGACCCCAAACTCAGATTACACATGTTCGGGCTGCTTGGATTGGTTCGTGATTACATGAATCATTGATGGATACCTGCGACCATACCTTTCTCATTATTATGGTCTTATTAGTTGGATGGTTGCGTCCATACCACAAACCTAGTTCATATGTCTTTTGGATGGATGCACCCATGCCTAGACTACATGTATTTCACTATCAGAGATATCAATTGTACTTGCGCCTGCAGGTTCTTCTAAATGGTGTTCCAACTTAGTCAGTTTCGTAAAGCATTTCACTCCTCCCACTCTCTCGGGATTCATACTTTAGGGGGCATCTGTTACATAGTAATTTGTCACTACCTTCACCCTAGTCCTTCTACTGTGTCATGTGTCCCAATGAAACATGCTCATACTGAACAAATGCTCTCTGATGTTTCCAAGTGACCCACTTTTCCTAAGTTTTTTGCCTCATCGCGAGAATGGACTTATTAATATACGTGATGGACAACGGTCGTAAATAGTCCAGCTGCGCTTCCAGTGTGGAAGTACATCTGTTTCCTGCGACGGTAGATTTCATGCTCCGGTGCGAGGCTATGTGCTATATTTAGCGACAGTCTGACTGGCTGCATTACCTACTAGCGATGTCAGCACTAAATCTTAGTTATGAACTTGCGATGATCCAAATCGGGCGAATTCGTTCCAACAGTCGGCCTTCTGGATGTCTCCAGAACTGGTTGTTGGCATATTTTGTGTCACCCTTCCTCCTCTGGTATGGCAGTTTCGTCATTTGTGCTACCTTCCTTGGGGATAAGCTCTCTCTTCCACCTTTCATGGAGACTCATTCTCCTATTTAAACACTCACCTTTGATATGATCAGCTAGTTAGTAGTTCCTGAGTTGGTAATTCTTTGGATTGAGCAGTGCTATTAGTTCTTTTGAGTTCGATAGATAGCTGGTGTGGGTGTGACAAGTGTGGGATTGTTGATAGATTGTGGAAGGTTGTGAAGTACCCTTAACTTTGTGTAAGAGCTTATGAGTGAGAGAGACACTTTGTATGCTGGGAGATCCATCTTCAAAGAGTGAATACTTGAGAAATACACTGGTTGGACCCTCTGAGAAGGCTTGTGACGTCAAGAGTTTGGTTGTAAGCTTGCTCTCATTTCATTATTAATACAATCAATGATGTTTTCCTATGTCTTGTATGTAATTTACTTGATAGCTCATGACTTCTTGACTTTGTGAGTAAATAGATCATTGTTGTTTTCCAGTTACGTGCTTTGTTTTATTTCCTTTGCATTGTTTAAGGTTGATCACTCATTGAGGAGAAGAAAACGGAGCTAGAGAAATGCAACGGAACTCCATCGACCACCGGTTGAGGTAGGCCTCCAACTATGACTGTTTAAGGAAAACCATTGTTGATTTGTCCTTGCTGTGACTAGACCCACTCTAGGGCTAGAGGGGTTGCCTCTATCCACAGAGGGAACACTTTCCTGCATCACACTCTTCTTCCAAGGAACTAACCTTCCTCATAGCTACTAGCACATGCCTTCAAAAAAAATTTGCCTCTTATCTTTCAAAGAGTCCGTTGTCGTTGCAAAAATGACCCTCCAAAATTTTGGCCTTTGTCAATTTTGGAGCCTACGAGCTTTCATTTCAAGCCCTCTTGATTCATCATGTCTTTTGTTTTGCCATTTATGTGTTGTCTCCTAGCATCATGTCCTCCTAAGTCAATGTTTCCTAAGCGTCGTCACTTAACCATTTGAAAGCACTTGAGTTAATTAATCCATGGTTAGGTGAAATCATTATCTTTCTAAACTTAGAAACTTGCCTTATTTCCATACACACAACAAAAAACACTCAAAAGCACAAAAACACAACCAAAAAGAAAGAAAATCACTGACAAAAGAAAAATCACACTTCTAGTTGATAAAGACATGCTCTTGAGTTGAGCGCAATCCTTCGGGATGAAGGAGTGCACCTTACTTGAGCGAAATCCTTCATGCTGAGCAAATGCACCCCACCTGGGCACACTCCTTCGTGTCGAAGACATGCACCATATCCAGTTGCATGCATGAGCCAACTTGTTGTATGAAGGTGCACTCCTAGAAAATATGAGCCTTCTTAACTCCTTTTAACTTACCCTTTCATGCAATAATAAGTGGAAATCATGCATGGATAAATTTTTCATGTTAATTTCTTTAAATAAACTCAGATAATCATTCCTTTCATAATCATTTCATTTGAGTTGAGCGCATAGCTAGGGAATCAAAAAGCTCTTCATCAACTAGTGCAATAAGTAAGTTTGCATGTAAATCCTTTTATTGTAGTTCATGATTTCACTGTCAAATATTTATTTTCTTATTGTTTATCACTTGTTTTTCAGTTTGTTTGCTAGCATTTGTGTTGAATCTTCATGGTTCAAGTGTTAATTCACTGTTGCATGCAAGAAACTCTTCACATTCTTGCAACCTTCTATCTAACCTTGGGCATGCAGCAACAAATATGAAGCATTACAAGTCCTTCTCTTCCTCATCTTATCATCAAATCCTATTGATTGAACTTATTTCTAAGCTTCTAATAGGAAGAGCACACTTCTTGAGCTCGAAGGTCCACCAGCCTAGAATTACCAGCCTAGAAAATTACGCCCTGTTTGACCAAGTTTTTTCCTGAGCACATAAGTGCATCACAAAGGCATGAAACATTTCCCTTCGACCCTGAAGAGTTCTACAACGCACCCTCCTTTATTTGGAGCGCATGATCTCATCACGAAGGCACAAACCCTGATCATTCAACCGTCGGCATGCAACAATGCACCCTCCTTTCCCTTGAACGCATGAGCACATTATGAAGGCATGAAGCCTCATTTACCTCAGCCTTCATTCCTTTAGAATGTGACAATGAACCCTCCTTGTTTGCTTGAGCTCATGGGCAGATAGGGAAGACCTGAAGGCCCTTTTCCCCATCCCTTCGATCCTTCAGGGTGCGACAATGTGCCCTTGTTGATTTTTCTTCCTTTCTTGAGTGCATGAGTGCACTACGAAGACCTGAATGACCATGCATGTCCCCTTTGTGCTTTGAAAGTGTGCCCTCCTAGTTTGCATGTGTATTTTCTCTTGCATGCAATTTATTTTATGCTATCGTTCTATTGATGCCTCAAAATTCGCTGCAACAACATTGGGGATGACCACCTGATCCAAATCTTAAAGAAACTCCTTTTCCATTTGGAATGGTGGCTCCTACTAGTTTAAATAGGTCCAGTTACCTTCTCTCAATCTCCAATAAGTTAAAATATGGCTTTCATCCACCAATGGAGAAGAGACATCAGATCAGCCCTCTTGCTCATCAGGAAAGAACATGATCCTTAAGCTAATTTAGGGCTTAGCCAAGCCACAACTAAAGTTCACCTTTTTGTGAAGAGGAATTTCAAGAATGTAGAATTAAATCTATATGCAAAATTATTCTAAAAGACAAGCAAAAGGAAATAAATCCTATCCTATCTCAATTAGGCAAATATAGATATAACCCAATCGAGAGCAAGATATTTAAATGATTGGGATTTAAATATGTCTGGCTTATAATAAATATCAAGTTAATGAAGTAGTTCAATTAACTGACATTATGCATACCAAATCACATCCTATTAAGAGACCTCTTGACTGAAATAATCAACCAGCAACATTTAGGAAGTAGTTCACAAAATGATATCGATTTTCAAATCAGTAATTCAAATAATTAAACAATAATATGAGGAAATAGTTCACAACATATCACTATTGTTAAATCAGTATTAAAAGAAAATTTTCTGATTAAATAGTTACTCATAAATCAGAATTCAACCCATAAGAGGAGAGATAAATAATAACATATAATTTAGACAAATTACTCATATTGACAAAAGTGCACAAATATGAATAATATGACACATTTCTGCCATCATAAAATGAAACCAGTATTTAAACAATAGTATTATGAATACCAATTTATTGAATTAGTTTCACTGGCTCTGGTCTCCAATAGTCTTCTACAATGTTTGAAGTTCTGTTGTTACAACAAGAGATGCAGTGGTACAAGCTCTGCTCTCCATACGTAATTCAGAATGCAAAAGGAAAATCCTTAATAATCCCCAGATATGAGATTTTCTCTTCTATCACCTACAACTCTAAATTCCTATTATAGTAGTGCTTTTAGAACTTCAGAATTTCAGATAAGAGAAGCCCCTATTACATTTTATAATCTGCAATTTATATTTTTTACAAAAATAATCCTCAACAAGAAAGTTTGTTGAAGAATAAATCTGCTTAACGAAGTTTCATTGGCCCAAAATCATATTCTTCAATTGCTAGAGCATTCTCATTGATTGCTATCTTCTTCTTCTCATCTCTTTAAATTGTTTTTCTACAAAAAACCAATCAATATTAAATAAAAAAGCAACTATAAAATCAAAATACCAAATCTGGAATTAAAACAAATCCAATCCAAACTTAATTACATAATTAAAATAAAATAAATCTGAGCTTTCTATTGATATCTGTGGAGATTTAATTGGTCAATGGGAACATAAACGAATGGATCTATTCTCCGTAGAAGTTGTGATCAAATGAGAATATAGAAAATTAAACTCAAAAAATTAGTTTTATTAAAAATTCGGAGCTTGATCCTCTGCTATTTTTTAGACCCAATAAATGATCAAATATGGAAATGAAACTATAGAAATGTTCTCCATAATTTTATCTTTCCAATGAGCCGTCTTGGGCCTCATTTGGCCAAATAAAACTCCATTTATAAACTTCTAAAATTAGATTATTAAAATTATCCGAATTCTATAAATTTTAATGCTTAAACTAAAAATCAGAAATTTTAATTAAAATTTAATCCTAAATTAGAATATGATTAACGACTAATTAATATTAATTATATTTTTAATTTAAAAAATTAATTATAACCAAAACTTAAATAATAAAAATAATTTAATTATTAAAATATTATTATATTATATTAATATTATAATTTAAATATAATTATTATAATAAAAATATAATATAATTAATATTATAATATTAAAATAACTAAAAGTCCATTCATAAAGTTAAACAAACCAATTTAAAAATTTAAAATCCAAATCCAATGTTTAATCATTACCTAGACATTTATTAAATTAATGTATGCGTTGACCAAGCCATTGGAGGATGGAATGAAATGAATATCGCATTTCAGCGATTCACAATTTTTATTTTGAAGCCTAACGAAAAAGTGCGAAACCCGATATGCGATAGCATTAATATGCAATATTTCAAAGAAGTTAGGCATGAGAAGAATTAAGCTCTCTAACATATTATCACATAGGTTTATCGCATATCGCAAGGGAATGGTTATTGGAGTTGTGCTTGTTGTAATTTTTGCGATACCAGACGTTTTAATAGGGAGTGGACCTGATATTGTTCATATATATATATACCTATTATTATTATTATTATTTTTACGTCAGTTTTAATGTCATTGAAATTTGGTTTTAGGGGCTATTAATTTAATAATAATAGGTAAAGTGGGGTCCACTTAAAGAGATTTTCTCATTATAGCTACAACTACTTTGTAGTTTTGAGATTTCGGGTTTGGAAATTTGTTTTAAAATAACAAATTGGAGTAAATTACCAAAATCCTGAAACGTTATCCAATTGACGTATAATTTAGCTGAGTCATTTTGTAGGACTGTTAGTGAAAAATGGAAAAATATTAGTAAAAACTAGCTAAGAGTTTATATTTACAATAAATGACTATTGAAACTAATTAGTTACAAAAATCAAAATATTATACATTTATTTACATTTTTTAGTCCATGCGAGAAAGTGATCAAACTTCAAAGGAGTGCTATTTACAAACTAGTTGACCAAATGAGGCGAAACAAATATTGATGGAAAGCTAGTAAAAAATCGAATTCAACAAAGCAATCAAAATGGGAAGCTGACGAAAAAAAAAAAAAAATCGCAAAATTATAGAACAATTAACTAAAAAAATCATAAAAGGCATTTAGCCAAAAAATTATAGAAAGGGTCCCCATTATTTGAAGTAAATGGTTTAAAAATGCGGGGGTGAGAGTGTTAGGTTTTCCCTACAACAATGGGGACATACGGGAGAAGAACTAGTTATCTTTGATTGAAGATAATGCCCAAAGGTTAAAAATAATGGAGATCACAAGATCTTCTAACAATAAAACATTTCCACAGGGCCCACATAGATAGATTAAGCAATATGGGTTTGTAAAGATAAGTACTCAAAACAGATCTGAGTAAAAGTTCATGAATCCAAATTTGGGAAAAATTTATTTTAAAATTACCTCATATGAAAAATAGAAAGAGGTACATACAAGAGTTTTTGATAAAGCATATGTCCATTTTTATGAATGGTCTCTGACACCGCTTCATTGCCAGCAAGCCTGAACAATACCCCGATGAAATTGTCTTTAATGCCACACAAGCCTAGCCCATTTCCAGCGAGCGTCCATAGCACCGACGAGTTTACTTGTATTTCTCATGCTTCCTCTTTTAATCACCCTTTTGATAAGTGCATTTAAGAAACTTTTGATTTATGATGTATTTGAGTGAAAGAGGTGGGATGTTAATAGAGACTTATTTCTAATGGACATATTACTTTCGTAATGCTGACTCCAAATTCTTTCCCTGTGACTATCAATCAGAGAATTTTATGTGGAGGGGTGGGAGTGATTAATTGTATTAAACTCAAATCAATTCTTTCCTTGAAAGGGTAAACTCAATCACTTAGTAAGGATGTGTGTTCCTCTATGAAAAAGATTTTAAAGTAAGAGAACTTTATGGTTCCATAAGGATATGCTTTTAATGATAAATGAAACTCATTGAAATATATATATTTAAGAGATTTCCCATGTATGGTAATCGTTGTTGGGTGAGAAAAAGGTCTTTCACATAAATCATGCCAGAGTCACCAAAATATAAAGAAAACTGAAAGCAAAAGGAAAATAATTCCTAAACTAAAGAAAACAAAAATAAAAATGAAGGCGGCGAAAGTTAAAAGAAAAACCCAATTTTAAAATAAAGACTCTAACAAGATTACTTATAAAAATATCTCAACAAAATAGATAAAATAAAATAAACATATGTACGTTCCTTCCTATGTTGAGATTTAAATTTTTTATCTTGCAGAGTTATAAGAAATGGGGCTTTCATAATGTATGGGGTGAATAGTAGTGATGATAGATAATATGCTAAATGAGAAGTGTCTATCTACTGCAAACTTTCTTGCTTTGAAGCAAAAACCTGTAAGAAGCATTTTAACCATTTTTTGATAAAAGTAATGCTTCAAGGAACAATTAAAGGTTCAAAAACTCCCCAATTTAGCTGAATTGATTAGGATCATTAATTTTTTTTTTTTAAACCCCAAAGCAAACTGAATAAAAGAGAATTAACTTCAAAACTGATCTGGTGGAAGTGTGAAAGGCTGATGAAGACCTGTAAAAACAGATTTTAAGATCAACAAAAACTAAAAACAGAAGTAAAGTAATGAAAATAAATGAAAGTGGGTACATAAAACTTACCATTGGAGAATTGCATTTAATCTTACTTGAGAAGTATCATCTTCTCCAATACTAGCTACCTTCTTCCTTTAATTAGAATTAAAAGCATGAAAAAGTCGAACTAACTGTAATCTTATAACCCAAAATCATCATTTATTAAATCTATACTAAAGTGAACAATAAACTAAGAAAGAAACGTTTCGTGTTCAAGGAATTGAAAATAAACAAAATCCATCATAAATGAGAACGAAATGATGATTCTTAATGAATTGCAGCAATGAATGTTCTCATAATATTATAAGTTTCATATCAACTCCATGATTTTCATAAATTGTTTAGAATTAAGACCAAATCCAAAATAATGAAATACAGGTGTGTAGATGGGGAGGTCTTGAATTTCATATATTAAATATAGAGTGATATATCTAAAAGCAAATATAAGAGAAATAAAAAATGATTTAACCATATTGCAAATTTGTTATCAATTGCTTTATTACCATAATGGTTGACCAAGATTGCCTTACATTCTTTTATACAGCACAACGCTTGATCGGATGTTTTGCATCACAAGTTTCTTTGCCATGCTTAATCGTCAAACTACTAGATTTACCTTTTCTGATATGTGATTGAGTATTATACAATAGTTAAAAGACAAATGGAAGAGTGGATTATATCAAAGTTTATCACATCAAAGGATCTTAAGACAAAGCTTCATTTGATTTTTGCAATGTGATATCAGAGTTGCGATAACAAATCTGCGATATGAACATATAATAAAAAATGCGATGAAGCGATTGTGATATCAGAGAATAGGAATATCGGGAGATCAGAGTTGTTAATGAAAAGGAAACACCGAAATTATACTTGCGATAGTGGGAATATGATTGATGATGTGGAACATTGGTGGGACTGGCTTTGGATTTATAAGAGATCGACGATCGGATGCTTTGAGTACGAGGTGCATCATACACCGATGTGCGATGAAGAACGAACCCGATAGTTTTATGATACGTATTTAATTTTATATCGGATCCGGGACATCAAAACTTTTAAACCTACGATCCTACCAAACTTGCGATTTATGAACGGATGCGATATTCAGAACTAGATTTAAATGTCGTATCGGGTCTGGGATTGTGTGGACATCACAATATTGGCGAAGTCAAATATCGAAGATCGGTGATTCGAGATATTGGAGATATGCTTAATTGAAAACTTCCGATATGTGAAATGTGATATGAGACGTGGCATTTTATGGGGCCAATGACAAAGTATTTAATTCAAAAGAAAACGCTCATTTTAATTTCACTCCTTAAACATAAAGTTCCTTTTAATAGATATCAGAAATATTGGATTGGGGAATATGTTTATCAGAGCTTTTTGAATGATAACAATTATGCTATTAGAGTGCTTCGATATGAATCTTCCGATACTAATTTAAAGACTTATTGGGTTTTAATGAATGAAAGTAAAACTAAGCAATACTCAGATTATGATGAAGAACAAATAATACTTCCCTGAACATGTTGCGTATTTGAAAAAGGGTTCGTTGTTTGCTTATTTTAGGTCAACACAATCAAATCAATGAAGACCTACAAGAGAGACAAAATAGAAAATAAGAAATAACCTTTGAAAATTAAAAATAACAATAGTTGACGATGAACCTATAAATGCATACCTAGAAGAAAACTGACTATAAATTTTACCTCATGAATCTTCAATTTCTCTCATGTTCAATATCATCTAAAAAATGCTAAATAATGAATTTTCAAATTTCATCCACCTCAAATTTACATCAGTAGACACGAGTGGTAAAAATTAGCTGTTCAGAATTACTTGTGAACCAAAAAAATTGTCAAGCTATAACAAATTCTTGGAATTTCTTTATGTATGATCATCGTGATGATTTTTTTGCAAAACAAGGCAATCAAGTTCTTTCGCAAATATGTAGGATCTAAGAGCTTCTAAAATGTTTTAAGTTGCTTTCCAAAAATTAAAGGGGATGCCCAAAAGAAGTCAGATTTATTACTTGCTTTATTGAAAATCTGAAATAAGTGCAAACATAAAAGAAATCTAATTTGAATTAATATATTCCTATTTGCTAACTAAATGGAAGAAAACATGACTAGGTATAGTCATACTTCCAATGTAACCATTCTCTCATTCTGATTCCTGCGTGTATGTACAAGTCAAACATAAATAACAAAAATATGGTTAAAAAAAAATAAAAAATTGAATCTTGTATGTATATTAATTACTAATATACTTACTGGAATCAACTTATTTCTAATTACCTTCTTTTGAAATGTCCCTTCCAACTAAATTTCAATTGGATCATAGAAATTTAGATTGATTCCCATTAATGATTGGGAGGGATTCAAAAGAGAAGATAACATACCAGATTGTGGAAATAAGTTTTTAAATACAATGGCCCACATAAATTTGTTAGTGTTATGTGTGAGTGTTAAACTATTAACAATCTTCGTGTAGGAAATGTTTCCAAATATTTTTCAAATGGGTCAATGAAAAACGTATGGAAATCTATTAGATACAATGAAAGTTTATTAATTGAATAAGCTTGCTAGTCATATTATGAATATACTCTCTTGTTGACACTGCCTTTGAGAAGATAGAAACAATTGATACAAAACATCAATTAAAATTGGAAGATTAATAGTTCTTGATGTTCATGATTATGATGTGAAACTTTATTTTCCCATTCATGCAACACATCAATTGAGTGTTCAATACTGAACTATTCAATATGCCAGCACGAAGTATCTAAAAATTGAAAACTAAAAATAGAAAGAAAATATGAAATTAAACAAAATAAATGAAGGAAAAATAACAAAATTGAATCGTAGTTTACACTAATGTTACAATTATTGTCACAACAAAATTGAGACTATCTTAAAACAATTTCCTTTTCATAAGAATTGGCCATAATAATGATATTAGAATGATTTCCAATACCAATTTGTGAATTAGAAAGAGAGTTATAATTATGAATAGGAATGCGAACTTGATCGCCATATAAATCATAAATTGGAATGGTTTCTTGAATGTTAAAATCACAAGTATGATTAATTATTTGAAAATAATAACTATTTGAAACAATTTCTAAATTAGAGTGTTTTTCATTTTCACATGTAAATCGACTTTGATCACGAGGATTCAATTATGAAGAAGACAAATCAATATCTTCAATGTCAAAGTAAATATCATAAATGACCTCACGACATTCATTAGAATTCCTTTCAATTTCATCCAATGTATCTGAACAAGAAGGAATATGAAGCACATGCTCATTAATAGTATAAGAATGATCAATACTCAATTCTTTATCTTGATAAAAACTATTTGACAATTCAGTAAGATTACCCTCTCTATTTTCTGAAATAACATTATCACAAAGAGGGAATAAATTGTTATCAACAAAAATATCAGGATAAAGGGAAAAATGTGAATTCGAAACAATGCATTTGGAAATGTCTCTATTTGAGAACTCTTGTGCATTTTGTTCATTGGAAATTTCAGATTTAAGATCATTTACTTGTATACTTGTGCTTTCTTGAAGAAAGTTGCTCTGCTATCATGAATTTGGCATTTGCTCATCATGGAAGAATTCATAAATTTGTACAACATATTGCGTGTTATTGGAAGCTTTGTTTTATGCTTGTACTTGCTGATTTATGCTAAGATTTTCTGAATTTAACGCAAAATAATTTTCAGATTTCAAAGCAGTATCTTCTCCAAGATTGTTGCTAGTATCTTCTTGTGATTGATTGGAGAAATTTTCCAAGCTTTGTGATATTGGTTCATTAACATGATTATCATTAATAGCATAAGAGGTGTGTATTAAATTTAAGAATTTATCATATATAGCACCTACCTTCCGTATATTCATGGCGTGATTGACAAACTAGCCAAGATTCTCTTAGAAAAGAATATAAAAACCTCATTCAAACCCTTGACAACTATTAGACAAAAAATGAAATCTGTCAAAGACAACCCAGAACATCTACAACAAAAAGGTGTTTATATTATCAACTGTTCCTGTGGAGAACAATATATCGGGGAAACAGGTAGATCTGTCAGTATCAGGCTAAAAGAACATAGTGCAGATATCTGTAGGGAAAGAACCCGGTCCTCAGCCTTGGCGGAACATGCAGGAAAGACAAACCACCATATATGCCTTGAAAACACAAAAGTCATTGCTAATGAAAAACACTATTTCAAGCGAAAAGTCCGAGAAGCTCTTGAGATCATAAAACACCCACATAACCTCAACAGGGATGGAGGCTTGGAAATTAGTAGGAATTTGACCTCAATCCTAACCCCCGTGTATTGAATTGACCCCCTTTAGATCAAATCGGCTCCTCTCCTAACCACAAAAACTTTGTATAATTCTCTAGCTAGCTTATAAGCTTATAAACACATCACTAATAATACATTAACCTCTTAAAAAAAAATCAAAATTATTATAAAATTACAATTAGTTAAAACAAAATCTTTATGATAAATTAATTTATTAAATAAAATATAATAAACAAACTTAATACATAAACAATTCAACTCAAGCAATTAATAAACAACTATAATAATTTACATGCATAATAAATAAAATTAAAAATAGCTTTAATATATTAGAAAAATTATAAGAATGTTAAAAATATTAAAATCATCCTAACCGTAAAAAACTTGTTATAATACATTAACAAACCTATAAGCTTAAATCGCAACATTAATAATACATTATCCTCCTAAAAAAAATAAAAATCATATATAAACAAAATTACTATAAAGTTACAATTAATTAAAACAAAATCATTATGATAAATTATTTTATTAAATAAAATATAATAAAAAACTTATTACATAAACAATTTCACTTAATGCAATTAATAAAAACTATAATAAATATCCATGTATAATAAATAAAAGTAAAAAGAGCTTTAAATATCAGAAAATTATAACAATATATTAAAAAATCTAGTTAATTAAAAAAAAAAAAATCTAGTTAATTCAAATCAGTAGGTTGGTCGGCTCACATACTTGACATCTCAACCATAACCTTATTTATCACTACTGTCTCTCTCCTTTGTAAATCAAGTCCTGATGATGAGTCTTGGTCTAGACTCGAAACATCGACAAAGCAAAGATGAAAACTGTGGAATATCCGAGTGTAAATTCTAAAAAACCGAACCACAGAAATCTACAATCCATTATCTTGACCCTGTACGGAGGGGAAACATGGAAGGAGATACGTAATCTCAAAAAGACAAGGGTTAAAATACAAAGGAAAGAGTCAGATCTTCACTTTCTCAAGCAATGCAGAGATTCTAATCTAACCCCACGCTTTGCCTGCATCAAACACAATTTACACAACTAGCACAACTATAAAGCATTTGAAAGAATCAGTAAATCGTTAATCCACCTTGAAATACGCAGGTGCAGAATTTTTTTACGGCAATTATCCACAACGGCGTTTGAGGCCCACTTAAAACTTGCAGCAATGATCAAAGAAGACCTTTGGACGGTCATAGATGCCTGCGCAGCGCTCAAAGAAAATAGGGAAAGACAAACAACTCAAACAAAACATAAAAACAAACTGTAGAAACTGGAGTGGCTGCAAACGCACAATAACGAAGGAACTGAATCTCCTAGTGAAGAAAATGTTGTACATGAATCCAAACAGATAACAATGGACAGTGCAGGGACTGAATCGGAAAATTGCACAAATGCATCAGACATGGACAACGCTGAAACAGAATGTAGCTCTAGGTTGCAAACACGCAGGACACCCAGCTTGAATGAATCAGAACTTTGTGGAGAACCGCGCAGCAAAGAAATGTTGGACAACAATGCCGGGACTGGAGAAAATGAAAAACCACGCAACAAAAATACATTGGATAGCGCAGGGACTGAAAGGTCAAACGCATCAAACAAAACACGCAGCAAATTTATATATAACCGAAGCCTGAATGATTCAGAACTTTGCAGCGATGCCGGGACTGGCGAAAATAAAGAACCTCCAATGGATAGCGTTGAAACTTCATGCAACTCCAACATAAATCTGCATAACAATAACACCATTAAGAACACGCCAACAAACATCAGGTTTGAAGCGGAAAATTATAATAAGGTAAGTTTAAATAACAAGAACTTAATCATCATAGATTATAACTTAAATAAAAATAATAAAACTAGTAATGGGGATAAGCATAACAATTGTAACATAAAAAACCTAGGTAAACACAATGGAAAGGGTGATAGACCATATAAGATCATATCAAATGATATTAATGGGTTAGATAATAATATAAAGAATACAAACATTATATCTGAAAATCACAATAAACCAACTATCAACAATAAAGTTATAAATATTTCTTCTTATGAGCTGAAAAAAGAAGAAATTGAAATCCTAGACAAAGGACTCAATTTTGCCTTAGCCCCTAAGCAAATCCCAAATGAAGAAATTATCTGTAGCCTGGAGGATGGAATCAAGTCGCTCAAGGAAGAAGACAAAGAACTTGTTAGACAAGAATGTGCGGTTATCCTTAGGAAAGCAAGACCACCTAAAAAGAATCTGAACCAAGAACAACTCAGAGCCCTAAAAAATCTAAGGAATAACAATGATATTGTCATTTTAAAAGCTGACAAGGGAGGTGCCACTGTTGTAATGAATCATGAAGATTACATAAACAAAATGAAAGACCACTTATACAACAGTGGTAGTTACAAAAAACTAGAGAAGAACCCCATCTCCAAAATTACTAGACTAGTCAAGAAAGCCATAAAAGAAACTAACCTAGATGGAAAACTGAAAAAACACCTTACTCCTGACAGTGTAATTACCCCTCGTATTTATGGAGCCCCCAAAATTCATAAAACAGATGTCCCCTTGAGACCTATAGTCAATACTATAGGATCACCCACATATGAATTAGCAAAGTATGTCGCAAGAAAATTAGCTCCACTGGTTGGTAAGACCAGTTCTTACATAAAAGACTCAAACCAATATGCTGAATTCATTAAAAATGCCAAGATAGATCCAGGTGATAAAATCGTCAGTTTTGATGTTGTACAGTTGTTCACTAAAATTCCCTTAGATGAAGCAGTGCAAGTAGTGAAAGAGGTGGCGGACCCACAAACTGCAAGATTAGCTGAAATCTGTCTACGGTCCACCTTCTTCACCTTCTAAGGGGAGATTTTTGAGCAAACGTCAGGAGTGGCTATGGGATCACCCCTTTCACCTATTGTAGCCAATCTCTTCATGGAAAAGTTTGAAAAGAAGGCTCTTGACACCTACCCATTAAAACCTAAGTTTTGGATCAGGTTTGTGGACGACACCAGTGTGGATTGGCCCCATGGGGAAGATGAACTTAAAAACTTTTTAAACCATCTCAATAGCATTTCCAAGGACATCAAATTTACAATGGAAATTGAGGAGAATAATTGCATCTCTTTCCTGGACATCCTCCTCATTAGAAACAAGGATGGTTCTATAGGTCACAAAGTGTTTAGGAAAAAGGCGCATACTGATAACTATCTCCATGCAGATTCCCACCACCACCCAACCCAAAAAATGGGAGTTCTCCAAACCCTCTTCACTAGATTTTGTAGAATTTTAGATGAGAGCCACCGAGGAAGAAATCACCTACTTAAAAAGAGCATTTTCCAAGCTAGGATACAATAATAAAGATATCTTCAAAGCCATTCAAAAAGCCAAATCTGGAAACAATAAAAACAAAACTAACAATTCCCCAGCCACTAGCGCCTACCTTCCATATATTCATGGCGTAACTGACAAACTAGCCAAGATTCTCTTAAAAAAGAATATAAAAACCTCATTCAAACCCTTGACAACTATTAGACAAAAAATGAAATCTGTCAAAGACAACCCAGAACAACTACAACAAAAAGGTGTTTATATTATCAATTGTTCCTGTGGAGAACAATATATCAGGCAAATAGGTACATCTGTCAGTATCAGGCTAAAAGAACATAGCGTAGATATCCGTAGGGAAAGAACCCGGTCCTGAGCCTTGGCAGAACATGCAAGAAAGACAAACCACCATATATGCCTTGAAAACACAAAAGTCATTGCTAATGAAAAACACTATTTCAAGCGAAAAGTCTGAGAAGCTCTTGAGATCATAAAACACCCACATAACCTCAACAGGGATGGAGGCTTGGAAATTAGTAGGAATTGGACCTCAATCCTCACCCCCATGGATTGAATTGACCCCCTTTAGATCAAATCGGCTCCTCTCCTAACCTCAAAAACTTTGTATAATTCTCTAGCTAGCTTATAAGCTTATAAACACATCACTAATAATACATTAACCTCCTAAAAAAATAAAAAAATAATCAAAATTATTATAAAATTACAATTAGTTAAAACAAAATCTTTATGATAAATTAATTTATTAAATAAAATATAATAAACAAACTTAATACATAAACAATTCAACTCAAGCAATTAATAAACAACTATAATAATTTACATGCATAATAAATAAAATTAAAAAGAACTTTAATATATCAGAAAAATTATAAGAATATTAAAAATCATCCTAACCGTAAAAAACTTGTTATAATACATTAACAAACATATAAGCTTAAATCACAACATTAATAATACATTATCCTCCTTAAAAAAAAATCATATATAAACAAAATTACTATAAAGTTACAATTAATTAAAACAAAATCATTATGATAAATTATTTTATTAAATAAAATATAATAAAAAACTTATTACATAAACAATTTCACTTAATGCAATTAATAAAAACTATAATAATTATCCATGTATAATAAATAAAATTAAAAAGAGCTTTAAATATCAGAAAATTATAACAATATATTAAAAAATCTAGTTAATTCAAATCAGTAGGTTGGTCGGCTCACATACTTGACATCTCAACGATAACCTTATTTATCACTACTGTCTCTCTCGTTTGTAAATCAAGTCCTAATGATGAGTCTTGGTCTAGACTCAAAACATTGACAAAGCAAAGATGAAAACTGTGGAATATTCCGAGTGTAAATTCTAAAAAACTGAACCACAAATCTACAATCCATTATGTTAATAGAATTTGCAGAGGATTTCTCAAAGCTTGTAATAATTCTACATGGATTATGAATGGGAGAAAGAGAGTAAATATATTCAAACCAATCTAATAATTCCTCTTCTGAAGGTTTTTCTTTAATTTTAAACCTCAAGCAATTTAAACGAAATTGAATAGTAAAATCAATCAAAGACTCATTTTCAAACCTTTGTAAATCTTCGATTTCATCACATACTTGTTCGTAGTTATAGTGGTCAAATTTACAAAGGAACATTGTAACAAATTGATCCCAACTGTGAATTAAGACAACTGGAAGCGATTAACACCAGCTTTTGGTTTTTGCCAAAAATGTAAGGATAAAAATCCTGCATAAAATACCTTCATCAATTCCTTGAAAAGTAGAATTTGAAAAAATTTGAATAAATTGAAAGGCATGATCAAAAGCAGAAGAATTCCTCTTACAATTAAACTTTACCTGAGACGAGAGTCTTACCACTTTAGGTGGAGTATTGGAAGATGCACGTCCATGGATGCAACTCCAAATCAGAAGTTTAATAAGAGCCATCATGAAAAAATAAAATGTTAGAATTCAAAGACTCCAATAGACAATAAGCTTCATGCCCTCCTTCTAGCGCCAAAAATGTTGATGCCTCGAAATTCACTACAAGAACATTGGTGATGACCACCTAGTCTGGACCTTAAAGCAACGCCTTTTCTATTTGGAATAGTGGCTCTGACTGATTTAAATAGGCCCAACTAACTTCTCTCAATCTCCAATGACTTAAAATATGACTTTCATCCACCAATGGAGAAGAGACATCAGATCAAACCTCTTGCTGATCAGGAAAGAAAGTGATCCTTAAGCTGATCTGGGGCTTAGCCAAGCCACAACTAAAGTTTGCCTCTTTGGGAAGAGGACTTTCAATAATGTAGAATTAAATCTATATGCAAAATTATTCTAAAATGCAAGCAAAAGGAACTAAATCCTAATCCTATCTCAATTAGGAAAATATAGATCTAACCCAACTGAGAGCAAGATATTTAAATGATTTGGATTTAAATATGTCTGGATTATAATGAATATCAAGTTAACAAAGTAGTTCAATTAACTGACATTATGAATACCAAAACACATCCTATTAAGAGACCTCTTGACTGAAATAATCAACCAAAAACATCTAGGAAGTAGTTCACAAAATGATATCGATTGTCAAATCAGTAATTCAAATAATTAAACAATAATATGAGGAAATAGTTCACAACATATCACTATTTGTTAAATCAGTATTAAAAGATAGATTTCTGAGTAAATAGTTACTTAGAAATCAGAATTCAACCCATAAGAGCAGAGATAAATAATAACATATAATTGAGACAAATTACTCATATTGACAAAAGTGCACAAATATGAATAATATGACACATTTTTGTCATCATAAAATGAAACCAGTATTTAAAACAAGAGTATTATAAATACCAATTTATTGAATCAGTTTCCTTGGCTATGGTCTCCAACAATCTTCTACAATGTTTGAACTTCTGTTGTTACAACAAGAGATGCAATGGTACAAGCTCTACTCTCCATACATAATTCAGAATGCAAAAGGAAAATCCTCAATAATCCCTAGATATGAGATTTTCTCTCCTCTCACTTACAACTCTAAATTCCTATGACAATAGTGCTTTTAGAGCTTCAGAATTGCAGAGAAGAGAAACCCCTATTACATTCTACAATAAGCTATTTATATTTTTTACAAAAAGAATTCTCAACAAGAAAGTTTGTTGAAGATAAATTTGCGTAATGAAGTTTCATTGGCCCAAAATCCTATTCTTCAATTGTTGGAGCATTCTCATTGATTGATATCTTTTTCTTCTCATATCTTTAAACTATTTTTATGCAAAAAAAACAATCAATATTAAATAAAAATGCAACAATAAAATCAAAATACCAAATCTGGAATTAAAACAAATCGAATCCAAACTTAATTGCAGAATTAGAATAAAATAAATCTGAGATTTCTATTGACATCTATGGAGATTTAATTATTCAATGGGAACATAGACGAATGGATCTATTCTCAGTAGAAGTTGTGAGCAAATGAGAATATAGAAAATTAAACTCAAAAAATTAATTTTACTAAAAATTCGGAGTTTGATCTTCTACTGTTTTTTAAACCCAATAAATGATCCAATATGTAAATGAAACTACTTTAGAAATGTTCTCCATAATTTTATCTTTCCAATGAGCCCGAGCCTCATTTGGCCAAGTAAAACTCCATTTATGAGCTTCTAAAGTTAGAGTATTAAAATTAAGTATTGGGGGTTTCTGCAGTGCATTATATTAGATATCATTTTTTGGGATTCAACTGCGTTAAGTAAGTCATTCATCTATGACCATTTCCATGAGAGGTAGTCGTAACTGACTAATTTCTCATGCTTTTTGAATAGTCCACTTAGCACTCATTGCATCGGGTGATGCTCACAGGGGTGAAGAAGTGGGATTAAAACTAGTGAAATAAATCGCATAGCGTCAATCATCACTTCCGGGGCTTGCACCCAGTAACCAGGACTTCCCAGGAGGTCACCCATCCCAGATTACCGGGATGGGTGACCTCTCGGGAAGTCCTGGTTACCGGGTGCAAGCCCCGGAAGTGATGATTGACGCTATGTGATTTATTTCACTAGTTTTAATCCCACTTCTTCACCCCTGTGAGCATCACCCGATGCAATGAGTGCTAAGTGGACTACTAAAAAAGCATGAGAAATTAGTCAGTTACGACTACCTCTCATGGAAATGGTCATAGATGAATGACTTACTTAACGCAGTTGAATCCCAAAAAATGATATCTAATATAATGCACTGCGGAAACCCCCAATACTTAATTCAAAAGAGTGAAGGGAACTCTATTTGAATGGTTCATGAGGCACAATACTTGCTAAGTTTTTGCAAATGGTGTAGTAAGCTAAGTGGGCTTGGTTGTGGGGAAAACTCCACAGTTAAGCATGCTTGAGCCAGAGGCAATCTGGGATGGGTGACCTCCCAGGAAGTCCTGGTTACCAGGTGCAAGCCTCGGAAGTGATGATTGACGCTATGTGATTTATTTCACTAGTTTCAATCCCACTTCTTCACCCCTGTGAGCATCACCCGATGCAATGAGTGCTAAGTGGACTATTAAGAAAGCATGAGAAATTAGTCAGTTACGACTACCTCTCATAGAAATGGTCATAGATGAATGACTTACTTAACGTAGTTGAATCCCAAAAAATGATATCTAATATAATGCACTTCGAAAACCCCTAATACTTAATTCAAAAGAGTGAAGGGAACTCTACATGAATGGTTCATGAGGCACAATACTTGCTAAGGTTTTGCATATGGGGTAGCAAGCTAAGTGGGCTTGATTGTGGGGAAAGCTCCACAGTTAAGTGTGCTTGAGCCAGAGGCAATCTGGGATGGGTGACCTCCCGCGAAGTCCTGGTTATTGAGTGCAAGCCTTGGAAGTGATGATTGACGCTATGTGATTTATTTCACTAGTTTCAATCCCACTTCTTCACCCCTGTGAGCATCACCCAATGCAATGAGTGCTAAGTGGACTATTCAAAAAGCATGATAAATTAGTCAGTTACGACTACCTCTCATGGAAATGGTCATAGATGAATGACTTACTTAACGTAGTTGAATCCCAAAGAATGATATCTAATATAATGCACTGCAGAAACCACCAATACTTAATTCAAAAGAGTGAAGGGAACTCTACTTGAATGGTTCATGAGGCAAAATACTTGCTAAGGTTTTGCAAGTGGGGTAGCAAGCTAAGTGGGCTTGATTGTGGGGAAAACTCCATAGTTAAGCGCGCTTGAGCCAGAGGCAATCTGGGATGGGTGACCTCCCAGGAAGTCTTGGTTACCGGGTGCAAGTCTCGGAAGTGATGATTGACGATATGTCATTTATTTCACTAGTTTCAATTGCACTTCTTCACCCTTGTGAGCATCACCCGATGCAATGAGTGCTAAGTGGACTATTCAAAAAGCATGAGAAATTAGTCAGTTACGACTACCTCTCATGGAATGGTCATAGATGAATGAATTACTTAATGCAAGTGAATCCCAAAAAATAATATCTAGTATTAAAATTGTCAGAATTTTGGAAATTCTGTTGCTTAGGCTAAACATCATAAATTTTAGTTAAAATGTAATCTTAAATTAAATTATAATTAAAAATTAATTAATTATAATTATATAATTAATTTATTAAATTAATTATAAACAAAACTTAAATAATAAAAATAATTTAATCATTAAAATATTATTATACTACATTAATATTATACTTTAAATTATAATAAAATATTATAATTAAAATATAATTAATATTATCATATTAAATAACCAAAAGTCCATTCATAAAGTTAAACAAACCAATTTAAAAATTTAAAATCCAAATCCAACTTTTAAGCATTACATATGTGTTTGGACATTTATTAAATTAATGTATGCGTTGAACAAGCCATCAGAGCATGGAATGAAGTGAATATCGCACTTCGAAGATTCACAATTTTTATTTTGAAGCCCAACGAAAAAGTGCGAAACCTAATATGCAATAGTATTGATATGCGATATTTCAAAGAGGTTAGGCATTAGAAGAATTAAGTTTTTTAACATATTATCGCATAGGTTTATCGCATATCGCAAGGGAATGGTCATTGGAGTTGTGCTTGTAATTTTTGCTATACGGGAAGTTTTGATAGGTAGTGGACCCCATATTGTTTATATAAAAAATTAATTAATTTTTTTTGAGGTAGGGTCTAAAGTCATATAAAATTTGATTTCGGGGGTTATTAGTTTAATGAAAATGAGGTAAAGTGGGGTTCACTTAAAGTGAGATTTTCTTATTATAACTACAGACGCTTTGCAGTTTTGAGATTTTGGGTTTAGAAATTTGTTTTAAAATAATAAATTTGAGTAAATTACCAAGATCCCGAAACATTTTCCAATTGACGTATAATTTAGCTGAGTCATTTTGTAGGACTGTTAGTGAAAATGGAAAAATATTAGTAAAAACTAGCTAAGAGTTCATATTTACAATTAATGACTATTGAACCTAATTAGTTACAAAAATCAAAATATTATACATTTATTTATAATTTTTAGTTGAGGCGAGAAAATGATCAAACTTCAAAGGAGTTCCATTTACAAACCGGTTGACCAAATGAGGCGAAAAAGTATTGATGGAAATCTAGTTAAAAATCGAATTCAACAAAGAAATCAAAACAGAAATCATAGGAAAATAAAAAAATGGCAAAATTATAGGACAATTAACTAAAAATATCATAAAAGACGTTTAGCCAAAAATGTATAGAAAGGGTCCCCATTATTTGAAGTAAATGGTTAAAAATAGCGGGGGAGGGGTGTTGGGTTTTCCCTACAACACGTTCATAGTGTTTCACGACATATCATTTGTGATGGTTCTTTGAATGTGATTTACAAGTATCGTTGCATAGTTAGACTGTTTTAAGCTAATA
This sequence comes from Pinus tabuliformis, assembly GCA_031772625.1. Classification (NCBI taxonomy): domain Eukaryota; kingdom Viridiplantae; phylum Streptophyta; class Pinopsida; order Pinales; family Pinaceae; genus Pinus; species Pinus tabuliformis. The sequence continues at coordinate 272,166,077 of CM062813.1, forward strand.
TTATCACTATGAGTGTGTTTCTCCAAACAGGTGCTCGTGCTACCACTGTTACCACTCTATTATCATCTATTGGATACATGCCACCTCGCAAAGTGATCTTAAAAAAACTTTAAGTAAGTGCTGATGAACCTGTGGAAGGTACAAGGCCCAATGTTCCCATATAAGCAAATACTCAATGCTTCATTGATAAAGGCACAGAGGTCACTTAGAGAAAAATATATAACACATTCATGCAGGAGAGGTTTCATGGGGACTTGGAATATTTGGATGCATACATCAACATCAAGAAGTACATGATGCACAAGATTGCATGTAAATTCCTGGTCATGCCATGTACATAAGTAATTGAATGGATCATTACGCATATGGATGATTCTCACCTTGTGCTTCACAGTGAGAGTGGCAGACAACTCACCACCTATTATAGTGAAGACATGCAGACATATTACAAGATGCTCAAGCCCACCGAATATGCAAATGATGACTTTTACACTAGATGGGAAACCCTTGACACTACTGATGTTATCAAAACATGGTGTCAAGAACTTGCCAAGTTTTTCCATCACCCATTTGTAATTTATCTCACAAGAATCCTCAAAGATGTTTATCAACACCTGATAGCTATGTATTTTAGGTTATATGGGCTTAAGAACACTAAGGTGTTCTAAGAGAGCTAGATATACATGAAGAGAGGTGTTATATAGTAGTGACCCGTGGGAAGGTTTTCAATTGGGTGGATATCCTATCATTTGAGTTACAATGTCAGATCGGGTAGGAAAAAACATCTTTACAAGAAAACCAACAACTAGAATTCTATATGTATGCATTTCTCTTAGACATAATCTGTGCACAATATGCATTCCTGGAAATGAACTAGAACTAGACCCCTAAGAAGAATTTCCCTGTAACAACCCTGGTGAAAATTCCATGTAATAAAAGTTAATAAAGGCAAAAATAATAACCATGGTTGATGGGGCACTTATTCCAAGATGAATGTTGGGCAAGACATCCTAGTATGGGTGCGTATCAGTTCATTAATGGCTAAGGAAATTGGAAAAAGAAATGGCTAAGGCTTTGGAAAGGTAAAATAGCATTTTTGACACATTTATTTATGAAAATAATGGAAATTAGGAGAAAAAGGAGGTGAAAGGTCACAGGTTGCATGTGAGGAGGAAAATGAAGGAAAATAATGGAAAATGAAGAAAATAGAGGCATAATTAATAAATTGGCTTCTAAGGATCAGTTGGTAACCTTTTGTCAATTCATTTTTGGAGCTCTCTCATTATTCTCTCTCTCTCTCTCTCTCTCTCACTCTTTGTTACACAATATTTTGTCACACCTCCTGCACTTCCCTGTGACACACCCTGAAGTTCCCGAAACATGACCATCATGCAGTGTAATTATTCAAATATGCAACTCATATCCTCCCTAGAACATTGATTAGAAAATTCCTTGAGCTTTCCCTTGAAAAAATAGCTCTAAAACCCTAATTTTGAGACTCATCACTCTTATGAGGTTAAAAACTGTGATGGTCGCTATTGCATCACGCTTGACCCACTATGGCATCACTCTGTTCCCTTGCATACCCACGATGATCCCAAAGAGGTAATTTTTCCAAAGAGGATGAGAAGCTTCGTGATCTAGAAGCTTACAGAGTAGCAAGATGGATGTTGTTTAGCATAGATGAGGTCGAATTCTCCCAACTTGGCGTCTTGGTCTTATCCCTATGACCTACCTCCTTGAGATGAGGACTTACTCCTATCTTTGGAGAGATCCTAACTCCCTCTCCTTGCCTATATATTCATCTTCTACCATTCCCAAATGGTTAGAGAGGCTGGGTTGGTCTATGTCTATTTGCACCCTTATGCTAAGATTGTGCCTAGAGGCTATTCATTTGACTTGGAGAAGGAGTGCTTGGAGAGTTCTTGGCTTGGACTTGGATTACCACTCAAGGAGAGCCTATCAACATCAAGGCTTTGGTTTTAAGCTTCCCTTTATTTTCTAATAATACACAACTGCTGGTTCATCTTCCCAAAATGCATATGTTCATGTATCATTTAGCTTGACATTCCTTGATCAGTTAAGTAGGTTGCTATTGGATTTGCTATTTGTTTTGGCATGCCTTATTGTGTCTTGATCACTTGTGCAAGTGCATAAACATTAAGAGAAATAGGAATAAGCCTGTGATACAAGCGGTTCAGGGTCCTCAACAAAGGAAATTGGAATAGCATCAGAACGAGGTAGGCCATCTCCTTCGTTCTTCTTTTCAATTGTAACCTAGGAAGATGTCTAGTTGATTGTCACTTCAGTTACTAGACCCACTCATTGGGCTAGAGGATTCATCTCTATCCGCGAGAGGATTTACCTTCACAACAAAATGGCGAATCCGCTGGGGAGCCTATGATTCACCTTGTTTTTATGACAAGTTTGACCAACCATCCATTTTCTAGCTTGTTTTCTTTTCTGTAACTATTTTCACTTGCTATTGATTGCTTGAGAACATTGATTTTTTTCTAGTCTTGAAGATTTCTTATTTTTTCTTCATTTTTCTCACCCATCGCGGGTTTTCCTCTCACAGTCGCGATGACATTGCGAATGTTTTAATTACAGTCGTGATTATCGCTATTTTTCCTATGACAGGCACGATGATCCCAGAGTATAAGAGAAAATAAGGTTTTTCTTCTTGTTTTCAGTCTTTGTGTCCTCTATCAGTGATTTTCTAGAGTGTCTATGGTGTTTTTGATTGATTGTCTTGATTAATTTGCAAAATTTGTCTCATTGGCTTTGAAGTGAAATCTGATTGAGTTCTAGGGTTTCTAGTCAATTGGTCATCACTTGCTACTTGTTGGTGTCATTGAGATACTTGTTTTGCTGATTGATTGAATGTTGTTTTATGTGGAAATCATTGAAAACATCATTTTGCATTTGTTTTAGCTTGTATTTCGAAATTTACTTTTCGTGAAAATGCATTAGATTAGTTGCATTGAAAAGTTATTTTTTGAGATTCATCATTGAGAATAGATCACATTTTTCAGTGATTGAAAGCTAAAAACTATATTAGGTGCATCAAATCATTCAAAATGGAAAGAAAAGCATAATTCCTCTAAGTGCATCTTTGTAAAGTAAAACCATTTTACTTTCGAAAAAGTTTCATTTAGGATAGTTAGAAGTCAAGATCATTTTTTACTTTTGGAATTGTATTTGGAAGACGAAAATGAAAGTTAGTGGAAGGAATTTTGCATGATGCATTTTGTTTGATGCATTATTGATTGAAATTTCTTTCCTTGATTAGTCTAGCTTTCATTAAAACAAAATTTTTTCCTTTTCTCATATAGTTGCATCATAGGTGTTCAGCTGGCATTGTTTTGAGCCTCAAAACTGAAACATAATTGAAGATTAACTTAAAATGTATCAATTAATATAAGGATCATTTGAAACATTAACATTCATACTTAGTGGTCTAGGATAGAGACATGTTCCGACGTCTAGAAAACTTAGGAACTGTTGTTCGCTTTTACATTAGACAACGCTAGCATGGACTTGTGCTCGTCATACTGTCGAGTATATAAAAGGAGTTCCTCAGAGGTTGCAAACCTTTATCTATAGGAAGCCGAGTCTGCCGCCTTGTAAATGTGATACACCGAACACAATATTCGGGGAGATTGACTACACGTATGTTAAGTCCTTGGTAAATTTATTTGTTGAGGTGTATATTGCAGTTCACGGTTACTTGGCCCTCCTTTTGCCTAGAGTTACCTGAGTAGTCATTTTGATATTTTCTGAATCCTTAAATTTGAAAATATCATCGAGTACTTGTCCTTTCAAGCTCGCTAAACCAATGAAAGCAACTAGAGCCACTTTTTCATCCTTTTATCGACTCTTAAAATATGAAAAGACAAAGTTTTTGTTTGAAATTCTAAAATTAATTGACTGCGGAACAACATACTTCCTGTGGAAATACTCCTTAGTAGATATTAAGTTGATACAAATGGCAACATTTCCTAAGTCTACCAGTCAATTAAACCCCTCTTATGGGAATCCTAGTCCTTTTCCTTCTTTTTGGAAATATTGGTGCTCCATATATGGCGACGTTGTCCATTCTTGGATTGACCATTGGTCTGCCAGTTTGGTTATTTTCAAACTTGGTTTTTATGAGTGTCCAAACTGCTTTTCAACCAAGTTCTCCTCCACCTGAACAACATCAACCTCATGTTGATCCTAAAGTTGACCCCTTTCCTTCTTCGCCTATTTCTTCACCCTGTTTTCCTCTTTGCCTGGTGAGAGTCTAGATTCTATTAATCAAGAAGCTAAGAAAAAAAAGAAGAGGCCGAAGAAGAAGAAGAAAAATAAGCAAGGGAGCAACCAAACAACTATTGTTACAGATGCACTAATGAAGAAAAATCTTCCAACAAGCCCCAAAAATTAAAATTCCCTTGCATGTTATGTAAGGGTGACCACCTTCTTCGGAATTGTCCTCGTATTCCCAAGGCCTTAGAAGTGTGGTCCATAGGTTTGCATTTACCTTTATCATTAGCCTGTGGTGATCATGCTGGTGATAAACCTTCAAATAGTGACAATAAAGCTCATGGGAAAAAGGGAAAAGTCAAATTTCCCTGTAAGTTGTGTGAAGGTAATCATCCCATTCACCTTTGTCCTCTTATGGATGAAGCTTCCAAAGAGTTGGAAAACCTTACAGCTTCTCAACCTTGTCTTCCGGTTGGTTATCGAAAGCTTTCCCTTGATCCTTCACTAGTTGATCCAACGATTTATCAAAAGTCATCTTTGGTAAACCCCGCTCTCTATGAAAGTGAGTCTTGTGAGTTCATTCTCGGCCAACCATTGATTGAGAAACTGGTAGACTTGATTCCACCTTCAGTTAACCGTACCTTTCCGGTAGAAAGTGAACCTCATACTGCTTAGGTTCTTATGGTTTCTTCAGTTTCGAATGAACTGGAGGGAAATCCTCCCATTCCTGAGGTGCATGAGAGAAGCTCTCTTGTTCCCATAGAGCAATGGGGCAGCTCTAACGTTCCTATGAAACCCCTCTGAGTAGTTTGGTCACTTCTTTTGGTTGGAGTCGACTGGCAGGATATTGCCTTCCATCTTTTGTGCCTTTCCATATTACAATACAGGCTTACCATATGGCCGTGTCTAGCATAGTCCTAAATGAGGGCACACATGTTAGCATCCTGTCCTCAACTACTTGGAAAGATTTGTGTTCTCCTCAACTTATCCCCGTCACCCAGAATCTGTTATCTTTTAAAAGAGGAACCAGTCAACCGTTAGGGATCCTTCATAAATTACCTATTACTTTGGGAGGAAAGACTATATATACAGACGTAATGGTTGTCCAAGGCCCTTTAGATTTTAATCTACTCATTGGCCGTGACTATGTTTATGTCATGGGAGCTCTTGTCTCTTATCTCTTTCGAGTGATGTGTTTCCCACATAAAGGAGGCATTGTGATAATTGATCAGCTTACATTCATTGGTCCTTAATCAACTCCCACTCAACCATCATCCCTAAATGGTTCTTATTTGCAAGTGGTATCACCCCCGCCATAGGTTAATTATGTGGCCACCTCTTCCATGCCCACATCTACTGATGATCTAGTAGGTGATGTAGTACACCATGTACTGGGGGCATTGGAACCATATTTTTCCATTGGATCTCTAGACATGTATCCCTTCTAGAGTGTTGTTCTCCCATTTGATGAGAACCTCATGGAAGCCATGGCCTCTTTTTGTTTGTGATAAAAAGTTGGAGCAAAGTTCCTTGTTTTGTGTCAAGCTCCTTAAAAAATGAAACAAGGGATATGGAGTAGAGTTCCTTGTCTTTGTTAGGCCCTTATACTACTAGTGTAACCCCTTATTGTTATTAGTACAACCCACTTATTATATTGATGTACCCATGTAGTGTCCATATTGCTACTATTGTGCCCCATAGAAGCCCACTATTGTTATTATTGTGCCCTTACATTATTATTGTTAGGTTGGCTCTGATTATGTTATGACCCCTTAGACTCCTATATATAGAAAGGAGGTCTTTTCATTTGTATCATCCAAAAATTGTTCATTTATGTAATGTAAAGGAGGTTTCCCCCTCGAAGAGGCTGAATTATAAGGCATTGATCTATCTTTTCTATCTTTTTCTTGAGCTGGTTTCATAAAATTTGGTATCAGATCTTTGGATTCTATGGTTTCGCTGCTCCAAACAGGTCATCGTGGAATTTTCACTATAACTTTCTTTCTGCGACGTTTTAGAAGCTAAAAGAAAAACCCATTTGAGACGAGATCGCACTAAAGATCGGGTCCAAATTTCAGAGCTTTTTGCGCTATATTTGCGGATATATGATCTGAGGAAGTTGGTCTTTTTGCAGACTCCTGAATTACACTCCAAACAGGTGACCTGGGGAAAATCATCATAACTTTCTCTCTGAGCATCGGATTGAAATTTCGTAAGAAGGTATAGAAAGAGGACGGACGGTAGTTTCTTGTAGATATTTTCAGAGCCAAAGGTTGCAACAGTGACACGTGGCACTTCATACAAGTTCACTCTTTTGGAAAGGTCTATAATCAGGTCATCATGGGAGATTGTGCATAACTCTTTCTTGGAGAATCCAATTTGGATCAGACTGGTGGCATTGGAAAGAGGACACAGAGGGCTACCATAGATCGTAATTTCAAAACTTAAAGATCCAAAAGTACAGAGTTACAGTCGTTTCAAGATCGAGCTCCTAAAATCAAGAAAAAGCAAGATGAGGAAGTTTGATGGCAAGGATTCGGTAAATTGGATACTTCAGATGGACCAATATTTTGATCTACATGGTGTACCACTGTTACAAAAGGTATTTATTGCATCTTCATATTTAGAACCAGATCAATTTTTATGGTATGAAGGGCTTTGTTCTCGTAAACAACTTTTTACGTGGTCAATTTTCACAGAGGAAATGATAACACATTATGAGGATACAAAGAGCAACACCTTCTTTAGAGCAACACCACAACAATTGGAAAGAGTAAAATGGCTTTGTGACATAGTGGAAAGAAAAGTAATGGAAACTAGGAATCATAACCCTCACAAATATAAATATGGAAGTGTTGTTTCTCCTAGCCTTCCACAACCTACAAGGGTTACACCACAACGATTGGAAGAAAAAAGAGAAAAAGGGCTTTGTTACAATTGTGATAGCAAATGCACTAAAGGTCATAAGTGTGCTGAGAAGAAATTATTTTACATAGAATATGAAGAGTAGGAATAAAAGAATTAAGAAACATCACAAGAAGAAGATATACGCCAGGACCCAACCCTAGAGAAAGAAGAAATGAATCAAACCATATCTTGTAAAGCATTGGCAAGAATTACCTCTCCTCAAACTCTCAAGATAGAAGGACATGTCAAGAAGAAAAAGGTGCAAGAAGTGAAAGATCACATCGATAAAGAAGAAATTAATCCAACCATATCTTGTAATTCATTGGTTGAAATTACCACTCCTCAAACTATCAAGATAGAAGGACATATCAAGAAGAAAAATGTTCAAGAAGTGAAAGATCACATCGAGCATCAAGAAATGAATCCAACCATATATTGTAAAGGATTGGAAGAAATTACCACTCCTCAAACTCTAGAGATAGAAGGACATATCAAGAAGAAAAAGGTTCAAGCAGTGAAAGATCACATCGAGCATCAACAACAAGTTCTCCAAATTTTAAAGGATAACGCCACTTCGATGCAAACCAAAATGAAACAACAGGTAGATCAACATCGTAGTGTAATTTTTTTTGATGTAGGTGATTGGGTATTTTTACTGCTATATCTCAAGCAAGCTAGTTATGAGAAGGAAATGTTGGCAATACTACATGCACTTAAAAAATGGCGACCTTACCGAATGGGAAGACTCTTCAAGGATGAGGATGTGGAAGCATTGTTTTGTGCTATTTCTATTATCCAACCAGATTTGATAAACGAAGCAAGGGATGAATGGAAGAAGAATGAAGAAGTATGGCCACTTATTCAAAAGTTTCAAAAGATCCCAATTCAAACATTATTTCCAGAAATTGAAGAAGAAGGAAAAATCATATTGGAACCTGGAGCAGTCACAGAAACAAGAACCCGACAGCTATGAAATTGATCAATTTCAGAAAATCTCATCAAGTGGAAGAACTTACATGGGAGGACTAGAATTTTATATAGAAGCATCAATAACTACTCAAGCATTGAGGACAACGCTTTTTGAAGGAGAGGGGCATGTTAGGCCCTTATACTACTAGTGTAACCCCTTATTGTTATTAGTACAACCCACTTATTATATTGACGTACCCATGTAGTGCCCATATTGTTACTATTGTGCCCCATAGAAGCCCACTATTGTTATTATTGTGCCCTTACATTATTATTGTTAGGTTAGCTCTGATTATGTTATGACCCCTTAGACTCCTATATATAGAAAGGAGGTAATTTCATTTGTATCATCCAAGAATTGTTCATTTATGTAATGTAAAGGAGGTTTCCCCCTCGAAGAGGCTGAATTCTAAGGCGTTGATCTATATTTTCTATCTTTTTCTTGAGCTGGTTTCATAACAGTCTTGTTTCAAGCTCCTTAAAAAATGAAACAAGGGATACGGAGCAGAGTTCCTTGTCTTGTGTCAAGCTCCTTAAAAAATGAAACAAGGGATCTGGAGCATAGTTCCTTGTCTTGTGTCAAGCTCCTTAAAAAATGAAACAAGGGATATGGAGCATAGTTCCTTGTCTTGTGTCAAGCTTGTTAAAAAATGAAACAAGGACCATGGAGCAGAGTTCCTTGTCTTGTGTCAAGCTCCTTAAAAAATGAAACAAGGGATGTGGAGCAGAGTTCCTTGTCCTGTGTCAAGTTCATTAAAAAATGAAACAAGGGATATGAGGATAGTTCTTTTACTATGTCAACCTCATTAAAAAACGAAATAGTTCCCCACGAGGATAGTTCTTTTACTATGTCAACCTCAGTAAAAAATGAAATTATAGTGTCAAGCTCCTTAAAAAATGAAACAAGGGATGCAGAGCATAGTTCCTTGTCTTGTGTCAAGCTCGTTAAAAAATGAAACAAGGGATGGAGCATAGTTCCTTGTCTTGAGTCAAGCTCCTTAAAAATGAAACAAATGATATGAGGATAGTTCTTTTACTATGTCAAACTAGTTAAAAAATGAAATAGGTAGCCATGAGAAGAGTTCTTTTACTTGAGTCAAGTTCGGTAAAAAATGAAACAATGTGTCATGAGAATGGTTCTTTTCTCGTGTCAAGATCATTTAAAAATGAAACAAATCCCCTTCCAATTCGAGTCTTTGATTAGATCTCATAAAATCCCAGTTGAGTCTTTCACTTGATCTCATAAGTGAACCTTCTTTCCATCCACTTAGGTGAATGAAATGAAGCTTGGGGGGAATGTACCTCGAATTGAGTCTTTATGCTGGGAGCATGCAAACTTATCTCAAGCATAGTTTATCTTTGTTTCAAGCTTGTGTAAAAATGAAACCAAACCTAAGCATAGTTTGTTTCTATTTCAAGCTTGTGAAAAAATGAAACCATATTCAAGTATACTCAAGCATAGTTTATGATGCTTCAAGATTGTGTAAAAATGAAACCACGCCCACTTTACATCTCGTGATTTTCATTTTGTCAGCCGATTTTTACTAGATAAACCTTGGTCGTTCCATTCGATCATCACCATCTCTTTGGCCGATCATACACTTTCACTTGGTGGTTTTACCCTTTCCTGAGGAACATCTGCGATGAGTGGTCTTATTAGCCAGCCTCTTGACCATTACATGTTTTGAGTAGTTCCATCATGACTGGAACCAATTTCTATCCTTTCATACCACTCGTTCCTCCAGGTGGAGTCCTCTTTCAGCTCTTTTTAGACTCCAAAAATATGAAAAGATTGTCGAGTACTTGTCATTTTGAACTCGTTAAATTAAATGAATTGACGTCTACTCAGTATAAGTTTAACCCTTTTCCGGAATGAGATAGACTATTGTACGAAAAAGGTACACCTTCATCGACATGGTCAAGAGGTTCTCTCGAATATTGTTTTCTACCTTTTCGGATTCGAGAGACAAATTACGAAAAGGGACATGATGGATTTTTCTTTTTCGTCTCTTTTTCAAACTCTCTAAATATGAAAAAGACACCAAGTTACTCTTTCGTCAGACTCATTAAAAATTAAATGATGAAAGACTTGTCACCATGACAAGCCCGAGTTTCTCCTTCCTAGGACTCGTAAAACTTACTAGGATGGATTCATTCGAAGGATGGAATTATACAATAAGCATATGGTATGCTCTTCAAGCTTGTGTAAAAATAAAGAGGTACTCGCTAGAAATAGCGGGGAAAATTAAAGATGAAACATCCTTTGTATAGGCAGCATGTCGGTCTTAAACGTGACAGTCATCTATTTCTCATGTCGGGTTTGGGATATCCTCACTCAATCACTTGTCCTTCTGGGTTTGGGTTATCCATTTTGCTTCTCATCTGACTATTCCACTTCATCATTATGACCCTTAGTCCTATTTTGAGTCTAATGCTGCCACACTCTGGATTCGTGTCATAAATATGTTCAAGAGAAGTCCTATCTGCAGTCTATTACCTATACATTATCTGATCTTTGTCACAATCCTGGATCATACTCATTTATTCCACTTTGTTCCTTGTTTCATGTCAATGATGGGGGAATCCTTATGAACTTCCTTTGACGAGTCTCTTCCTATCGACTTCAGCTCATTATCCAGGAAGACAACTTAGAAACTCCATTTCAGTACCTTAGAGCTTGCATGCCTTAATGACAATTTCTTCGCATCCGATGACAGATTTTCGTCATTGGCCTTCGATTGGATGATTCCACGAGTGTTCAACTTCAACTTCGTTATCACATTCACGGATTGTACTTTCGTACTTTGAGAGCCATTGTCATTATGGGTGGTTCCTCTCGTGCCTGTTAACGGTCTACATCAATGACTAGTAATCAAGTGGTTTTCTAGCATGTTCATCTGCGACATGTTCATTCACATGTTAGAATTCGTACTTTTATTGGGTCATGATGGAGCGCAAGACCTTGAGTTTTTCTGATATAACTTAGGCTACGTGGAGCTATGTATTGTTCATGATTGTACACATGTTTCTTCTATACTGGTCGCTATCACCATACCACGGGACTTTACATTTATGATGAACCTTTTGTATTGAATGGCTGCATCCATGTCTTGGATCTTAGATTACAAGTGATCCTTCTGTATTGGATGGCTGCACCCATGCCATGGATCCTTTCATATACTCCTTATTATCCAGATGGTTGCGCCCATGTTATAGATTCATGCCTTGCTCTCCAATATGTATATGTATATGTGTCCTTGATTTGTAGGTCTCTTGACAGTGTGTGTCCTCGTCCTTGCAAAGGCTCGTAAAGCATCTCAGCCATTACTCCCCATTCTACCTTCATGATTTAGGGGGCATCTATTACACAGTATTTTTTCACACCTCATGCACTTCTCTATGACATACCCCGAAGTGCCTGAAACATGACCATCATGCAATGTAATTATTTAGATATGCAACTCATATCCTACCTAGAACATTGATTGAAAATGCCTTGAGCTTTCCCGTGAAGAAATAGCTCTAAAACCCTAATTTTGAGACTCATCGCTCTTATGAGGTTAAAAACCGCGATGGTTGCTTGTTGCATCACTCTTGACCTGCGATGGCATCACTCTATTCCCTTGCATAATTGCGATGATCCAAAAGAGGTAATTGTCCTAAAGAGGATGAGAAGCTTCGTGATCTAGAATCTTCCAGAGCGGTGAGCTAGAGGTTGTTTGGCATAGATGAGGTCGAATTCTGCCAACTTGGCCTCTTGGTCTTATCCCTATGACCTACCTCATTGAGATGAGGACCTACTCCTATCTTTGGAGAGATCATAACTCCCTCTCCTTGCCTATATATTCATCTTCTCCCATTCCCAAATCGTTAGAGAGTTTGGGTTGGTCTATGTCTATTTTCACCCTTATGCTAAGATTGTGCCTAGAGGCTATTCATTTGACTTGGAGGAGTTCTTGGAGAGTTCTTGACTTGAACTTGGATTACCACTCAAGGATAGCCTATCAACATCAAGGATTTTGTTGTAAGCTTTCCTTTATTTTCTAATGATACACAACTACTGGTTCATCTTCCCAAAATGCATATGTTCATGTATCATTTAGCTTGACATTCCTTGATCAGTTAGGTAGGTTGCTATTGGATTTTATAATTCTTTTGGCATGCCTTGTTGTGTCTTGATCACTTTTGCAAGTGCATAAACACTAAGAGAATTAGGAACAAGCGTGTGATATAAGCGGTTCAAGGTCCTCAACAAAGGAAATCAGAATAGCATCAGAATGAGGTAGGCCATCTCCTTTGTTCTTCTTTTCAATTGTAACCTAGGAAGATGTCTAGTTGATTGTCATTTCAGTTGCTATACCCGCTCATTGGGCTAGAGGGATCGTCTTTGTCTGCATAGAGGATTTACCTTCACAACACTCTTGGACACTTAGAGTTTTCTTGGAGCATTCGGGCATTTGATATCTAAAGGAAAATAAGGCAAGAGGAAGCAAAGATCAAGCAGGGAAAGGTAGGATAAAGAAGCTACAACAATATTATTTGCAGGTATAAATTTGCATGTGTATTTTCCTTGCTAGATTTGGCATACATGGTATTCCATGTAGTTCTTTTGTTGTTATCGCACGGGTTTTTCCAGGTGTGACAGTGTTTTCAGCCTAGCCTTTCCATTTTCATATAGCCATAGTGTGATGGGGTTCTCATGTTTTGGTTAAGCTGGATTTCCGAATGGATTCAAAGTTGAGTGAGGTGGATATTCGAATGACAGAGCACATGGCCTAGTGGTCCCTGAAATGGACTTTGGATCACGGCAAAGCCACTGACCTAGTGACCCCTTAGCCAAACTGTGGGCTGCGGTAAAGCCAGGATTGTGTTTCCTCGGTGGGCCTAGGAATCCTTGCTGGTGAATGGCAAGATATATGGTAAAGCTAAGAGGTGGTTTTCTCTCCATTGGGCCTAGTAATCTCGAGTTTGGGATATGCGGTAAAGCCTGGAGAGTGGGTCTCGGTTTAGGGCCTAGTGATCTGGGTTTGGATTGCGGTAAAGCCTGAGAGACTAGGAGATAGGAAAATTCCTCACGGTGTAGGTGGAGAAATCCAGTGGCATCCATGCTTGTTTGGCCTAGTGATCAGGTGGAGATCATGGTAAAGCCTATTATGACATGTTTATTATGTTGGCCTAGTGATCCAGGATGGATTACAGTAAATCTTGAGGTGGTTTAGCCTCAGTATGCCCTAGTTGGTTCTTTGGTTTGAGTCCCACATTTATGCTTGGAATATGGCATGGGGGTGAATGGATGAAGAGAGATTTGGCTCAACCATTCTATGGTTGGGTGGAACATGGTAGTCCCATCCCAGGTTTGGATTTTGCATCATTAATGAGAGGTTATTTCTCCTTATATTTCTATGAGTATTATACTAATTTATATATGTATCACATGGCTGTGATTTCATTGGTATTTCTGCTGCTATTATGTTGGTTATATATGTGTTTTATGAAAATGGCTATGTATGGTTCTAATCATGTTTTTACTTGTAAATTAATGGACAATGTATCTATAGCATAATAGATGATAATGCAACAAATGGTATGAGGGAAAAATGGTTCTTAGTGATTCTCAGATAAGTATGAGATCCCTATGCTTAATTATGTTGTTTACACTTGTAGATTACATATTTGTGATATGTTTGACGAAATTCCTATCATGGCTAGTAGGGGTCTGGTTAAGGGATTGTTCAAGTATTTTATTTAGCATCATTGTTTCCCTGTTATTTTATTGTTTTGAAGATGTCATACAATTCTGGGCAGTAACTTGGGCTTTGAGCCTGAAAAAGTGGCTAAATCCTAGGGACACTAGCACAGAACTAGAAAAAATAGTCCCTGGACGCTGGCATGCTTATAGCATGAGAGCATCCAGATCCTCCTGGATGCTGGAAGGCCTATGTCATGAGAGTGTCCAGAGGTCAAGTGATCAAAAACTTCAGTGGGACCCAGGGGCAAGTTTCCTAAAGTGTTGGGATAGTTCTCAAGGATCCTGTAGTTGATGTGGAAGGTCTGCATATTGTGTTTCTATTGATTCCATTTCCTTAAGGTCACATAGGAGGTTGAATATGATCATAGTAGCCTCTTGTCACATGTTTACCCCGATTGTACTATTACTTGGGTAGATGTGGGAGGAGGGTGTTACAGAGTGGTATCAGGGCATGGTTCACCCCTCGGACTGGATCGTCTATGTATGTCGGTCATGCATGCAATTCAGTTGCATGTGTGTCTCTTATGGTTGTGTTCCATGTGCTTGTTGCATTACATGGTGTTGATTATGGTGGTAGTGATGTTTCCATGTCGAAGTTGAGGTTGTTTTTATGGGATGCTTCGTCATGAGTTTATGACTAGTTACATGTTGTTATATGTCGCTTACATGTATCATTTTTGTATGCTTGGTTATATTCTTGTATGTTTGGTTACATTCTTGTATGCTTGGTTGCATGTATCATTCTTGTAAGCTTAGTTTCAAGTATTGTTCATTATGCTTGATTATATGCATTCATGTGTGTGTGTGGTTGATTACACATTTCTTATGCATGTTGATGTTTGCATGTGGCCATGTGTACAATGGCGTAATGGTTTTTGTCATTCATGAGGTCATGGTATGTGTAATTGATATGATCATGCATTGATGACTGGAATCTAGCTAGAATGATGCTTATGTGTTGATGCACTTATTTGTATATGTATGTATGATGCTATGATTATGTTATACATGTATCGCGTTGTTTGATGATCTTGTAGATGAGACATCCTCCCTGATCTATGTCAAGGTATGTTGGCTTATTGTGATTTGGTTTAGCTGACATAGTATGCATTGCAGGAGAAAGGTCAAATGGCTATAAAGATGGTAGACTACAAATACTATCCCTATGAATCAGATGAGCAACGTGGTGTTGGGAACTCTTTCGATTTGGAAAACACATTGAGAAGCTTGAAGGAAGAAATAAGGATTTGTAAGGAAGACAATGACAGAATCATATAGGAAAAAGGAGAAAAAAGCAGAGGTAAATGCTATACTTCTTCAGAGTTTTTCAGAATTGCAACAATAAGGGCCACTTCAGATCAACCATGGACATGAGGACATAACTAATGGGGCATATGGTAGTAGGTCTCATGGTGGTCACATTTCAGATAGAGATGACACTATTAGAGATGGTAGGTTTTTGGATACTCCAGATAGGAGAGGTGATGGATACATGTACTATTCTAGTTCTGGTTCTGATAGGCATCATGATCGTCATCGTTATCATCCTTATAGGAGGAGTGATAGGGGATACTTTCCAGATGAGTTTAAGAAAGCGAAGCCACCTACTTTTGATGGAGATGTGAAGAAGCTGGAAGATGCAGAGGTTTGGATACTTGGGATGAACAAATTATTTGAGTTTCACAATTACACAGATAACATGAAGGCCAAAGTAGCTATATTTAGCTTGAAACATAAAGTAGACATTTGTTGGGAAGATGTGAAGCAGGTCAAAGACATCAAGACAAATGACTTAAGTTGGCATGAGTTCAAGAGGATTTTTAGGAAGAAATACTTGTCCGAAAGGTACTACGATAGTAAGGCCAAAGTGTTCTACGAGCTAAAGATGTGATCAATTACAGATGAAGAGTACAGAAATAAGTTTCTGGATCTATTGAGGTATGTACCATATCTTAAATATGAGAAGGCTAAATTTCAACGATTTTTTAGTGGATTTCCATTAGCATTTAGAGACTGGATTGAGTATGATGAGCCTAGGTCACTTGAGGAAGATATTGGGAAATTGAAGCATTGTTATGAGTAATCAAAGCTTAAGAATGAATCTCAGCAAGGATGGAAAGGACAAGACAAAGGTAAAGGTAAATGGCAACCAAAAAGAACAAGCCCTCAAAATGAAGATGAGAAAGAAAATGTGGCACCACAAAAGAGGTTTAATGCAGCTAGATAGGGACATGGGTCACAACAGCAGCAACAACATAGAGGTGAGGGTACTGGTTGGTTGGAGTGTTGGACATGTGGTAAGGAGCACCTTAAGAGAGGTTGTTCATAGAATAAAGGTGGTAGACCTCAGATATATAGTGTGTAGGAGGCACAGAATGTTGGGGATGTTAGTGAGAGTGTTCCTTGTATTTATGCAGCATTGGATAACAAACAGGCAGACCATCAGACCTCTATCATTGAGATGGACGGTAAGATTAATGATCAAGTTATTTCTATTTTGATTGACCCTCGATCTAATTATACCTATGTTTGTCATGACTTGGTGGATAAGTGTGGTTTGAGTAAGGAATTTCATGCAAAATCTTGGTTAGTGCAGTTGGCTATAGGTACAAAGAAGTGAGTTCATCATTGGGTAAGAGCTTGTGCATTTGATTTGAATGGTATTACCGTTGGGATGATATTGTATGTTGTTGGGCATGGGTTGGTTGTATCTTCATAGAACCAATGTAGATTATTATGACAAAGCCATTCAGTGTGTTGATGACAATGGGAAACCAAGAGTCTTCTAGGGAAATAAGAAAGCCACATCAGTAAGGATGGTGACATGTATGCAAGAAAAGCATAGTCACAAGAAAGGGTGTATGTTATTCATAATGTAAATTTCTAGTGACAAGGGTAATGAAGTTGAGGATCTTGATGGTTTGAACATGTATCCATTGCCGAAGATTGATGAGTTGTTTGATCAGCTGAAGGGAGAAACAATGTTCTCAAAGATCGAATTAAGATCAAGATGTCATGAGGTACACATCAAAGAGGAGGAAATTTACAAGACAACTTTCCATACCAAGTATATGAGTTTTTTGTCGTTCCATTCGGTTTGACTAAAGCTCCATCTACATTTATGTGCTTGATGAATAGTGTGTTGCGTTCATATTTGGATAAGTTTGTTATTGTGTTCATTGATGACATATTGGTATATTCTAAAAATGAGGAAGATCATGCTGAGCATTTAGCAGTAGTGTTGAGGTTGTTGAGAGAGCATCAGTTGTATGCTAAGCTCAACAAGTGTAGTTTCTTTCAGACTAATGTACACTACTTGGGACATGTTGTTTCCAAGGAGGGCATTGCAGTAGATCTAGAAAAGATAATGACCATCATGGAGTGGGTAGCTCCTAAGAATGTGGATTAGGTGAGATCTTTCATGGGGTTGGTAGGCTATTATAGGAGGTTCATTAGGAAATTATCACATATTTCCTATCCTATTACATCATTGCTGAGGAAAGGTAAGAATTTTGAATGGAAAGAGGAGTGTGAGGCTAGTTTTGATCATATTAAGTAGTTGTTGATGCATGCACTGTTGGCTTAGTGGGTCCTGAACCAAGTTCATAGTTAATTGTGCCAAACAAAGCCCTACACTACTGAACCTTTTGGCATTAACCGTGTAGCGTAGGCGAGAGTCTCACCCGAAGCAGTATGGGGGGATGATGGAACCAAGTTTCTGCATCTAGAGATCAGTGTTATGTCTCTTATTGCCCTAGATCTGCCTTTGCACAAATTTGTAAGCCCCTAGGGCTCGACACTGCAACTCGCCTTAAGCAACCTTTAGACGTTTGCGAAGGTCTACTATAGGTCTTTGTGTACCCTTAGCAGATGAATCAACCACTTATGCGCACCATGTAATAACCCTATATCCGAGTTCACGCAGATCTACTTAAGTGGTTAATAAAAATAACAGAATGTATGATAATATTCACATAAATACTTAACGTGCATTGCGTACAATTAATAAGACTTATCCAATAGAGCCACGCATCAATACATCATTATTTCATGGGGAAATTATTCCATCACAACATATATCACAAACATAAATAATAGAAGAAAACAGATAAACATATGAATTTCTTCAACCATCTTCTTTATTGATCTTCAATGTGAGGTTACAAACTCAAAAATACCCTTCACACTCAGCTGCAGGGGTCCGTGCACTCAACTGTGGACTCTAATCTAGGCCTCCACGCACTTAGCTGCAGAGCCTCTTCCCTTCTATCTACTTGTTGTTTACTTGCCCTTTTTTTCCGACATAGACATAAACATCCATCTCTATCTGCCTTAGACTCTCTAAGACACACCTATTTATAGATTTTTACATACAATCCCATGGTTCGCAGACCATGGATGGATCTCAAAATTGACTCGACTTTACATAACCAAGGGTCTAAAACCCCCTTTTATTTCTAATTATCTACGTGCTCCACATCCACAAATTGCAGAGACTTTACATCTTTCTACCAAAATTTACATCAAAACTTGGGTTTTTAACCCCAAAACTGACCCAGGGGACCCCATCCCAACAAAACCCCAACACAAAGGTCATGACTCACCCTCAAGTCACTCTGTTGGCACAGTGATCTTGCTGCAAAGATCCCCCATCTCCACTTGTACAACTGCAACCTCGACAGTGCTTTGCATAACTACCTGCTTAACCTCTTCGATGAGCTACTCTGTAGCTAGTCCTTCCATGACCAACTTGATATTTTTCTGTGTCTACTACAAGCCCGTCAGCTTCTCCTAAATGGTGGTTGAGACCTGGTAAGCTGATCCAGGTGGATCTTAAGGTATAATGGCATGGAAAAACTCATAAATCAAAGTGAGTAGAATGAAGTAAACTTAGGACCAGAGTGAAGATCTCGTCTTCCTGATTCCAACGACGCAAACGGTACTTCAATCTGAGTCTGGATGATGAAGTTATCACAAAAAGAAGGATTATTTGATCCTTAAGAAAATGGAGGATTTTCCTTTGAAAATGGGTCTTAAGCCTTTAAGGCCAAATCGCAATCGAAGGTCGCATAGGAGGCGGACTTAAGCAAGGAGCAGTGGAACCCCCGATCGCTGATCTCCGATCAGATCGGATCGACGGATCAGAGGAAACCGATCAGAGGTCTTACATATATGTATATCGATGGTGGAAGGTTGATATCGACGATTAATAGGATCGGTGGAACCATTATCGGAGACCCGGGGTGATATATGTGTGGGATGCTGATGCGATCGGCCAACGCCGATATCGGCGATCGGCGATCAGCGGTCGGTCATTCCCGATAACCAGGACAGGGACACCCCGATATGCCAATTTGCGACCTCAGCATGGACCCGATATGGAAAATAAGCTTGATTTAATGATTTTTGAGGTCCCGGTATATGGTTTTGAGGCGGATTTTCAGTGTTTTTCGGGATTTTGAAGTCTTATCGCTTCAACGATAAGGAGACCATTTAAAGAAGCGGTTGCACCCACCAATCATTCCACTCTACCAGCCTTTGTTATGAGCCAGACAAGCCCTGATTTGGATGGGATTCTGTCCAAAGAATCCATTATAAAACACGATCAATGGAAGAGCATGGGAGGAGGCAATTTTGGTGGCAGCACGCTGTTTCGCAGGAGGCCGAGAGCACATGTTGGTCTGTTTTGGACAGTTTACATACTCCAACCCCTTTCTTTGTTGTGGGACGCTTTGGTGTTGCTTACCTCTCCATCATCAGGCATTCATTTCATAGCCATCTTGCAGATTGGAGGTATAAGCCTCTTGTGGACAGTTTGATGAATGTAATTCTGTTCTTTCATGCCATTTAATAAGAAAGGCCTCCCCATTGTTGAGTTGGGCCCGAAGATGTAGTTCGAATTGGACGAACTCTGTTATCAAGCCTTGGTGTCTTCTTTTTGTGCCTTTTATGTGTTTACTTCTTCTTTTCTTATGTGCACATTTTTGTGTTAAGCTACAATTTTACATGTAATTCTTTTCTATACATCTATAAGCGAAAACATCCTAGATCAAGTGGTATCAGAGCTAGGCTTTTTAGATGTGAATTGCATGTTTGTATGCTAACAAGAGGCGGGCTTGAAAGAGGCGAAGGGAATTTAGAACCTTTCGATCCAGAGGCAGGGTGTGCACCTCAAAGAAGAAACACGGCTGAAGAGGAAGCTCTTATTGAAGAGGAGTGCAATTTTAGAAAGACTTTCTATTCAATGGCAGAGAATATCAGCTGGCTAGTTATAAGACTAGAAAAAGAAGAAGAGAGGAATTCGGAAGGACAAGGTTAACACATGGGAATGGTGGAGAAGAACCCCCTTCTTCTCCTTTTGGTGGTGAAGGTTCTTCTTCCCCTCACCACCATAATCAGAGAAATCCAAAGGATGCATCTAAGAAACCTTTTTTAAAATTAGATGTTAAATTTGATCTTCCTGTGTTTAATGGTGAAAGTAATGCAGAAAATCTTAACAATTGGATCAGGCAGATTGAGGTTTACTGCAGGATTCAAAAAATTGTAGAGGATGAGGCAAAAATCTAGCTGGCCTCTCTACGGCTGGGCAGCATAGCTCTCGTTTGGTGGGAGAGCAAATTGCAGAGCAGTAAAAATGTGGGTAAGCTCTTTTCCTCATGGTCTGATTTTACTTCTGCGTTAAAGGAACAGTTTTATCCCTTAGGATACAAACATAAAGCTTTGATGAATTGGCAATATTTAAGGCAAGGCAAAGGGCAGGATGTTCAGAGTTTTATAGAAGAATTTAGGAAGCAAGCACCAAATTTGGGTATTGCACTTGATACACCTAAAGTTGTAACTAAGTATATTGGCTCACTGCATAGTTATATTCGACATTCATTATTGTTGTTTAAACCAATCACTATTGACACAGCTAGTGTGAAAGCAATTCATATTGAGAACATGGGCAAGAATGAAAGAGAGGACCAGTCCAAAAAGCCACTGTTCAAACCTCCTAATGGAAAATCCAAAGCGAAATGGAAAGGGAAGGAGAAGAAAACAACAACAACCAAAGAGGGAGAAAAACCTTGTTGCAATCACTGCAAGAAAGAAGGCCACGATGATCATCACTGTTGGAAGCAGCACCCAGAAAAGCGTCCAAAGAAGTATGAAGGAAAAGGGAAGCAAAAAATAGTGGTAGTGGCACAGTAAGAACTTGGATCAGGTTCGGGAGATGAAGCGCTGGTCACAGCAACAGGAACAAAAAGGTACCCTTACACCTCCTATTGATTCTAAATCACATGAAAGCACCAGTTCTGTAGATGAGTCCCTTTCGAATGATAGAAAGAGATTTGACTTATTTCATATAAGAGTTGTAGTAAATCACACCAAAGTAGAAACTCTATTTGATACTGGGTCCCAAGCAAATTTAATTGCACAATCTGTGTAAAGAAGCTTGGCTTAGAAACAAAACCGCACCCAAAGCCTTACTCGCTGGGATGGATACATGATAAAGCTATATTGAATGTAACCCAGCAGTGCAAGGTAAAATTTGTGATTGTGTCTAAGCTGGTAGACGAAGTAGAAATGGATGTAATCCCACCGGATATCTGCGGCATGGTATTAGAGATTCCATACCTGTATGACAGGAAAGCAGTCTTTTTCCGCCATGAGAATGAATATCACATCACCAAGGATGGGGTAGAATACATAGTGCGGGCTCATGAAAATAAGATTAATTCTAGCCTCGTAAGCGCTAGGTAGATGAAACGATTGGTGAATTCCAGTAAAACATGCATGCTTATGGTCGTAAGGGAGAAGCAGGCTGAATTTGCTGATGCGTTCCAGGGCTACGATGGGAAGCATAAATAGGAATTAATGCAACTAATTTCTGATTATAATGAACTATTTCAAGAGCTACGGGGATTACCTCCAAAGAGGGAAATCCAACATGAAATCCACTTATTGCATGACGCCCCTCTGCCAAATATCGGCATGTACAGGATGTTGATAGTTGAAATGGAGGAGATCAAGCGGCAAGTGCAAGAATTACTGGACCAAGGAGTGATTAGGTTGAGCTCCTCTCCATGCGGTTCGCCGATTGTTCTAGTGCCCAAGAAGGACGACAGCTAGAGGATGTGCATGGACTACCGTGTACTCAACAAAATATCGGTGACAAACGCTATCCCCTCCCATGCATAGATGATTTATTGGATCAATTAAAAAGTGTTGTTTATTTCACAAAGTTGGATTTGCGCAATGGCTATCATCAGGTCTGAATTGTAGAGCAAGACGTGTGGAAAACCGCTTTCAAAACCAAGCAGGGGCTGTTTGAATGGATGGTGATGCCATTTGGGCTTTGCAACGCTCCAACCACCTTTATGCAGGTTATGAATAAGATATTTTAGCCTTTCATTGATTAGTTTGTTCTCGTATATTTAGATGATATACTATTTTTTAGCAAGAGTTGGTTTGAACATATGATCCATGTAAAGAAAGTGCTTGATGTGATGAAAAAATAAAAACTCTTTGTAAAATTGTTAAAGTGTGAGTTCGGGAAAACCTCTTTGGGTTACCTAGGTCATATTGTTGGTCATGGTCAGTTAAAAATTGATCTCGCTAAAGTTTAAGCTTGTGGAGGATGATGGACACCAAAATGAAAAGAAGCATGACATTTCACTCGCAAACCGACAGACAGACAAAGGTGGCTAACTATACCTCGGTGCACTTATTACGATGCTATTGTGGGAAACATCCCAAGTTATGGGATGAACATCTCCCCTATGTACAACATTCCTACAACTGAGCAATGCATTCTTCGACGCAACGTTCACCATTCGAGACATGTTTTGGTTACCTGCCAAAGAACCCTTTTGATATGGCCTTTGGAAGGGAAGATGGCTTTAGTGGACGTAATGATAGAGATAAAGCTCAGCAGTTCATTCAGCGAATCCAATTGATTCACCAAGCAGTGCAAGAGTAGTTGGAAAAAAGTCAAGCTCATTATAAGGCTCGACATGATAAACACCAAGTCGACCATCAATTCCAAGTGGGCGACAAGGTGAGGTTCCACATCAACAAAGATAGGATGAAGGGAGAAGGAAAGAAGTTGCGGCCAATCCAGTATGGACCATTCACTATATTGGAGAAGATTGGGAACAATGCCTTTCGTCTTGACTTGCCGGTATATATGTAGATGTACTTAGTAGTGAATGTGGAGAACCTGAAGCTATATGAACCACCGTTGATCATGGACACTGATGAGGTGGGCACTGTTCCTACAGTTGATGATTTTTCACTAGAATATCTCGATGAGTTGCCCAAAGACATCATCCTCGATAGAAAAACCAGGACTTCACGGCGAGGAGATGTAGAATACCTTCGAGTTGGATTCAAGGGAATGCATCCCAGCAAGGCTAGATGGCTGGAGAAAGAGAAAGTGAGGGAACAATTCCCTCACTTTCCAATTGACTAATGAAAAGCTTTTGGCAGTCCAAAATCTCCTCAATGGGGAGGATTGATCCAGGTGGAACTTCAGGTACAATGGCATGGAAAAACTCAGAAATGAAAGTGAGTAGAATGAAGTCAACTCGAGACCAGAGCAGAGATCTCGTCTTCTTGATTCCAACAACGCAAATAGTACTTCAATCCGAGTCCGGATGATGAATTTATCGCATAAAGAAGGATTCTTTGATCCTTAAGAAAATGGAGGACTTTCCTTTGAAAATGGGTCTTAACCCTTTAAGGCCAAATCGCAATCGAAGGTTGCATAGGAGGTGGACTTAAGCAAGGAGCAGTGGAACCCTTGATTGTCAATATCCGATCAGATCAGATCGACGAATCGGAGGCAACCGATCGAAGGTATTACATATATGTATATCGGTAGTGGCAGGTTGCGATTGACGATTAATCGGATCGACGGAACCATTATCGGAGACCCGAGGTGATATATGTGTGGGATGCTGACGCGATCGGCAGTTGGTCATTCTCGATAACCAGGACAAGGACACCCCCGATATGCTGATTTGTGATCTCAGCATGGACCTGATATGGAAAATAAGCTCGATTTAATGATTTTGAGGTCCCGGTATATGGTTTTGAGTTGGATTTTCAGTGTTTTTCGGGATTTTGAAGTCTTATCGCTTCAACGATAAGGAGACCATTTAAAGAAGCGGTTGTGCCCACCGATAATTCCAC
Source organism: Pinus tabuliformis (assembly GCA_031772625.1). NCBI lineage: Eukaryota > Viridiplantae > Streptophyta > Pinopsida > Pinales > Pinaceae > Pinus > Pinus tabuliformis. Next base: position 272,190,123 of record CM062813.1, read on the forward strand.
TCTACCAGCCTCTATCATGAGCCAGACAAGCCCTAATTTGGATGGGATTCTATCCAAAGAATCCATTATAAAACACAATCAATGGAAGAGCACGAGAGGAGGCAATTTTGGTGGTAGCACGCTGTTTCGCAGGAGGCTGAGAGCACATGTTGGTCTGTTTTGGATAGTTTACATACTCCAGCCCCTTTCTTTGCTGTGGGACGCTTTGGCGTTGCTTACCTCTCCATCATTAGGCATTCATTTCATAGCCATCTTGCAGATTAGAGGTATAAGCCTCTTGTGGATAGTTTAATGAATGTAATTCTGTTTGCTTTCATGCCATTTAATAAGAAAGGCCTCCCCATTGTTGAGCTCGGCCTGGAGATGTAGTCCAAATTGCACGAACTCCGTTATGAAGCCTTGGTGTCTTATTTTTCTACCTTTTATGTGTTTACTTCTTCTTTTCTTATGTGTACATTTTTGTGTTAAGCTAGAATTTTACATGTAATTCTTTTCTATACATCTATAAGCGAAAACATCCTGGATCATAAGCTTATTCTAACTAAGGTCCCAACCTGGCCTTAAGAATGACCTCCTTCTTCTGAGCTACTTATAGTTGTGTGAGGAGCTAATTCCCCTCCTGTAACTTGGTGAGGCACTGCATTGTAGCATTTGAGTGCGTCGTCACCCTGACCTCGTCGTACTTCTTTTGGAGTTCACAAATCTTTGTATTCAAGATCTGCAGGTTCGGGTCTTCCTGCAAATTCGTTACCAACTCCATCGCCTATTTAAACATGGCCGTGCAGTCAGCAACTGCGGTATCTAAAGTGGTCATCCCTTCCTTGATGGCGGCTCCACATTGTTCTCTGACTTCGAGCAGAGTCGTGGGTTGTAATTTGAGCTACAGCTCAGTGATCTTCATATTGAACTTGCCCAAATTCTGCCTTCACTTCATGCATGCCTGCAACTAATTTCTAGATATTGGCTTTCGGTTGTGTGTCCTCTTAGATGTGCAACTTTAGCACTGTTTTGCACGCCTCTGCAACCGTGGCCTCTAGCCTGGAACTATGTGCCTGGATAGTTTCCTTCTCCTTCAAAGCCTACATTTTCTCGGCGAACATCTATTCTTTTTCACTCGCTATTCGCTTATCAAATTGAGAGCACGTTTCTCTCAAGCTCTCAATTCCTTTGTTACCCCTGCCTACAGCACATGAAGAAATTCATTGGGGAGAATTGTAATATTCAATGCGATGTCCTTAAGGGTACTTAAGATAATTCAATCATCAGCTGATTCTATGCGTAGGGACCCTTATGGTAAAACAACTATGCGACAATCTTCTGACAAATTCTGCAGCCTGACTCATCCCTAGTGCCAGGTTCACTTGTGTGGCACTCGCTTGACCTACACCCACCTATATCCTATTGGCCCTAATCTACAACTCCAGCAGATCCTTCTGGACGCTCCCCAACATCTGCATGTACTGCTGATCAAACTACTGCAACACTTTTGTGGTAGTGTCCTAGATTTTGTCGTTGATCTCGTCGAGATTTCCCTTCGTTAATACCATGGGATCACTCTGCGACTTATCTAATTTTTTCCTTTTGCGGGGACCCTCCTACTGCTCCTGCGCGCGCTTCCTTAGCTGAAATGGGGTGCTTTGCCCCTCATCTCCTCCATCGCCCTGTTCATATTATTCCTCCTCCTTTGTCGCGGGCGAAGGGGATTTACTGCTTGTCTGTGATTCACGCTTCTCCTTCTCAACCTGCTCCTTAGTAGCGCTCTCCTTTTCCATCTAAGCCTTCTCAACGACTTCCTTCTTCCACTGTGCGGCCAAATTTTGCACAGCCTACTTTGCTGCATCCTTCCTCTTTTTCTCAGCTGAGATGCCAGCACCCTTACTGGTTTTGGCATCCAAATCTGATAGGGTGTGCCATTTTGCCAGCCGGTGTTTGATCACCTCTTGAATTTCATGATCTGTGATCAAGTATGGTAAATCGTACCATTTTTGTTGTGGGTCCTTGCGTGCCTGAATGTAGATGTGGTGGAAGTCAGATTTAAACGTGACATATGCTGACAATTGCTCATACAAGGTTGGGGACAACCTTGGCTGCTAATTGATGGCCATGTAGAGACTCATTTCCATCAACACCCAGAATATCTTTGTTTCAGTGACCTGCGCGGGGTCCTTCGTGGCCCATAAGGAGGCAAATTGCGCGACCTTCGTCAATCCTTCATTCAACAAAGGAAACTGGCTGTCCTCTGGCAACTCCCATGTGACCCGAACGATGGAGAGTAGCAACCATGCATAGTGGAAGGGCTTGGTCTCATCCTGGACTTCACGGAAATTCATGAGGAATTCACTGCATAGGTACCTTCACTAGTTAAACTGCATACCCTTCACACATTGTGCAGTTAACGATACCACAGGTACTGAAATCTCATCCATGTGGCACTTCCTCATTACCTTTCCTGCCAGTGTTTGGATGGCAATCTGCACTGTGGGATCATTGATAAACATGATTGAATAGCCGCATGGATTTTTAATAGGCATAAACTCCCTTTTCATCTTGTTCGCCAAATATTTTTCTCCTGCCTTTCCGCCAAACTCCTTGACCGAATTCAAACCCTCATGCGGCAGGTGCATGATCTTGTGGATAAGCATGTCAGTGATAGGCATTGGCCCTCCAAGCCATAAGCACCTGTCATGGAATAAATTAAGAAATTGATGCACATAGGTAGTGTTGATAGTGGTGTGGTGGTAGTGGGGCACCCACAATCAGTGAAATAAGCCGGAATTCTCCACTCTGCGGATCTATTCCACCATTTCTAACTTGGTGACACCTGAATTCGGGTAGTAAACAAACTTCATATAATTTGTGGTTGCTATGTGTAGGAACCTCTCATGGTCTGCCAGGTCCCAATCCTCAATCTTCAGCAAGGGTATCCATGCAAGGCACAGACCTTTGAAGGGGACCTGCTCCGGCAGGAGGGGTGTAGAAATAACAAATTTATTGGAGTCTAGGTCCTTAGTGACCTTTGTTTTCCCCTTGCATGGAGGGATATAGTTCGAAAACTTTGACAAGGGCTCCATTCCCTCAGCATCTATATCCTCAGTGCCTTGTCCTTCTTCGGCCTCCAAATCAACAACCTTCTTAGGATGCTTGTCTTTCTTCTGCTTTTGAGTGGCAGAATGTTTTCTGGGTGACTCTTGCACTAGCACCAAATTCTTGTGCTTATCCTTCTTCGACTTCTGGGTTTCTTGAACAGGTGTAGGCTTCGGCCTCAGCGACCTCGGTGCCGTAGGCACAGGAGCTAGAGCTGGAGCAACTCCTTTCGACGCGACATCTCCCCCAGTGCTCATAGTCTTAGTAGGGCTACTGTTGTAGAGGCTACAACCACCCTCCAAAATTTTTCCTTAGCATGTTTTGAAGCCTCCCTACCAACCATCACAGTAGCTTGCCTTGCTTCGTCAAGTCCTCAAGCTTCAGTGTCTTTCTTACTCAAAGGCAGCCTGTCGATCACAGTTTGATCTTCTCCTTTCATAGTTTGCTCATTTGGACTTGGTCCAGCTATAGGCTGAGAAACTTCCCAGTAAAATTTGCACATTTCTGGAGGGCAACCAACATTTCCCTCCTAGAATTACGCAATTCCCTCTAACAACCTGTTGTTCTCTTGGATTGCACAAATCCTGCCAGCAGGAATTGCACAAATTTTCCCATCAACAGGCAGTTTAGCCCAAGATTTACACAAATCTAGGTAGGAGTTAGCTGTTGGGCCCAAAAATTGCACAATCCCCTTGGGTAGTCAGCCTAGCTGACAGTCATAAATGCACATTTTTCTCCAGCAGTCGAATAGTCACTTGCATGTGTAGCTGAGTTGACCGGTTCCCTCTGGGACCGAGCTAAACAAACTTGCATGCATGGGCTGCTTCTCCCAAAGCAGCGTGCAAAGGAAACATTTGTTTTAGGGATCTATGTTTAGCAGTTGGAGGTTACATGCAGGGAGCAATTCAGAAACCTCCCTCCAAGTGTCGCTTCCCCTAGATTTGTGGCATGCGCGTCATAACCTCAATGTTATCAAAACTTATCAACCGGATGTTATAGAGCTCATTCCTCAAATCAACCTTGTACCTCTGACATCCCACATCACATATAGGTGTAGTTGGCACTTTCAGCTCAACTATTTTGGTGTAAGCCCGCTTCCCATGCCTTGTGTTGCATTTCTTTCGCTTTTTGGGTTTTCGCTTCTATGAGTACTGTTTTCTTGATTTCTTTGAATGCCTATTGTCGTTTACATATATTCTAGCTTGTCCTAACTTTGTTTCAATTTTCGTCGCTATCTCACTATTGTCACATGCATGAAACTATTTTGCACGGATGTTCGCCCAACTGACAAACTTCCTCACCCACATGCATGTTGATCTATTTTCTCAATCTTCCATTCATGTTTTGCATGCACTATTTATCACTTCTGCTATCACTAAATGTCGCCATGCATTTCATCGACTTAACTTGCTTTCAGTTGCCCGTCGATGAGTCGGGCCAACCTTGGCCTGGTCTCTGCCTTCACCAAGGCTATATTGGGAAATATGGAGAATGAAGGTTCACCTTCCTCTCAAGATTTGTGGAATCTGGCCTCGCACTAGCCTCCTGGACTGAATTGCGTATTTTTGGAGGTCAGTGGCTGCTTGGCCCAAAAATTTGCGCAAATATGTCCCTAGGCCAACAACCTTTCTCTGCTGGAATTGCGCATTCTGCAACCCTAGTAGGCAACTGCCCAACAAGATTGTGCATTTTGTAGTTCCAGCAGTTAGTTAGTCTCCCAGCAGCCTAGACTATGCCTTGTGCAATCTTGGAAATCGGTTTCCTGACCTCTTGGCTGAAATTGCGCAACCTTCATGATCATTCACCGAGTTATGTTTTAGGTAAGTTCTCATGTTCATTTTGGTTTTCAAATGAGAGATTACTTGCTATGAGTGTTGCCATGTCTCCAGGTATAATAGGTGTTCATCTGCCTCTCAGAAGTATTGGTACAATGGTTTCTAATAGAGCTGAGACGAAGACACCATTCAGATCACACTTGGGGATGTAGTTGATCAAGTGTCCATGGGCTTACTTACTCACGAAGACATCAAGTTGTTCATGGACAAGGACATCAAGCAGCAACATATCAATGAGCAACATCATGAACAACAGCTGAGGGCAACATACCGAATGCAGCAAACGCAACAGATGCAAGAGGAAGGTTGTTGACAACATAGAGGCAGAGTGAAGTTGCAAGATCAAGTAGATCCACTGATAATGAAAGAAACTTTGGAGGCTCAGACTATGAAGTGACGGCGAGACATGAAGATCACGCAAAGGCAGAAGATGGAACAAAGAAGGAGTTGCATGTGCCAAAGCAGCAACTCAAGAAGAATATGAAGTTGCACACAAACCAATGAGTTGCAGCAGGAACATGAACAACAATGGGCACAACATGCATTCACGGATGAAATTGTGCCAGTACAAGTTAAGGATCCATCCCAGCAACAGACACAGAGAAAAATGGTAAGTATCGTTTTTGATCGCATGCAAAGGATCCAACAACATGCATGTCATTGAGCCCACGCATGCAATCCAACCCATTCAACACACTCACCAAGGCGAAGACAAGAAACAAGTCCAACTGGGGCTGAACATGCACTTCGGAAAGTTGATGCGCATGACCACCAACACACACTTGAAGATCAACATGGACACTATGCATTAGTGTGTTTCCAGTTCAACCATATCCCAGAAGACCATGCACATGTTAGCAAATGAGTTGGATGAAGGGGCCTAACCAATGCACCAGTTGCAATGGAGGCAAGAGTTTGCTTTAGCAAAATGTCACCATGAGGTGCATGCACACCATCATGGATGACCAAGCTTGGCATCAGCTCACCAGTTTCACCATCACAAGAATGTCAAAGAGTTGGTCTCACAACAATGGATAGAGTGTCAGTGATGTCTTTCAAGGCTTTCTCAAGCCATGTTGTCTCACATGAGTACATGTGCATTGTAATGTTGAGTCATGTCAAGTGTAAGTCGAGTGTCAACAGTTGGATGTAATAGTCATAGAGTAGGTGAAGAGTCATGAGGGTAGTTGAACTATCACAAAGGGGAATGTCAAGGGTCACCCCACCCTTTTCTATAAATATTCCCTCATAACTCATTGTACAGGGTTTTGGTCAGCCAAGCTTCTACTAAGACTATCTTGAAGAAGGCTTGGACAGTATTGTAACATGCCTTGGCTTCTCCACTACACGGAGCTAGTACATCTCTTTGGAGGAGCATGTGGATGTGGCTGTAACATTCTACTGATAGGGCTAGCAGGTTTACATGGTGTATTGTATGATTGTGACTTACACTTCTTTATATAATAAAAGCCAACACATTTTCATGCATATGTTGTTATTGTAGTTGGACTGATCCAGTTGCCTTAATGAAATATGTTGTTTAGCTTACGTACTTGTATATGAACTGATTTGTATGCAATTATATGAATCTTGTTGTTAATGTGTTGCATATGTTGTTCATGCTGTCACTGTTCATGTCGAATTCTCTACTGGACATTAGACAAAACTTTATTTGAACCTTGTTATATCAACAGTCACACTCATCTTGGACTGATCCGTGAGTGTTGTTTTTGTTATCTTACCTTGTATGTTAGGACTGCGCATCCGTGTTGACTGTTGTTCCTGAAGCTATGCATGTCCTTTGTGTTGTGTGTTCCTAGCTGAGTTGGGACTGATCCCTTTCAACTTGGAACTCACCTTCACCTTCCCTCCCTTTGAAGTGTTGGAACCTCTCATACTCATTCCATGACTCACTGCAGCAGTCACACCCTTGCTACTAACAGAGTTATCTTACTTGCCTTTGTGTGACATCGCGGTCAAGGCATTACCTTACAACCCACTACTGGGACTCCTACACCAAACCGTCTAAGGTCTAATTGGGACTTCTTACATGGGAGATCCCCTTGACATGTTGGCGGGTCCAACACCGTCAACATTTCAGGCGCTAGAAGGAGGGCCTGATGATAAGCAGTGTCCTCTCATCCAGTTTTGAAACTTTGCATATCTTTCACAGACCCTTGCATTCTTCTTCCCCGAGGTGTTTTTCGAATCGTGAAGATGTCTCCATCTCGAGGAATATTTTTAGTCTCTTGTCCACTCACACGTACGATGGTGAAGGTGAAGTGGCCTGTCATGAGCACTTGCATAACTTCCTTTCCATGATTTATGTGGAAGAGGAGTTTACTGACGAATAGGCCAGTCTACTACTTGCATTCACACTTTGCGAATCCCCATTTCGTTGGGTGCTCAGCCTACCGGATGACACCGTGCACTCATGTAAGCACTTTTGTGATCTTATTGAAGACATGTTCCATCATTTTGATCCAGACCAACTTGATCGGAAATTTTTACAGCAATGAAAGATCCCACATGAATATGCTATTGATTTTTGGCAGCGATTCCGTGACTTATAGTTTCAAGCTCCGAAGAGCCAGATGAAGTTTTATTATCTCCGAGACCGGTTCGACTACTGCCTTAAGAAATCTACCCTTCCCAAGAGAAAGCTTGATATATAACCTCGCTCAAACTTCTTCGTTGATGGAATTTCACCATCCCATGTGGGGGCAGGCACTGTCTCAATAGACTGTCCGCCTCGATTTCATTCAACAGTTCCACCATCGCCCAATGATGCCGAGGACCATGTTCGCACATCTATTCATTCTTCACACCCTCCCAACATCACTCCACTTAATTTTTGTGCAGAGTTGGTTGTGAGTCCTTCGATTTCCCATATGAATTCTTTTCTTTGACCTCTGTCTTCACACCCAGGTGTTCCTCTGGATGAAGTTGTCTTGTGTTCGTCCATTCCGGACTCTTCACTTTTTGTGAACAAGGAACAAACCACTGACGGAGTTGGTGTTGCAAAACCAACATGCTGATCTAGGTGGATGTTGGTGGCCACCCACCTATCTCACTTGGACCCTCACAACTGTCTCTTTTAGTTTTTCAGTTTCCTTAATTGTAGCACAATTTACTATTTTTAGCGGTTTTTTGGGTCTTGAACTTCCGGAGCCATTTTGAGGCCCTAAACAATGTTTTTTGGGAAAATAGGGAGCAACATGGGTCATGGACTAATGTTTCTCTTCTGAAAGTTATATTCCTCAGATATATCTTTCTAACGAGCTATTATGCATGTCAAACAAAGATCATATGCCAAAGTTACAACCTCGGGAAGTTGATGTACCAATTTACCCAAACGGGGCCCACAATTTGGCGCTTCATCTCCTAGGGTTAGGTTTTTGGATGTTTAGGGTTTTCCATTATTTCTCAACAATAATACGCCTTTTAGCCTCATTGTAACATAGTTTAGAGGCATGTAGCCGCCACATCTCTTCTCAGAGATAAGCTACCATCGCCCTAGCTGGTTTATTTCCATTTCAGTTTGTAAGCATATTTCAGTATTTTACATTAATGAAATGAAGTATTATTTCCGCTGCATCTTTCTGTTTATGTTTATCTCTGTAATTTTTTGCATTCCTGTTTAAATCCGGATCAGTGGTATCAAAGCGGTATGCTTTTTCTCTGTTTTTCTTTGCATGTCCCCAACGAGGTCGGGATATAAGGAGTTAGGGCTTGAACTGGTTGAACGTTTGCAAGACCAGCCTTGCAAATCCCGACGGCCTCCCATGGTGGATGAAAAGAAAGACGAGCGGCCATAAGATCCTATCAAAATCTTGCTCGAAGAAGCCCTTGAGCGACAAAGGAACGCTATGATGGACAACTTTGACCTGATCCTTCAGCAGCGACCCAAGGGCGACGCATCGGCTTCCAACAGCTACTCTGGAAATGCCACACTATTTAAGGTACAAGTTAATTTTGAAATCCCCATATTCGAGAGTCAGATAGATGCAGATGTCATCGATAAATGGTTAAATCTACTAGAGGAGTATTTTTATGTTCATGAATTTTCGAGTCGGGAAAAGATTGTTTTCTCTCTTCTCAAAGCAGCCCCCCACGTCAAACACTAGTGGGAAACCTACTGCGAGCAAAAGGATGAAAGTACAGGCTCACTATTTTCAGCCACACCCCCTTGGAATTCATTCCGGGATGCCGTCAAGGAGCAGTACTACCCTATCAAAAGCTATGAGGACAAATACATAAAGTGGACCACGCTGCGGAAGGGAAGGGACCAAGATGTACCAGAGTTCACAAACATTTTTCATACCCTTCACACACAGTTGGGTATCAAGGATTCTAAGCTACATTTGGTACACAAATACTGCAGCTACCTACACAGGTACATCCAGGAAGAGATGGAGTTCATGAACATCTCCTCGCTCAGCACGGCGTACCGATATGCTGTCAAAATCGAACAGAAGTTGAAACAAAATAAGCGAGACTTTGGATCTACAAATCTGAAGACCAAAGGACAAAGCCAAGGCGGGGTGACCCAAGACAACCCATCGAAGCTGCAAGAAAAGAAAAACACCATGAAGTCAAAGAAGGACATAGGAAAGTGGTGCGAGTTCCACAAGAGTCCCACTTATAACACAAGTGAGTGTCGCACCAAGCAGTCATTGGTGGCCGAGTTGAAGGATTCTGAATCAGATGCATGTTCCGACCCTGAGTCAGAACCTGACAAGGGGAATGGCAAAGGGAAGTAGATCATTGATGTGGATCCCAACGCCTCTGTTGCCACCACCAAGATCCAGAAGAATGAGCTCGAAGATCCAGAGGAGGGGGAGCGTCTTTTCCACTCACAGATGTGGGTGAAGGGTTCACCGCTGCAATTCATTGTCGACAGTGGTAGCTGAAATAACCTGATTTCAGTAGAGGTCGTGAAGCAATTGGGCCTATCGACTACCCCACACCTGAAACCGTACAATATCGGGTGGCTTCATGAAGGACGATATCTCCGAGTTCGCCAACAGTGCCAGCGTCCTTACAGCATCAAACCCTTCACCAACAAGGTATTGTGTGATGTTACACCTTTGGATGTTTGTGATGTATTATTAGGCCAGCGATACTTGTGGAGGTGACATGCTGTGTATGAGTCAAGGCCTCATGCTATCATTATTTCTCTGTGTAATTCATTATACAGGGTACTGGAGGTAGCCCCATCTACTGCCACCTCTTTGATCGTTGTTAAGAAAGGCAGCAAGCTCATCTCCCAGACCAGAAAATTCATTTTCTATCTGGTTCGCTCCCAAAGTAAGGGGAAGATCATCACCACATCCATGACCTCCGTGAAGGGTTCCTCCATGCAGTAGCAACAATAAAGGGAGACGGTCATGAAAAAACACATGAACAACTTCTCCTCACCCACAGGGGTACCACAAAAGTTTCAAGTGGGTGACAAAGTTTGGTTACATTTGCAGAAAGAACACCTTACAAGAGCCCATCAGAAGCTCAGGCCACTCTAACATGGTCCTGATGTAGGGTTACCCTGCACATACCCTCAGTATGCTTAAAAATGCATAAATACAATTGTCCCAGGTATTTGACTCTCAAGGAGTCAAATTTTCAAACTACAAGTGGATAAGGCCCTATATAAGAGTTCCTTTTCATCAAAACCCAATCACTCCACCAATGCCTCCTATCGGGAGTTGAATCACCCATTAACCTATAAATAAGACTTTATTAAAGCCTTCTTTTAATTCCTTCCTATCGGAACCCTTAAAACTCTTTACAACCTTCAATCGACGCTTAATTCATTTATAAATCAATTACAAAGGAAATCCTTGCAAAAACATCCTTTTCCACCTTTTGTACGGCTCTGTCACGTTCCCCGAGGTTTAACCTCATCGCAATCGCAATCGGAACCATACAACCCCACAGTCATCTTTCGGGCCTCTATCGCATCTGATATGCGACCATATTACATAAAAAACATGGAAAACTCCGCTTTACCATAAAGCCAGATCTCAAAGGTTATACACCTGCATATATGAATATATCGGGTCCGTACTTAAGTCGCTCCACTCCTCCGATAGGCCCGAAATTCGATTGCCCGATCGCCGATCTTCGATTATCGGCGATCGCTATATCAGCATTCCATTACACTGTCCATCGACCCTCCTATCCTGCGATATGCGATCGATTCTCCATTGTCGATCTCCTTTTCGATCCAACGACCCTCGTTTCATCAGCAATGTCACAATCGGAGGTTACAAAGGGTTAAGGCCGATCCATCCATAAAGACTTCCATTGATGTGATAAATCTTCGACCGTTGATCTTTTAGATCTAACGGTTGCTATGCATGGACACTATACTCCTCCACTCTGTCTTTTTACTCAGTTTTATGTTGTTTTCAGTGTTGTTTGTGGCTTGCGGTTTTCTTTTAAAAGTTCTGGTTCCTTGGTTTTTTTCCAATGCGCACTTTCTCCTGAGCTGTCTCCCTTGAACCCTTTAATGGATTCAAAGGTTCCTCACACTTCTCTGTCTCTCCTTTTCTTCTGTGGATTCCGCAGAACTCGCCTACATACATATTTACACAGAATGGTTGTTCACACCTAAATTATCATTCTATATGCGAATAACATAGTTATACGAACTGGAATCAAATCATTGGACATATATATATATATATATATATATATATATATATATATATATATATATATATAAAGAAAGATTACAAATCAGGTTATTCTATCTCTCGGCCTGATTTTTTCACATTAGTGGCCTCTATTTCGACTCTGCCCGTAGGCAAACAAAATCTCAGCTATCTGCCTAACCTTTCTCTCACCTGTCTAACCCCTGAATTATACAAAAATATCACAATTTATACAAAAGTGGATTCATGAACCAATTCTGGTTCAGATCCAAAAATCTCTCACTCTCTCCTAAAGAATCTCTTCAACTCCACTCTTTTCTAAACAAATGCTAAATCAAGCTTTCAGTTTCCTCATTTTCTATTCAAACCAAATAAATCTAACTGTTTGGCTTGATCTCCACATAGGGAGGATCAATTAGCCACTATACCCTTTTTCTCAAAATAAAACATTCTCACACATTTAAATAAATAAAATTAACTAAACTCTTGCCTTCCAACCCTTTGTTAGTCACAACATGTGATCATCCCATCACATTGCTGACTAGGTCTAAATGCTCCTGCATCAGACTCCCAAGGTTGAAATATTTCATGGACTCCTGTTCATGAGTCTTTCTACTTCCTCTATTGTAAACTTCATCAGATTTCATTTCCCAACTGGCTACTTGATCCCTTTCATCTGTAGGTGTATTTACTGCCTCCTTTGTTTCTCTTGGGTGCCAAACTTTGTGTTGTGGATGTATTTTTGCTCTGCATTCATAAGCATCTCCTTTGCATAATGTTTTGGTGCTGATACTCTGCATAAACACCTCCTCAAACAACATAAATCTCTGCTTCTCTATCCGTTGCTGTCTTGTCATCATATCAATAGAATTGATCTCCATCTTCATGTATTTTCTCCTGTCCTGTACTTGACTGTTCCTTTTGATTTCTGACTCGATCACCAACATCTCCTTCTGTCTATAAACCAATTTCTTTATGCTGTTCTATATATCCTTCCATCTTCCCTTGATTCGCTGACTTTGACAATTCTTTATACTCATCATCTTTGTAGTTTTCATCATCCATCTATCAAATAGCTTAAGTAGAGTCCTTCCTATCTCAAAAGAATATTGGGCATTGTTTAATACAAGAACATATAACCTTCCAGCTACATATTGTTCTCTGGCTGCAAATATTTTAATTATTGAAATTTGTTCAATTTCCTCCATTTTCCTATCAAACTTAGTTGAACTGTTCACCCAATTTTCCAATTGCATCCTCAAGATAAACTCTTGACATTTAAGCCTTCTTTGTATTAAGAACAAAATCTGTCTGTGGATTGTACTTCCACATCCCCTGAAATCTTCTTCCTCTTCTGCAATAACTTGTTTAAGAGCTATGCCAACTCTCCTTCCTCTATTCCAAGCTTCTAAGTCAACTCGTTTCTTACTCTCATCTTCTTGTTTCCATAAGGAAAACTAACTTTCTGCGGCTCCAGAATTTACACCTTCCTTCATATTTATTTGTACAAACATATCCCCAAGAGTAGTTTGTCCTTCATCCTGAAAACCACATGCAACAATTAATAATTCAAAATCAGAAAATATATTACATTTTCCATCTCTGTCCTCATTAATTCTGCTCCATAAGTTTTCTGATTTGTCATCCTCTTGATGTATATATGACATGTCAAACTTGTCACATTGTCTTGTCTTGAAAAAATATTCTTTGTCTTCACTTTGTTTTGAATGCTATCTAAGTTCTGAATTCTGTTCTCTACTCTTCTCCTTGGCCTTCCTTCCTTTCACACTCCTTTTCATTCTTCCTGTTCCTTCCTTACAAACCTGTAAGCCATTGAGTTGTCTTTTCCATTCCTCCTTTGTTTCAATCAAAATCTTCCAATCTCTGAGTTTAGAACCTAAAGTTATATTTGTTTCCATACAAGAAACAAAATCACCATATACCATAGGTTTTCCATTCCACTGTTGAGTCCCTTTCACAATAGTGAAAATTACTATCATCACCATGAATATCACCTTCCACTGTTCCCCTGGGTTGCTCACTGCATATGCATAGTTCACAAAAGCATCCTTACCTTCATCCTCTAAGATTGCCTATCTATTTTTAGTTTGTTGTTTACACTCACCTTTACTCTTTTTGCAATTTGTACAAATAACATTGTCTTCAATTTCCAGCTGTGCATCAGTGTCTACCAACCTCTCTTTGAGTTCCTGTTTATCCTCTTTTCCTTTCTTCTTCATAACCTTGAATGGATTAACTGTACCTCCTTGGGTTGAATTTTCTTTATAAACCTTGGTTCTATCATCTTCCATAATACACTCTTTAGTAAGAGTTCTCTCCATTAATGATCCATTATGTCCTTTCAAGATAATTTCTTGTCCATTAACTATCAATACAGGTTCATAATTTTTGAATAAAAATTGAAGAGATAATTCCATTACCTCAAGTGTTTGTACTGCCTCTTCACTCTTGTTCACTCCTTCCATAAGGTCGTCTTCATACCTCTTTTCTACTTCTCCCTTGGCAATCTGCAATTTCCTTTTGTCTTCAGACTGTCTGCCATCTTTCTGCCAAGTCTTACTGGATTCATCATATTCATCTTCTTTAGTAGTGTTCAACATTTGTCCATCTCCAGTGTCCTTGAACACATGGTTAATCAAGAATTGTTCTATGACATCCATCTCTTCTAACAGTTTCATTTCTTCAGCAACTTGCATAAACATATATTCTGAAGGTTGTTCATCCTTTGCATACATGCACAAATCATTAGTTCCAAAAATACTAGGCTCCTTTTTCTTCGATGTTTCAATCATCACATCTCTTTGTTGATTCGAACTTGTCCAATATTTCAAGAAATCATCAATGGTTCCTTTCTCAATAAGGTAAACCTCTTGCTTGTGTCTACAATAGCTATCTTCCATCTCTAACTCTGCTGCTCTGAGTTCTTCTCTTAATTTGATGTACTTTCTCCTCTTTATCTATTTCTGCAACAGCTTCCACTTTATCCTCTTTATTTTCAAAATCCAACCATACCTTTGGTTCTCTTTACATTTTTCTAGTAGCACTATCATGTTATCCATAATTATCTTCAGTTTTGTAATTTCTCTGTCATATACCTCTTGACTCATCTTCTCTCCTTTGCCTTTTTCCTTGGCATCCTCCTTTCCTCTATTGTGGCTTCTCTCTAAACCCCTACTATGACTATCAGTGGTCATTTCCTCGTTATCTCTATGAGCTTCTCACTATGAGTTGTACTAAACCTCTGTGACAACAAGTCCTTCCTGCTGTCACTTACCTCACCAATCCCTTCTCTGGACTTGGTCTTTTGGCAAGCATTGGTTCTCTATCTCTGGAACCTCTTAAGCATTCTCTTCTGCTCTCTTTAGGCTTGTATCCTCAACTCACTTTCTCTTGAGAACACTTTTTAGCTGCAACCGTCCCCCCTGTCCAACTTTCAGATGGAATATTTAAGTTCACTACCACTAACACAACTCCTCTCTTTCTTTACACAGTCTGCTACTGTGTGTTGCTACTATCACTCTCTTCCCTTATAAAAACAATTCAAATGAACCACATCAAAATACAACTCATACCTACTGATCTATCTCTTTCATCTTTCACTGGCTGGACAATACACATGTTGCTTTACCTTTCACTGTCTGCACTTCAATCCTTCTTTCAACCGAATTTCTGTTCTTGCTGGGTACATCCATATTCACTTTCTTTCCTTACAATAGTTTTGCTACAATTTCATTACCTGCATTCACCTACACATACCATTAAAGCTTTAAAACTGACAAGATCCTTTCTGATCCTATCTTCCTCAAATCCCTTTTCCACAGTCTCTCTTGAATGAATCAACTGAAGTCTTCATTGTCTGTAACATTTCAGAACTCTTCTATGTATGAATCCTTGTACTCTATTCTCCCTCTGTGTCAGATCCATTACAATGCCAATGATATATATACTGGGAATAAAATTCAATCCCTCAATCAATCTCCACAGAGCATTAGTCTTGCTCTGATACCAAAATGATGTAAGGTTACCCCACACATACCCACAGTATGCTTAAAAATGCATAAATACAATTGTCCCAGGTATTTGACTCTCAAGGAGTCAAATCTTCAAACTACAAGTGGATAAGGCCCTATATAACAGTTCCTTTTCATCGGAACCCAATCACTCTGCCAATGCCTCCTATCGGGAGTTGAATCACCCCTTAACCTATAAATAAGACTTTATTAAAGCCTTCTTTTAATTCCTTCCTATTGGAACCCTTAAAACTCTTTACAACCTTCAATCGGTGCTTAATTCTTTTATAAATCAATTACAAAGGAAATCCCCACAAAAACATCCTTTTCCACCTTTTGTATGGCTCTGTCACGTTCCCCGAGGTTTAACCTCATCGCAATCGCAATCAAAACCACACAACCCCGCAGTAATCTCTCGGGCCTCTATAACATTCGATATGCGACCATATTACATAAAAAACATGGAAAACTCCGCTTTACCATAAAGCTGGATCTCAAAGGTTATACACCCGAATATATGAATATATCGTGTCTGCACTCAAGTCACTCCACTCCTTCGATAGGCCCAAACTTCGATTTCCCAATCGCCGATCTCTAATTATTGGCAATCGCTATATCGGTGTTCCGTTACATTATCCATCGGCCCTCCTATCCTGTGATATGTGATCGATTCTCCACCGTCGATCGCCTTTTCGATACAATGGCCCTTGTTTCATCGGTGATGTCACAATCATAGGTTACAAAGGGTTAAGGCCGATCCATCCATAAATACTTCCATGCACACCATCACGAACGACCAAGCTTGGCATCAGCTCAGCAACTTCACCATCACAAGCATGTCAAAGAGTTGGTCTGACCACAGTGGATCGAGTGTCAGTGATGTCTTGCAAGGCTTTCTCAAGCCATGTTGTCTCACATTAGTACATGTGCATTGTAATGTTGAGTCATGCCAAGTGTAAGTCGAGTGTCAACAGTTGGATGTAACAATCATAGAGTAGGTGAAGAGTCATGAGGGTAGTTGAATTGTCACAAAGGGGAATGTCAAGGGTTACCCCACCCTTTGCTATAAATAGTCCCTCATAACTCATTGTATGGGCTTTTGGTCAGCCAAGCTTCTACTAAGACTATCTTGAAGAAGGCTTGGACAGTATTGTAACGCGCGTTGGCTTCTCCACTGCACGGAGCTAGTACATCTCTTTGGAGGAGGGGGCAGATGTGGCTGTAATGTTCTACTGATAGGGCTAGCAGGTTTACATGGTGTATTGTATGATTGTGACTTACACTTATTTATATAATAAAAGCCAACAAATTTTCATGCATATGTTGTTATTGTAGTTGGACTTCTCTGGGTGCCTTAATGATATATGTTGTTTAACTTATGTACTTGTATATGAACTGATTTGTATGCAATTATATGAATCTTGTTGTTAATGTGTTGCATATGTTGCTAATGCTATAACTGTTCATGTCGACTGCTCTACCAGACATCAGACAGACCTTTCTTTGAACCTTGTTATGTCAACTGTCACACTCCTCTCAGACTAATCCATGAGTTTTGTTTGTGTTATCTTACCTTGTATGTTGGGACTGCCACATCCGTATCGACTACTCTGCCGGAAGCTGTGCATGTCCTTTGTGTTGTGTGTTCCTAGCCGAGTTGGGACTGATCCCTTTCAACCTGGAACTCACCTTCACCTTCCCTCCCTTTGAAGTGTTGGAACCTCTCATAATCATTCCTTGACTCACTGCATCAGTCACACCCTTGCTACTGACAAAGTTATCTTACTTGCCTCTGTGTGACATCGCGGTTAAGGCATTACCTTATGACCCACTGTTGGGACTCCTACACCAAACGATCTGAGGTCTAATTGGGATTTCTTACCTGGGAGATCCCCTTGGCGAGTCTAGCACCATAAACATTTCTAGTGCTAGGAGGGCCTGATGACAAGCATTGTCCTCTCATCTAGTTTTGAACCTTTTCATATCTTTCATGGAATCTTGCATTCTTCTTCCCCCGAGGTGTTTTTTGAATCGTGAATATGTCTCCATCTCGGGGAAGCTTTTCAATCTCTTGTCCACTCACACGTATGATGGTGAAGGCGAAGTGGCCTAGCTTGAGCACTTACATAACTTCCTTTCCATGATTTATGAGGAAGAGGAGTTTATTGAAAAACAAGCCAGTCTTCTACTTGCATTCACACTTAGCCAATCCCCATTTCGTTGGGTGCTCAACCTACTGACTGACACTGTGCACTCATGTAAGCACTTCTGTGATCTTATTGAAGACATGTTCCATCATTTTTATCCAAACGATCTTGACCGGAAACTGTTACAGCAACGGAAGGCCCTGCATGAATCTGTTATTGATTTTTGGCAGCGCTTCCATGACTTATAGTTTCAAGCTTCGAAGAGCCAGATGAAGTTCGCTTATCTCTAGGACAGGTTCGAGTACTGCCTTAAGAAATCTACCCATCCCAAGAGAAATATTGATGTCAAACCTCGCTCAACCTTCTTTGTTGATGGAATTGCACCATCCCATGTCGAGGCAGGCACTATCTCAATAGTCTGTCTGCCTCCCTTTCATTCAACAGTTCCACCATCGCCCAATGATGCTGAGGATCATGTTTTCATATCTGTTCATTCTTCAAACCCTCCCAACATCACACCACTTAATTTTCGCGAAGAGTTGGTTGTGATTCCTTTGAGTTCCCATATGCATTCTTTTCTTCGACCTCCATCTTCGCACCCAGGTGTTCCTCCAGATGATGTTGTCTTGTGTTCATCCATTCCAGACTCTTCACTTGTTGTGAATGAGGAAAAGCCCACTGACGAAGTTGTGTTTCACAACTAACATGCGCTGTCATTCATGAAGAGTATGAGTGGGAGCTTGAACATCAACACTCGGTGAAGGATGAATCCCTTCCATCCAAGCCCCCTCCATTCTTTCCTAGCTTCTTTGGTGAACCTTCCATCCATGATTTCACATGTGTGTCTTCATCCATGGATGCACCCATTTTTGATCACTCGCATGACTCACTGGATGCTAATCCATCATTCGACAATGTAGAGGATAAGTTAATCATTGAAGATCCACTTGATCCTTCATTTGTCTTTTTTGGAAATGCAGAGGGTGAGTTTGTTCGCTTTTCATCTACCCCTTTGTTTGATTCATCTGATCATGAGGATGCTGAAGAATTCATTTATTTTTCTGATCGTGGCGGTTGTCATCCATTTTCTTCCATTTTTTTATCACGATCATGAATCTATCACAGTTGATCTTTCGAAGCCACTGGTTTATGATGATCTACTTGATGATAAAGTTGAGACACCCAAGACTGTCAAGGCACTTCAGCCCAAGCTAATGGTTATGTTAGGTCCTCGCTCTCTTGGGGTTAGGCTCACTTCCGATCATGAAACTGTTCAATCACCCAAGGCTCCTCAGCACTCATCTGTATGCATGGAAGATCCATCTCACACACAGATCACACTTCCTCCACTCGTATTGCACGATACCATTACTCATGCATTGGAGGAGTCTTACATTGCAAGCACTCGTGCGCAACGCATATTTTCTTTGTTTCTTTCATTTTCTTGCATGTCTCAGTCAATAATGTGCTTTTGCTTCAAAGTTGCACGTAGTGTCACACAACACCATGATAAGTCCACGGACTATCCGTCATGCACATGCACTCATTTATGTTTCATGGGCACTTTGAAACACAAAGTGTGGCTGTCTTCGAAGTCATATCTTTCTTGTATGCTAGTCCACACAACTATGTTACTCACGGACCAAACCTTCACCTACATGTGTCTACCAATGTGCCGGTGGCTGCATTTGAAGTATCACTTCACATGATCAAGCCCATGCATCGTTAGTGTAGGAGTTGGAGTAGTGTTTGCTTGCATGATTGTTTGATTACATACTTTGTTTGCTTGTTTATTTACTTATTTTTCTTTCATTTCACTGCCGCTCTTGCTTTGCTTTGTTGATTGTTAGTTCGTTCACTTATTTTGTTCATAGGTTAGTTTGCATGAAACCATGTGTGACTCATGAAACGAGCTAGGTAAAGTACAAGAGGGTTTGTACAGCTATCACTACTTGGTTATCTATCATCTTGCCTCTGTATGATGAAATTGTTACTCTTAGTCCATGAAACGTCGAAGGAAAATACGTACTCTTCGAAGTGAACCTTGGTGTAAACACAACGCTTATGCGCTAACTAGTGTCACCTTCTCTAGTCGATTGTTTTTGGGTTAACCCTTGTTATCTCAGTCAAGTAGAGTAAGGTGAGGGGGAAAACCTTAATGGGCATGTCAGAGATGCAATAAAATAATTCTCTGCTAGAACGTCCTCCTTTGCTCTCAATATGTCGGGATCCCTCTTCCGACTCTAAAATTAATAAGTGCTATGCACAATTAAAAAAATAAAAAAATAAAAAAATTCAAAATTCAAAATTTCAAAAAAGAAAAATGAATAAGGTGAAAGAAGAGAAATGCTTCCTACGCAGGGAGGTGATGCAAGTAACTCTATCGGGGTACTAACCAGGCTTGCTGATGGCAGAGCCATGCTTGTGTTCCTATGTGACTCCACCGGGGTACTGTCTTGGCCTGCTGGCAGTGGAGCAACACTAGAGATGAAAATAAGACTCTGGTGAATAAACTCTTTGTGCACTTATATACCCCTCAACCCCTATCGAAACAACTGTGTTGCCTTGGTTTGGAATGTGTGTCAGTCGACCAAGAGTCTGGCAGATGCCACATCCTACAATCAAGTTAAGGTGAAACCAAGATGAGCTAAGAACCGAAAAATACTTCCAAAGGTGTTAGAACTGCTTCTCACGAACAAGGTCCATTCAGAGAGTTGGAGTTCTACCAGTGTGCCACCAAGTGTTGTAGCGGCTACAACCACCCTCCAAAATTTTTCCCTAGCTTGTTTTGGAGCCTCCCTACCAACCTTCACAACAGCTTTCCTTGCTTCATCAAGTCCTCAAGCTTCAGTGTCTTTCTTGCTCAAAGGCAGCCTGTCGATCACATTTTGATCTTTTCCTTTCACAGGTTGCTCATCCGGACTTGGTCTAGCTGTAGGTTGAGCAACTTACTAGTGAAATTTACACATTTTTGGAGGGAAACTAGTAGTTCCCTCCACGAATTGCGCAATTCCCTTTGACAACCTGTTGGTCTCCTGGATTGCGCAAATCGTGCCAGCCAACCCTCCCAGCAAGAATTGTGAAAATTTTCCCATCAACAGGTAGTTCATCCTAGATTTGGACAAATCTGGGTAGCAGTCAGCTACTGGGCCCAGAAATTGTGCAATCCCCTTGGTCAGTCAGCCCAACTGACAGTCAGAAATGCACATTTTTCTCCAGCAGTTGAGCAGTCGCTTGCATTTGTAGCTGAGTTGATCGGTTCCCTCCGGGACCGAGCTAAACAAACTTGCATGCATAGGGTACTTCTCCCAAGGTATCATGCAAAGACATCCCTTGTTTCAGAAACCTCCCTCCAAGTGTCGCTTCCCCTATATTTGTGGCATGCGCGCATAACCTTGATGTTATCAAAACTTATCAATCGGAAACTGCTGAGCTCATTACTCACATCAACCTTTTAGCTCTGACATCCCACATCACATCTAGGAGCAGTTGACACTTTTAGCTCAGTTGTTTTGGGGTAAGCTCGCTTCCCATGCATTGTGCTGCATTTTTGTCGCTTTTTGGGTTTTCACTTGTATGAGTATTGTTTGCTTGATTTATTTCAACGCCTGCTGTCACTTACATATATTCTAGCATGTCCTAGATCTGTTTCAGTTTTCGTTGCTATCTCACTGTTGTCACATGCATGAAACTATTTTTCGTGGATGTTCGCCCAACCGACAAACTGTCTCAACCACATGCATGTTGATCTATTTGCTCAATCTTCCATTCATGTTTTGCATGCATTGTTTATCACTTCTGCTATCACTTAGTGTCGCCATGCATTTCATTGGATTAACTTGCTTTCAGTTGCCCATCGGTGAGTCGGGCCACCTTTGGCCCGATCTTTGCCTTCAACAAGGATGCATTGCAATATGGAGAAGGAAGGCTCACCTTCCTCTCCATATTTGCGCAATCTTGCCTAACACTGGCCTCCTAGACTGATTTGCACATTTTTAGAGGTCAGTGGCTACTTGGCCCAAAAATTTGCGCAAATATGTCCTTGGGCCAGTAGCTTTTCCTAGCTAGAATCACGCATTACACAACCCCAGTGGCCAACTACCCAACTGGATTGCACATTTTGCAGTTCCAACAGTCAGTTAGTCTCCTAGCAGCTTAGACTGTGCCTTATGCAGTCTTGGCAGTCGGTCTCCTGACGTCCTGGTTGAAATTGCGTAACCTTCATGATCATTCACCTAGGTATGTTGCGAGTCAGTACTCATGTTCATTTTGGTTTTTGACTGACAAATTGCTTGTTATGAGTGTTGCCATGTCTCCAAGTATCACGGGTGTTCATCTGCCTCTGAGTAGTACAGGTACAATGGTTTCCAAGAGAGCAGAGATGAAGACACTATTCAGAGCACACTTGGGGATGCAATCGATCAAGTGTCCATGGGCTTACCTACTCACAAAGACATCAAGTTGTTCATGGACAAGGACATCAAACAACAACATCATAGTGAGCAACATCATGAACAATAGTTGAGGATAGCATACTGAATGCAGTGAATGCAACATATGTAAGAGGAAGGTTGTTGACAACATAGAGGCAAAGCGAAGTTGCAAGATCAAGCAGATCCACTGAAAATGAAAGCAACTTTGGAGACTCAAACTATGAAGTGACAGCACGACATGAAGATCGTGCGAAGGAAAAATATGGAACAAATAAGGAGTTTTATGTGTCGAAGTAGCAACTCAGGAAGAACATGAAGTTGCATAGATAGAACAATGAGTTGCAGTAGAAACATGAACAATGGTGGGCGCAACATGCATTCACGGATGAAACTGCGACAATACAAGTTAAGGATCCATCCTAGTAGCGGACACAGAGAAAACATGGTGAGCAGTGTTGTTGATGTCACGCAAAGGATCCAACAGCATGCATGTCGTTAAGCGCACGCATGCAATCCAATCCATTCAACAGACTCACCAAGGTGAAGACAAGAAACAAGTCCAACTAGGGCTGAACATGCACTTCGGCAAGTTGATGCGCATGACCACCAACACACACTTGAAGATCATCACAGACACTATGCATCAATGTGTTGCTAGTTCAACTGTACCCAAGAAGACCATGTGCATGTTAGCAGATGAGTTGGATGAAGGGGCCTAACCAATGCATCAGTTGGAATGGAGCCAAGAGTTCTCTTCAACAAGATGTCACCATGAGGTGCATGCACACCATCACGGACGACCAAGATTGGCATCAGCTCACCAGCTTCACCATCACAAGTATGTCAAATATTTGGTCTCACCACAGCAAACCGAGTGTCGGTGATGTCTTGCAAGGCTTGCTCAAGCCATGTTGTCTCACATAAGTACATGTGCATTGTAATGTTGAGTCTTGTCAAGTGTAAGTCAAGTGTCAACAATTGGATGTAACAATCATAGAGTAAGTGAAGAGTCATGAAGGTAGTTGAACTGTCACAAAGGGGAATGTCAAGGGTCACCCCACCCTTTGCTATAAATAGTTCCTCATAACTCATTGCATGGGCTTTTGGTTAGCCAAGATTCTACTAAGACTATCTTGAAGAAGGCTTGGACAATATTGTAATGCGCCTTGGCTTCTCCACTGCATGGAGCTAGTACATCTCTTTGGAGGAGAAGGCAGATGTGGCTGTAACGTTCTACTGATAGGGATAGTAGGTTTACATGGTGTATTGTATGATTGTGACTTACACTTCTTTATATAATAAAATCCAACACATTTTCATGCATATGTTGTTATTGTAGTTGGACTGCTCTGGTTGCCTTAATGATATAAGTTGTTTAACTTACGTACTTGTATATGAACTAATTTATACGCAATTATATGAATCTTGTTAATGTGTTGCATATGTTGTTAATGTTGTCATTGTTCATTTCGACTGCTCTGCTAGACATCAGACAGACCTTTCTCTGAACCTTGTTATATCAATGGTCACACTCGTTTTAGACTGATCCGTGAGTGTTGTTCGTGTTATCTTACATTTTATTTTGGGATTGCCACATCCATGTCAACTAATATGTCGGAAGTTGTGCATGTCCTTTATGTTGTGTGTTCCTAGCCGAGTTGGGGCTGATCCCTTTCAACCTGGAACTCACCTTCACCTTCCCTCCCCTTGAAGTTTTGGAACCTCTCATACTCATTCCTTGACTCACTACATCAGTCACACCCTTGCTACTTACATAGTTATCTTACTTGCCTCTGTGCGACATCGCGGTCAAGGCATTACCTTACGACCCACTGCTGGGACTCCTACACCAACAGTCTGAGGTCTAATTGGGACTTCTTACCCAGGAGATCCCCTTGAAATGTTGGCGGATCCAACACCATCAATAGGCACACGACCAAATCCTCAAAAAACAAGAAGTTCATAAGCAACAAACAACACAACTCAAAAAGTCTAAGTTTGCAAAGTGTTTTCTGTTGGACCAACACACATAATTTATAGGGGTTTTTGAATTCAAATCCGACCGTTCCCCCCAAAATTCAATCATTAATATTGTTTTGGTGTTATATCTTCAAATATTTTGGCCTTAAATGCCGCCAACCCACTTCTCTTAACCGTCTTCTGGCTGTCAAATTAGGAATAGTGACTCCAACGGTCACTTTCTTGCTGTGCTGCGTGGCACCTCCCTGCATAGCACATCTCCCCACATGTAGAGTCTTAGACTGTAATTTCACCATTTTCCGCACAACCCACCTGCCACGGAGTCCTCCAATCTTGGAAGTGTAGTTTATAGTCTCGCACTCCCTTACAACTGCCTGGAGCACTAAGAATGTCCCGCCTTCATATAGTCATTGAGCCAGATCTCCTGTATATGGCTTCAATTGGCTGCCATTCACCCTTCCCAAAAAAGGTTCTCCATTCAACTTCATGAGCTAAACTGTGCCTCCATCTGTAATCTCTTTGATAACATATGGCCCAAGCCAGTGCATTTGAAATTTTCCTGGAAACCTAGTGAACTTGCTATCATACAACAATACCAAATCATTTACCTTAAACGTGCGCAGCTTGATGTGTCATGCATGCCATGCTTTTTCGTGCTCTTTCTGTAATTACTGATGGAATCCAACCAAGAATCTATCTTCTTCAAGCTCTATCAATTGTGTAAGTCGTTCTTCCAAGGCTTCGCGATCTGCCATACCTATGAAAGCTTCTATGCATAGACTAGGCTTGATATACTCCATAGGAATCCCAACTTCTATTCCATAGACCAATCTAAAAGGTGTCTGTCTTGTCAACTTTTTGCACGTAGTCCTGTACTCCCATAGCACTGCAGGTACAAGCACGTCCCAATCATTCCGTTGCACATTACAAATCTTAGTTAGCACATTCTCCAAAATCTTATTAAAGGCCTCAACTATTCCATTAGCTTGAGGATGATATGGTGTGCTCTTATGATGATAAACCTGGAACTTGTCAGTCAATGCGCTGATAGTTTCATTTAGGAAGTGCGTACCCCGATCACTCATCAACATTTTTGGTCAGCTAAATCTAGTTAACACATATTCAAACAAGAACTTTATTGCTATAGCTCCTGCACAATCCTTTACCAGCTGTGCCTCCGCCCATTTGGTTAGATACTCCATCTCGGTGATGATATAGTGCACACCTATCTTCTTTCCTGGGGGTTGAATTGGTCCAACGAAATTAATTTGACATTTTTCAAATCGATACAACGATACTTGAGGATTTAGTGGCAAGTCATCCCTCTGCGATGGTCTGCCCGTTCGTTGACATGCATCGCATGCCCTACAATATTCTTTAGAATATTTATGCAACATGGGCCACCATAAGCCTGTGTGCAAAATATTCAACGTTGTCGCCTTTCCAGCGTAATGTCCTCCCATAACCCCTCCATGAGCTTCAACAATGATGCTACCCTGTTCAAAGTTTGCACATACCGTTGCAATATCTTGTCGGCACCCATATTATACAAATGTCCTGCAATCACAGAGAAACCCATTGCGCACACTACTAACTCCTTCTTCTGCTGAATCGTATACCCTTTTGGTGCAATTCCTGTATTAAAAAAGTGAATAATATCTGCAAAGTGGTCATCCGCTACATGCACTGCTAACATCTGCGCATCATGCAACCCTTCCTCCAAATTGGTAGGCTCCTATCTTGTCTCAATCCATGACAGATGGTGAGGTCCTGCATTCAACCTGCCTAGCTTCATAATCACCTCAAACTCATACTCCTGGAATATCAACAACCATCGACAGATCTTCCCCCCCAACACAGGCTTATTGAATAGGTATTTCAAGGAAGAATGATTTGTGTACATTTTGAAATGTCCACCCAACAAGTAGTGCCTAAAATTTTGAAGCGTGTATATCATAGCCAATCCTTCGTGCTCTATCATTGAGTAATTCTTCCCTACCTTTGATAATTTCCTGCTCACAAAGGCTATAGGGTGGTCCATCTCTCCCTCGCCGACCTGTGTTAGCACTGCTCCCAATGCAAGGCAAGAGGCATCAACATGCAAATGGAATTCCCTTTTTCAATCCGGGAAGACCAAAATCAGTGTGATAACCATCTTCTCCTTCAATACATCCAAACTGTGCTGACATTATTCATCCCAATAGAATGTAGTGTCCTTCAGTAGTTTCTCCATGGGTGTGGTAATCTGAGCATAAGCCTTGATGAACTTTCTGTAATATCTTGTATGCCCAAGGGTTGCACACAACTGCTTCACACTTCTTGGGGCCTCTAAATTCACTATGACTGTGATCTTGGTAGGTTCCACCATCAGCGCTTGCTTTCACACTACATGACCCAGCAAGATCCCAAAGGGGACACAAAATAGACACTTTTCAGGTTCATCGCGATCTGGTATCTACGGCATGTACCGACATCAGGTGCAGACTTGGTACATGGCGCTTCACTAAGCTGAACACTGTCCAATCATCAAAATACACCTCCAAGAACTTATGGATGAAATCCCTAAACTCTGCTATAACTATGCGAGAGAATATTGCGGGTGCATTCTTGAGTCTAAACGGCATGACAATATACTTAAAACAACCCCATTCAGTCGTGAAGGTTGTTTTCCTCCTATCCTCTGGCACGATCTTAATCTGATGGTACCCCAAGAATCCATTAATGAACTAGTAGGTCTCCTGCCCTCCAATGTTGTCCAATACCTCATTAGTAAATGGTGTCGGAAAAGGATCATGGACTTAGGCATCATTAAGCTTCCTTAGGTCTACGCAAATCCTTATTTCTCCCTTCTGCTTCTTTTCTTGAACCACCATTGGGCTCACCCAATCATATTCTTCCACAGGTTCAATGATGCCTGCTTCGAGCATCTTATCCAACTCCAATGGGACCTTTTCCTTGTATTTGAGATTAAGGCGATATGAACTCTTCCCAATAGGCTTCGCGTCTAGTTTCAAAGTGATTTTCATCACACCCAAGTCACCTATGATGCCCTTCAGGTTCGAAAAATTGGTAGGAAAAAGATCCTGGTACTCGCAGAGTAACTCAACAACTTTATCCACTGTGGCATCATCCTAGTAGTCTCCAATCTTCACAAATTTTGGCTCTGCTTCAGTACCAATGTTTACTTGCTTGGTTTTCAATGGCGCAGTGATGTTCGGGTTTTCTAGTGGCAGACCTTCGACCTCACTTTGGACTGCTGCCTCTGGAATTTTGATATTTCTAGGATCTTCATCGTCCCCCTTAGCGGTCACATTATAGCATTCCAGCTCATGGCACAGCTGGGTGCTCCATTTTGGTTGAACCAACTCCAGAGGATCCTGTGGAATTCTAAAGATCGCTACCTTGATCTCCTGTAGAGCTTCATCAATGCATTCGAACCCATCTTCAAAACTGAAGGTCATTAAAAATCCTTCCCTTAATATATCCCACTCCGTGGTGCCATGGCAGAGCTCCGTTTCCAGATAGCAATACATAGGAATTGTATCCAAAGTATGACAGAATAAGTGCACCCACTCCGGTTCCGTTCCATAAACTTTAGTCCACTTCACCAAATGGTCGTGCGAATCATTTCTCCCATCATATTTCTCAGTCATTCAAATTTTTAGACAACCAAATCGCAACCTCATCATCCTCCTGTAATCTCGCCATTCATCAAAGTTGTCTTTGTGCGTACCCCACCATCGTGCGGGCGTAGCGTGCAATGCCAAATCCAATGCTTGGAAGTGGTGATCCTTAGGGAATTCTCGTTCAAAGGCATCAAAAAACTTATCTACATCGGTTAAACCATCACAATAGGGTAAATTTATTACCTCCGCTGACACACAGTGCAATGATTTAGTCATCATGTTGCAGCGCAACGTAGATACTTCATGCAGCCTATTCTGCCAATGCTCCAGTTCTTCATCTGAATCCGAGGTACAGGAACTTTCCCAGTCCCATGCAATCCATCCATCAGCTATTGGATTAATCTAGTCTTGATCTCGTGCAATTATTTTGTAAATCTGATCCAAGTCATCACCACTTTCTTCATAGTCACGGACTGGTTCGGTATAGCACGATCTTTCTGTAGGGTCCAACGGTACTATAACCCGAAGCGATTTCCTCTCGAACGACATTGTTCTTTTCTTCAAGTTGATGACCCCATTCATATCAATGGCACAGTCAATTCCAAGGAGCGCGGGGTATGGATTGTTGTCGTCAACAATTTCCATTACTTCAAAATTAGCCAGTGTGCTCGTACCTTCTATATTTATGGTGACTCCATGTAGTCATCCCATAAGGATGATCTTTTGCTGGTTCTCCATCCTCGGCTGGGTCGGAGACCACTACAGTGCAGGTCTCCCCATTCTCTCCAATGTTTGTTTAGGCAAAACGTTTGTGTTAGACCCTAGATCCAGAATAACCTGGTCCATCTCATAATCTCCTATCTGAATGATGAGCCTCATCTTGCGCCTTGTTCTTGCCTTATGTTTGCCAATTTTTCTTACTACGTGGTGTCCATAAGGAGTGTTTTCTTTACCAGCACACTTGTTTATCAATTCCTGTAGGCCTTTCATGACCTTGCTGTCACATAGAAGTTTCATGCAGGTTTCGAGGAATGTGGTAAGTATAGAGGGGTCAACCTCTATAAGCGCGTTGGTTTCTGATACGGTGCTCTGGCTTCCTGAGTTAGATTCCTCAGTAAAGATTTTCTTGGCTTCCATAAATGTTTCCTTCGTGTGTGCTAGATCAAATCCACCTTCCTTCTCTTGGGCCTTGCGAACCCATCCTTCTTCTTCAAGCTATTTTCCCTTATCATCCCCCATTTTTATTCCGCTTCTCAACATGATATTCACATTCGGATCATCCTCATGGGGCCAAAATCTCATCATTTTTAAGTTCTGCGTAGGTTGTTGAGGCTGCTTCTTCTTCTCTTGCATCTTAGCTATCAACATAGGGCATTCTTCTATAGTGTGGTCAAACTAGTTGTAGTATTGATAGGACGGGTGTGTCTGATTCTGACACTCCCACATGTAGTGCCCTGGTGTCCCACATTTATAGAAAATAACCTAACTGCAACCTCTACTAGGTCCTCCTCCTCCTCAGTCCCATCCTCTTCCTTGACAGCCTCCACGTGCTCCTCCTGCACCCTGATCTGGAATCCGAGTCTCTTCTTGCATTAGGTAGGTAGGTGTTCTTTCCATCATCAGCTTGTAGCTACGACAGTGGCACTCATCATAGCCCAGCGGTTTGTAGAAATGACAGAACGATTGTTGTGGCGTCTGAACGAACTTTCGCAGAAAATGACAATTATTTGTTATGTGTTTTCCAACCACCTGACAGATAGTGCACCGTAGCGCAGGCCCTGCACTCGGTCCTACTGGAGCTTCTTACCTTAGGGGAATTGGTCCCCCCCTTATCATGTAATTTGCGAATATAGGGCAGTGGTCTTTATCATGCCCCTGGCTCTTACACTTGAGGCACCAGACTTCCTCATGCACCTCTGACTCAGCCTCATTCTCTTTTTTCAAGATCTGCAATTCCAAGAAGAGATTCTGCAACTGCAAGTGAATTTAGTGAACTCCCAAATTCGCGTCTTGAATAGGCATCTCGTGCAATATCATCGCGATTTCCATGGCTTCCACCTAAGTTTCTATCTTCTGCTATGACAAAGCAATCCTCAGGTGGGGTAGAAGCGAGGCTATAAACCACTTGTGGTGCTAACCATTTGTGAGCTGCATATTAGCTTTGCAGATCACACATTTTATCCTTTGATCTAACTCCCAAGGCATCTCACCAACCCTCATCGTGATTTCCTTAAATCCAATGACTAACTGCAAGTCAAACTTAGGCTTACTAAACTCCTTGTTTAAAGCATCCTTAGTATTTGCTAGCGTTGCTAAAGGATGATCAACACAATACTTAATATACCATGTCAGCGTGCGATCCTGCAAAGCAGTAACTAAGTGTGCCTTCTTTATGTTTTCATCAGTGATCTACTATGCAGTCCATACAACATTCGCAACAAACCAGAATTGATCTGTATCTTCACTCCCTATACCCTTGAAAATTAGTAGCTTTATTGAGTTTGACATGTTGAATGACGACGGTGATGGCGGCGATGTGGGAGAGGGTGTATGCTGTGGAGGTGAGGGTGGAGGTGGAGTGGATGGATGGTGTATCCACAGAAACCCTGTCTTATCAGTTGGACCACACTCTATGGTGAGGCCTGTGTTGTTCCCTCGTCGTTGCTCAAAGGAGGTCCAATCAACAGGCTATATTCAGGACCTGCTTTCTCTTTGTTCCTAAAGATCTGTTCACTTCATGTAGATTCGAACATCAAGGAAATGACAGAACCCTTTTCTCACACAAGAGCATCTTAATCCAAGTATTCAAAGATCTCATATACTTACCTCATGGTCCCTTGAAAAAGCGTCACTCTGCTTCGCTGTAGTTGATTGAGGTATCAACCACGAACTCTGTAACAAATCCTCCTATAATTCGATCGAGCCAGTGGTCAACAACATGCACCATCTTGTCTTCAGAAGCTTCCAACCTTCACACTAGCTCCGGAGTCCACACTATTGGACCGTCAAGCCTCCACCTTCCTTAGCCATCTGCCAACTTAGCTATCCACTCATATAGTGAGATTGGGAAGGTGAAAAAGAAAATTTTGTGTGTTTCTATGTACAAATATTTTCTCAACCACTGCTCTTTTGATAGGCGCAGATTTCTGTTTTCCTGCGCCGCAAATTCGTGAATCTTTCTATCCAACCACTTCTCAATTTCCTTCTTGGTCGGATTCCAGTGATGCGACATCACACATCTCATTATATAGATCCCGATCCTGGAAACAAAACCATTTGTTGGCCTAGTGGGTCCTGACCCAAGTTCAGATTTAATTGCACCAAACAAAACCCTACACTACTGGCCCTTTCGACATCAACCCACGTAGTGCAGGTGGAAGTCTCACCCGAAGCAGTATGGGGGGATGCTGGAACCAATTTTCCGCATCCAGAGATCAATGTGATGTCTCTTATTGCCCTATATCTACCTTTGCGCAAATATATTAGCCCGTAGGGCTCGACACTGCAACTCCCCTTAAATGGCCTTTAGACCTTCACGAAGGTCTACGATAGGTCTTTGTGGTCCCTTATCAGATGAATCAACCACTTATGTGCACCATAGAATAACCCTAGATCTGAGTTCACGTAGATCTAGTTAAATGCTTAATAAGCATAAAAAAATGTATGATAATCTTCGCATAAATACTTAACATGCATTGCATACAGTTAATAATACTTATCCAATAGAGTCACGCATCAATACGTCATTATTTCATAGGGACATTATTCCATCACAACATATATCACAAACATAAATAGCAGAAGTAAACAGATAAACATATGAATTTCTTCAAAAATCTTCTTTATTGATCTTCAATATGAGGTTACAGACTCAAAACTACCCTGCGCACTCAGCTACAGGCATTTGCGCATTCAGTTGTAGACTCTCCTATAGGTCTCTGTGCACTCAGCTACGGAGCCTCTTCCCTTCTATCTACCCAATGTTTACTTGCCCTTTTTTCAGACATAGACATAAGCATCCATCTCTATCTGCCTTAGACTCTCTAAGACACACCTATTGATAGCTTTTTACATACAATCCCATGGTCTGTGGACCATGGGTGGATCTCAAAACCGACTCAACTTTACATAACCAAGGGGTTAAAACCCCTTTTGATTTCTAATTATCTATGATCTCCACATCCACAAATTGCAGAGACTTTACATCTTTCTACCAAAATTTACATCAAGACTTGGGTTTTTAACCCAAAAACTGACCCAGGGGACCCCATCCCAACATGCACCAATGCTACAGATTTCAGATCTAGACAAAGAGTTTGTAGTGTGCACATATGCTTGCAAGAGAGGACTTGGTGTAGTCCTTATGCATGATGGACAGGTGGTATGCTATGAGTCATGAAAACTAAAAGAGCAAGAGTAGAACTACCTAACACCTAATTTGGAGTTAGCAACGATAATACATGCATCGAAGATGTGGAGGCACTATCTTCTTGGTAGGAGGTTGGTACTGATGAGCGATCACATTGGGTTGGGGTATTTGTTTGACCAACCGAATTTGAACACCCGACAGGCTAGATGGTTGACCACAATCAGTGAGTTTGACTTCGAGATCAGGTACATCAAAGAAAAGGAGAATAGGGTGGTGGATGCTCTCAGTAGGTGGATACATGTAAATTACTTAGCAACTATGAGCTCCTATGGGACAAATTTCCAGGATAGGATATTGCAGGCAGGTCAGCAAGATGTCAGGTATATGGATATTGTGCATAGGTTGCAGCAGAGTACAAGTATAGGTGCAAGTGGTAGTACAGGTGACAGTACATGTGTAGGTACAAGTATAGGTAGTGTTACATGTATAGGTACAGGTGCAGGTGCATAGTATGTGGACTATTTCCTTACAACAGGTGGATTGGTTAGGTTCAAAGATAGGATATATGTGCCAGATAGCAATGAGCTCAATAAGGTGATCTTGAGAGAGTTTCATGCGAAACCATATTCAGGTCACCTAGGTTATCAGAAGACATTAACTGTAGTGAAGAAATTTTATTATTGGACGAATTTGAAGAGGGATGTAGCAGAGTTTTTGGTTAGGTTTTGATTGTCAACATGTGAAGGCAGAGTGTAAACATCCAGGTGGACTGCTACAGCCGATTGCGATTCCATAGTGGAAATGGGAAGTCATTTCCATGGATTTCATCACAGGATTTCTGAAGACAGTAAGACAACATGATTCCATCATGTTTGTTGTGGACAGATTAAAAAAGGTTGCGCACTTCATTCCAATGAAGTCTACATTCTCAGCTAGTGATGTGGCACAAGTATTCATAAGAGATGTGGTTATATTGCATGGAATTCTAAAGAAGATTATGTCAGACAGGGATGCAAATTTCACTTCCAATTTCTTGAAGGAGTTATTTGCAGGTTTGGGCACTGTTGAAAATAGCAACAAGAAATGCTAAAAATAGAAGTGCTAAAAATAGCACTGCTATAAATATCATTTCGGGATACATTCCAATTTTAGTTAGTCCCTAAACTAAAATTAAGAATTAAAATTCGAATTTGATCTTAGCAGCTATTTGTAAAATAATTAATTAATTCATCTTGAGTTAATTAGTTGTAGAAAATCAAACATGAAGTCTATGTGAAGACATGCAACAATTTCCTCTTTGATTGAGGAAGTTATCCCTTGATTAATGAGATCATGATGAGTTTTAATTTGAGTTGTAATTAGTTAGCTCAGTTAACTGAGTTAAGTCCAGTTAGATTAGTTCCAGCAGTTTATGGAACTGATTGTGAGTTCAGTTAGTTAATGCATGCGTGCATGTAACTGCTGCACTTCAGATAACTAAATATTCTATCATAAATAACTCATGCATGTCAGTTCAGTTAGAGTTGAGATCAGATGATGGGACAATGTACTATCAGTTGCAGGAATGTTCCATTGAGGATATCTCTTGCATGCAGAAGGAATTCATTCCTTGATGATTGCGCAGTTATTTATGAGTTTTGATAAGTGTGTGATGTGGGAATTCACACAGGTGGCAGCGTTGGACCCGAGGAGAAATTGCGCAAGGAAATAGGAGGCTTGGAGGACTAGAGGAAGGCATATGTTGTTTCTATTCAGTCTATCAGTTGTATTAAGGGATTTTACTGAGAGATGGATAGCTTGTGAGCTAAAGCTTTGTGTAATTCGAACATATTTCCACTTGTATGATAATACAAAGATCGAGGTTTTTAGCTAAGGCTTTCCCTAGAGTATTCTTTTGTGTTCATGTGTGATTGCTTTCTCATTCTCTGTTATATGTGTTCTATTTGATCTTGCTCAAAATCAATTAAGCTTCCGCAAGTTTGTTTGTAGAAGTAGATCAAGCATTTTTCTTTAGTATATTGCATTATCAGGTGACCTACAGTGGGAATTTCTACGTGGTATCAGAGCAAAGGTGATCAAAGCAAAGAACAATATACAAAGAAGAGAGAAGTTCGAAGGTTGAAGTTCCTGATTATAGAATTCGAATTCTTATCACATCTCAAATTTCACCAATGGCGTTCAACGGTTTAAGACTCGAGTATGACCTTGATGGCAGCTCAAATTATATAGCTTAGAAGGATCGCATGGAAGCAGTATTAGAGGACAATAGTTTGAAGGACTTCATTGATCAAGAAGTCTCCAAGCCAGCAATAGCTAATGCCCAAGAATTGGCAGAATGGAAGAAATGTGTGGCTAGAGCAAGGAGAATCCTCCTGGAGGGAGTTTGAGACCACATAGTCTCAAGTCTCCATGGGAAGGAGACATCGTTTTCCATGTGGAAAACATTGAAAGATCTATATCAGAACAAAAACGATTAGAGGAAGCTAGCGTTGAAAGACAAGCTTCGGAAAATCAAGTGTGAAAAGGGTGACACGATCTCTACATATCTGAACAAGCTCACCACCTGCAGGGATGAGCTTGGAAGTGTAGGGATCACGAATGCTGATGATGACATGGTGAGTCTTGCTCTCCTCGGTCTTCCTAAGAGCTGGCATAGCTACCAAGACTCGGTAAATGGAAGAGAGAAACTACCAGATTGGGAATGATTTTGGTCGGATCTGATGCAGGAGGAGATAAGGAGAAGCACCAGAGATGGATCTTCACCAAAGCAAGATGACGAAGAAAATCTAGCCTTAGCGAGTAAGGCGAGGAAAGGGAAAGGGAAGGCATCCCATTCCAAATCCAGTTCTTCCCATGGTGAGAAGAAGTTTGACAAATCAAAAGTGAGATGCTTTCATTGTCATGAGGTGGGCCATTATGCTACGAATTGTCCACATAACAAATCCAAGAAAGGATCCTCGAAGGGATCAGATGGTGAGGCACTGACCTCATAGTTCGAATTGGATTTCTCCCTCATTGTATGCACGGTTTCATCGATGGTGGGATGTGTTTGGTACCTGGATAGTGGAGCATCATTCCACATGACCGGTGAAAATAATATTTTCAGTACCTTGGAGGAGAAGGATCTCCAGATGCGGATCAAGATGGGTGATGATGGAAAGTACCATGTTTCAGGTGAAGGTATGGTTGTGTTTTAGAGGGAGCATGGAGCTCCTCTCACCCTGGCTGAAGAAGAATCTTGTGTCTATCACTATGCTAGAAGACAAAGGCTATGATGTAGTCTTTAGTAAAGGAAAGGTATTCCTAAGGCATATCAGAACTGGACAGACCAAGAGGATTGGGATTCGAGTAAAGAATATCTACAAGTTGGAGGTAGATCACTGTGCTGCATTGAGTTCCAAAGCAAAGTTGGTGCAGAGCCAAGATGTTGGCGAGCTGTGGCATAGAATATTGGGCCACTTGCACCATGGGGCCTTGAAGATCATGCAACAGATTTCTACTGGACTTCCCAAGAGAAAACTAGAGTAGATGGATACATGTAAAGTTTGTACCTTGGGTAAGTATGCAAAATCTTCCTTTCAGGATCGAGACAGTAGAGCTGGAGCAATCCTAGAGGGATTTCACACAGATGTGTGTGGACCATTCTCTACAGCCTCCACCACTAAACAAAGGTACTAAGTTATTTTTATTGATGATTTTTCTCGTAGATGTTGGATCTACTTTATGCAGAAGAAGGATCAAACCTTCTCAAGGTTTTGTGAGTTTAAAGCCTTGGCAGAGAAAGAATCTAGAAAGAAAATAAGGGCCTTGCATAGTGACAATGGTGGAGAGTATGTCTCCCAACAGTTTAAGGACTTTTGTGCAATAGAAGGAATTAAACGGGAGTTGAAAACACCCTATAAACCACAACATAATGGGGTGGTCGAAAGGAAAAACAAATCGATTGTGGGAGCAGCTCGAGCGATGCTGCATGACCAAAGCCTACCACTTCATTTGTGGGCTGAGGCATGCAATACAACAATATACTTGTAGAACAGAAGCCCACATCGTATACTGGGAATGAAGACACCAATGGAAGCCTTTTCCGGGAAGAGACTAGGTGTGAGTCACTTTAGGATCTTTGGATCATCGGTTTATTGCCATGTGACCAAAGATGCCTGGAAGAAGCTAGATCCAACAACTAAGTTGGGGATACTTATGGGGTACAATGACACACCCCACAACTATTGGGTGTTTCTGCCTATCAATCAGAGGACAGTGGTGCGCAAAGATTTGAAGTTCAACGAGTAGAAACCCATGAGGGTGTCCCTTGAGAGGGAGCTCAAGTTGCATGCAGAGGAGCAATTTTTGGTTCCAAAGGAGGAGGAGCCTTAGACTGATGTGGAGCAGCTGCATGCAGAGGATCCGGAAGTGGAGACATCCACTCATGCTGAGTCTTCTAGAGATGGACATAAACGATCAAGGGAAGCTGACAGGTTGATGATGGATGCGCGAGAGAATGTGGGACAACCATCTTCTCAGCACAAATAAAGGAGGTCACTCGAGCGATACTTTGGTTACATGGCCCTGGTTGGGGGGTGTGTAGAGACCGAACCTTCTTCTTTTGAGGAAGCAGTGCAACAACCAGTCTGGGTTGATGCAATGGTGGAGGAGTACGACTCCATCGTTTGGAACTGTGTTTGGGATGCTGTCCCAAGACCTCAGGACAAGTCAGTGGTGAGTTCCCGATGGCTTTACAAGGTAAAGTAGGCAGCTGATGGCAGTGTTGAGAAACATAAGGCAAGGTTTGTTGCCCGTGGTTTCTCACAGGTCGAGGGAATTGACTACGATGAGACTTTTGCTCCTGTAGGAAGGTACTCATCTATCAAATCGATGTTGGCACTATCAACTTATATGGGTTGGAAGATCCATCAGATGGATGTGAAGACTGTGTTCCTCAATGGGAAGATTGAGGAAGAGGTGTACATTGAGCAACCAGAAGGTTTTGAGACCTTTGATCATGAGTCACATGCATGCTAACTTAAGAGGGCTTTGTATGGGCTGAAGAAAGAACCTCGTGCTTGGTACACCAGTATTGACATCTATTTCACCAAGTTGGGCTTCACGAAGAGTGAAGCATATGTGAACCTTTACCACATCATGGTAGAAGGTAAGCCATTGATCATTGTTCTTTATGTTGATGATCTAATTTTGATAAATGATGATTAGTTGATCAAGTCTTGCAAGGACGACCTTGCAAGAGAGTTCAAGATGAAAGACATGGGTCTTATGCACTACTTTCTAGGCATGGAAGTGTGGTAGAAGGATGGGGAAGTGTTTGTGTCTCAAGGCAAGTATGATACTGAGATACTCAGGCGATTCCAGATGGATAGGTGCAAGCCCATGCAAACTCCTCTAGCTGGTAACTAGAGGAAGGAGGATGCTACTTCAGGTGAGGTATTAGCTGCTACTGTTTATTGGCAGCTTGTGGGTTCATTGATGTATCTAGTGAACACACGACCAGATTTGTGCTTTGCGGTGAACCAGCTGAGTCAAGCTATGGTTCAGCCTACCAAACTGTTTTGGAAGGCAATGAAGCATGTGCTGAGATACCTCAGAGGCACATCTCAGTATGGATTGTGGTACAGACGGATAGAGGAAGTGAAGCTTCAGAGCTTCACAGATGCAGATTGGGTAGGGAGTCCATCAGACCGGTAGAGCAATTTTGGAGGAATCTTCAACCTTTGTTCAACTGCACTTTCTTGGTACCGTAGGAAACAAAGGTCCGTTTCACTTAGCTCAGAAGAGGCTGAATACAGGGCTGCCAGTCAGGCAGCATGCAAGGCCATTTGGATGCAGAAGATTCTAGTGGGATTGTTTGGTTAGAGAATGGATCCAACTGTGATCTATTACGATAGTCAAAGTTGTATCAAACTCTCCGAGAATCCAGTATTTCATGACAGGTCCAAGCACATTGATATCTGGTACCATCATCTTCGAGACTGTGTGGTGAATAAGATCATGTTGTTGCTGTATGTTTCGACCGAGGAACAGGGTGCAGATATTTTGACTAAGGCATTGTCAAAATGCAAGTTTGAGTTCCACTGAGACAGGATTGGGGTGACTGATAATCCCTCTCTTGTTGAGAGGGAGTGTTGAAAATAGCAACAAGAAATGCTAAAAATAGAAGTGCTAAAACTAGCACTGCTACAAATAGCATTTCGGGATACATTCCAATTTTAGTTAGTCCCTAAACTAAAATTGAGAATTAAAATTCGAATTTGATCTTAGCAGCTATTTGTAAAATAATTAATTAATTCATCTTGAGTTAATTAGTTGTAGAAAATCAAACATGAAGTCTATGTGAAGACATGCAACAGTTTCCCCTTTGATTGAGAAAGTTATCCCTTGATTAAGGAGATCAGGATGAGCTGTACTTTGAGTTGTAATTAGTTAGCTCAGTTAACTGAGTTAAGTCTAGTTAGATTAGTTCCAACATTTGTGGAACTAATTGTGAGTTCAGTTAGTTAATGCATGCATGCGTGTAACTACTGCACTTCAGATAATTGAATATTCTCTCATTAAAAACTCATGCATGTCAGTTCAGTTAGAGGCCCAGTTGAGATTAGATGATGGGACAGTGTACTATCAGTTGCAGGAATATTCCATTGAGGATATCTCTTGCATGTAGAAGAAATTCATTCCTTGAGGATTGCATAGTTATTTCTGAGTGTGTGATGTGGGAATTCACACGACAACATTAGACCCCAGGAGAAACTGCACAAGGAAATGGGAGGCTTGGAGGATTGGAGGAAGGCATATATTGTGTCTATTATATCTATGATATGTATTGAGGGATTGTACTGAGAGCTGGATAGCTTGTAAGCTAAAGCTTTGTGTAATCTAGACATATTTCCACTTGTATGATAATACATAGATCGGGGTTTTTAGCTGAGGCTTTCCCCAGAGTATTCTTTTGTGTTCATGTGTGATTGCTTTCTCATTCTCTGTTATATGTGTTCTATTTGATCTTGCTCAAAATCAATTAAGCTTCTGCAAGTTTGTTTGTAGAAGTAGATCAAGTATTTTTCTTTAATATATTGCATTATTAGGTGATCTACTGTGGGAATTTCTATAGACATAGAGTTGCGCTTCAGTACAACTTATCATCCATAGACAGAT